>JAUYWH010000009.1:3982647-4114974 GCA_034779795.1 Ctenopoma multispine | reverse complement strand
AGAGAGAGAGAGAAGCAGGAGGATGATGGGGGATGTGTGGGGGGGGGTAGAGAACTATGACGCACTCTTGCAGTGTCACCGTGCACGCGAGGAGGAACACGCGCACACACGCAGTAAACCCGCAGCTGAACGCGGGTCGTCGGAATCGAGCTTCTTACCTTCAGCCTCTGAGCTGCGGGACCGACACCGAGGACCGAGGACCACCGGAAGTCAGCGGCAATCGATATCCACGGCTCCGGTGTCCCTTTCAACATAAAAGTCCCATAGTGACGCCGTCGAATTGATCCTGGTGAAGCTGTTTGATAAAGTTCTGGATTTTAGGAAGTCTGGAGAAGACAGGCGGGGTCAGGAAGGGCCCCGGGCTTCTCCTGCACAGGGTCACTGACGGAGACCCAGACGCACAATCTCCACACAGACACACAAAGTGACAAAAGAAGAATCATAAAACCACCACAAAGAGAAGAACAACCAGAGTCTGAGGGCCCCTTATAGGAGGCTGGGGGGTCTTTACTGGTCTGTGTCCGTATTACCCATGATGCATCTCTGCTTGACCAGAAGATGATGTTTTATACTCAGAGGGGTTTCTAATATTCTATTCTACTTGTACAGCATCAAATCATAACAAACGTCATCTCGAGCCACTTTACATAACAAGGTTTAAGAGCTTACAGAGTATAAGTACATACACATACACAGTAATGTAGAAAACCCACAAGTCCCACTTCAGACTGCTGGGTTTTTCCCTTATATGGAAGAAACCTCCAGCAGAACCAGGCTCATGGTGGGCGGCCATCTGCCTCGACCGGTCGGTTGGGGTTAGTGGACAGAGGAGAGAGAAAAGAACAACAGAGATCAATACAACAACAAGGAGCAGCAGACGAGGCACTGGGCAGGTTGGCTGGACCAGCAACTACAGCTCCAGGGTCGAGGATACCTGAGGAGAGAGAGAGAGAGAGGACAAAGCACAACTAGTGGAGGTGCACCACCCTCACCCATGTGGACAGTACTAATGGGAATTATATAAGACTGCTGTTTGTGGATTACAGCTCAGCCTTCAACACCATCGTCCAACTTAGACCAAACTGAGGGACCTGGGTCTGAACCCCCAGCTGTGCAGGTGGGTGTTAGATTTCCTCACAAATGGAAACACTAAACACCATCACCCTCAGCACCGGTGCTCCTCATGGGTGTCCTGCTGGACACCTACAAAGACGCTGCAGGTCCAAAGCAACAAAGATAACTGAGGACTCCTTACACCCTGCAAACTGTCTGTTCTGCCTGCTGAACTCAGACGGTTCAGTTGGCTAATGTCCAGGACAGAGAGACTCGGGAGTTTTTCCCCTCAGGCCAAAAGACTCCTCACTTCAACCTAGATCTGGTCCTTCTGTAAACTGAAGTATGTTTGCACTGGAACTGGAACAAATACTGTACGTTCACTTTACTGTACAAATAACTTTAGTCTGTACATCATCTCACCACTGCACTACATTTAGACTGTATCTTCTGTATTTATATATTCATTTAATCTACTTTGGTGACTCAGAGACACGTTTCCCTGCAGGTTGTACTGGTACAACTGTGTTTGTGACGAACAAACCTCTTGAATCTTAAACAAAGTTAACATGCAATGATGTCATAAAGTGGACAGAGAGAGGAGGAGAGGAGCTCAGTGTAAGAGGACTGATTTCTTACAGAGGTTTAGACCCCACGTACCCACGGAGGACAGGTGTGTGTTTCCCTGCAGTGGTTTGCTGGGTTTGTCCAGCCTCTGCCTCCACCTTCTCTACACCCTGATGTCTGCAGGAAGTGATTTCATCATCATGTCGTTGGATTAAACTGAGCAGGACTTTTCCTCTGGGACAGTGAACGCATCACTTCTGTCAGTTAGCCAAACGTTTCTGATAAATCACCTAAAAAACGTCTGTGAGCTGAAACTAATGACTGTAACGATGGTTACTGACCTGAGAATCTCTACATCAGTCACACAAACTGCTTTGGATTCTACACGTGTTCACAGGTATCAAGAGCTGCTGGTTGTAAAAGTCGTTAAGTCATTAAATCTCACCTGCTGCTGTGACGTCACTTCAGTGAAGAAGCTGCAGGAGGAAGTAGAAACAGCAGACTGGTCCTTTAATGATGAAACATATCAACAAAGCTGATTCTGTAACTCAGTTAATTACCACCTCTGTACAACAAAGTACATTTACTCAAGTACAATTGTGAAGCACTTTTACTTTACTGGAGTATTTTCATTTTATGTTTTACTCCACTACATTCATGTTAACATCATCAGTTACGTTTTGCAGGATTAGTTTCTTATAAAAATCGTTAAATAAAAATAAAACTGATGTATCATTGATGATTAAACCTTCGTCTCTATATAAGATGATAAAATCAGCTCCTGCTGTTTCTGTTCCACATTTATCACTAATCTCACCTTAAACTTCTACATTTATTTATTTAGTCTACACTGTTTAAAATACTCTGTTTTCTTAATGTTGTACTTTTACTGTAGGGAACATTTAGAGGTTGTACTTTGGTACTTTTACTTGAGTACTGAGTTTGTGCTGTTGTGCAGCGTCTCCATGTGGATTTTAACACAAAACGCTTCTGAATCATTTTTATATAAGTTCGTATTCTGCTGCTGGACTGTTAAGCCTGATTTATACAGTATCTAAGTCCAGGTCCAGGTTCAGGTCCAGGTCCAGGTCCAGGTCCCTGCCCTACTCGAAGCTCTCCAGGACGGGTTCGTGTCCCGTCTCCTTGAGGAAGAGCAGCAGGTCGTGCGGTCGCAGCCCCATGGTGGCAGCGTTGGTCATGGGGTGGAAGTAGACCATCTCGTGGCCGCCCTCCACCAGGTCCCGGTCCAGAACGAGCTTCACGCTCTGGTCCTTATCAAAGAGCAGAGCGAGAGCCGTCGCACAGCCCTGTCCCACCTGGCAGGAGACAGAAAACAGTTTGTTAAGTCTTACTCTGAAAGAACTAACATGCAGCTCAGACAAGAAGCCGCATCACAGCTGAACCTCAGCAGCAGGACGTTCATGAACTTTTTACTCCAGCCAGGGTCGTACTCAACGGCGTCTCCTGCTGCAGGCGGCGTCTCCTGCTGCAGGCGGCGTCTCCTGCCAGCAGGCGGCGTCTCCTGCTGCAGGCGGCGTCTCCCCCTCATCTCTACATCACAGACGTGAAATAAAAGTAAAGTTCTAGTTGTGAGAACGCGCTCTGAATGTGACACGTCTTCGTGTGAGACTTGACGATACAGAAACAGGAAGAAGTGCAAAATCAAACTGAACATAACCAGAGTCAGTAACACGTTAAGTCCTCGGTACAGAGCTCAGATCTGCTGAGTCTGATCCAGTGAAGCTCCCGTTCAGGTCGACTCGCTACACGCTGCTTCAGTAAATGACCTGGTAGAAACATGAAACGTTTCTGCTTCATTTACAGGTCACCACTTCTTTTCTTAAATCCTGACCTCTGACTGTCATGTCCACTCCTCTGCTTCCTGTCATCGTGACATTAGACCCAGAGAAAGCGGCTCATCAGGCTGAACCTCCGACACTTCACCTGGTCTGTGTTTTCATCTGATTTCACCTTCAGTTTTTCCAACATGGCCGCCTCGTCTGCGAAGCGCAGGTTGCCGCTGCCGACGCCGAGCTTCTTGGCGAGGTCGTTGAGGTTCACCTGCAGAACAACACAAAGGATTATGGGAGGACGGACTGAGAACAGACTGGAGGAGATCAGGAGGAAGCAGAGGTCAGAGGTCAGGTCAGATCAGTGTGATGGTGGATGGAGTTTAATTAACTCGTCAAGGAACAGAAAGAGTAAAAGCAACATGCCGATGAGACCGGGACTAAACTTAAATACTCTAACATTTTTTACTGACAGTTACTGAGAATGTTTTATATGATGCATCTTCCACAGAGAGAACCTGCTGTGAGGCGTTTGTCACGGCAGGAAGCAGACCAGATGTGGGTCAAATCAAACTACTGAAGCAGTATTCGTGTTGTTTCACATACTAAAGAGGAACATTCCGTGCCAGCGGAACACGCCTGTGCTGTCACATGCTGTGAACATGAAGCGACTGTTCTGTGGGACGGGAGCTGACCTGGCGGTCATGGCGAGCAGACACCAGCCACAGACCTTTCTTCTTCTTGTCCTTCAGGAAAAGGTTCTTCGTGACGGCTCCGCTCACGTCCTGCAGGTGAGGCATCATCTCCTCCACCGTGAACACCTGCAGGTTCAAACATGAGAGACTCTCAGGATCCTTTCACAAGTGTAACCATCAACTACGAATGTGACGGCTGAACCTCTATAAACCTCTTTTTCATACTAAATCAGCTGCTGAAGGTTTAAATCAAAAATGTGCAGAGTTTTGTGTCTTAAATCTCAATTTACAACTGCTGATAACTTGATGGTAGAAGCGAAGAAGAACGTCTGTATTCTGTATATTCAGTAGAAGTAGCTCTACTGTAGCTTGTTTTAATCACTAACGGACACATGTGGGACAGTTTCACTGATGTAGTTGTGGAGTCAGGTTGAAGAAATGATGTGTTGGCGCCACCTGCAGGTCACAGCA
This sequence comes from Ctenopoma multispine, assembly GCA_034779795.1. Classification (NCBI taxonomy): domain Eukaryota; kingdom Metazoa; phylum Chordata; class Actinopteri; order Anabantiformes; family Anabantidae; genus Ctenopoma; species Ctenopoma multispine. The sequence continues at coordinate 4,110,398 of JAUYWH010000009.1, read as the reverse complement.
GCAGAAACCTGTTTGTGTCGGTTAGTGAAGAAATAAACTACTTTACTTTTCCTTTACTTTTCTAACTAGAACATGTGACTGGACAAAGGTTCCCTCTCTGCTGAGGGACGGGTTCTATTTAATTCACTGCTTGAGCAGAGCTGCAGATTAGAGCTGTCAGTAACAAACTAATACATATTTGAAAATTAACAATCACAATTATGGACTGAAAAATGTGTGAGTTCCAAGTGAACAAACTGTACGTGTAAGTGAACGTCTGTATTTAACTGATTAGTGGCTTTTTCAGTTTGGAGAGCCTGGTTCCCCAGACTCCCTTTATAAACACGTCCACTTTGAGTTTGTCTGGATTATGCTCAAAAACCAATGACTGGATAAACAAATCTTCAATTAATTTTAACTTGAATGGACCCGAAGATAAAATCGGCAGACATGTAACATGCAGTGCACACATCCTTTACTTCAAATGAACACGTTTTAATCAGTCTGAATATCTACGAACTGTGTAATGTAAAGGAAACACACCAGTTCACACAGCTGAAACTTTACCATAATAACAAGGGGCTTTCATAATGCTGCATAGCGCCGATTTAAACTGTGAATTCTTACAATTCAAACTGTGTATCTGAATGAATTTTACGGGTTTTTTTAATCAAATTAACAGGACAGAATAAAACTTTAAAGTTTGTAGTATTCTAATGGGATTCAATGGAGATGTTCATAGTCCAGCACTATATTCCTCTCCCAGATCTCTCCCAGCTACAATAACTAATCTTAAACTTTAGAAATGTTGCATTAAAACACAATAGAGTTTGCGATGATAAAGTTTGGACCCTCTTCGCTGTTTCACTGACAAACATGAAAACAGTTGTGTTACCGCCGGGTGCTCCACGCAGGTGGTCCGGATGTTTAACGCGTCCAGGTACTTTTCCAGCTCTGAGCGCAGGTGTTCACACATGTTCAGAGGACAAAGTGTAAAAGAAAGACCAGAAGCAGAAATGCACTAAATGCACACAGAAACAGCTGCACGTAGAAGAAGAAGAACAAGGAGGAGGAGGAGGAGGAGGAGGTTCTTCTTCTGTCCCGCTGTTTTCTGCAGTTGGTTTCTTTACTGCCACCTTCTGGATTTAAGCCTTACACTACATCCCCACCCTAACCCGTCTGACAAGAAAGAAATGCTCATTTAAAATGTTCATTTGTCAACTCTAACGATTCACTGGTTCGAAAGCACATTGAGCAAATGATCATGAAACATAATTAACAGATGATGTTTTCCTCTCTGAGTCAGATCAGGTTTACTTCTATGGAGAACATTTAAAACCAGCAAAAACTGAAGTGGTTTGTAGAGAAATGAAAAATAAAATAATAAAAAAATATGCACATAAAAAACAAAGGTTATTACAGTTATCTGATCCTCACCAAAGTCTCAAATATGAACAAACACAGTATTTCCAAGCTGATTAAACAGTCCTGATCTTTTATGTCTTTACTGAACATTAAACGAAATCATGAGTGATGGAAAACGTAAGTGAAACAGTATTTTAACTCAGCTCTTAGCTGTGGATCAGACCTTTCAGGAGGAACTTTGGACCATTGATCCTCACAGAACTCAGCTCAGACAGATTCTCAGAACGTCATATTTTTAAATTTTAGATTTAAGTTTAGTTGTTTTGTGTCTTTTTATGTCTCTTTGGTACTGTCTCTGTGGTTTTTGGAATTATTTTGTTTCTCTTTTTTATGTATTTCTTAATGTTTTTTATGATTTTTATATGTTTTTTTTTCTTCAGTTACATAATTAAATAATAATAATAATAATTACATTTTATTTATATATTTATTTGTCTTTATTCTCATTTTATTATTTTTTAAACTTATTTCTATTGGCTAGTGTGTGGCCTGACGACTTCCTACGTCACCGTTACGTCACCTAAACGATGCGGAAGTTGAAGTCACCGTGGAGAACGTAAACTAATGTCAACCAACCGCCTTAAAAATAAAGATAAAAGCAGTAGAAAGGAAAGAAAAAGATCAAGTAGAAACAGAACGAACAGTAAACCCGGTGGACACTTTATCTCCAGCTGCATTTTTACTGCTAACGGCATGTAACGTAGCCGTTCAGGTCCCTACTCCTTCAGTGCTCCGTGAACGTTACGTCTGCCCTCGCTGTGGTCGTCGGTTCGCTTGTTTCCGACCCCCTATCGTTCAATGGACCGAACCGGTGACCCGGAGTCCACGTCGGTGCTGCTGTGGTGTTGCATGGGTCGCTAGAAGCTGCAAACCCCGCTACATTTCCTCCACTGTGGAAGGTAAGTGGACACTCTGCGAAACGCCTTCGAAAAAAATAAAAATTGAAATGTAATATTGATATTGGATGATTCACACAAATGGCTGAATGAAAACGAAAGTCAGCCTTGAGTTACAAACATCTTCATATTAAATCGGCATTGACAGTACTGCAGCAAACGGCAGCTTGTTTTAATACAATTTCAACTTTTACAACCTTTCGTCTATTAACGGTCGTCTTTTCAAAATTATGGTCCACCCTGCTGAGCGGCGGCCAACGGCAACAAGAGTCTCTTGGAAAAGTCGACATTTCAGCGAAGTTGTTTTTCTTCGACCGTTTATATTCACGCCGAAATGTAAGCGGTGTCCTCGTGTTTCAGGACAGGCTTTGAATTCCCTTTAAAGCGACAATACCTGTGGACAGGATTCAGGAGAAGCATTAAAATGACTCATTTCTGAAAGGAGTTCAGGCGTCCTGGCTGTTCCCGGGAGCAGCGAGTATCGGAGGTTGAAGCAGCTGCAGAAAAGGCTCCTTTTGTCAAACATAAGCACAAACAGAACTCCTTAATCTCAAATAAAAGAAATTAATGTTTGTATGTGTGTTTCATGCCTTTAGGTTCAGAGGTAATTTAATAGGGTTTAATGGGTTCGCGTCGTTCATGAATCAGGGATGTGGAAGGTCGAGCAACCTTTACCATGTCAGTGCTCACCTGATGAAAAGTAGTGAAACAAACACAGACACTACTGTATTTCTCATACAGATCGAGTTAAAGTTTTTGCCTAAATATAAATAATAATATTAATTTTCTACTCTGTTTTTTACGCGGTTTTACATTTACAACACGGAGAAACAGGAACATTGTCACACTCATAAAGAAGAACCTATGTTTGCTTTTCACTTGATAAATGACTTCATCAAATAATTAGTTTGTTCTGTTGATCCATTAATGTCATACGTCAGAAACCTGATACAGTCCAACAGCAGGGTTTAGACCTGAAGTCAGTCATGGTCCATATAGCTGAGTGTCTTCTCCAGCTTGTCCAGTCTGTCGATGGTTTACAGTGTAAACTTAACTTGTCTGATTTGCTCAGTTATCTGTATAATTACAGATAACTAATTAATTAATTATAACTTAATCTCCTACGTTGTAATCTATGGAAGTGAAGGTGGGTTTGTTCTGTAGGATGCTGTCACTCAGAGGTTTTAAAGGTTTCACTGAAGCGGTTTACATCATGTTTAGAACGTAAACTGTGTAGATCAGTATCATCAGCAGCTTAAAGGTGACACCCGACACACCTAATATTTACACATTTAGTCATTTGGCAGATGTTTTTATCCAACGTGACTTACAAGTCGGGGAGGAGACCGGTTTTTGAAATACTGAACAATGACGAGAAAAGGGAAGTGAAGAACTTGTAATTTCCTGGTTTTCTGCATAAACCAATCATGAAATGTGATCTGCTCATCAAATACCAACAAACGCAACATTTCTAAACTGATAAAACAGAAACTGTCCTGATCCTGAACAAACGAAGTGAAACTGTTTTAATGACCGGTTGAACCTTTGGCAGCAATAATCTCAAGAAGTTCTTCCTGTATCTGTGGATCCGACCTGAACAACATCCAGGAGGAACTTTGGACCGTTGTGCCTCAGAAGAACCCATTGAGCTCAGACAGATTCTCAGGACGTGTGGTGTTGAACTTGTGATCTCCAGGATCAGGGTGTTCAGGTAGGAAGGTTTAAAGGTGAGGATCAGAGCTGCGAACCTGATGCACTGAAAGCCAGCACAGAGACATGAGCAGTGGTGTGATCGGTGTCCTTTTTGGTTGAGAGGAGAGATTGTGCAGCTGTTGTCAGCAGGACAGCAAGCAGATCTTAAAACAGAGCACTAAAACACTTTTTTTTTAGTTTTAAAAAGAAAACTAGTAGCATCTCCAGGAACGTGGAGACACTGGATTACTGTACGACAGAGACATCCATCCATAGTGCTGGTTATCTGGGTCCTGGTCTGATCCTGGTCTGGTTAGAAGTGTAGTAAACTATAATATTTAGTAATGTTGTTTAACACAGATCTGTGGCTCTGGACAGACTGACCAGGGCCTTTGTCCTGTAATCGACTGATTCCTACAGAGTAAGAGTAGACGTCTCGGGTTCTGCAGTGTGAGGTAACACAGCGTCCAGCGCCTGCCCAGATTAGATGACCTGATACTGAATCTAACAGGGAGAGACTCTGTGCTGCTTTGAGTTGATCTGATCTCCTTCTTTCCTTTCAGACTTCCTGTTGTCAGCCGCCCTGCCTGACTCCGTCTCCTGTGGCTGAGGTACTGCAGCAGTGTCCACACAGATGTACAGAAACATGTGAGAGGTGCTCAGCTCAGCGTGCACACACATTCATGTTTGTTCTGCTGAGTTCAGTTCTAAATATTCCTGCACACTCCTGGAGTTTTCCTGGCTCAATTTAACTGAGCTGATGTTGAATCCTGTTGGTTGTTTGTGTGAAACCTTTTTCTCCGTGACCTGCTTACAAACAGCTTTCTCCTCTCCTAAGATTTCTTAATGTTCAGTTTCTGTAATCGGGAACAGAGAATCCTGATCTCCTCTGGGTAGATTTCTCATGGAGAACATTCCAGATTCCTCAGGATAAAAGTCTGCAGACGGGGATGGTAAAGAGAGAAAGAAGTGATGCTTCTTCACATTTAAAAACAATCTGCCTGAAACTGACATGAACACAAAGGGAAACGTCTGAATCAGGCAAACACAACCAGAAAACAAGTGTTAGTGGGTTACAGCAAGGTCGGGTCAGGACCTGGTCTAAATGAGTCCTTTCTGATTACTGATCTGCTGCATTATTTCACACCTCTACACGTGATTATTATGATCTTCGTTAATCTTCACCAGCAGATGATGCAGGTTGGGATAGAGTTTCTGGATTTGCTCGTGTTGTATTTTGTGGGTCTCTGGTTGTGTCTCTGTTCATGTGAAGAAGACGCAGCTCTCTGCTCGTGTCGTCTCGTGTATAAATTTGAGAGAACAGGTGTAGATCGGTGACTGTGTGCTCATCAGCAGCGCTGGTTAAAAGTCGTGTTTCTCTTTGCCATGAAAAAACAGCAATTTATAAAAAAGGTTGTATATAATTTATGGAGCTGACAACATGTGGAGCGTCGTGCTGTGTGGTGATCACCAGACCAACTAACACGGGACGAGTGTCAAAGAATCAGCTCTGACACCGGTTTGTTATCAAATGTTAATGTTGTTCTACTTCCTCCTCCTCCTCCACTAATTTCCACTAAAGCTACCTGTCACTGTTTAGTGCCCCCCACCCCCCACTGGCAGCTCCAGTGTCCTGATACTGGACAAACTCCACCAACTTACCCCCCTCACACACTTCTGAGCTGCCATCTGTCAGAGCCGCTCATCATTGGCTGCAGAAGCTCAGGTCTGCAGGCTGCGGACAAAGTGATTGGCTGGCAGGCTGCCTGCAAGACGAAGGCATGGACATCAGCTGATAGACATCGGAAGTGGAGGAAGAGGAGGAGGAGGAAGAGGAGGAGCTGAGTCAAGTCTGTAAATCCACGATGAGCCGGCTCTGCTGCAGACAACAAGTGTTCACCAGAGAGACACAGAGGAGGGCGAGAGAGGATCACACCAGCTTACTCTTTAACACAGAGAGAGAGGGAGGGCGGGAAAAGGAGGTTACCACGGCAACCTGGGACGTCGCTGCAGCAGTGAACACACAGGACACGCAGGTAAGGTTACAGCTGAGATGTGTGTGACTGTGAGCGTGTCTGCATACGTAAGGTTTTAGTGTGTGTCTTGGTAGATTGAGCAGTGCATGCTGGGAGGGGGAAGACAGGGGGAGGAGGGAGTGTTGGGGCAATCCTATTAGCAGAATCCAGGAAAAGTAGGGTGTGCTTATCAGCGTGTACCTGCAGAGAGTATCAGTGCTTTCATTTTCACGTCTTGTGGTGTCGGCAGAGAACTGTAAACTGAGTCCAGAGTTCAGCATCAGATAAAACCTGAGCTGTGTTCAGCTCACAGCTGCTCTCTGTAACATTTAACCAGGCTTCAGTTCATATAAATGATGAATGACCTTTAGTTTAACTGTTACCACTGAACATCCAGCACGTATGTAATGTGTACTTACTGATCTTCATCATCAGCAGATGATTGTATGAGGCCCCGGAACCAACTGGACTTCTGCATTAATGCAAAGTCTTGTTAGTGTTGACCTTCTGTAGATCTTGTGGGACCTGGGACCATCTCTCCCCGTATCCAGTTCAGTAATTCTCTGAGGAGCTGTGGTGGTTGTAGGACACTGCTGCTTGTACAGACTGAGAGGGCTTGATGCCTCCTCCTCCAGCAGATGTTCTTTGCACATTTTCCATTTTGATTTCATCCAAACTGAGGTACACACGAGAGACAAACAGCTGGGGAAACATTTAAAGCAAAGTGCCAGAAGAGCAAAGGAGAGAAAGTGTTTCACTCTCCACAGATGTTTAATGACAATGATGAAAATTTTGTGCACAGGAAGGTTTAGAAGAGTTGTGTCTTCATCAGGGTTTGAACTCTTAAGAGTAAAGCTGCAGACTGAGCAGAGTCAGGAGCTCGTTCCACCATCGTGGGACCACTGAGCAGATAAACTTTGCTTGGACTCCTTTGCTGTGACGGTGTGGATGATGGGGACTGTAGACCTGGATCCAGATGTTCAGGTAGACCTGTTGAGTTGACGACTCTGTAGTTGTCAGAGCTCTGATCCAGATGCTGCAGCTGCTGGAAACCAGCGCAGAGACATGAAGAGTGTGACGTGTTTCCTTGTTGTTTGATAAAAATGAGTCTGCAGCATTTCGGATCATCCGGAGGTTTGATTGTGCAGTTGCTCATCCTGCATCACAGTCGCTGACACAGTTCAGCTTTTACAGCAGTACATTTAGTGAAACCTCTTTAAACCTTTAAACATTCTGTTTTTTGTGTTGGAGGGTCCCGTTTGAAATGAATAAATCAACATATAATTGGATGATATATAGTTAGAGCTGCTATGTTTAGTTGATCTATAGTAAATAAAAATGCTAATACTTTAACTAATTAATAGAAATCACAGTAATCAGTAATGAAAGTTACTGACCAGAGAACATGTGTCTGTGAGTCCTCATCAACACAGTGTTAATGACATTTGTAGGGACGCTCAGCAGGGGAACGCGGCTTTAAGTCCTGTTCAGAGAGTTTCCTGTTTGAGTTTCATCAGCTCAGTGAAGACTTTTTCTGATCGGTGATAGATGTGATAGGTTCCTCAGTGTAAACAGGAAGTGTTTATGTTGTAGATTTAGAGTGAAGTCTGATCCAGATCCAGACTCACATCTTAGTCTTCTGAGTCTGATCGGTTCATCTCTGCCTCCTGTGAGTCTTTGTGGCTTTACTCACTTCACTGACATTAAGTCAAGTCATCGTTGCTGCTATTTAAAGCTCCAGAGAGCAAAATTACCTTTAGTGGCATAAACTTCAGAGAAGTTTCTGATTTCTTCTGATCAGTCAGCAAGTTGCTTATTTGGTTTATTAAAGCTTAAACTCAGCGTTTCCAGCCTCTACATCCAACTCTGACTTCTCCTCAGTCCCTCTGTCACACACTGAGATTTAAAGAATGATTCCACTTTTTACTTTCCTTTCCAGACATGTGCAGCATCAGCATAACTGCAGCTGGATTCACTGCACATGGTATTTAGTAGTAGTAGTTCACTTTATTAAAGACACAAAAGTAGGTTAAAAGAAGGAAGATTAAAAAAGGAAGAAGACGCATTTTCAGCCGTCCAGTCCTCATCACAGCTACACAGTGAAGCTGCCTTTTTACACATCGACCATTATTCTAATAAACCCAGATTATTCACGTCCACTCTGTGTGCACCAACACTGCTGACCCTCCAGCCAGTACTTACATAAAATACTACAACCAAAGATATCAAAACAAAATCCTCTTTTAATGTTGGACTGAAACTTGAACGTATTGGTGCAGATGCTGTTTATCCAAATGTTCAGATGATATCCAGATGTACAGGCTATGTCAGGAATGTCATTCTGTTCCTTTTGGTGAAAACAGATAAATGAAAAGCTGCTGGATGTGTGGACATCCTGGTGTCTCAGCAGCCCCACGTTTCCCCACATCTCTTCACTGTCAGCAGTTAATCAGCACGAGTAGATGGTGGAACAAACCAGACTCAGGTTGTAGCTGTAAAAGGATTGAAATACAAACTTGAGATTGTCTTACAGCAGCTGGTGTTGTGTTTCTGACTGTCGGCTCTGTGTTGACTGCAGAACTCAGCAGCTCTCATTTGTTCTGTATTAAACACTGAGACGTGTCGGCGTGCAGCTTACCACCACCACAAGAAAAAATGTTGTTTAAATGATGAGCAGCAGCAGAATATGTAAAACTGGTGCAGTTTATGTGCACATATACAAGAAGTCTGTTAGTTTACACAAACCGTTTCATGAACAATGAAATGAAAATAACGAGAGCTAAACGTAACAGAAAAGAGACTGTAGAGCTATTGTAGGAAAGGTAACATAAGGTATCAATTTGATAGTCTAACACAATGTCACCACATTTAACTCTAACCAGAGTTGCATTAATTTCTCACCAGCATCTTGCACTGGTGACGAGATCGGACCTTTGTGTAAAGTCCTCTTCAGCACATCCTGAAGATTCTCAGGGCTTTAGGTCTGGACTCAGTGGTGGCGAATGCATGTGTAAAAATGACGTCACATACTCACTAAACCACCGCTTGAGCCCGATGACTCCTGGTGGTGTCGTCTTGGAACGTGCTCATGTCAGGGAGGAAAAACCTGGTGACTCTGTGCATCCGGCTAAAAACATTTTAATCACTGCAGTAGTTAAAGCCTCTTATCTATTTACTTAGTGAAACCCAGGTGGTGACTTTTTTGTGGCCAAGCAGAAATAGATGGACACATACAGTTTAAAGCAGAGATGTTCTGATCCAGTTCTATGGATCTGATACTGATCCAATATTTTCAGAATGAGGTATCACTCTGTTCCATTTACTGGAGCCACAGTGTGACTTGGTCATGGCCTTCCTGATGCCTGCAAATCATAAACAGTACTCCAGATATCTGCTCTTCCCTGTCTGCTTGTCATAATTGGACTTCTCAGTTTTTCTCTGGACTTTTCTTTATGTTAAAAACTAATGTGAACAGACTGTCGACAAGTCTGGGAGGCGTTAAAGGACCATACACAGCGTAGGTTAGTGCTCAGAGTATTAATCAGCTCAAATACAGGGCCGAAAAATTAAATATGGATTAGAGTTGGGTTGGCTTCATTTTGGCTGATACGGATTCTTTGAAATATTCTGCCTGGATAATTGGTATCTGATGAGAGCATCTCGAGCGTAATGTCCTGAAATAAATCAGTTTAAAGATAATAGTTCAACAGAAGTTTGTATTTTAACTTTGTATTTCACAAAAATGTGACTAAACCTCATCTAATACACCTCTGAATAATGTCATGACATCCGTGTTTGCATATAAACGGACATTATTAATTGACATTATCACAGTAAATCAAATGTAATACGTGTACAAGATAATAATACTTCATTTGAATATAACTGTCCCACCTACAGAGCTGCTGCTCATGAGCCTCACACAAAAGACTCTGCACTGTCCTTGAATTCACCCTTGAATTTATATCTGTGGTGTTATCATCCAGTCAGAGAGCAGCTGGGGGGTTCAGTGTCTAGACGAAGGGCACTTCAGAAACTGGACTCTGCTGTTTCTCTTGTAAATGTGTTTTTTACTTTTAATATTATTTGATCTTTTCTCTGTTATCTTTGTCTCAGTATCACTGTTTGATATCTGGTTTTGGTTGTTCTGCAGTATTTTTAACTGCATGTTATAACTTTAAAACAGGCCAAAGGGACCCCCGACCTTTCAGACCTTTGGGCCTGGGCCCAGTCGGCCTACATTTGTGGAGATGGTTCAGTCTAAAAAGCAACTCAAAAAAGTGTGATATACTGCTGAACCCCATTCCTACGTGGACCACAAGGCAAACTACTTACAATGGTCTGATTCGCTTGTAGACTACACTGTTAGTCAAACTAATTATTATATTTAAGTATTCATGTTGTCCCACCTAGTCTGCAGAGACTCATGGACATTTTCTGTAGGTGTTGGGGGGTGAGGAGGGGTGACATCGACCTCAGTATTTCTGAACTCCTGCTCACATATCAGAATCTGATCTGCAGCTCAGTGAATTTGTGGTTGTGTGTTTTCATGTGATCTCAGACTCTCCTCACGACCGGCAGCCTCCTTCAGACAAAATGTTAAACTGGGACAAAACACTGTAAGGACATCACGTCTTTGTTGCCATAAACTTTGAGAGTTTGAGCAATGGCTGCTGTTTCTCACCTTAACACCCTCCAAGCTGCTTTTCCTCGTCTATTAATAGACAAATCAAACTCACGTGTCACTTGGCGCCTGTTGGACCACATGTTGCAGAATGACCAAGGACGTGAATGGACTAGTAACGTCATCATAGGATTAGGAGTGGTCACCACGTCTGTGAAGATTCTCAGTTATCCCAAAAAATGATGTTCAGTGGAAACTGGACTTTATTCACTGATGAAGGTGAAATGTCTTCAAGAACTGAACATCATTTTATGGGAAAGGTCACAGTGGTCTTAGGGCTGATAACAGCACTTTTTTATCATTAACCAAATAGCCAGAAGAACATACAGCAGTGTGTATGTGTCAAAACCTAAATGATCCTTTTCCAACAAAATCCTTAGTGCCATCGGAACCTACTCCACAAAAATCTCTTAAAAGACTATAAACTATATTTAAGTCCTAGAAGTTCCTAAATGCTGGTGGAACATCCTAAAAGGCCCTAGAACAAAATTTCTTTTCTGCAGCAGGAGATGATTCGAAAATGTATGGTTAGTTTTGGTTTTCAGATTTTTTGCTTCATGCTGTTAAGGTTTGCACCAATCCTTTCCCAAAACTGGAGCTTTACCTTTATTCATTTAGTGTCTTCTTTTCTCCTTTCTCTTTTCTCCTCGAATAAAACGGGAAAGGTCTTTTGTCTCTGTAGGAGTTTGTCTGAAGGCACTAGCTGACCTACATATAACGTTCACAGATGACTGAAGTGAAGAATAAAGTTTGGCAGTCAGCTGGATTTTAGTTTTTGACTGGTAGGATAACCTCTTTAGTCACAATGCAGAATATAAAAATTACATTTAGTGTTGTTAAGTTGAATAGACATAATACTTTTCTGACAATGTCGACAGGCTAATAGCTACAGGTTTTCTTATTTTATATGCAACACAACACACACCTGTATACATGTGAATGCATAGGTGTGTGTGTGTGTGTGTGTGTGTGTGTGTGTGTGTGTGTGTGTGTGAGAAATAATAATCTACTGGAGAAATGTAGGATTCAGTAATGCCTGGACCTATAGATTTTCAGATTTTAAATGCACTGAATGTAGATTTATCTTCATTTTGGTTTCCTTTTCTAGTCTGTCATGTGAGTGTTGTGTGTCATGAAAAACATGTTGTGAGATTTAACTGCAGTCTGAAGTGTTTTTTTATTAATTAATGTAGAAGATAAGCTCTAATAATAATATATTAACTGCGTCTCTGCTTCCTGCTGCAGGTTGAAGAATGATGAGCAGATGGATGAAAGACCTGATACTCCAGTACTGCCTCTGACCCTCATCAAATACTTTCACACTTTGTTTGTTACCTGGAGATCAAGGGGCCTTTTGCTTAAATAGCAAAGGTCCACAGAAAAGGAAAATCTGGGCATATAAGCCAATATGTCTCAGGCAGGTAAAGTCCTCCACCTGTACGTTGAGGTGAGATCTGTTGCTGAGGAGGAAGGGAAGGTGCCAGGAAGAGGAGATGATGGGACCAGTCACCTGATGCTTCAGTGTCCAGACATTCTCCCTCATTCCCAGAGGAGCTCCACCCGCTCCAGCCCCAGCTGCAGTCCGGATCTTTCCGTAGACGCTCAGTATCACAATGGGGGTGCAAACCACACCTTACCTTCCTCAAAGGCCTCCTCCAGACACTCAGTGAGCTTCCAACTCCAAAACCCAGAATCATCTGGTTCTCCCACCCAGTTCCACCAGCAGGATGTGTTGTATGACACTTTTGGTCAGTTACTCCATGTCCTTGCACCTGGAATGACCAGTCCAGGCCACCATACCTCACCGGGACCAGTATGGCTGAATGTCCCCTCCACAGCCACCAGCAACCACAGGTCTGTTGATGTTCCAAGGATGGACAAGGAGGGGAAATCGTCTGTGGTGACATTCGGCTACATAGAGAAAGCTAATGTTCACAACATGGGGGGCCGACGTACCTCTGTGTGCCATAGTGAGTCTGACAGAATGGAAGGTCAGCCACTGCCAGCCCACCTCCGGAAACGACTTAGTGACCCAGCGTGGTACAACGGTCAACCAGAACCAGGCGACACTTACCCTTATCATCCCTACCCGTCACGAAAGCAGTCCCCACGGGACTCCCCCCACCTGCAGAGGGCTACCCTGGATGCAGTAGCCAGACAAGCCACCTACAAGGCATTAGAGGAGTTTGGATCTTCAGAACTGAGGCGACGATTTGCGTCTCATGGCTCAGAGAATTGCAGTCCATCCCTGCCGCGTCACTACCAGTCACCTCGCTGTCGGTCCTTAGGGGGGTCGCCTGTCATGCCTCGCAGCACCCTCACCCTGCCATCTAAGGCTCAGCTTCTGGAGCTAGACAGAGGAGTCAGTCGTACTTCAGTGAATGGACTACCCAGAAGTCCTGCCTCTGACCACCTGTGTGCCCATGCTGGATACTCCTCCCAATCAGGGGCTCTAGCCTCAACACTTCACTCTCATGTTTTCCCCCAGACCCAACAGAGACCATGGGTGGGGGGTGAGAGTCCTAGATTGGCCAATAAATTTTATCCACCTCTACCTGCAGGGAAACCCACAGACATCCAGCATGAGATCCAGACAACTGCCAACAACCAGCCCCGGACTGGCTACCAAACTAGTGGGTACTCCCAACACAGTAATAATAGTAATTATCATGGTAATATGACCAGCAGCAGTCATCATGCTACAGACAGTACACAGTACAATGATACCTCATCCAGCAAGTCTCACTACAAAGCGTCACGCCGCAGTAGCAGAGCCAGTGACGCAGTGAGCCCTACCAATGGCAGGAGAAGCCTCTCTCCATCCTCAAATCGTGAAATGGCTTGTAAGTTAGCTGTGGAGGCTACCAAACTGTGTAGTATTTATGCAGACAGGCGGACTCCCTCTCCAACTCCTTCTCAATCTGAATCGCAGCGGTCAGAGAGTCCCAAGATAGGACGCTCATTTCGAAGAGAATCCCTGCCATATGCTGCTCTTCACCAACAAATCTGTCCTGAGCATCTGCAGACTGACAACCAGAACTACAGACTGAAAACAGACAAACCATCACCTCAAACACGTCCAGGACATGTGTCGCCTCTCTCGTCCCAGAAATCCATATCTTCACCTGCATCTCCAGCCTTACTGCCTAGGTTTCACCAAGCTTCTGCCTCTCAATCACCAGTCCTGGACCCATGGCAAAAGTGGAGTTCATCCTCCAGTAAGGACACATCCATCGTGCACCGATACCAGCCACCACAGTACACTGGACACTGCAAATCACGCGGCCTAGAGCAGAGGCAGTATGATCCCCTCTATGATCCATCACCTAGGAGTAACCCTGAAGTTTCCCGTAGACTAGTTTCCAGCCAAAACACAGACAGGAGCAGGGACGAATTCTTTGAAGACGGACATTCACCTTCTAGAGTTTACACTCCCAGCAATGAGGAATATCTTGGACAGAACAGAGAAGACAAAGGAGGAAAGAGGCTGGTGGTAGATTTGTCCATGGGTCAGAGAGAGGAGGTTCAGGATTCAGGAGGTGCAGCGACATTCTCTCAGAGCTCCAGCGGAGTGACTGGCAGTTTGGGAGACAGCTCCCCGCTGGACAGATACAGTAGTCTATCCCCGGAAACCTCGAGCCAGTCCAGTCACGATACGGCGGGCACTGGCTCTGGGATACAGGTCGGCTAAACGGGAGGGTGATGAGGGTTCGGTCGTACTTTGTGTGTGAGAGGAAGTAATTATGCAGATTATGTTGATGAATGTCATGAATCTGTGTGGTCACGTGTGAGTGCATGGGCAGGGTAGGCTTGTCTGTCTGCAGAGCTAAACATCATAATGCTCCTTAGTAACAATAAAAGTAAAGACAGAAGTTTGTCACTGGTGTTTAGTTAGCTTCTGTCTGTGTTTTCTCATAGATACTTTCTTCCACAAATGTGTGCTCTACAGTAAAACAAAGATGGAAAATAATTAAATCAGAACACACAACAAAGTAAGTTTTAGGAAAAGCTTTAATACAAGACTCTGAGCTTTCCCACCCGACGATGCAAAGCTAATGGGGTTTCACAGCAAAGGCACCGACACCTTCACTGAGAAGCCGACCACAAAACTCACAGCAGCAAATCAGTGTGTTTGCTTCTTTTTTTTAAGTTTTCTTAGGATTCACCATGACTTTATCATAAATAAGAAAGAAAAATGTCAGATCCTGAAGTTTGAGTGTGAACTAATAAATTCCTGCTTGAAAAATTACTAAAAACAATAGTTTCTGTTTTATGAACAGGTGATGAAATCTGGTGTAACATGAACAAACGTTTTAATTCCCTCTGATGCTCTGAATTATCAAACAGCTCTTAATTGCTGTTTCCCCTAAAATTACAAATACTTTTTATCATGCTGCTGTTTTTTCCTCATCATCCTGCAGTCGGACAGAGGATCAGTGACGACTCCATCCTCGCGATCGCAGAAGATCGCCCAAGCCAAGTGGGAGTTTCTGTTTGGACGCCAGACAGAGGAGAGCTGCAGCACAACAGGTACTGTTGGTCATTTGTGTTCTGTTTATTTGTCTTCACATTTTGGTAACAGAATCAGTGACTGTTTAAAACAAATGGTTTTGACGGTAAAGCACGGTGTGCTGGAGAAGAGCTTTCATAGACTGACAGCATTCTGCATACCTGAATAACAGGTGTGTTGGAGAGAATAGCAGCTGAACAAAAACATGATAAACTCCCACGCAACTCACTTAAGGCCATTATTTTACCTCCAAAGCCAGTGAAGGTCAGTACAAACTCTGTGGATCACATGGTTCCACATTATTATTATGATCATAATCAAATATTATAATTATTATGAATTTCGGTAGTGTGGGTACAGATCTGTTGGTAGGTAAACGGAAAGTCTGAATTAGCCTTTAGGCTGTAAAACGTATTCAATACAATTCTTTATTGTCACCTGTATTTGGCACCAGTGTACTTATTTATTTGGTACTTTATTGTCCCGGGGGGGAATTGTTTGTGTAGCAGCACAGTAGCACATGACACAGAGGAAACAAGAGACGGTCAACATGAAGTAAATCAACAGCGGGTTAGTCACACTTAGGCTAGAAAAAGATCCAGAGGGCAGCACACTGAACTCTGTCAGACAGGATGGACTTTGTTCAGTAGCTGCTTTTTTAGAAAGCTGCTTTAATGTAATGTAATATAACAACAAACAGTTCAATTGTACATAGAGCACAAACTAAAAGTAAAAGCTGCTCTGCCCCTCAATGCCTCAGTTACAGGTAAAGTCTTCAGGGTCGCTGCAGGCCTCCTGCTAACGTTAGCTTCAGCAGTAGCAGTGGACTCGAACCTCAAACCCGCCTAACTAAAACTAAAAAATGGTACCAGTTGAAAATCGAAGTTCTTCATAGATGATAAGATGATAAAGGGACAGAACATGTGAAGAGTAAACATAAAATAAAATGAATAGAGGAAACACAGCAGCAGTCGTACTGTAGTGATATGTGTTAGTAGGTGAAGTAGTCTTGTTCTACAGCAGACTAAAGGCCCATTCTGTCCTTTGTCTTGTATTATATCTTCACTCAGTGAAGTAAACAAGCAGCTTCAAGAGCTTCCTCTAAGCCAATTTGCTGCAGCTTAACATCAGCTAAAATAGGCTCACAGTATGAGAGTCTACTCACAGGTATTACGACACACCACTACTCACTTCCTCTTCTTAATTTACTGGGTTTTTCTGTATGTGTGAGTTGCTATTGTGCCTGAAAACTGTTTAAATCTTGTTATTGTATTAAAAAATAATTCTAGATGTCATCAGAGATTCAAAATTCAGATGTGTTGTAAACTTTTAAAGCTGACAACAACCTGCATAGTACTTTTATATTTTTCTGATAGTTGATCACGTCTACAGAACGATCAGAACTATTGGTGCATTGGGGGTAATGTGGGTGTCAGATTCTGACTGGAAAGAACTGTCGTCTCGGGTTCTGCTGCACTGATCCACCCGTCACAGGTGCACTTGCTTTTGTTGCTGTGGTCACATGGAAAATGACAGTTGCTGCATGAAGGTTGTTTAACAATAATAATTTAACACACAGCATAAGTACAAATGTACAAACTGATACCTAAGATGAGGTCGTACAGCAGCTTGGATGCCTTGTGACCAGTGACCAGGTGGTATCCAATAAAAACACGTCAGTTAAATAACCAGATGAAAACATTTAGTGTCCCCCAGCTAACTGAGCGCTGTCCTCTGTGTGTAGCAGGCCTGTTGCACTGTTTGGAAAGTTTCTGAGAAAGGCCCCATTGTCTTTTTAAACAGCAGTCACTGAGCCCAGACACTCAATGTGCCTCTGGACTAACTGTTGGAGGTCTGGACTTAATCCACTGAACGGAGACACGTCACTTAAAAATATTACTAATATTATAACGTGATTGATATGTAGAGTTTTCTAAACTTTTACCTTTTATCTCTTTATTTGAAGTAATCTTTAGGACCAGAAACATTAACGTGCTCTCCCTCCTGCAGACGCTCTGTCCACGACCCCACCGACCAGCGGCTCTCCAAGCCCCACCCCTCCCTCTTCCCGCCACCTGAAGTTAGCCAATCAGAGGAGGGGGCGGGACAGCAAGGGTCAAAAGTTGCCATATCACGAGGTGCGGCAGATTGAAGTGGAGCTGGTGACCCCTGACCCTCGAGACTCCGTCCCCAAGACTGGCATCATCCGCCGGACCATCCAATACTCGGAGACGGATTTGGACGCCGTGCCGCTGCGCTGCTACAGAGAGACCGACCTGGACGAGGTGATCTGGTTTCATCAGCACTTTGAATGTTCGTAAACGATTACTATTGGTTATTATTGTTCAGGTGATGCGGGCGGAGGCAGAGGCAACCGAGGAGGCGGACTCGGTCTTCGGGAGTAACCGCAGCGTCCTGGGAAACTGCAGCTTCAGCCCTGCTGGCGCCTCCCCAAAGTCCCGGACAGGTGGAGCAAAGCAGGGGGATGAGGAGGAGGAAGAAGAAGAGGAAGAAGAGGATGAAGAAGGAGTGGTGAGCTGGGCCAGTGTTCGAATGCAGGGGGATAGACAGAGACAGAAAGCCCTGAAGGAGGAGGAAGAGGTGTTCAGTCTGCTACTGAAGGGGTGAGTCCCCCGGTTCTGTTCTAATACTGGTTAAACTCCAACATGTTTCAACGTGTGTGACATAAAGATCCTGAATTTACCAGCCTGTCCACCAGAATATTATTATTATTAGATACCCTGTACACTGTGTTTCAGCGACCTTTACCAGGGCAGCTGGACACTCTGCATACTTTCATTTATATATTTTAGATTTGTATCAAGTGAGTTTTTTTCTGATCTAAACAAGATTGTAGGACTTCCTGTGAGTGGAGGGCAGGACGATCTTTGTCCAACATGCTCAGGACTTTCAGGAGTTAATACCAGCAGGTTACACCAACTATAGCTGTAGTTTTGTCCCAAACATCCATATTTGTCACAGAAAATGTATTAAGTTCGACTCAGTCACAGTAAAACTGAACTCAGGACACACGATGGGACAAACTCTCTGTGTTTGTTTCCTTTCCAGACCGTCCGAGGTGTTGTCTGACAACCACGGCGGCCTCAAGTCTCCGATCTCCGTCGGCAGCCCTCGCCGACCTTCCGACTACAACCTGGACTCCTTCAGCCGCCATTTTGAAAACATCATGGAGTCTCATCGTGCCAAAGGCACCTCGTACAGCAGTCTGGACAGCGTCGATCTTCTGACCTCTGGATCCACGTCTGTGTTCACCTTTGACCTGCCCACCCTAACCCCAGAGATCCAGGTATGAGGCATGGGATGTGAATGACCAGGAGAGTCTCATTGATAAGTCCTGAGTGGCCGCAGGAGGGTAAACTACGTGTTTGTGTGTTCAGAGTCAGATCTGCGAGAGCGCCAAGCAGATCATGGAGCTGAGCTTTGCCCCGCTGGCTCGCCCCGACCCGTCCGCTCATTCAGAGACGTCTCGCTCAGAAATCACCCTCAGTGCCTCGGGCACCGGGCTTCGAGGTTGTTCCAAAGACGACTCCGCCCCTCCGGTCCGGTCCAAGTCGGAGAAAGATTCGTGGCGCCGCTCGATTCTCAAAGACGGCTTCAGAAAGGCGAGCTCTGCCCCCTCCCTCCACAGCAGCCTCAGGTGAGTCAGAACTGATGGTTCACATCAGACACAGACAACAGTTCAAACAGTTCAGGTAAAGTCTCGGGTTTGTCTTTGTGGTTCTGTTACTGATGGACCTTGACACTGCAGCTGCGGTTTTCGGCTTTCGTCTTGGAATGAGGATGAAAAACTGTTGGATTTCTCACAATGTCCACGTACTGTGTGTCATGTCTGTGTTCTTTAAAATACTTACTTTAAAATGCATTTGAGAGTTACGATGGTACAAGCATGTGTCCGAGTGAAGAGGACTGAATCTGGATCAGGTCTGGAAAGTGCTGCAGTGACACGGATCAACCACATGATGGAACCAGAAACACGTAGTTCACTTGTCTCTGTGTGTCTCCGTCCTCGTGAGGACCAGGATGAGGTTTAGACCTGAAATGAAGGATTTTAGGAAAGGTGTTTGATCCTCACTGCTACAAGGGTTGTTGGATGTTTTGGAAAGAGAAGACGGTTATTAAAAGATTTATTTTACTGTCAACTGAAGAAATGTTGTTTTTCTAATTGAAGACTTTTTTGTAAAGTGAGATTATTTCTGTGTTATTTTGTCCAGTTGTTAAATCTGGAAATTAATTCTGGGCGTTTAAACTGAAGGGAGGACCTAGGTTAGTGTTTCTGTAAGCACTGTAAATGCTCTGGATCATACAGGCTGTAAAACAACACATGAGTTTAATTACAGAGTGTGTGACGTGTCGCTGAGCTGAACACACAAACAACGTGTAGGTGGGTGAAGAGGGCGACACTGAGCGACCTTTAAATCCATTTAAGCTGTTTCTGTCTTTATGGGGAGAAGAGAACAAACCAAAGCTCATTTTCATGTCCCAGCAGAAGCAGGTTTGTGATAATGGTCCCTGTAGAAACATGTTTAACGTTTTCTGCAGCTGTCAGTTGTTCATGTGTGCAGAGGTGTTGATGGGTTAGTTGTGGACAGACCTGAGCGTCTGACGTCTCCAGTCTCCAGATTTTAAGGTAATTTACAGTAAAGCAGCTGATCAGAAGTCGATCCATCGATGGTTAAACACGCACATTAACCATGTTGATGGTTATTGATCAGTGTTAATAAGGTTTTGTTTAACCGCTGATGTGATCTAACTGGAGTTCACTGGAAGTGTTCACATCGGTAGCATGTATATCCAGAACCAAAGTGACTCTGTCTCACTGCTGTATGAATGTTCCTGGTTCATCCTTCCTGTTGTTTTCATACCTGTTTCTTCAGTCACCTGGAGCCTGGCCAGCCCGGCTGCGGTAACCACGGTAACATCAGATTAGCTTCTGGAGTGTGAGATGTCAGGGTTTAAAATAGAAGTGTTACGGTTCAGCACCTGGTTCTGACGGGCGGAGAAGCTGCAGGTCACATGACCAGGTTTGGTTCTCTACACCTGGACATCAGCTACTGAGCTACAACCCTTCTCACCTTTCACCTTCAGTCAGATTTTAGTCCTCAACTAAAAAGATTTAGTTTAGTTTTTACCTTTAATTTGATTCTTTTAAAACATTTTAATTAACACTGTGATTTAATTTATGAGTTACTGTGGTTACAGTGTAGTCTATATGTTACCATGGTTACCGTTGTTTACAGGACCATCAGAACAACTGTCTCCACCCTCACTGTGTTACTATGGTTACAGCAGTTACCGAGTTGTTACTGTAACCAACTGCTGTTGTACATCTCTGTTACCATGGTTACAGTTGTCTCGTGTGACGTCTCCATCAGTTGTGTGAAGTTACTATGGTTACAGTGGTTCCCTTCTCAGTTAGCCGTTGTGTGTAGTGACTGCACTTGTGTGTCTTCTCAGTAGATGTGTGTTAGATGTCGTGTGTGTGGGTTCGGAGTCACGTTAATGTTACAGCTGCAGACGTTGTAAAGGTTTTCTCACCTTTCTCAACGTCTTTGTCTGAGCTGAGGTGATAGAAACAGAACGTGACTAGATGTACGAAGCTTCTTCGTGGTCGAGCAGATAAATCAGCTTTTGGCTCTATTCTGGTGAAACGGTTTGAATCCTCACGCTGAATAAAACTGTAATTACTCCTGCTGTGATTCAGTCTCTTCACGTGTTAATGGTCCCCATGTTCCTGTGGTCTTCTTGATCTGGTTCAGTTCTGGTTCCACTTCCTCTCGTACTCTACTCCCACTTTACTTTTGATTTTAACCAAACCACAGTGTCACATGTTCAAGTCTGCACCACGACACCAAAGCAGCTTTAAAAGCCACAGCATTTCAAACTACAGTGTGTGTGTGTGTCTGTGTGTGTGTCTCTGTGTGTCTCTCTGTGTGTCTCTGTGTGTGTGTCTGTGTGTGTGTCTCTGTGAGTGTGTGTGTGTGTGTGTCTGTGTGTGTGTGTCTCTGTGTGTCTGTGTGTGTGTCTGTGTGTGTGTCTGTGTGTGTGTCTCTGTGTTTGTGTCTGTGTGTGTGTCTCTGTGTGTTTGTGTGTGTCTGTGTCTGTGTGTATGTGAGTGTGTGTGTCTCTGTGAGAGTGTGTGTGTGTGTGTCTGTGTGTGTGTGTCTCTGTGTATGTGTGTATGTGTATGTGTGTGTGTGTGTGTGTGTGTGTGTGTGTGTGTGTGTGTCTCTGTGTATGTGTGTGTCTCTGTGTGTGTGTGTGTGTGTGTGTGTGTGTGTGTGTGTCTCTGTGTATGTGTGTGTATGTGTGTGTCTCTGTGTATGTGTGTGTATGTGTGTGTGTGTGTATGTGTGTGTATGTGTGTGTGTGTGTGTGTGTGTGTGTATGTGTGTGTGTCTGTGTGTGTGTCTCTGTGTGCGTCTGTGTGTGTGAGAACAGCTTCAGCTGCTGCTCTGCTATTACAGACACTGTAAAGTCTGTATTTAACTATGAGTCAGCATCTTATTATTCTCTCCACATCTTTATGTCAGTTCACTCAGGAACACTTGGTTTAAAGCAGCACAGAGTTTTACTGAAGCTCCAGTCGATCAGAGGACGTGTTGGTGAAGTCGTTTTCTTGTACGTCTGTGGGTGTTTCAGTCTGTTCGGTCATTAAACAAACATTTACCTGCAGTTACAGAGACGTATCTTAGTCACATGAGGAAGAACGTCACTGTTCCGTCTTCTGTGTCCCATAAATTCTCATATACTCGTCCAGCTGGTCGACACACGGCTCAGAGTTCAGGTACAGTTTGTATTTGTACACCGTGTTCCCCCTCAGTGTCTCCATTTCTGCTCCTGAGAAAATAAACCGATCCTCCATGTTAACATAAAATATTAGGTTAAAACTATCGCCTGCCGTCTACAGGATTCACATTTTACACAGAAGCTCTTATAAAGACTAAAATAAAATGTCGCTGGTGGTTAGTTCACATGTCTGTAATAACAGCAGGACAATCCAGCGTCCGTGGTTCCTTCAGGATGTTCTGCACCTGTCTGCAGAAAGTGTTCTTGTAACACTTCTTGGGTTTATCACCTTAACCAGCGACTTCCAGACATTTTGCTGTGTACGTACACATCAAACGTTCACGTCTGCATATGAATAACTCCGCCTTGGTTTGTTCAGGTGTCTTTATGAACAGCTGAGCGTCTGTGATTACTTATTTTCATCACTGTCGAATCATGTTTTTGTTGCTCATTGATGAGTTTGTGTTTTTGAGAATCTCAGTTTTAGCAGAAACTCGTTCAGCACGAGAACAAATTCAGACGTTTGGGGAATGAAGTTAAAACACTGAAACAGCTGCTGGGAGGTTTTCATGCTTCAGTCTGGACGACTTCACTGTTTTCCTTTTTGGCCCCCGTCCACCCCCTCCACTGGGTGTGGACCCACACACAAAGAGAATTCAAATTCAAACACAACTTTATAGTTTCCAGTAGAAAACAACTGCAGTGGAAATAAAAAACAGGATCACACCCAAACTACAGCTGCTTCTTCTTCCCAGCACATATGAAGGTCTTGCTATGGTTATGGGGACATTCACTGACATAATGCAGTTCCCTAACCCCCCTTCCCCACCCCCACCCTAACCTTGGCCATCCGAACTAAATGTTGAAACCCTAACCCCAACTCAAACCCGACTCTAACCAGAACCACGTGTGAACTCTTAAACAGCAGAGAGGGTCAGTAAGAATGTCCTCACAGTGACGGTATTTCACTTTGAATAAGTCCACACAACCATAGAAAGACGCGCACACACAGACGCACACACACACACAGACACACACACAGACGCACACACACACACAGACACACACACACACACACACACAGACACACACACAGACGCACACACACACACACACACACAGACACACACACAGAGACACACACATACACAGAGACACACACACACACACACACACACACACACACATACACAGAGACACACACACACAGACACACACACACACTCGTGTCTTCAGGGAAATTCCAGATGGATTCATTCAGCCAGAGTTTCAGAGACAGGATGGTAAGAAAGACCTCCCACTCCTGGCAGAAAACTGGAGACACTCCCTGAAAACCAAGTCTGAAATCTTTGCAGTAAAACCTCCTCCTCCTCCTCCTCCTCCTCCTCCTCCTCCTCCTCCTCCTCCCCCTCCTCCTCCTCCTCCTCTGCATCATTCATGTGGATCTTTTCCATCTGGTGTCTGAGGGTTGTGACCTCTGACCTGCTTTCACTCAGCTGCTGGTTTGCGAGTTGAACAAATTTTTCTCCGGTGTCTGAATACTCAAGTACTACTACTCTTACTTTATATACCTGTACTCTATTACATTTGAGAGGAGACATAGTACTTTGTAATCCACTACATTTATTTGAGCTTCAGTTACTTTACAGATTCAAAGACATGAGAAGCTTCTAAAACATGAATCTTCATGTCATAACATTTTCATGTCAAAATAAAAAAATAATTCCTGGTTACAGTTTCTTAGATTTGAGAATTTTTCTTTTGAAACTGAACAATGGAATAAGTAAATCAGCAGATTAGTTAATAATAAATAATAATTAACTTGCAGTCTTTTTAAAATGTTTGAACCAAATACAACAAATGAAATGAATGTGTGATGATAACATGTGTCAGTATGTTTTTTATGTTAAGTGTCTTTTACTTACATTGGAGTACTTCCACAGTGTGGTATCAGTCAACACTGTCATGTACTGACAACTGCACAGCCCACGTACAGTATAATACTGTAAGTACTACTGCAGTAATGAAAGCACAGATGTCGCTCTGCAGTATTTTGCTTAATGTCTGTTCTTGTACCTACTTGTTAAACCTGACTGTCTGCAACTAACAACTGTTTTCATTCTGCATTTTTTGATAGTTTAGCAGAATCTGACTGAGGTAAATTCAGAAGCTGGAATCTGGGCATTTTTCACTTTCTCTGGTTGTAAAATGACTGTTGATCGTTTCAGCTCTAGTTTCACACTGAGGCTGAAAAGTCAAATGTTTGTCATGTGGCCAACAACCAACACATTTCATACTGAAAGATGCAATAAAATGACGATGAGACATTTGACCCAGTTTAAACGTGAGCCTTTAGGTGCATTTTAAAAATTTAAAAGTGAGCAAACATCAAGTAAAAGTTGGTGTTTGTAAAGTCACGATTTAATCCATGTTGGTGTTTCTGACATGTAACGTGTAGAAGCTGCAGCTGGTTTTGTGTTTGTGTTGTCGTCGGTGTGAATTAACGTGTGTAACTGAAGAACTGAGGTTTACTGTGCCGCTGGAAAAGAGCCGGATACAAACTTCCAGGAAGGTCGATGCAGGGAAAGGAAGGTAAGAGGAGACAAAGAGAGGAAGAGGGGAAGGAGAGGACAGAGGGAGGAGGAGGAGGAGGGGCGTCCCAGGTCAAACGGGGGAGGAAACTCCAGCCTCCTCCCCCTCAGTGGAAGAAAATAACCAAGCTGATGGACGAGAGGGAAAGGAGGGAGGAGAAGACTCGACTGAGAAGAGAGAGCGAAAGTTGTGCGGAGTTGTTAAGAAGAAAGCCGGTGCTGAGAGTTTGAAAGCGTGGACAAAAAAACAGGAGAGGGAGAAGAGGAGGAAGGAGGTGACGGAGCAGTAAGGAGGAACCAGACGAAGAGGAAAAAACAGACTGATCAGAGAGGAGGAGACGCTGCCGCTGGATCACGTCTACAAGAGGAAACTGAATGAAACGTGAAGAAGATGTTCATGCAGTCGTATTATGATGTCATCAACTCAGTCTTTCTGTGATGTCATCACGTTTCCCACGGTAACGCCTACCGTCTGATCACACATATCGATGTGGAAGCTGTTTGATTGGCGGCTGCTGTCGGCCGCTGACATCACAGGCTCGGTGTGAGAGAGGGCGGGGCCTCATCATCATGACGAACTACCTGATGTGTTGGGGGGGCGGGACTCTGGAGGACAGGTACCTGTATGCTCCGCCCTACCCGGCTGTGTACAGGTTAGTCTTATCAAGTTGTTCGGGGTTAGAGCAGTTCTGAATTCACTCCCTCAGTAAAACAATGGTTTTAAACGGTTTTTCCTGCTGTGATGTTGAGATTCAGAGATTCATTGTGTGGAGACGATGATTCACAGAAGACAAATGTCAGAGACTTAAACTAACCAGTGACTATTTTTTAATCGTACTTTGTAGTTCTTAGTAATTTGTAGTTCGTAGTTTGTCTCTTTCTGCTCATTTTACGTCTTTTGGGTTGTTTGTCTCTTTGAGGCAGTTTCATGTGTCCTTGCAGCTGTTTTGTGTATCCTTTGTAGCTCTTTGCCATTTTGTTTTGTCTCTTTGTGACTATTTCATGTCTCTTTGAATCCGCTTGTCTTGTCTTCGCTGCTGGTTTCTGTCTCTTTGTTGCTGTCGCTTGTTCATTTGTGGTTATGTGGTTAGAGACGATCGGTGTCTCTGCTGGAAGAAGCTGAATCATTGATAATATTAATACCGATTTGTTTCGTGAGCATGTTTGTTTGTAATCGTTGAACTAACTTCTACACAACAGATCTGACTGAAAGTAACGTTACTTCACGTTATATATTCTTTAGTTTGTCTGTGTCTTCTCATATTTAGTTCATGAACTTGTTCCTGCTAAAGAGGTGACGACAGAACATTCTTAACACTCGAGCAGCTCGATTAACTTTTCTACCAGAAACAGTTTTACTGAAGAGGAGCCACAGCTTGTGATTCTTTACAGTAGTTTGCTGAATCTCTCACATTATCAGTTCATTTGAAATCGTTGATGAAGAATCTTTCTAGTTTCAGGGTTTTTTTCTGCAGGTTTTGTTGACTGAATCAACACTTTGGCCTTTGGAGAGAAACATGAGGGTTAGAGAGCGGCTGCAACAAGCAGCAGAGGTTTGTAGTCAGACGTTGGTTGCGTGACGTATATTAACCCCTCAGATCCAGTGTGCTCCTAAAATCAACACTGAGTGGATCAGAACATGAGCTTTGTAGTTTCAGCTGTAAGACACTGACCAGTGGCATTATGGGAGATTTGAGGGGTTGGGGATTAGTCCCTGAGAGGTCAGAATATTTCCACGTCTCCTGCACAAACTGGTCTCCACTGGTTTTAATCTGTCTCCCACAGTCTGACTACTGTATGAAAAAACACTGTTAACTTGCAGATTTGAAACTGTGACAAGTTTGATTCTTTTGATTTCGATTTATTTTTGTTTGTCTTTTTCAATTCTTGTCTAAATTTTTATTCTGCAGCTCAGTGAAATGTTTGCAGAAGAACATGCAGATGTTTGCAGCTCGTTGTAGCTTGTTGCACACTGAGACTCGATCAATAAAAACATGTCAGGGTGACTTATTTACAGCGTGGATCACAGGGTGTGTGTCTGTGTGTGTGTCTGTCTGTGTGTCTGTCTGTGTGTGTTTGTGTGTGTCTGTGTGTGTTTGTGTCTGTGTGTGTGTCTGTGTGTGTGTGTGTGTGTGTGTGTGTGTGTGTCTGTGTGTGTGTGTGTGTCTGTGTTTGTGTCTGTGTGTGTGTCTGTGTGTGTGTCTGTGTGTGTGTCTGTGTGTGTGTCTGTGTTTGTGTGTGTGTCTGTCTGTCTGTCTGTGTGTGTGTGTGTGTGTGTGTGTCTGTCTGTGTGTCTGTCTGTGTGTTTTTCTGTCTGTGTGTGTGTGTGTCTGTGTTTGTGTGTCTGTCTGTGTGTGTCTGTGTGTGTGTGTGTGTGTGTGTCTGTGTGTGTCTGTGTGTGTCTGTGTGTGTCTGTGTGTGTCTGTGTCTGTTTCTGTGTGTGTGTCTGTGTGTACTCCAGCACATTGGATTTGAAATGAAGCAACGATAATGAGGAATAAAGTGCCGACTTTCAGCATTAATTTGAGGGCATTTACATCAGCATCAGGAGGCTTTAGAGAAAAGAAAGTAATTGGACAAGTTAACACAAACTTATTAAATCTGATATTTGTCAGTTCTGTTGCAGCCAGTGTCTGGATGTCTGTAACCCTCAGACACTGCAGCCATCAGTCCTATTTTAGGGGCTTTTTGCTTTTCGACACCCACACATCTGGATTGGGGTTTGGTGATTGACATGGCCGCTGACTGCAAGAACATTCGGATGATGCCCAAGCAGATACAATTTTATTGTCCATCACTTATTATAATGACTATACACTGGGCATGTATCCGTTTTGTATGAGCGTAATGAAGCTGAAAAGTCCACAGTTTGCCTATAAAACACTTTATGATTGTTGAAGGTGATTGATCTACTGCATTGTCCTAGATTTGACTGACTACTTATAAAAACAGCCAACACTATTTACACAAAACAGATGTGGACTATCTCAAACATCATTCAGGTTATCTTTTGCTTTGCTTGATATCAAAGCTAATTGTTTTCTTTATTTAAAAATTTTTCTCTGTGATGACGGTGTGTCATGTTTGCAGCATTCACAAAATAACTCGTATTGCAAGTTTTACATATTGCTTTATGTCAAACAAAATTTTCCCTGGGCAATGGTTTGAAATTATAATTTAGCCCAAAGCTTAATTTTAGTGAGCATGCACATTAATCAGTCCAGTGCTGCAATTTGCTCTTGTGAAAGTTCCAACCCTACATACAGTAGGAGAATATTGTTTAAAATGTATTTTTTTAAATCTATGAATTGATGATAAAAATTGCAATTCTAAAATCATTTTCCGTTCCCACCAGTAACCACAGATCTTGAAGAAGTCTTTGGGACTATAAGTGAACCTGAAATTCAGCACCTATCTTGTTTCATTTGAAATCCATTGTTGAGGAAAACAGACCTAAAGCAATAAAAATGCATCACTGGGCTAATAGTTTGTGACTGCTCTGTACTATTGGAAGACTTTATTTTATCTCTGTTCTTCATCATACTGCTTTGCCAATATGTTTCCCACATGATATGGATCTTCTCTTCAGCCTGTCAGTCTTTGTCTTATCTGACGTTAATGTGGCTATTTGTCTAACAAAACCCTCCCTTGGTAAAATGTTGAGTGTGTTTGTTTATTATCTTTCTGGCTTACTTTCTGTCCTGTGTCATTGTTCATTCATGTTAGATGTTTGGGAAGATTATAGACAAGGAGAATGTTTGTCAGAGGCAGAATCTAGGGCTTGGAAACAGCTGTAAGATGCCATATGCCTTCTCCTCTACCTCCCTGCTGGTTTCTTTTTAAAGTCCCCCATGTTTCTTTCCCAGAAACATTGAGGGAGAGTGTATATATCACTTGAGTGATGCCGATCATAAAAAGATTCGACAGCTGACATGCAAATGGAGAATTCCACGCAGATTACTTGTCTTTTGTTTGAAGAATGTTTTGTCCTTTAGAAAACCCATAGGCCTATGGAAGAACTATCTCAAACGAGAAGACACATTTACACTTAAGAATGCATATCTCATCACAGGAGCAAAGCCTTGGTGTGCTCTTAAATCAAAAACCCATTCATAGTGGCACGATTGCAGCAGAAACTTATGAATATATTAATGACTTTTTTATTGAGAGCTAAAATCACTGCATCACTGTTGTTTTTCCTCCAATAGTTTATGTTCTGTGATGACAAAGAGGGAGGCTTTGCTGGGCAAGCTGCTTTTTAGTTCTTCTACATGTTGTACCTTGAGCCCGCAGCCCAGCGCTAATGGCTCTCTCCTTGTTCTCTAGTGAGGCTGCACCAAAGTAAAATTGATAGATGAAGACAAACATATTTGGAAAAAATAAAATGTGCAGTTAAGTAATCCAAGAGGTATGCAAACAACTAAAGACGGGCTCTGAGAAGGGGTCTTTCCGTAATCGTGTGCCAGATGCTATTTGTGCTGCATCACTCTCTTCTTCCTCTCTTTGTCCTTACACTTTTCTGTTTCCTCCATGTTTGATTGTGCCCATCTACAATTACCGTGAGCGACAGGACAAGGTTTTTTCTGCTGACTGCTGTCTGTCGTGACTGAAAGCAGACACCTTATTCTCTGGACCCGTCTCGTCCTCTTGTTATCCACTTCTGTGTTTTCTCCCCTTTCATCTTCCTCAGCTCTCTCTCTCTTTTTTTCTCTTTTCTGAACAACCACCACACACAGAGGGAGAGACACACACACTCTTGTTGTCTCTGGCCACCACAGGTTGACACAGTGTTGTAGAGAAGACTGAGTGTATGTGAATGCTTGTGGTGTGTGCTTCTTTTCCGTGTGTGTGTGTGTGTGTGTGTGTGTGTGTGTGTGAGAAATTGTTATGCCTCAAGAACTTCTTGGGGAATCTCTTTGTTTGACAGTCACTCCTCTGTGTGCATACACATTTGCTTTCCACAACATTTGTCTGAATTCACTGACTTAGTCTTTCCTGTCACTAAAGCAGGACAGCAGCTCCAGTGCTCGCTGCTACCATCTGCCTCACCTGTCACTGTGTGGAGTTCTCTGTGCACTTGCAGTTTTTATATTAGAGCATAATCATATGCCTCAAAATCCAACTACTGGTTTACTATAAAATTCATTATAAATATTTAAAGTCCCTATAGAGGTTGATTTCCAACAATCTTAGTGACCTCTGACCTTTGCTCTAATGCTACAAATCAGGTCAAAATATCAACTTTCTGTGGCCGATTCCTCGAGCTATTAATATTCATGGTAACCTCAGGGTGAATATTAATGTTTTGGTGATCCTTCCTATCCTTTTTATCGATCACTACGAGAGAGATATCACATAAGAAATATTAAAATCTACCAGGCAGATTTTTATTCAATTTGCTGGGCATATTCATGGTCCCCAGAAGATGAATCCTCAATATTGTGGACATTGTATAACCTTCAGTCTTCTTATAACCCAATCTAAAAGGCTTGTTGCTGTGAAATTTTCAGAACACATGATCTTTTCTCACATTTCTCCACTAACCAAGTTAAGGTAAAATCTAGCTTTGCCTTTGCCTGATGAAATGTAATATTGTGCATACTAAGAGCTGTAACAAGTGATAATAGTACCGAAAGTTTTACTGAGCTTGACAGATTTCATGGTTAGCCATACTGGATACTGGACAGCACATGCTCATGGGATTCTGCTTATTCCCCAATGGATGTCTGTGCAGACATATTTACACATGCAGTCAGAGCCTACACTTTGTGCAGCATCGATTTTGGTCTGTATGTGAATTATGCATGAGCAGATGACAAAATTTATCATACTGAATCTTAGCGGACGCTTAAAGTATAATTTGAGCTTAAAGCCGTGGTTTGGCACTGGAGAAAACACATTTGTCTTCTTGCTGAGAATTAAATGCGAAAACGTATAACCTAAAGGTGCAGCTGGATTCAGTTAGCTTAGCTTAGCTTAGCATGAAGGGTGGAAATGGGTAAAATAGTGAGGTTGACTCAGTTCACTTGAAAGATTTCCCCTAATAGCTTCTTGAAGGTTACCATGTCTCCTGCCAGTGCTGTTCAATGAGCCTCACATGAGGCTTTGACTACACCTTTTCACATTAAGTTCAGAAAAATATTTCTATTTGAGAAAGTTTTGGATCCAAACAGATAAAACAGTATCTTTAAGAACTGGCTGCTGGTTGGTATCAGTATCACTCTTCTACAAGGAAACGCTCTTCACAAAATGTCAAACTGTTGCTATAATGTGCACCATATACATAGGCATTCATGAGGATGGAATATACAAATGAGACTCAGAACAAAAGGATCTTTCTGGCCATTTTATCCATTATTTTTGCAGGGCTGATAGCATTCAGGCGCAACGCCAGATCTCCAGCATACCGACGTGGTTGTGAAAAAAAAAAAAAATCAGTGATCTGACACTAGGTCTGAGAGGCTCAGCTCAGAGTGCAGCTTTCACTCTCAACCACACCTACAATAGGCCTACTAGCCAATAAGCCAATCAGAAATAGGTAGGGACGGGCACTGGGTCAGATTGATATAGATCCAGCAGATATTCCACCCACAATGACCGATCGCGTGGCTAATTTAAAAATTAGCTTGTGTTCCTATATTTCTGAGCTTTACCTGTCATTTACTATCGCCCTTTATTTAACTTCAATCATCACCCTAACACAGTACTAATCCCAGTTTTTACACTAAATCCACGTGAAGTAAACAGCAACAGATTGACCTGCTGGGCCAGCATGTCCTGTATAAGTCGACACCAACACACTGCATGACTGAGTGAGACATCATAGAGGTCAATTACATGTCCTGCTGTCAAACATGAATCAACAGTCACCACTGATGATGCATTTTGACGTGTGCATCATCTGCTCAGACACACAGACTCAGCTGTGTTAGTCAGAATGGACTGGTCTGGTCTGATGACTGCCCTGGTGATGAAAAAGGAACACTGCCTGTAGCCATTTTACTCTTGAGATAAACTGTAATGCTCTGGCTCCTGCAGTTACTGGCAACAGGACCCTGCCTGGCTAGATACACTCTTTCTTCCTCTCTCTTTCTTTCGCTGTGTCCCTGTCTCTCTATCATCGTCTTACTTCATCTCTCTGGACTTATTCTCTTTCTATGTCTCCATCTTTCTTTGCTGCTGCTTGTTTGTCAGATGATGTATAGTAGGTATGGAAGCAGTGTGACTTTAGTTGGACCTTGGAGGATTCTAACCCCCCCTTCTCTCTCTCTCCCTCTCTCTGTCTCTCTCACTCTCTCTCTGTCTCTCTCTTCCTTTTGCTTTGTGCTTCACAAATGCACACAGAATTGTCTGTGGACTCTGTGTCTGTTTGTAGCAGGGGATGTAACAGTATTTGCAGTCTGTAGCTGGGATCAAACTGTGGCTTTATTGAATAATCCACTGACCCAGCCATCGATCTTTACATCTCTCTCTCTCTCTTTTTTTTTTTTTTTCCTGATTCTCTGCCTCTCCTCCTCCTCAGTGGGGCTGCAATATCAGTCATCTTTTAGAAAGCATCTTAGCCCATACTGTTCTTTCTGTCATGATGATAAACAACTTTTTACCAAACGGGGGAGCAAAGAAAAAGTTTGGCCCACAGTAGTGTGAATTTATAGATCAATGACATCGAATGGTTTCAGAGCAGATGGAGATCGCTAATTTAAAGGTTTGAATTTTATCTCGCTAATATGTGTTTATGTGTGTGTCTGTTCCAGGGACTTGGCAGTGATTGTGGCATCCATTGCATACAACACCTGGTTCACCAAGCTGTACTGCAAAGACATGCGCATAGTAATTATCTGTTTTATCTTTCTCACTTATAAACCATCTCGCCAGATGTACAGATGACTACAAGTCTTTTTCTTCCTCTCACATTTCCACTGCTAGCCTGCTTGTTATCTGACAACATTTGAAGAAATCTCTCTGAAATGATAGTTTTAGTGATCATTCTCTAAGTCAACGAATCAAATGAAATTGTATGTTTATATAGGATCCCATCATATATAGTGAAGGCTGTTAATCTATGTACAGTAGGATCAGTTTAGTTTAAGCTAAGAGAAATTGGCCAATCCCATGACACATTACTTCGTGCTTTCAGTTTGCTTTCCTTGTCATGCAGTCACAAAATTCTGTGTTTCTTCATTTTTCTCAGGGGTCAGAAGTGGTGGACCAGGTTCTGCACACAGTCAGCAAGTCTAACAGTTTGGAGGAAATAACTCTGGAGAATGCAGGACTCAAATCGTAGGTTTCCTGCTGCTAGACATTATCATTATCATCATCAGCTCTACCTGTCACCTCTATTAGTGTAATTTGTTGTTACCACACCATCACCTCTCACTGTGTCGTCCTTTATCCTTTCACTCATATAGCAGTTTCCTTATTTAGTATTAATTGAGATGAATGGGCTGCCTCAGGGCAAGATGATTTTCTGCTGCATAACTATAAACTTTTTATACTTTGCCTGTATTAAATTGTCTTCAATAGAGAGGGCAGTTTTTATTAGACGCCCTTCCCAAGCACTGCCTTTATAAAAAGGGGAGGATAGTGTAGGAACAGTGAATTCCTATTGAAATATTTTCTGACTTTAAAATGGTAAGCTTTGAAATAATTGGAAACTTTAAAATGTTTTTACATCACAAATATGAAAATACAGCACAAATAGAAAAATTTAATTATTTCATTATTTCAGTGTTTGGTTAAATCACTTGTTTACAGAGAAAAAATAAACTAGTTCCCACTGGTCCTGACTGTAAATGCTCCTACTGAAATTACATATTTCTTGAATGTCTTAAACTTAAACTTATGGTAATTAGTTAAAGCTACTGTTATTTTCTTGTTGGCCACTTGGGGCTTAGTAAAGTCAAGCTTGACATATTAACACTGTAAAAGACTGTACTGTAGAGATCAGTAATCAGCAGCTGTTGCCATTTTAATCTACAGGTAGGAGCAACATTAGCATTATTTGAAATTCTGATTCTGGCCAGCAGATGAATGGAAGTTGAATATTTCATCTCCTTTAGCTCTGTTTTGATATTTACCAGATCCCGAGGGAAATATCTGACACTTTAATTATGTTCAGCAGCTAGTCACTAACTCTGTCTTTTGCCCCTTGATGCTGGGCATGTAGTGCACAGTGGGTTTATTAGAAAAACGGATGCCTGCTGTGGCTGGAAACAGGTTGATGAGAGTGGCGAGAAGGAACCAAACATTAAAGTTGTGGGCCGTAAAACCAAAATAATGAGCTAAATGATTAACTCTGTGAGGCTTAATGACTGCTTAGAGCTGAGGGGAACTGCAAGAGTTGGGTGATAATTATCTGCCGGTTCATCTTAACAAGTGACTCTCACAGTCATTTGAGCAATTGTTTACACAATAATATAGTGCAACTTTAAAACCAGAATTAACTGTAGCTAGGACCTCTAGATTTAACATCTCCTTTGATTGGATGTCAACCTGTTTTTCGATCTTGCATGTTTTTTTTCCTATTACTAATTTTAAAAAATACCCTTTTTTTTTTTTTTTCAATACATTTTTAATGGAAAGTCTAATATGTACAATTATTTAATTATTTAGTTATGTATAAGGACTTTGCATCAAAAAGTTAGCTAATTTTGGAGCTAGCCAAAATAGCAAGATTATTATTTAAATCATGAAATCATTACAAATGCTAAAATACTGGTAAGGAATATTATCAAACTTTTACCAGTCATTTATGTTAACAATTGTAATTTACCTTGTACCTTTACAGCACAGACATACACTCAAAATATCTGCAAAAGAGGAAAACAGCTGCGTTTATTACAGTGGTTTATAATTGTGCACCTTTATAAAGTAACATTTCAGGTAAATGAGAGAAATCTCCCATGTCTGCCATGGACTTTGAGGCCAGTACCAGTAATAATTTCTACAGAAAACTTTATTTTCCATTTTTTTGTCTCTAGGGATTTTCCTCAAAAGATGGCGTCGGCCCTGTCAGAGAATCCAGCCTCTGTGATTCACTCTCTCAACCTGGCTCATAACACTCTAGACAATCAAGGTAGCAACCTGCACTGTGTGAACTCTTTCTCCCCCCCTACTGCTGTCTCTCTCTGGGCATCGCTGATTGTTCTTTTGCTTTTATTCGCCGCTGCTTTTGTTTGCTCTAAAAGAATTTAAAATCAATCTCTGTCCTCACAGAACCTTTTTCTGTCTCTACTTGTTTTTGTGTATGTCTCTCTCTCATCTGTCTTTCACTCTGTCTGCAGTCTCACCCATGACTCACCACACAAACTGAACCTGTTATGTTTCTGTCTACACACAGACATACACTGCACAGAAATGCATGTTTTAATTGTGACTGCCTTAGTCACTGTTGTTTTTTACATTATCAACCAATATACACCTTACGGAGTGTGAAAGTGTGTGAAAGTGTGTGTGGGTGTGTGTGGGGGTGTGTGTGTGTGTGTGTGTGTGTGTGTGAGTGTGTGTTGGGGGGGTCAGACTTTGCCTGCATGCCAGTATCACTCATTAGCTAATTTCAATCCTTCTGTCTGACACATGTCACTTCCACTCACTTCAATAAATTCATTGTGTTCGCACTTATCACCCTCTGTGTATGTGTCTTGTCTTGTGTGTTGGCTTGCTGTGTTGTGATTAAGCCACAGAGGTGCTACAGCTTTAACTACTACCCCAGTAATACCAATAGTCACAGCAGACAGAAACATAAATGCCTTTGGTTCTGTAGATAGAAAAAAAAAACAAAAAAAAAAAAAACAAAAAAACATTTTAATCTAGCGCTTAACAACGCCTTAGCATGTTTTGCTTCTTGACAAGTTTATCTTATCAGGGCTCTTAGTTGGAAGTAACTCATAGTTACAGAACCCGAATTGTAATTGCTTGTGTCTCCTTGTAAGTCGCTTTGGATAAAAGCGTCTGCACGTCATGAACTAAAGTAAAAGTAAAGTAAAGATATGTACATGCACATTAAGAAAAACTCAGAAAGCCATGACTGTGATCAATGAAATAGCTGAGCTGAAACTATGTGTTGTATAATGTGGCTTGGCATATGGTGTTCATATGAATTTGTCTGTGCACTGGGTGTGTAGGTGAAATTGAGATTGTGAAGTATGTTGGTGTGATTTATTTATTTATTTGCTGTAGTATACTTGTGGGTATGACTGGAGGGGGTGTTATTGAGAGAGGCTGCATTTCAACTCGATGTTACGGGGCTGTGTAAGCAGTGTGTGGGCTCATAACTCTTCGTTACTTTGCAAAATAAAATATCTATCACAGTTTCAATATAGGTGTATTCAAATTGCTTGTTTAGTCTGTCCAACATTGCAAAAGCCAAATATTTTCACTTTCCAAAACTGAAATAATAAATCACAATTTTGTTTTGGGCAGTGTGTTTTTAAATGATTAATCTAATAGTTAATTCTTTTATCTTCTGTTATCTATCTCCACTGTTTCCTCATGCCAGGAGTCTCCAACCTGATTCAACAGGTGTGTCGTCTGAACAAGGGACTGCGCCTCCTCAATCTGTCCAAGACCTCCTTGTCCTCCAAGGGTAGGAGTTGTCTTCTGAGACACAGCAGCCCCTAGTGGCTGACCTTTGCACACCTTTGCTCTTGCTTTACTATTTATTTAAATGCCATATTACATTTTGGAGCTTATTCAAAAGTCCCCGTTTGAACTCAGCTTCTTCTGTTCAGGAAAAATTCTCTCACAAAACAGAATGCTGCTCTGCTACACCAGATGTAGTGTTATTTGGGGTGGTACTTGGATAAGCAGACTCATGCACGCACATTATGATCCATCTAACAAATGATAATCAGGCCAGAATCATAAGTAGTTGATCTGTTTATTTCCCTACAATCCTACATAGGCATTAGAGCAGTGTCCCAGTTCTATTGCTTTTATTCCCGACGATAACACATTCTAGTATTACACCAGATTAAGAGGGATAATATTGATACAGTATAAATCCACTGTTTTTATAGCTGGATCTTGGTTTCATTGTTGGTTATTAGCATTATTAGCATATATCAAAACGTTTCAAATCTTTTTCTAGCATTTATGTGTTTGGATGTTTATCAGATTTATTTGATATGATGATTTTATTACATAGTGAGTGGAAGAACACTTTATCATGTATGTTGCTCTACAAAGGGAAAACTCAGTAGATGGGTGCTGTCCTCTTGAAGTACGTTTATAGTGCAATAGTAGCAGTAATGTGTAATTTGAAAAATATTTGTTTTGATGAAATGGTAATTCACTGACACACCAATGTACTAATGTTGGCTAAATTGAAACTCCTCTCTGAATCTAACGACCATAGCAAAGTAGCAGTAACTACTGTATCACTTGACTCTAGTGGAATGATTGTATTCGGTGTGGTTAAAGCTACAATATGCAACTTTTGGGGTTTGAGAATGATAATCAATCTACTCACCTCCACCCAACCCCCCACTTTCCCTTCCCTTCTCTGCTATGTTCTGCTTTGCCTTTCAGATATTAGTCTTTTTAATTTCCAATAAATATGAAAGTAACTAGTCAGCCTTTTCTGATTGGTCAGATATACATATAATTTGGATTATATTCCCACTAAATAACACATTACAAAAAAGTTACATCATGTAGCTTTAAACTATCAGAGAGGCAGACACATATTTGTTATTTAAAATAAACTGAGGACCATAATTAATCAAAATAATCCTTTTGCTTAAATGTACCATAGTCAGAATGATCACATGATTATCAAAGAGTATGGGTAATGTAATCATCCTAAAAATGTACAATGATGCACATGTCTGTTATACATTTTGTTGAACAGGTTAATATACCAGACAACAACCTTGATATCCTGGTATTGTAGGAAAACATGACTAGCTGCGCTCTTATTCTTTTTATTTATTTTATTTTTAAGGCAGTGGGTTGACACAGTGATTCAGGGGAAATACAGTGATGACGCTGACCTTGAATGGTGGTTGCTGACATGACTTTGCAGGGACTAAGCAATTTTTGTTGAATATTTATAGCTCTCTCTGTCTCTCTCCCTCCTTTCTTCTTTCTCTAAAATGCCTACACATATGCAGACACGAGCACGGATACAGGCTCAGCCTATTCGCGTCTCTCAGATGTGATCAGACATGTAGCTAGGCAGAGATATCACACGTTCTTCACAGCCGTTCTCCCACACACGCTAACCGAATGGCTTCTGAACGTCTCCACTTTCAGCTGAATTGAGCAGCTGATAGTTGTATAGATGTGGGGAGGATTAGACGCCATGTCCCCTCTTCCCCTCATTTCTCTCCTAATCGCTACAAATTAGGGATGAAGAGCTTTGCGCCTTGCCAGCTTCATAGCAGCACATAGAGCGGCTGAGTTCTTCCAGACACACTTTTCTAGAAAACCAGAGAGGGATGAAATATCACTGAGTGAATAGTACATAGAGTAATGAATGGTTTCTTTTAGTGCTGCTAGATATTTCTCATATGTTGTTTTTGTGCCTATATTTGATCCTTAACTTGGCAGTGGCATTCCGTGCTTCGTGTCAGTATTGGAGGGTGAGGAATTTAATGAGTTCCTTCAGGCCTGTGGGTGTAATTGTGTAGTGATCTGATTTTGAGATAATGATTTTCCTTTTGGTTTGACTTTCACCATACTGGGATAGGAGGGGAAAAAGGTGCCTAACTTCCACCAGAAGCTGCTCTTGCTAGCCTGCCATATGAGCTCACTAGTCAGTTTTCCACAGAGCTGGCTGACCCTCTTCTATTATGTAGTTTTGTATTTATTAGTTACTAAAAAGTTACATTCAGAACCTAGAGCATTACATTAGCTTGTTAGGGAGGGGAAAAAATACATAATGATTATGGGGTGATTAAGTGACACAAAGATTCATACAACTTGTTTATCCATCCATTCCTTCCCTTTGTCCTCCTTCCTCCCACTCTATTGCATCACCTCCTCCCCCATTAGGTGTTGTTTCTTTGTCCCAGGCGTTGTGTTCAAGTGATGACTACTCCAATTCTCTGCTGCATCTGGACCTGAGCAAAAACCCTGGAGTCCTATATGGAGAAGAGGCCACGGTGAGGGACAAGCATGCACACACAGTCCCCATATGAGAAGTTTCCACTCTGCTCCAAAAAGTTCATAATTGTGTTTTCATACTCCTGTCTTTATGCAAATATCTATTTCTGCATTTTTTTTAAAAGACAGGATATTGATAGAAACTAAATGTGGCTGTGTAAGAAATGGAGCTGCCAAATAAATTATGACATACATGAGGCATGAGATGTCACTTAAGAAATGAAAAACAGCAGCAGATGTTTGTGCACCAATACAGAAACTGTCACCTTCTTCTCATTAATACACTAACAAACATGCTATATTTCCGTCACGTTTTTTCATCTTTTCCATTGTTTGATGTTTGACTGGTGCTATTTTAATTATGTCATCTTGTTGCACCCTCGTCTTGTGCTGTGGTTCCAACCAAATGGAGAATTAATGCCACCAGCTGTGAATCTTGATGACAGCGTCTACTATTTGCATAATGGTAGTAGATGGAAAAGCACAACTTTTTGCCACATGTGGATGGAAACCCGACTTTTTTACAACATAGAATCAGAGATTTATTGTCCTTTTTTAACACTGATCAACAGAAAAAAAAGTTCCTGTAATGTCAAAGTAAAAACAGATTTTGACAAAGTTTACAGTTTAGCTCATGTGGTTTTAGTCTGTTGCGCAAAAAACTATTTTGGTCTTAGAAGACAAGTTAGTGGAGAGAAGTGGAGCTTCAACCAACTGACTTCAATGTCTCTCATGTGCCTTCTGGCAAGATGTGTGTATTTTGATTACTTTAACTCCGTAGGTTCTTCTTCTGTTGATCAGTTCTTCTGTTGTCTAAAAGACACTCCTGTTTTTTTTTTCTCCATGTAGAACCTGTACTTGTTCCTGGCTCAACCCAACTGCCTAGTCCATTTGGATCTGTCTGGAACAGACTGCACCGTGGACTCGGTTTGTACTCACAGTCTGTATTAGAGTAACTATCCACCCATCAGTGTCTAATCTCATTTCTAGCATGGGATTTAGGCCAAGAAACAGAAAGGGGTAGTGTTCTGAATATGAATTGCCCAGTACACAAAAACAATCTCACTTCAGTTGACTCAGTCTTTCTAAGAACTCCTCTGTGCATTACACATTGAGCAGTGGTGAAAGCTCTTAGAAAGCTCTCCAATAGAAATGTATGTCCTCTCATGAATAATACAAATTATACATTGTATGAATATATAATTATAGTATCATTTTGTTTCATGCTTTTGTTCACCTCTTTTCCACTTCAAAGAGATGACATAGTCTCTAAATTTAGCATGCCTGTCATAGTGACAAAACTGTCGTGCTGCATTAGCAGATACGCTAACAACTGAAAGGATGACATAGCTTTCTCTCTGAGAGTTCAGTGACAACGCTTGAATGTGTCTGCCTCTGCTGGTTACTGCTGAGATGGCAGCTCCTTCTGCTTCAAAGTGACTACGCAAGACTCACAGATTGAAAGTTAAAGCTGCACGTAGATTGCTGTTAGCGTCATTGTTCCCCTGGATGATGTAGAGGTTTGTGAAAAGCACTGGCTGAACAGGAAGGTTACTTTTATTGTTTATATATGCTGCTTTGTCACTGCTATACCGCTTATGACAGAAGAGCGCACAGCAGGGACATGCAAGGTTGGCTAAAATGCAGTACATGTTCTTTTTCCCTTCTTTTCCACTAAAAATCCACTGCAGGGAAGTCAGAGGTCAGTGTCAGCTATAGATCTTCTAGCCTACTTGATTTAATCCCATTGCTGCTTCAGCAAGAACTGTGTTCCTTCCAGCTGGATGAATGTAAAGAAGCAGATTTATATAGTTACAGTGTTATACTGAAGGACGATTTTGACACTTGTGCTTTGAGTATTTCCAGTATTTCTGCTGATGTCTTACAGGAAAGTGTTAATTTGCATAGTTACAAAACATGCAACAGCTTCTGAAAAAAAAATCCACTTATAATGGAAAGTGAAAATCTATGAAATCATAAAGAGGGTACTTCAGTTTTCAAAGAAGATTCCATATTGCAGTGCAACAAACTGCCCTAGTACAAACATAAAATGCTAATACAGTATACTTTTGATCATTGTTTAGAAAAGCTTCACATTGTGAGGTTGATATTGATGTGATAAAATAACAATAAGAACTTACTACAATGTTGTGTTTTTATATTGCTGTATTACTTACAGTAAAGGATCAAAAAACTTATTCCACCTCTGTTTCCCCTGTACCACAGTATCCTGCACTTCACTGTGATAAATCTGCTTTCCTATACTTGCTGTGCCTCACTTCAGTTGAGCAGCTCTAACACTTAGTGTACGATCAGGGAGCTCGTCAAACAGGAATCTGTTTCACGGAGGAATAGTCCACCTTGTGAAACAAGTCCTCCTCCCTTCTGTTAATGTGGGTCATGAATCTTGTATTGAATTATGTGCATGAATGGAAGTCATTGCCTCTATTCTGCTTTATTTGCAACTTCTCAAACTTTGTCTGTCCTTATTCCTTTTTAAAACTCCCCTTGAGACTAAGAGAGTGCTCTCTGTAATAGCTGCTTAATGTCCTGTTTTGTTAATTGTCATTTATCCTTTAGAGGGAAGCTGTGGGGGAATTCGTCTTTTTTATTGTTTGCCTGTTGGATTGAATTATTAATAAGTTCCCATTTTAATCTGCACTGACATAGCAACACCAGTCAATTAGTCAATTTGTGTGATGGATCACACTGCCAGGAAAAAATGGATTTGTCTGATAGTTTAATCTCTCACAAGTGATGAGATGCTACTTAAAAGTCTCACAAGAAATTGGGTTTTGATATAGATCATATTTGGCAAGAGCTCTCCCGTGTCTCTCAAACACAAATATATCATCTTTATTTCGAGATTAATTGGGTCACAGGTTTCTGTGCATTCATTTTTGTGTTTTTCCAGAGCCCCATGCTTTGAAAGTGAGCCAAATCTTCGCAAGATAAGAGCTTGATGATACGCTCTTTGATGGATGATAAATGAATGGCTGTGTGATTTTACATCAATATATATTAGCAGATTGGCTGTAGATGACACAACATGCTTTCTTTTTTTCTTCCAGTTTTTAATGCGAACTTAGTTAGTTGATGGATATTCAGTGAAGCTAAATAAAGAACTACGAGTAATTGATTTTTCCTGGTATGGGTTCAGCTTGACTTTGATTCAGTGTAATACAATGATGCTCTTCATTGCCCATTTTGTCCTACTATCGGGAATTAGTAGACTTCTCAGACAGATGAGCACTTTCCGTACACTGTTTAAAAGACTGGTGGAAACACTGTCTGTGCTGTATTTCATTCTGCTGGAGCTAGAACAAATTCAATCTTCAATGAACAACAGCATGGACATATTTAAGACAAACAAGTCACTGTTCTTCTCATAACATCAGGGTCTAAAAAACTTTATGACTTGACTTGACTTTAAAACTTGACTTTAAACATAAAACTAGTCTCAAGCATTAATTTAAACAGTTATTGGAATAGTTTAAATGTTTTCTGTCGTCATAAATAGCGGAAATGCTCTAAGTCAGCATCTCACTGAGAGGAAAACCAATATTTCAACCCAAGCTTCAGCTGATATCCTGGCTGTAAAGAGTGAAAACTATACTGAGAATACTAATGGTGTAGCATCCTCCTTGGGACACAGCAGATTTTAAGCAAATAGTCATAACAGATATGCTTCTGTTTGTTGACACCTTCAGAAAGAGCCATATTGGAAAGTTTATGACATTTACTCCTGATGATGCCATATTTCTCTGAAATCGCACACAGCAGATGCTAAACAAACTTGCATGCTGGTTGTATAAACTTAATGACAAACATTTCATTATTATGCACAAATCTTGCACAAAACCCAACCATATGGCGCAAAGGGATAAAACAAATCCTAAAACAAATTGCACAGACTGTGTTTTGTGTGCTTTTGTCCCGGTTTGACCAACAG
Source organism: Ctenopoma multispine (assembly GCA_034779795.1). Classification (NCBI taxonomy): domain Eukaryota; kingdom Metazoa; phylum Chordata; class Actinopteri; order Anabantiformes; family Anabantidae; genus Ctenopoma; species Ctenopoma multispine. Next base: position 4,067,741 of record JAUYWH010000009.1, on the reverse strand, counting down.
TAGCATCTCATTTTGTTGTGTTCCATTTTTATTCCCACACACACTAATCTGCAGAGTCAGGCTTCTGTGAAATCCAGTTTTTTTTTTTTATTGTCATAAACTCATAATGCTGCGTGATATATTAGGGAACATTTTTATTGAAGAGACTTTGGCCAAGAAAGAATTACCTTAGCATCGTTTTTTGTTTTAGCTCGTTCAGAATGTATTTGTGTCAGCTTTAATCTATGCCGTGGTGTAACCATTCGTACAGCGCTCAGGAGCCAAAATAACTGTTACACAACGTAGTTATAGTCGCGGCAGTGAAAATAACACAACCCATTTGTTTCTCTGTTTCTCTGCCAGTTGTTCGGGGCCTTGCTGAGAGGCTGCTGCGCTGACCTCTCCTACCTGAATCTTTCCAAGAACTCTTTTTCTCACAGGTGGGTTTTCACCTCAAGTGAAAAGAAAGCACACAAACACATTTGTTTTCTTCTTCTGATTCAGCCAAACAGCTCTGGAGGAATTCCAGTCAGCAGGAGCCCGTGCATCATTTCTTTTCTGCTGTAGATTAGTGTTTTGCTGACAGAATTAGCGTGCACGTTCAACCCCACCTTCCCCACTTACTCCACCTCACTGCATGTGTGCTTTTGCTTCCACGAGGTGTTTTAGTCTTTCTTTATTGTGCCCATGTCTCTGTTTGCTAACAGGTTTTATCTGTCAAGCACTTGTATGCATGCCCACAAGTGTGTGTGTGTCTGTGTTTACCTAGCCAGCAGGCAGAAGCCTAGTTCCAGCTCTCATCATGTCATGTCCCCCAGGAGCCCAGGAGCTTCCCTGCTCAGCATATTACATTACAGAATTACAGAGAAAGAAGTTGGTGAAAAATGAGACTAATTTTAGACGAGAATTATTGTTGCGGTCCCCAGGCTCCCATGCCTGCATTTTTTTTTCTCTGTGTCTCTTTGTATCTACTGTATCTCTCTATCTTTTTTTTCCTTTTATGTAAATGTGTGACTGCGCCTCTGCCTCCTTTTTAATTGTGTGAATTCTCTCTCTTGCTTGAGCTCTTACAGACTCAACTCTCTAACTTCTAATGGGAAGATTGGATTTCCCATCATCTCCCCCTCCTTTTACTGGTCACATCCACGCTCCATCCATCTTCTCTGACTGCTTTTTATCTTTGCCTTGCCATGGCTCTTTCTCCCCTCTTATCCCTTTTTCCTCTCTCACTGCCTCCTTCACTCTTTTCCTTCTTCCTTCCCTTATTCCTAATTCTCTGCTTATATTTCCTGCTCCTCTTTCATTTTCCTTATCACTTATCCTCCTCCTCCATGTCCTCTACCTTTCATCATCTTCACCACCACTCTTTCTCCTCACACCTTCCCACTCCTCCCTCCGTCTGTTCACAGTTCATCCCAGCCCCCTGCTGGTCACGGGTCTCCTGTTATTACATGCATGCCGGCTCGGTGTTGTGACAGCACGGAGCCACAAAGCTGAACCGAGCTGATAAGAACCGCCCGGCTTCCGCTCATTATTCTGGAACGGACCGCCTCTTCCATCACCCATTACACTTACAGCGCTCCATCTTTCACATACACACACACGAGATGTGGCACTTTCAGAAAACAATGAGCAGTTCATGTAGAAACAGTTAAACACGCATGCCAGCGTGGTAACAAGCTGCTGATACAGCTCTCTGGGGACTGTTTTGTGAGAGACAGTGACACTGTATCTGTTTATGCGACAGGAGCCATTCTGTATCCTGAGCCCTGACAGGCTGTATGCTAATCATTACAAAGAAGAGCTGGTGTCCCACAGACTGGGAGGTTATCACAACAACAAAGACACGGGCTTGTAGTGCAGCTGCCTGCTTTACCCTAACTACTGCCTTAATGTCTTCATCTTGTTTTTTTTTTCCTCCTACCATTATCCTGTCCTTTATGACTTTCTCCTTATTTTACTGTTCATAACTTAATTTTCCTCTGTTTTTTTTTCACTTCTTTATCTCCCCCTTACTCATTTCCTGTTGCAGTACACAGTTTTATCTCTTAACCAAGTTTGCATGCTTTTATTCGTGCAGGGCGAATGTTGGAGCAGTCTAGAAGACGTGACTCTGTGAAACATACATTTACCTAATCACTAGGTAAAATAATACACTGTGACTCATAGTATCGACAGCCATTTATCTTCTCTTTGTGTGTGCACGCTTACAGGGCTCGAAGTTAACAATATGTTGTCTATAATGTTTCAAACCAACTTGGTAAGTGCTAAATCAAATTCTATTCATATTTTAGTATATTCAATTCTAGCCATAACAATGAGTGTAATGCAGGAGGTCACGTGCACAAGGACAATGAGGGCTTATACTCACATTGGAATCTGATGAAGTGCAACAGAAATAGAAGGGCCGTAGCGATTAGTCAATTTATTCTCCACTAGTCACATTAAGGTTCTCATGCCTATTAAACAGCTGTGCCAAACACATGAGCACATGACAAAATTGGCTCAGCAATCACAGAGGAAGTGTGTAGAGCAGTTATGATGTCCTGGAGGTTCAGACATTACAGCTGTGCTGCTTAATGCAGGTGATGTGTGGTTTTTTTAGCCTTCATTTACATTAGTTTAAATAAAAGTCAGGCCAGGTTATGTATTTATCTTCTGTAATGTGTGATGCTGTGTGGTTTCATGTAGTTTCAGTTTATGCGTGTAGGTGTGTTTTAGTGGAAATAATCGAGGTAGTTGTAGCAGCTCGAGGAGCCAAAGTGTCAGTTTAAGTTGAAGTGTAAGAATAAAATAGTTTTGATGTTGAAGGATGAAAACAAGGCCACATTTTTTGTGTAATCTATATTTAAAGAAAATGACGATGTTTGTGATGTTTTTGTAACAGAAATTTAATGTTACAGGTCTATCTGCAGTTAAAGGATAGATTCACAATGTTTCAAGTCTGTCTTAAACAATAGTCAGGTGTCCATGTGAGCCTTGAATTTTATTCTTATATAGCCCCAAATCATAACAAAAATGTCAAGGAACTTAACAAAGTAAGAGAGAAACACCTTATAGAACTATAGAGAAAAGCCTTTGAGCAAGCACTACAAAAGATCAAAATGTGCATCCAAAGCTAATTTAAGGCTTCAGCCATAATTTGGAAGGGAAGTAACAAAAGAGGGAATATTTTATTTAAAATGACTGTGACTCATTTTTAGGATGAGTCTGTGAGTCTGTAGAAAAACAAAATGAATACAGCGTGACAGTATACCAACACAATAACACTGACATTAGCAACCACTACTAAATTTTCTGTTAAATTATAATTATTAAATGGTACTGTGGTATGCTAACATGTTAAAATAAGCTGGGGAACACTCTCCTCTGGTGTGTGGTTGTATTTCCAAAGAATGTGATTCACACCACGACATCTGGGGATAACCCATTCTGTTGAAAAGGCACATGTGTACAAACTTAAAGTAAAGAAAACATGTTGCATTGTGCAGACAAATATGTCAATGCTGGAAATGCACAGCTGTAGCAGGAAATACTGACTGCGTCCCATTCATCAGACACATTAATGAAGTTAGTGCACCTGTGCTTCACTGCTGTGATGTATCATAATATCTGCTAGAACAAGAGTTACTGAATAACACGTTATAAATAAATGTCCTGTTGCAATTTCATCTTCAAAACATCTGCAGACCATTATTATTAGATATAGAAATAAAGTTTCAATGGCGGATGTGTGTTTATATGCTAAAAATGTCCCATCGGTATAAACAGCACTTATTTAATAGAACGTGTTTGCAAAAATAGTGTTGAACACGTAAACAACATATCAGCTTTCTGACGAGAGGTAACAGGTAATCTTTCCCTGAAAAACACACATCAATCTCTAAAATGAGCTCATCTCCCCCCCTCCTCCTCCCACTTCCCCTCTCTCTCTCTCTCGTTCTCACCCTCGCTTCTCATCACTTTCTCCTGCTGCCTACAGGCACCCCACTTTTTCACCATCCCCTGTGGTGAATTACTTGAGCAGTGAGGGCAGAAATAGCAGATTGGCTGCTGTGACAAGTTCTACACACAGAGCTGAACCGGTGTACTACATCCATCCTGCGAATGCCGAGGATAGCTCCCTTATGTGTTATGACTCAGAGTTCCGTTGTACATACACACAGCCATAATGTCTGTCTTTCCTCTCATGACAGGCTAACGTGCCAAGCAGGTGGTTGGATAATTTGTCAGTTGTTACCTCTCTAACTGGTGGCAGTAATTAATGCCAGCTTCTGTTAGGTTGATATAATGCTGACCCAAATGTCACAGCCAGCATCTGTCTGCTTTAACCTTCTTTTGCTCACTTCCTGTCTCGGCATTCCCTGTCTGTCGCTCCTCTGCTCCTCTGCTGCAAACTTTCTGTCACTCTCGATCAGCGCATCACGTCCTTCTGTCATCCTCCCTCTCGTCCCGATCAGTCGCTTATCTGTTCTCGTCGTGCTCTCACCTCCTTTTATTTTCTGCCCGTCTAAAGGTCTGATTGTGATCTATTTTTAATGCTCACCGTCTGTCCTCTTCTTCACTGTCATTTTTGCAGGAAAGCAAGAGATTCTCTGCCAACTTTCCGGCAGTTCTTCAGCTCCGCATTCAGCCTGACCCATGTCAGCCTGGCCTCTATGAAGGTCCCACCTGATTCACTGAGGTGAGTCACTGCCAAGGACAATAATGAAAGAGACCTTTGAAGTCCTGAAGATCCATAAATACAGTGCACGCAAGATGCTAGTCACTTGTACTAGACTATTACAAAAGGATGAAAAAGGTGCATCTGTAACTCTTACAGTAACCTCATTCGACACTGGTCAAATAATAATTTAATACAAAAAGATATTCAATTGCCACACAAAATGTCTTAAAGGTAAGTTTTCCCAAATCACCTTGGAAGGTGATTGCAGATGATACGTAGCCGCACTGTTCACAGTCTAATTACCAGAGCACCTAAAGCCACCGACGATATTCTAAACTGTCTTTTATGATGTCTCTTTACGTCAAAAGGATCCAAAGTGTTTAACACATAGTTTTGTTTTCTATTGACCAGTGCTCGTATTTGGAGAGAAAAAAAAACAGTTGAAATAGTAAACTGGCTCGATTAATCATTAATGCCTCAGTCTCCGTTTGTGGTATTCGAGTCTCCCATTAGTGTCATTGTGTGGCCTTCCTGATGGTTAAATATTTCTCTGACAGTGTTGTGACTAGTGTTGACTACTGCATCACCACTGTTGACAGCCAACTGGCAAGCAATCACTTCCCTTTTTAGGGAACCTCTGGACAGGATGCTCATAATGAGTTGGCAAAATTAGCCACAATAAAAGCCAAGAGGATGCACTAATACACACATCAAACAGCCCATGTAATATTTTACTATTATATAACTATTATGTAATATATAAACTCACTGAAGAGCACCAACAGAAACATTTGTATATTCTGTGGTAAATAACAACAAAAAACACTGCATACAGTCAAAACGTTTGAAATGAAATACTGAGTGACAAGCAAATACGATAAATTAAAAAAAGGATATTCTGTTCTGTTATTATAAATGAGCTAAATATTACTGTTTAGTCACTTACTGCTACTAGACATTATTATATCAAAGGCTTACAGGAATATTGTAGTGCAGTATTGCAATAGGCTTGCCATTACTATAGAATCTAAAATAATGTCTCTCGTTTACAGCAGGACTAAGTGAAATCCACAAAGCTTTAGGACCTATTGTAGTAGCTTTTGTGACAACTCGTACAGCTCAGTATAATTACACAAGTGTGTTCCTGTCGGTTTCTGCTGATATTGCTGCTCTGTGTCAACAACTATTTGTTCTGCTGGAAAAGTTTAGTCAAACCTGAAACATAAGAGCCAACTGGGGCCACTCATGCTAAAAATGTGTCCATGGTTTTTGTAGACACTTTAGTTCGCAGTGCTGGGTAAATTATCCATAAGAAGGATCACTGAGGAAGGCCTTTAAACTTTATAACCACAGACTCTTAGAAATATAAAAAATGTAAATGCATTATTCAGTTTTTCTAGCCTGTACTATAACTCTAATGCATAGCCGATGCTCATTGGCCTTGAAAGCACAGGGGTATAATATGCCTTCATTTGAAGCAGAACCACTAAGCATACAGGGATGTTATTTTTCTTTTTTTTTATTGTCTCAGGCATGAATACTAAAATAGCTTATACCATATGGGGAGTAGTTTGCATCCAAACCATCAATGAGATTTAATCATCAAGGCTCACATTAGGTTTCAAACGTTTTTTCTGTCACAGTGAAACCATTTTCTATTATGTTAGTGGACTGGCCTTCAGTCAGAGGACACAGATAGAAGCCACTGTGTTGGCAAGTATCCACTGTTCTGACACATCTTTGTGCAGGACTCTGTATCCTCACCAGCTCTGTAACTAAACCAGCTTGGTAAGTAGCCACACAAAAAGAGACTTGTCCCTACAGGGATAAGTGTTGTTATATTACAGTTTCTCTGTTAGGTGTGTAGCCTGCTGTTAACTTGTCATAGCCAAAAAACACAATCAATAGCAGAGTAAACAAAGCAAACTGGCAACAATTGAGTTGATTGTGTGCTGCATGATGGATCACAGCCAAAATGGATGGAGCGGGCTCCCCACTTAGCACTTCTCCTCATTACCTCCTCATGGTGCATAACTCTTAAATGTGTATTCATTACACAAGAACAACCTCCAGCAGGGCCTTGATGTGCAAATGTGGTTTTCCTTCCGCATCCAGCTGTGCGCGCGTGTGTGTGTGTGTGTGTGTGTGTGCGTGCTCGCGCACATGTGGAACAATTGGCCACTTCTCCTGAATAAACATTGAAGGTATATGAGTTGCTTTCTAGTGGGGGCTTGGTGAGCTATGAATCTTTTTAAGCTACTTTTCTCTAAATCCTTTAAGGTGTTTAACTTAAAGTTTAAATGTGCAGGATGGGGTCTTGTGGTCAGATCCATTCAAGTTGTTAGTGGGAGAGAAAGAATGGGGAAAATTTCGCCTTGCTTTTACCCATTAAATGCCCTTTTTAATTGTTTCTCTTTTATCTACCTATCACTATGCTCACTCCTCTCCTTTCTTATCTGCATTTCTATTAATCTCTCTGCTTGTCTCTTTGCTTTTGCAAACCCCTGATCTCTCTCACTTCCTTTTCCAATCCACTTCTGCCTGTGTTTTCCTTCAGGGCTCTGTTCCTGGGTCTGTCCAATAACCCTCATATCACTGATTTACACCTGGACATCAGCAGCTGTGAGGTATGCTCTCTCAGTCTGTACCGCCGTAGGTATATTCACTCATCTCCTTCGTAGATTAACGCTTGTGGCTGTTTCATCATGTTCACTCCTCTCTGCCTTCCTCGCACAGTTGAGGTCAGCAGGTGCCGGGGTGATTCAGGAGCTGTTTCCTCGAGTGTCATGCGTGGGAACTTTAGACATATCTGATAATGGTAAGGGATGCCTGCAGACGACTTACAGTATGTTTAAATGTTGTATACACACATTCCACATTGACGTAGAAGTAAGATTTAAAGGCCAATTTAATGCATAGAATATGAAATATGAAATACATACATGTTGATACTAAGTCAATAGAGGTTCAAAAACCATCTGTTCAAAAACAGATTAGCATTCATGTGTGTGTATATATAAGTGTAGTGTAGTGTTGTTACATCATGCATAGTACTCAGTTTGTGTTTTTTACTGTAGTATACAGTAAGGTCCATAAATACTTGAATGATGATAACTCTTTTGGTATTTTTTTTATAAGCTGCACCTGGTGACAAACTTTACCTCATTGATACACAGAATATATGAATTGCTCTTTATACAATTGCCTTTGCAGTGATATTTTGCTTCATGATGCGCCACACGTGCTGTGCACGCTGCTGAGTGCTGTTTATCCCTTTGTGTGTTGTGCACACCACCATGTGTGGCGACAAAACCTGCAGTGTGAGTTTCCAGTGTGCACACTGGTTTGTTTTTGTCACTTCGTTTATCTACGTGTCAAAAAACCAAAATGAAATGAATGGCAGTCAGCAGCATGAAGCTTCACTCACAAGTGCCAACTGCCATTTGCAACAGCATTTGTGAACTCCCACTGGTGATATTAAACTTAAACAAAAAAAGGTATGAAACCCCAAACGGCAGGGAAATTTAGACACCTCGTGACCTCTTTGGCCTTCCATAGAACCAACCCTCTGAATGTCCAATATTATTTAATCGTCCAAAATGACTAGATTGAAGACATATGTCTGTTGTTGACTGAAGTTGTTTCTCCTAAGCTGCTAATAGTAAAAAACAAATGCTTTTCTTGTCAACCTCTTTCTGCTGACAGCGACATAGCGAATGGGATGGCCACTGTCTTATTTCTTGCCATTAATTGATTGATTTATTAGTTTAACAGAACCAGTGGTATTAGCTGCAATATAACTATGTCTCACCTACAATAGTTTCTGACGCAGCCATTCTTCCCGCTCCTGCTCTGTCGTTTCCTGTCACTGACACAAAAATAAACACACCTCACATGGCACGTAAGCTTTTGTAAGATGTAACCACTGACTTTTTTTTCCTGTCTGAATGAGATATTTTAGTCTTTGTTGCTGAAATATCTTGCCATGGTAACTGCTTTCTCTTAGCAGCATCCTCCATCCTTGAGCTTTTCAAATTGTGAGTGGGTGTGAGTAGGGGGGTTAATTGGGAGTATTTTGGAATTTCAGTGGGCAGTAAGATTTTGTTCCAAAACAGACCAAGAGCTTTGAAAAGCCAGCACGTGGCAGAGTAAATGAGTCACTGGTGTGACAGCCCAGAAATTTTATGAAGTCAAAATCTAACTTTCACTTGTCTTTCATGTGTTCAAGATCAACTCTCTTAAACGTTCACGTCTGTTCTGTTCTTTAGTTGTTCAGTGCTTACTACAGTGTAATTAAATCTACTCAGAAGTGGGTTTCATGAAAGCTCTGCAGGGCTCAGTATTGCTACCTTTGCAGTTGTACACCAATGATGTGTGTGCGTGTGTTGTGTGCAGGTTTGGATGCCGACTTGCTGGCTGTCATCCCAGCGTTCTCCAGACACCCCTCCCTCAAACACCTGATGCTGGGGAAGAACTTCAACATCAAGGGCAGGTACGGAGCATGCGGCGAGCCAGCAGTACAGATGGCTGAGAAGATGATACTGATGATGAATGTTTTCCTCTTCTCTCTGCCTCCTTAGGGTGCTGGATGAAATTCTGCAGAAACTAGTTCATTTGGTGCAAGAGGAAGAGTGTGTGAGTTGGATTATGTAACATATTGTACACGCACGCACACACACACACACACACACACACACACAAATCCTCTGTGGCGCTATGCGCAGATGCACGCCTACACATGCCTGACAGATTTTTCTCCACATACACACACATCCACTGCACTCACAAACAACCGATTGTTGCCGTTTAAATTTTTGTCCTCATTCATGTGAATTTAAGCTCAGTTTCCCACCTGCCACACAAACACAAGGTGTGAATATGCACACAAGTCATGTTTTCCGTGGGCCCGGAGAATGATTCATTTGGTCTCAGTTTATTCGCAAAGCTCCCAAGGCTCTCTCTGCTATCTGCTCTGCAAATCCAGCATGACAAGTAGCTTACTCAATTATTTACCACTGTGGTGATAGCTCACAACTATGCTCTCACACGGAGTACAAACTGATGCAGTTGAGCAAGCACACTAACAGAGAAGCAGATGGGTCTAAATGTGTAAAATTTAAGGTATTACACCAACAAGTTTGTCAGAGGTTGACCTGTTTGTCAGCTCACCCACTAAGTCATAACAACACAAACATCAAAATCATTTGTGTGTGTGTTTGTGTGTGTATCCTGCAAAGTTTTGGTCCAATGCCGCATGCTAACAGTCAGATATGAGTCATCGAAGACTGCTATGATGAGAAAATAAGAACTCCCAGCGGCCTAAATAGTATGCAGCAAATTCAACAAACATTGAAAAAATGATGAAGACATAATTTGATATTTTGGGAAAGAGATTTATTCACTTTGTTGTTGAGATAGATATGAAGATTGCATTCATGTCTGTTTACTCGCTATGAGACGGAAGCTAAAGGAACCGTATGCTACTGTTCTAAAGCTTGAGGTCACTAAAGAAGTTTTCCTGTTTTCCATGAAGACAAACATGAAATTTAAATACGGTTTGAATTATTAGGAAATATAGTCATTAACAAAGACCAGCATCTCAGAGTTGTTGATATCGAGACTGTTCTTTTTGCAGGCCTTATATCTTCGTTTCTTCTCAGACGAGTTTCAGATTAACTTCGATTGTTTCTGGTCATTTCGAGTCTGTGATCAAACTCTTGCTGATGCTTCAGATACTCAACTAATGTAAAGAAGGACAGTTTTGTTGCTTTTATTAAGTTTTTTAACTGCGCTCATATAACTGAAGTGTTTCCTAGTGATCAGTTAACCTCTTAAATTGATAAACTCGCATTAGCAAACATTGCATGCCACTGAGAAACGGGGTTAATGATACAGCAGTGGGCCTCTGTGCTCCTATGTGAATGTTGCTGAAAAAAATGCAGCTGTTCCTAGTTCTGATATAACTATGTCATCTACAACAAAGACAGCTTCTAATGTGTTTCTGACAATTTGATGCTTTTTTCATAATAAGGACATCGAACACCAAACATTTAAACAGTCGTATAGCTAGACAGAGACACAGCTCACCTTGCTCTTAATAAATGTAAAATAAGATCTACTACATGTCATCATCTTTCTGTTTATGACAAAAACAGATTACAGTCTTTATACTAATCTAAGTTGACTGCACCTACAGTGTATAGCAAACAGATAAAGTGGGCACGAGTATTAACTGTACTGTATAACCTAAATAAACCCTAGGGTTGCTACTCTCGTATTTCAATATTGAATGTTTTAACTTTCTCCCCCAGGCCCTACAGTCGCTCTCTCTGGCTGACTCAAGGCTTCGTCAGCGGGGCATGGTGCTGGTCAATGCCCTGGGCTCCAATGCCTGTCTGCGCAAGGTGGACCTGAGCGGGAACCTCCTGGAGGACTCTGGGGCCAAGATGCTCAGCAAAGCCCTGCAGATTAACACAACACTCAGGTGTGTGTGTGTGTGTGCTGTTTTAAAATCAGCACTCTGATGGGAGCGAGGATGGATTTCCTTGCAGATTAGAGGAGAAGCGGAGGAGGTTTTAGAGGACAGATGAAAGAATGGGATCAGAGAGAAAATTAATATGTTAGGTATGGTTTGAGGAGAGGATACACTGAGGTTGCTGAGAGGCAGAACTGTGAGTTCAATGCAGTGCTTGCTTCAAAGATAGGCAAGGGAAAGTGAGCAATGTAGGAGATAAGGTGGTAAGGCTGAGGAATTGGAAGGATAAAGGAGGGATTCAGTAGGAGGGAGGAAGGAGGGGTGGAAAGAAATGGCCTTAAGACATACAATGTATCATACAGCCTTTAAGAGAGGAGAATAGTGTGTGTGTTTCTAAGGAGTATTTTAAAGGTGGAAAAATGACTGGAGTAGATAGTAGAAACTTTGAGATGGGAAAAACAAGAGGGCCCAAAAAGAGGATGGAAGCGAGACAGGGGGTAGGATGGGAGTATTAGGATGGGGAAATGGCTGGATATGAAGTAGAGAGGGAGTAAGTTACGAAGAGGTAGGAGGAGACCACCTAGGGAGAGAGATTTGGGTCTTGCTGATTGAATTTCTAGGGCAGAAAGAGGTGGGATGAGGGGATGGAGATGAGGAGGAGAAGGATGGATGAAAGGAAAATGAGTGATATATAAAAAACAGGCATTAAACAGTGTTGAGTGTAGGTGGAGAATTCTGCTCTGTGTGAGAACAGAAGCTCATTAGTTGCATGGCAGTTGTTCATGCATTCCTAATGCTGTGATATGGACCTGGATGTGGTCCTGACAAGAAATCTTGCTAATCTCTGGCGTGTTTGTGCAGCTGCATGGTCAGATAAGTACTGTAGCTGTCATAGTGTGAGTGTGTGTGTGTGTGTGCGCGCGTGCCAGCTTTACAGAAAGCCACTGATCATCTTCTTCTCCTCTGTTCCTGTGTTCATTTGCTCCCTCTCAGGAGTGTGACTTGGGATCGCAACAACACAACGGCAGCAGGCTTCCAAGATGTGGCAAGAGCGCTAGAGCAGTAAGTTGAACGAAACACAAAATGTTTGGGGGGGGGGGGGTTACGCACATAAATGGATCACTCACACATCCGTATGAAAGGCAGATAACGGTCTCTCTTCAGTGTTTACTATTACACAGTGTTACATCAGTCTTCTGACGTGCATGCCAGTCAAACATGTGGGTGCAAAGTTTGTGTTTGTCTGTGTGCATACTGGAGTGTGTGGGTGCGTCTGTGTACTAGGGAATTGGAGACACAACTTATAAGAGCTCTGGGTGTTTCTGGTTTGTTCTTGTTAAGAACATAATTCTTCCAGTTTTATATTAATTATCTTTTTTATCCTCTCTCTCCACCAAATAGCAACTTCACCCTGCAATACATGCCCCTCCCACTTGGTGATGTCACTCAGGCTTACCGCAGCGCCCCGGAGAAGACTGACCAGGCCCTGACCAAGGTGAGGGAGAGTCCGTTTTCCTTCTTCAGTTTGTGATGTGGAAAGTTGCTGCCTCATGTTATAAAGGTGCAGGCGGCCGAGTGACGGCATTAGTTGACAGCTGGGGTCAGACTGAGTCATGGGTTTGATGAATGACTTTCATTTTCTTGTGCATTAGAAGCGATGATGATGATGAAGTATGAAATATATGATAAATTATATTGCTTTTATAGAAACAATGTCTGTGGTGTCTTTCATGTAGCAAGTTGCATAAAAACTAACCCGTTTACATGTCAAAGACATTTATGTGTCCTCTGAATATTTGGATTGCAAAATCTAACCAGGACAATACTGAAGAGATTAACACTACAAATCCTGTTATAGTGGTCATGTTTCATTTCGTCAGCTACTAGTAAATCTACTTCAAATTAGAAGTGACAAAATGGAATTTTGCAGTAATAGTACAAATGTTATAATCTATAATTGACTACAAATGTATATAATGGAGGCAAAATGTTAGAAAAAATGAATAAGCATGATGGTAATGACAATTAATCATAAAGGTTTCTCTCCAACATTACCTAGATCGACCTTTCCTTTTTCTTAATGAGAGTATTTGCTGCTTTTCTTTGTATAAGGTCATAGTGAATTGAATGTCTTTGGGTTTAAGATTATTGGCCAGATGAAAGAAGAGATGAAAGAATATATACATTTTGGGCTCTGTGGAAACATATTTTACATTTTATGACCTTTTATAGATCAAATGGTGAAATTAAAAAAGTAATCAAGAAAGTAAATGGCATCCATTCATTATGTTAACCACGTGTCCTTGCAAGGGCCTCCTGAGTGCTGGAGCCTATCCCAGCTCTCACTGGACCTTGACACCCTGGACAGGTCATAACCGAATAAATGGCATGTTTATCGATAATGAAAATATCGTTCTTGTTTAAAAAGCTGGGAGTGGACTGCTGCAGGTTCCAACATTCAAACGAGGGTCAGCTTCAGGTTTTGTTCGTACAGTATTAAAAAGCGTTTTAAGACCTTGTTGATCAGGGTTCTTTCTGGTGGGGTGTGTGTGAAAGAGAGTTTTTTACTGTGTGATCTGCTTTATGGACTTTCAGAACTCAGTGAATAAAAACAAAGTCTGACACTATTTCTTATCAGACTTTCTACCTTTGTGGTTGTACTTGTCCGACTCTTAATAAACTGAACATTTATTAGGAAACTATCTGAATGTCAGCCTGTGTGCAGTTAAGCATCTGTGGAAATGGACAGACTGTTTGCCACAAAGAAAACATTAGCTTTTTAGTTGCAATCTCTCTGTAACACATACAGTATCTTGTCTCTCAGCTCTGAAATTGAACCACATGCTCTGTTTTCTTTTCTGCTATGGCTAAATGAATTCTCTCACTCATTGCACTTCCTGTTGTCTCAGCTGCTAGCCAGTCACATACATCTGTCCTGCCCAGACGCTCAGAGGCTGAAGGATCATTTCTGATCCTTAATCACAAAACATACAAAAAACACCACAGCCAAAGAGTTTTTTTATGTTTCCATTACATATCCAAATAACATGTAGTATGTACCAAATAATACCAATAATATCCAAAATAGTTCTGCTGTGGTTGTAGCCAAACGCCTTTTGCTAACAGTGTACATCACATGTAGAACATGAACCTTTTATAAAGGATTAACTTTTCATTTGTCTGCACATTGTCCTTGAATCTTGAAAAAGTCCAGGGCCACTTGATGCCATCTTTCTTTACAAAAGCTGATTAAGCAGTGAACACTTCCACCTGCTGAGTCAAGAAAATAAATCAAAGGTATCCTGTTTATTTCTGAGGATCAAAATTCTGTCTCCAGTCTCCTTATTACCATGCAAATTGTTTTGTCTCCTGCACACTGCATTTTGTAAACACCTGTCATCTCTACTCCTCACCTTCCTTGTTTATTTTTTGCGTGTGTGTGTGCGTGCGCGTGCGCGTGTGTGTGTGTCAGATCCAGCGTGCCCTGCTTAGGAACAACCAGACTCAGCGTTTCTCTCAGAAACAGGCTCTCAGGCTGCACCAGGGCCTCGTCACCAGCACCGCCGAACAGGTGTGTGTCTCTATTTATGCAGATAACGGAGAACAAGTCGTGATTTTTATTTTACAACTAGACTGAACGTCTTACATGGATGTGTGTGCAGGTGATGGAGCGTCTCTGTGTACGGGTGCAGCAGCAGGTGAGCGTCCTCAAAGGCAGCGAGGAAGGAGAGGAGGTCCAGACAGCCAGACAAATCCTGAAAGAAGCCAGAAGCTCGAGGGCTGTGAGTGCACTACTTGTTTTGTGTCCGTGTGTGTATAACTTTGGACAATAATAGTTCACACGCATGCTATTGTGCAACACAAGTTGATTTGTGACAAGTTATCACACTGATTCCTCTCTTCCTTGTCCTGTTCTGTGCGTGCGTGTATTAGTTGTATCCCTCTCTGTGTGAGTTGGCCCATGTGTTGTCAGTGGATGGCCCTGTCAAACAGCGCCTGGACACTCTTGCTGGAGAACTGGCCAAGGCTGCTGACAAAGAACTGCAGGTATGCTGGGCGTTGAACCATGAACGGAATCACAGAAACAGCCGTTTCCTGATGCATCTGTATTTTTTCAATTTTTTTTTAAACAGTAGTGCAGCTCTGGACTAGTTGCATTTAAATTGCCCATTATGAATGTGCGTGTGGTGCAGGTATGCTGACTTCAAAAGAAATATTGCATTTAAATTCACAAAAAGGGAATCGTTTAACATTTCTTTAGTTCCGTTTGTGCCCATTGGGGTTCATTCACACAACTCTGCCAATGATACGAAAGCAGCACACCCTGAGGAGGAATCTGGGATATTTTCTATTGAATTTCTGCTTACTTGAGCATAATTTACATCTCTGATTATGCTTTCCAATTTTATTGTGATGCATAAGGTTTCATTTCTACTTTCCAAATACCAAAATCAAGTAGATTCTAAGAGTATTGCTAATTTTCACCTTTATATTCCTGCACAAATGTCCAACTTTAGTGGGAACTGGTAAATATAAGGATCTGGAAGAAAGGTAGAACACATCGTATGAACTGCTACTAGCTGATACATAGATGAAGATATTACAGCACTGCAGATAAATAAAACATGACAACAAGTCAGAGTAAAAGTGCTGGATAAACCTAAGTGAACAGATGAAAACACAATGAATAATTAAAAGCTTTGCTAAATGTGTCAGTTGAGACCGTATTGAAAATGTAGAAAGTGTACTCATAGTGATATTATGCCTCTGGTCAATTGTGTCCAGGTGGTTGTGGACTCCATGGTGTCTCTGTGCCGCGAGTTGTGTCCCATGTCCTGCTCAGCAGCAGAGAGGCTCAGCCCTCCTCTGTCATCAATCTCTGAGCAAGTTTCGATCCCTCGCTCCTCTATCCGCAACGCCCTGATGGAGAGAGCAGCTGAGGATATCAACAAAGCCTTGGAGTAAGAAAGCCGGCGGAAAAGTTCAATTAGGATACAAATTAGATCTGAGATCCAGACTGACTTTTTCCTGCCTTCTGTTTCTTTTTTTCTCTCTGTTTCTCTCAGGGAGGTGAAGTTGTCAGTGGTGTCCTATCTGACCAACTCCATCGTGGATCAGATTCTACAAGAGCTCTACACCACTCATAAAACCCTGGTACTGGTAATGTCTCTTTACTGCATGACTTCTTGTAGTTTGTAGAAAAATAAGGATATTTGTTAGTGACGCCAAACTTTTGAACGGTGGTGGACATGTGCCCCCCTGAAGTCTGGCAGCCTAAATGGGATGACTGGAGGACACTGCTCCCAACCAGTAAATAGCCACATAAGCAGTAGACTTCAGTAGGATTTGGTAAGGACCTAAATAAAGAAGACGTACCTGATTGATTAACAAGCTATCTAGGTGGTGTTACATGGATTTTGTTACCTTTTGTTAATCCCCTGTTTCCAGTCTTTATGGTAAAGTTAGCTGTCGCAATGCTGCATAATTAATGGACAGAGATGAGAGTGGCATTTGTTTTCTTGCATAAGTCAGAGGAGAAAATCAGAAATGCATTTCCCAAAATGTCAAGCAATTCCATTGAGCCCCTAAAAACATATTTTTCTATACCATTAAATAGTCATGACTAGATGAGCAAAAACTTGAAAGTATTGCTAAATCCTGATGATTTTAAAATCAATGAAAAGACACACAAATAACACAAATAAATTGCTTTTACTTCGACCCAGGGAAAGCTGATTGAGAAAACTGGTCTTCAGGGACTTTAACTCAATCGACATAAACCTGCTCAAAGTAGTTTTGGGAGGAAATAAATCAGATCAGATGACACATTTTTGAGAAGGTTAAAAGTGATTGACCGGATGTAGGCACACTCCCTGCCTTGGACTTCACTAGATGGATTGTTTCCACGCTTATGATCGTCTACCAGTGTTTCTGTTTCTAATAGAATTCCTTGCTGCTCTCCAAAAACAATATATTTTATTGCTTCCATGTAACGGTAATCTATGAGTAACCTAATGCAGTTTTACAAAAAACACAGCGTGTGCAGCATGTTGCTGTATGATATGGTGAAATCATTTTTTGGGGGGTCAATATTTAGATGAGTCATCCAAAAGCTCAAATTGAATGTCTTTCAGTCATACTGCATGAACCATGTCGTAGTGCCTCTTTATTAATGATCATACACATCATTTAAAAATCTGCCTGGAGGCGCACAGAGTGCTGTTACATCAGCTCAGACGTGCCCCCAGATGACACTCAAACTGCAATAAAGTCAACACTCAACCAAATTATAACATTTACTTTCAGATTGAATAGAGTACATTAAGAACCAGTAGTGGAGCCAAGAAGCCAGCAGTGTTCTACATACTGTGTACAAGTTTTTGGTGCAAATCCCTCAGGCTACCAAAAAGGTTCATTTTCCAGAGTGTGTAATTACTTGAAGTGGGCGCTCTGATTCGTGTGTCACTTGATGTAGGTTTATTAGTATAAAGCAGCTTTTTAAAGAGAATATTGCACTAACTTCTAGATTTGAGTCAGTTAAGAAGATCATTAGACCCTGCAGGTTCTCCCCTCTGTAAAATTAAGTTGTTTAAAATGAAGCCAGTGGGGGAAAAAAGGAGGCAAAAATAGATGTCTGGCAATAACACTGTCTGTTCCGCTCTGTTTTACATTCCAGTCAGTGCCTCTACCTTTTATATCACATTTTCCTTTTCTGTGTTTGCTGCTCTGCCTGTTTGTCCTCCATCATGCCTCACCCCACTTTGATAATCAAGACATTTTATTCATATTCCTCTGTTTTCCACACAATGCTCTGTTTGTGTGCTTCTCGGGTACAAGGACAGACAAGCCTCTTCTCTGAGATTGTGTTGAAGATATTGTTTCAGGTGGCATGATTGTATGTGACAGCTGAACATGTGGATGTTTCCTGTCTGTGTGTGTTGCATCAGCTGCGGCAGGTGTCTCAAGCGAAGAGATGGGATGACGTCGGGACGGGCAGACGCACAATCAGACAGTCCAGACTAGTCGAGTCTCTGGAATTCCCTGATGAGGACTTTGGCGTCAGCCTAGGAATAGTAAGTGTCTGAGAGACATGTTATGATATGAACTCAACCCTAATAAAAACTAAAATCTGTGATTTGTTAGTTGTTAATTTATTAATTATTATTTATTAGTTATTATTTATTTGACATAAGTACAAAGAAAAGATTTTCAGTGTTTTCACCGACCACCTTAATTTTATTTTGTAAGTGGAGCAAATAAAGAGTTTGATGACTGCACTTTTTAAGGTGGAACAATACTGTATTGTGTGCTGCAAACCTGATTTCTTGTGAAATAAAAGCACAACATTTTATCTTTGTTGTGTTTTATGTGCTGAAGATTATAACAATCAAACAAATCTGTAATAATTTTGGTTCCTTTGTGTGTTGTTCTTAACATATATGTGATTAAGCAAAACACTGTATACAGGTGTTTGTTATTTCATCTACCACCATTAGTATAAATGGTGGATAAAATAATAAAGACATATGTCAGTATAATGTAAATAAACTCTCCACAAATAATCATGAAGCTGAATCAGCACCTCACAGCAGAAACTCAACATTATAACCTCCATGAATGTGAAATTTATTACAAGGCTTTTTTTTATTAGACTTTTTTAGTTAGGTGTACCTAATAAAATGCAGTAGTGCAGTATGACGAGTGAACTTGGATGTAGTGTTGAATAAAATCACTGCTCATTATATAATATCTTGTTTGACTGAAGGACACCATGGCTATTAAAAAGCGGAGCTCCAGAACTAGAAGAATTCGTCCTGTCTCCACCAGACTCAGTGAGTTTTACGCCTCAATTTAATTACCCTCAAGTGCTCATATAGCATGATATATTAAAAAATAATAGCAGGATTTGAGTCAGTTGACTGTTTTTCATCAGATAGAAAAGTACGCTACTGCATTTCTTCAGCCACACACGGTGTGCAGCTATACTAGTGCTTATGCAAGTGTTATTTGTGTGTTTAATTTTGCATGTAATATCTGAAATTTAAACCGTCAACATGACCTTTTCTCTTATTCGGCTCTCAAACTAACGTGCTTTTCGGTTTTACTGGTAATGATCTAAGAATAGCAACGTTGTCTCTCCCACTTCAACCATCTTCTGCTTCACAGACTGGTTAGCGTAGCTGTGGCCTTTGGTCATTTTTTTGTATTTAAAATTCATATGAAAATGCAGGCGTTTTTCAGAATAAATGTTCTCATATCTGAGTTTAGAAAAGAGCATAATTACTTATGAAAGAGTTTCATATTTAATTAAAATCAGAGGACTGACCTTAAAACACATTAATATGAAGTGCAGCTCAAAACGTGAAGGGACATGAAAATCATTTCCTCTTCCTCGTCGCAGGTTTAGGTGACGAGCCCAGTCCCTCTCCCACCCCCTCTGCTCCACCACACTCTGCTCTCCTCACCCACTCTGCATCATGGGAGTGTCTGTCCACCCTTCCCACAAATGGCTCGCCTTTACGTCACGTGACCCATGTCAGGCCACGGCCACCGCGGAGACACAGAGCAGGACACCTTCCTCCTGAATCTGTAAGTTGATGTCAGATGAAACTGCTCTGATCCTCAGAGTTTCAGTGGGCAGCGAGCAGCTTCCCCTGAAGTCTAATGGAGCTCTCTTAAGGGTGGCTACACCCACAACAACAAATACCAGTATGACACTTGTATAGTGACCTGATTCTAATCCAGGAAGCACTCATTAAATTGGGTCCTCGAACGAACATAGCAAAGTGACTTTTAACTATTGTTCTACTGGCACCATTGTGTTTAACTGCCCTATTTCTAATCGCACAATGCAGTATGAGAATGTAAAGGTGCATAGTTTTTCGTTTTTTGTGTGTGTTTACAGCTTTGTGTGAATTTTTGTTATTCATCCTGTTTTCCATGCCAGTGGCACTTTCCAAAAATAAGTTCCTTTTAAAGTAGAAAGCTGTCGCATGTGTCTCTGTGACTCAAATGTTAATCATGCACAGCCATCTCCCAGGGGCTGCGGGGCAGCCTCTAACTTAGCAGCTTGTTTGTTTTGGGACTTTGTCAAAGCTTTTTCTAAATCGGTACAAACTCAGTTAGGGCAGCATGTTGAGGAGTTGTTTTACAAACAGATTTCTATTGGCATTGCATTCAGATTTGCCAGCCAGCAATTTGAAATGATAATACCTTTTGTCAGCCTTTCAGCTTTTTGTCCACATGGCGGATTGATCATTGTTATCCTATCTGTTTCCTGGTGCGTGTGTCTGTGTGTAGCACTGCTCAGAGAACGGAGGAGTCAGTATGCTTGAGGATGGACTGCCTGATTTCTACAGCAAGAGAGTTCTACCTGACAGGTAGCTTTCACCAGCTGTTTTTCTTTGTGGCGTCAGTGAAGATTCTGTAAATATATCTTATTATTGTGCCTCCTGAGGACAACAGAGTGAAAATTTAAACATTAAGTGAACCCTGTGTTTTAATCTTGAGTATCTTGAGAAGGCTAAATCCAACCAAATCCACCACATCAAAATAACTGACTCTAATTATCTCATGCTAATTATTTCGTTATCTCATTAGTTTGAGATAATTGTGTCTAACTAATGAGAAAATTAAAATTAATTTCATCATCAAAGCCAAATAGTAATTCAAAACAATACTGGTGGATGTAATTTGATCCTTTAAGTTTTATATTGACTGAAATACTGCAAAAATCCACAGAAATCCCCTGACCCTACAGTTCCTCTCAGCAGACTCTCTTTAGCATCTTTTAGCTCATTGTTTTGGTTTTACAATTTGCACATATTCTAATCTACAACTGCCGGGAACGTGCCAAGAAATCCAAGCTGTAATGGCAGAAATAAAGACTGCCAGACTAAATTACTTATTAGATTACTTGAACTGGTTTTGCAAACGTTTTAGAAGGAAAGGTTATGCCTCAAGACACACACAGTGCATTTTAGTGAGTAACATTGAAGTTAAACAAACCTTATTTCAGAGGTAGACATACATATATCACAACTCCAAGAGAACATTCATGTTGCTCAATATCTACAGGACATGAATGGCTCAGAGGTTTCAAGTAAAAATTTCATAATAACGCCCCATCATTTCCCCTCAGTGGGAAAGAGTCAGAACCTAGCTGCTGTGTAATAGAATGATTGTGTAGCACATTTAGCCCAGAAGTTGCTCTTCAGTTTATGATACTCTAGCTGTTGGATTTTAATTTATTTATTTTGTGATAATTAAGATATTAAGATTGTTTTAGAGTACATGTGCTGTGGATAGAAATTAATATAACACCTATAAGTCTGCTGCACCAGCTAGGTGTTAGTATACACCTACATAAGACATAAGATGAGGATTCCTCCTGTATGCACGCACATTCCTTACTGCATACATTAAAAACATAACTGTTAATGATGAATTACACTGTGTCCTTGAAACACTTTAGCACAAATGTTGTGCAGAGGTTCAATTTGAACTGAACAAAGGCTTCATTCGTAGCTCTTTGTTCGATGAGTAGAGTGTGTTATATTATATTATTATATTAAATGAATCTTGTTTACTGTCACAGTCCAGGCCCCTGTTTTCAAACTCATTTTCCTAAGAACTGGACATGATCACACAAAAGTGTTTCTGGCTGTTCCCTGTATTAGAGACAGCTGTGTGGACAGATCTTTGGCAAAGTAACTACCTGAGAAACACAACGACATTAGCTTCACATCTACTTCCGACAGACTCACAAATCGTTGACTTCAGCAGAATATCGTGCACTAGATCAGGAAGAGGTCAGTCAACTCAACTGTTCTGGTTCAGTCTCACTATTGTCATCTGTATTTTGAGAGGATTCGAGGCTTAGTGGAGTCCAGAAACAGAGCTTAAGCAAGGAAATGTTGCTCTGAATGAATACTAACGTGGTCTTATAAATAGGCAACTTATTGCACATACAACAATACATTTAACAATTTTACAGATAGAAAGTCAGTTTTATGTTTTATCAGCTTGTTTTTGTTCCCTCACAGTGACTAAAAGCCAGTTAATTCAGGTTTAAAGCAGCACTTTGACCTCTCCTCCCAAACTTTATATCGTATAAAAAATAAAACTATATATTATACAGTATAAATAAGTGATCCTTCAAAATAAAAAGTCATGCTAATGTGAATAAAATGAAAGGGGTTTCTAATATCACCACTAGTAAGTACAGTCAGAGCTCCCCCAGCTTGAGGCTAATGCTGAAACTAGCTCATCTGTAAAAACCTTTGAGAGCAAACTGCACTCGACAAAACTACTGTTAACTATTAATTCCTATGTAAGTGTAATCATTTTTTAAAACATTAAAGCTAATTCTTTTATCAAACTTTTTTAGAACTTTAAACATTTAGTTACATGATCTTAAAGCATTAGTTGTGATTGGAAGATGACCAGAGAACAGTACTATGTCTTCTCTAGTCACAGGAAAAGGACAGTGACAGTGACAGTGACAGTGACGCAGCTACATGACTGTGTGGGCTTAATGCTCTCTAGTAGTGCATAAAAAAAAGATTCATTAAGGCAGCAAAAACTATGCCTTCTGTCAAAAGTATTAAACCATCTGTAAAGTATGTTGTCCATTACTGTCAAATGGTTCATTATCCATTCTAAGTAGTATAACACACAACATTTAGACAGATGTAGACACTGGAATCAGCATGCACATGATGACTTATGGTATATACTGGTCAATAATGGTTGGTGGCAGTACAACTCTTAATTCTTATACTACTGCATGGACCTCTCTCCCTGTGTCCATCTCTATGTTCTTCTTTGTTATCTTTACCAATAATCTCATCTCTCCTCCTGTCTCTGCTCCTCTGTCTTTCCCCTTCAGTCAGTTATCGTCCCTCCATCAGGCCCAGTCACTGAGGAGGAAGAAGAGACGCAGCATGTTGTCCATATTCTCTGGCTTCCGCAAGAGCCGCAACTCCATGATCTCTAATCAGGACTCAGAGTAAGTACACGGGGGAGGGGGAGGGTGGAAGGCGGGAACGAAAGTAACATTTAAGTGCTCCCAGAGAATGAGACGTCTGGTAAATTAATCCTGCACTGGGCATTAACGTCACTACATAGCTTCATAAATATTTTAATGGAAGAAAATAACTTTGAATTTATGGCAGTGCATACATTTAAGCTGTTATTACATAAGAGTACCATGGCTTAAAACGTTTAGCAGTATTGCAATGAGGAGCAAATATGGAAGACTTATTTTAAAAAATGAATTATACAGTGTAGTAACAGAGGGCTGAGAATAGCCCTCAGAAGGCACTCGCTGCAAACGTCACCATTAAAGGGAGTTGTTGCACAAAATAGAGGATAAAAAGATAGTAGATGAAAGCTTCAGCTGACAGAGGTGCTACAAATTGAACTTAAAAGGTACTCTGGCCAAGCTCTGGTAATGCATTCTCCTCTGTTGGTTAACAATCTTGTTGTGGTGCAGGAGTTGCAACTTGAAAGTTTGTGAACACATTACAATTTCCTCTGTTTCTCCATAAGTTGAACCTAAACATGATCTTAGTTTTGCTGGAGTTGTAAAACTTGTAGAACCCATTTAAAATACTTTTGCCATTTATAAGTATTTACGTTTGGATAATTCTCCAGACTAAATAAATGAAGAAGTGTACATGTTGTTTGTTTTGTCTGGTTTCTTCATGTTCCCTTCATTTGGTTTCAGGACTTGCATGAAAATCATATTCTAATGCAAATGAATACAACTTTTAAATTAACATGTTAATAATAAATAGCCAGTTTGAGCGTTAGTTTAATCACAGAATACTTGGATCATCCCTGGCCTCCCAGCACAAGGCTCTAATCACTCAATTCAGTGTTTTTCTGTGTCTTTGTTCCAGCAGCGCTTCAGAGAATGTGTACTCGATGATTCAGCACCCTAAGGACGCTGCAAGGCCAGAGAGCGCTGTTCCTGGAGCAAATGGGACGATGCCTTCACCTCGGCCCACGCCGGGCCTACCTGCCCAAGGGATGAGGGCGGGCAGCCCCCCTTGTCTCATTCAAAGACAGGTATGGTGTTATGGACAGTTCCAGTGAGTGTGTTGGTACTGCCCTTCAAGCAGAAATCCAAAATTTAAACTCTGTGTCTGCTGAGTTTAAACTCCATACCAGCTCTATGGTGGCTGCTTGATAGCTAAATGTGAACTTTGATCTCAGAAAGCATAAGGACTTTCCTAAGTGTACTGTACTTTCAAATTTAACTTCCAAATTAATGCAAATTGTGGGCATCCTTCTCCCAGTTGCTATAGTCTGTGTGACACAGCACAGTGGATGGTTGCATGCTGTGCCCACCACCTGCTATTCTCAGCCTTTTTCTGTATTGGATTTGTGTAGCTTGTCTGAGGTGTGGAGGACTCTGGCCTATTTTAATCTCTTCAAAAGCAACACACGCACACGCGTGCACTGAGAGTTGGAGTCATCCAAATCCCTTTGGTTCTCAAAGGAGTGGCCATGGATGCTCACTGATCCTTGAGGGGATCTGAGGACATCCCTGGCTAAGTGAGGGATAATTTAATTTTGGCATAATTGAATTCACTAGAATTGTAAATTTTAATCAAAGGCTTCACTCTCATCACTGTTACCAACAGACCATACAGTTAAATGATTCAATAGATCATCAAAATTCCACGGAGCACAGTATATCATATCTCATAAATTTATGTGAGGTGTAATATTTGACTTTTATTAGGTTTGATTGCTTACCTATGTGTCTCCCTTTGTCTCCGTATAGTCTACAGACCTGGTCAGCATGGTGTACAGCTGCATCGGGGCAGAAATCGAGGACTCAGATGGAAGCAGCACCTGTGACATCAAAGAAACAGACCAAGATACTGACAGATCGACCACCGCCTCAGATGCCCCTGCAGAATCTCAGTCTAACGGACACGTGGTGTCCTCCAAACAACAGCCGGACAGACAGATGGAGAGAGCCAGGCAGGAGAGGATTGTACCCCTGACAGACTCTGTCACTGAGGTGACTGAGGAGGACAGACAGAGTGGCGGTGGAAACGGGGCTCCAGGTGGGACGAAGCCAGAGCCGCCTCCACAGTGCACCAAACCCTGTCTGGCTGTTATGAGGCAGAGACACCTGCAGGAGAGTTTAGGTACTGCAACACAGGCCACAAAGGAAGTGTTGGATAAGTTGAGTTTGAGTGGTCAAGACCTCTAACATAAACAGCAGAACATACTCTCTGACATATTACCTGAAACCAACAAAGTGCCAAACATCATGCTTGCAAATGTTTCAACTTTACTATGACAGTTTCAAATTATAAAATGTATTAGAATAGAATAGAAACAATAGAATAGATACTTCATTGTCCTTGTGGACAGGCTGCCTCTGTGAAGCGCCAAGGGTGAAGCGCCAAGGGTCAGGGTATCGGTGTCTTGTCCAAGGACACCTCAGCATTTTAGCTTGCTGAGTCTGAGAATTGAACCGGTCACCCTTGGGTTTAAAGACGACTGCCCTACCCACTGAGCTATCATGCCGCCCTGTTATAACATTTATTCATAGATTTGGATTAATTAATTTTGTCTAATAAATAAAGTAAATGATGCTTGGGTTTTACAGTAATCGAGCATTAGGAATGTTGCTGGATCCCTCTTAAGAAAACTGATCCAAAAAAATAGCTAAATATGATAAAATGTGATACCAATTTATGCTAACTGTAAACAAATGTTTCATCTGCGTGGCTCTGTGTAATTATGTTCTTTTTCAATATAATTGCTGTTATTAAATGCAGCATGTGGCACATATCTTGATAATGTGGGGCCTAAACTGATAATAATTACTGTTTAAGGAGGAAAAAATGACGTCATCCATGGACAGGGAAATTCAATTCCAGGCAGTTAAGTGGCTAGTTAAAAATAATAAGCTTTTAATGAATATGGGTAATATGTTAAAAAAACACTGCTTGGTGTCCACACATAAGGTCAGAAAACTAACATAGAGGCAGCTGAAAACATAAGTCAGCATCATTAAGAGAACATTTGTTCAAAGGAAGCATGTCAGAGTGACTTTAATGAGTGGTGAAGTATGAGTGGGCAGTGATTTGATTTGGTTCGTTCCCAAAGGTATGCTGCTCCAAACTATAAGACCCTTTACAGAGCGAGGACCATTGTTGACGGCTATTGTTGGTTTCAAGTCTAGACGTTGTAATGAGCAAAACATCCGCAGTTACAAAAGTAGTTTTAGACTGCAGTCTGGCTCAAAGATAATGAAAAGACCAGTTCAATAGCCAGAGATCAGAACTGACCGTGTCATAAAATCAATGTAAGGATCTGCAGATTGACATTAAATTGGAGAGAGGAGACACGAGTGTTTACCTTTATCCTGTGAAAGGAAACTTTGCCCGTAATACGTGATTTAAAAAAAAGTTTTAAAAATAGCTGCTGGTGCTCACCCAGTAAGCTTAGAAACATACACAGAAACATATGTGTATGCATAATATGCATGTAACCAGGTGGCCAGCTGTTTATAAGCATGTCTTTGTGACGCTCATGAAGCTGTGGAAAACACGTAATATGGAAAACGTTATGGGAGTCCTGTTCACAACTGTTGTTTTTTAATTGTTTGTTTTGTGTTGTGTTGATGCCCAGCTGAGGCTTGCATTTCCAGTCAGTCTGTGGAAAAAGCTTGGTAGAACCCTGAAAGACCCTGTTTTGTTTTTGTCTTACCAGAAGAGGCAGGACATCCAGAAGGAGAAGACCAGAATGAAAGAAAGCGTGAAGAGAAGCAGAGAGCAATAGGGCCGGAGGGACAGCGTCCTCTTATTCCCAGTAAGGTATGTGTGTATAGCATGTCAAACAGCAAAGAAGTGACTTTTCTGCAGCAGACTGTGATTCACCACCAAATAATTCTCACTCTCAGCCCAGTCTTGACCTCTCAAGAGACAAGACCTCTCCGGAAAACACCAGCACCTCACCTGTCAGTGCGGGAGACAAACCAACCAATGACCCGAGGACTTTGTCTCCCACTCAATCAGCCATTCAAGGCAAAGACACCGCTGAGAGGGAAAGCCCACCAGCATCTGCCAAGCAGGGGATAGAAGATGCAGACCCTGCCATCAGTCAAGGTGGTGTAGCAGTCATTTACAGCAAAGCGGAAAGGATGGTGACAGTCAGTATGTTCACAGGCACCCAAGTAACCGGGTTACAATCGGCTTTCTTAGTAAGCCGAGTAAGCTGATTTCTTAACTGTCATGCAAACGGGAAATGTGGTTATCGTAACTGACGTAGGGAATTAGAGAAATCTGATTACTCCTCGTAGATTTCTCCCAGAGAACTCTGATTACTCTTGCCATATACAGTATACACGTAAGTGGGTTTCTAATCAGCTTTTTACAAGAGCACATGTGCAGGACAAGCCGACAGGTCATCACTCCACTACTTTCAGAAGAGTGCAGCTTTTGACACATATTAAAAAAACAAGCCCAGGAAAGTCAAGGCGTGTTTTCTTTCTCCATACAGTTAAAATCGGTTATTTATCCTTCCAAAATCAGTCAAATGTAGAGGAGAAATCAGACTACTCTTCTGCTGTTTGTTTGTTTTTCAAAAGGGTGCACAAACATTTACTCAAAGTGACCTTCCGTCTATTGTCATTCCCATCAACACAATATCTTAGGAACATAGTGAGGGAATTTCATTACATATGTCACAAGTGTTAACTTGGACAGTAAAACATGTGAAATGCAAATTCACTGGTTAAAGAAGGGACACAACAGTGAGGCAGTAATTCTAGTCTAGTCCAAAGTCACAGTACCTGTTAAAAGTAATTTCTACTAATTTGAATAAACTGTCCAACTTCTAGGAGACAGAATGGGTTGTTGATGATGACAGTAAGGCAATATGGAGTGATGATGATGATTGATTGTTTGTTCTGACCAATCAGATGCAGAAGAAGGTCATAATGGATTTCCAGCAACATCACATCACACCAGGAAGTCCAACTCATTTGATATAGGTATTTGACTGACACAGTGTGTCCCTGCTGTTGTGCATTATATGAATTACAGGGTATGCATGGTGTTTAGTTACACACAGGTTTTGTATGTCTGAGACAGACATCTTGCTGTTTTTGTTCATAATTCATGACAATAGCGCAATGCCTTTGTTATTTTTTATCAAACGAAAGCAGCATGAGTCTCTTTTTTGATGTTCTCCCAAGCCCGTAGAGCTCACTGGCTGTGCTCCAAGTTACTGCTTTATCCTCCAGCCCCCCACTGTGTGTGTGTGTGTGTGTGTGTCTGTCTGTCTCATTCCATTTTCCTTTAGGCATGGAACGGGACAGCCCCTACGATCTGGAGAGGTCTTCAGATCGCAGATTCCCTGTGAAAAAGCCTTGTTTCCCCCAGTACAGAAACAGATCTCTGGACTACCCTATTGGGACCAGGTGTATGTATCTGTTTCACCTTCTGCAAATATGTTTGGTCTGACAGCCATGTGGCAGGAAACGTTTGCACAATAATTTGTTTATGCACAATTTAACCACAAATCTTATGTATAGCGTAAGTACTATTTATGTAGAAAGTTACCTGAATTTGAGAAAATGTGTAACTGTGTAAACTTTTTCATAGCACTGTACACATGGATTAGTCATAACCCTACATATTGAATGTGTGCTTGTTCTGGTATTTTATAAATGGCTGACCAAAGAAATGAATCACAAAGCAGAATTTAAAAACGTCATTTGGCCGTTTTTCAGATGCATCTCTTTGCAGCTGGCAGCCATATCTGACACTGCCTGGATAAGTGTGCTATTAGATGAGAACTTCACCATTTTTGAAATAAGGACCTTTTATCACTCCTGCTTTAATTGGAGCTGATTCCTTTTTTGATACCATGTTCCATTATTGAGATAATTGGCCGCCATGCTGAGCTGATTCATCATCACTTTCTACACTGAGCTGTTTTTCAATGAAGATGAACATCCTGAGGCAGCGGAATTCAAGGGGCACTAATGACATGGCAAAACCACTGTCAATTACCCCTGTAATACAGAACTATGTATCAAAAACCTGCTGCAGGGGACTCAATTACCTTCACTTTTATGAGAGACTCATAAAAGGGTCCACATGTCACAAATGGTGGCTTTAAACGCAGTTAAATAGAAAGTGTGAAACCTAAGTGATCCTCTGTGTACTGTCTGGTTATATTTTAGGTAGGCTGAAACATCAAGAAAGGGACTTTCGCTTCAGGACAATAGTATTGTATGTCTGAGAAAAGAAAAAACAAACTATATCTGAATATTAGAAGTGTAAAGCTTGTGTTAAATGCTTCACTCCTGTTGGTGGTAAACAGTTTGCATCAAGTTAGATTGAAACTTAAAGCTGCATTAGCTGATTTTTTGTGGTCATTTGGGGGCAGTTTATTACCACAGCGCAACATATTATCACCTCATGAAAGTGATATGGCTAATGTTTTAGCACACTCTTTACACATCCAGAACAATTCTGTCCACTGTTTGATCAGAGTTTTAGACGTTTTCTCAGAATGTTTCTCAGAGTTAAAGTTGCAGTGCGACAGAGCAGAAAATGGCATGATTCAGCCAATATGTCAACAGCATCTTTTGCATAGCACTTCTCGGAAGTGCAGCTTTAAAATCACCTAGCAATGTTATATTTGCTTCTTCAGGCTACGACAGTCCCCAGCTCGGTAACAGAGATGCATTGTGACATTACGAGCAGAGCAGGAGAAGAGGATACTGGAACACGGAGGACTGGAGAGAGACAAGCTTTTAAAACTGTGTGGACTCAAGATTCAACAGCAGCTTTATTGTTAGTTTTTTTAATCAGTGTAAAAATGCATGTACTGTATGCTTTCTGTTTTTAACTGGTTGCACTTGTTATGGTTTTTCTCAGGCATAAAGGAAGCTTTGCAGTACATAAAGTAGTTTTCATACAAACAATACTTCAGTGTCTCAGTATGCTCATGAACTGTTGTTTTATGCATTTGTGCAAAATAAGTTAGTGTTAAAAATGCCGTCCGCTCTCTCGTCTTTTATTGACAATCTGTGACTACTAAAAGTGAGTTTATACTGTATACAGTATATTCTAATGAAGGTGTAAATACGGACTATAAGACTGCACTAACCATTGTGGTAACTACCAGTTAACAATCATGTTTTTATTTGTGATATTTCATAACTGTGTTTGTAAGTATGCTTTTGGTGTATGCTGACAATGATGATTGAGAAATGTGTTATCAAGCGCTTAGCACTCTCATCTTTTCAAGAGTGTATAATTTTAGTCGGTGAATCAGTTAGTTTTAATCTGACTTTGCAGGTCTGAAAATAAGTATATTTTCTAAAAATGCTTCTATGAATCTGAATAAATAAAATTGACTTTACATAATCAAATGGACCATGAGTTATGTTAATGGTGCTTGTTCTGGGTGTAGGGGTAAATGTTATCCAGTGACATGTATTCTGCATCTCATTTGTCATGGGTTTACAACTCAGCCTGTGAACACAGTTTTATGTCCTCCATGTTTCAGGAGGAGCTAATCAAGTCAGAGAAAAGTGGGTAAAATGAGAAGATTAGGTTAGACCCTGTAATCAGGAGGTGCATAGCTTAGCTTATAGCTAAAGTCATAGTGACTTTTACATTTACGTGTAGTAAATATTGGACTGCTTGCAACTGTTAGCTTAGCACAAAGAGCTACTCTGGCTTTATCTGATGGTAAAATAATAATTCTCTTAAAACATACTACACTACAGTGAGTGTAAAATGACCTACTGTATTTTATGTGGTTATATTTAGGTTATATACTTGAGTATTTCTTAGCCAGGAGCAAGAAGTGACTTCATGTTCTCACATGTAAACCCTTAAAGCTAGGTGTTTCCCCCGTTTTTATGCTAAGCTAACCATCTGTTGTACATAGCTTCATATTTAATTGACAGATATGATAATGGTATAAATATCTTAATATATGTCAAAAAAGACAGTATATTGTGAGTTCTCCAAATTTATATGTTAAGTGCAATATTTAATCAGTCGAAAACTGAAAATATTCAGACATATAGAAGTATATAGAATAGATAGAATAAAATAAAATAGAATATATCAAATATGAATAAAAAGTTTTATTTTTTGCACAGAATAACATGTAAGACTAGTAAGGAGACTTGTGCCTGGTGATGTGAGGACCCCAGATGAACTGTAAACGGTTGTTACTGCCTCCGAGCAGCAGGTGGCAGCAGAGACCATGCCCTCTTCTAGCCTGAATCGCATGATCACTGTTCAGTGCTGTGTCGCTGCCAAGTCATGATGCACTGGCATTACTATAATCATGGATCCTAGCAGCAGTCACTGTCGCTGCATTAGTCAAGGCAGAACATGTGATGATATAACTGTTGATTTTTGCAGATGAGCTTGTGCTAGAGGAGGTTTACTAATAGGCATATTTATGCTTAATTGCCAGTATAAATATGCTCATTAATTACCCCTGTGTGTAGCATGTCAGCAGATGCTTAGGCTAGTCACTGCATTGCATGGGCTCTCCCTCATGGCCATGTCTCAGCCACCGAGGTGAGGTCAGGCTAAATCATCACAGTTTGTCAGCTTTTCCAAACGATGACGAGACTGCTTGTCTTGTGAAAATGAGAAGCTTTTAATTCCCTCCCTTCAGTCACCTGATCTCTCTCGCTGCCAGCACAGATCACAGGCGCTCACATTCAGTGGGTCACCGGATAAGCTCGGTTAATTCTATCTCTGCCTTTCCATCCGCACACAGTCCCGCACACCATATGCTCACCTGAATGTTTCATTGCAGTGTGTGTAAACCTACACGGTTCTCGATGCATACACACAATGTTATCTGTGGATATTCCAGCTCATTAGTCTCAGGTGGTGTTTGTTGTGCACTCGGTTGTTTGCATATATGCAAGCTTGCTCATTCACCTATGTCTACACCATTTGTAGACGATGCGTGTTCCTCAGGATGTGTGTTTGTGTCTTTGTGAGTCGCATGTGCTCAGCACCAGCATATGGGTCAGCAGCAAGCCATTTGACTCGCTGTGTCAACAGTGGAAAGCTGGTAATGACTTTATGTGAGCCAGTGAGCTCCACTGACTGAGCGGCATAAAAACAGCTAATGAAGCCTGACACGTGAAGGGTTTCACTGTATGTGTGATATTGGGAAATGATTCAGGGACTCTGTGTGGTAACACACTAACACAACACATAAAATGTAGTAGTAGTAAATGTAAGACATAATGTGAAATAGCTCCTTCCCAACACCTATGTCCTAGTTTACCTGCATGCAAGTATTTGTTACTTTCTTTTGTATATTCTCACACTTAATTGATCCAGATCATCAAACACATTTTTATATTACACAGAGATAGCATAACATAACTGAATACATAATGCAATTTCTAATTATTTCATATATTAAGGCAAAAATGCTTGAAAATCCCTGGCCTTATGTGAAAAAGTAATTTGCCACCTAAACTTAATAACTGGGTGTGCCATGCTTGGCAGCAACAACTGCAATGAGTCCTTCACATTGTTGTGGAAGAATGTCTTCTTTTCAGAATTGTTTTATTCCGCCAAACTGGAGGGTTTTCAAGCACGGACGACCTGATTAAGGTCATGCCACAACATTTTAATCAGATTTTAGTCTGGACTTTGTCACTCCAAAACCTTCATTTTAATTTGTTTTTTTTTTTAGCCAGAGGTGGACTAGTGTGTTTTGGATCATTGTCCTGCTGCAGAACCCAAGTGCACTTGAGCTCACGAAAGGGAAACATGTATAATGTGAAAAGTATTTGTCCAAATACAGAACCTTGTGGAACTCACAACTAACATTTTTGTCCATAGAAGCCTCATTGTCATCATGAACATATCTGAATTTGTCTGATACTTATTAGTCCAGTTAATGTTATTATTTACTTCAGTATAAGTGAGTTATTCGTAATTTTTATTATTATAAAGATAGTAACCTATATTTTATATTTACCACTGGTTAAACGGTTTGAATTAACGTCTTAGTCAAATTACTAACATTCATTTAAAGTGTTAGGTAAGCAGTTGATGTTATCAGAAGGTATTATTGTTCAGTCTTAACATATAAATATAATACATTGTAAAGTAATATATTATATTTTAATCAGATATGCCCATACTTTACTTTAAAAATGTAATGAAATGTTGGTTCCAAACGGGCATATGTAATCTTTTTTTATTAAATAATAATATCAGAAAAAAAATTTAAATTTAGTTTATTAAGTACATGTATATGTTTTTAAATTTTCTATTACAGACTGAAATCACTGTACAAAATTAGATCAAGGTCATTTTTTTGTATTGGCTCTCCTGTAAGGTCAAATATCACTTACGCCCTTCTTGTTCACATCCCTAGCTAAGTTTCGCCCATGCAGAAGCTATTAATGATGTTGGCATTTGGAAATGGGGTAGTATTGTTAGCAGCAACACTGGCAGCTCTTAATTCTTTGTTTTTGTTTGTGTTGCTTGAGCAGCTTTGCTTTTTTAATTTTCTTGTAACAGTTGGTGCTGTGGAAAGAGGTCAAGCAAAACAGTCTGCAGCTTCATTAAGGTTTAGGAGTGTGTTGGGAGCAGTGTTGTTTATGCAACACTGAAGCAATGTTTGACATGTAAAGTAAACTGAGATTTTTTTCTTTAATTAGAAATGAAAGCTGGGAGAGTGTGAATGTGGACACAAGTCATGTGTCTTTGACTCAAATGACATATTTGACAATATCCAAAAATGCTTTAACACAAATGACTGGTAGTGACTGGACATTGCACCGTGTTTGGATACAGGATGATATGAACAGACGAAGGTATTCAAAACATCGTAATAATAAGTGCATTTAATAAACTGAAACATGAATTACTGATTCAAGAGTATAAATTATTAATGTGAGAGCACAAATCAATCAGGAGCACAAAAACATTGTCGTAGTTGCAGACACAATGACGACAATGAAGAAAATGCTCATTATAAGTTCGTAGATCCCATGGGAACATCTTCAGTTTGTGTTAGGTTTATGCACATCTCAGGCACTGAAGTGAGAGCAGCCACACATTCTACATTTTTGCCTGATTATGTATGATTGTAAAAGATTAATCTCAGTCCTGTGTTCAGTAGCTGTTGAGGCTTCATCCGTTCACTGCATTTGATGAATGATAAGACAGCCTAGTATAGATATAATGTTGTAACTTAGTATCTGTTTAATTAAAGTCACATGAGCAGCTTTTGAAATGGGTCTGTGTCCAAAAGTCACACTTCATACAGACAGTATGGAGTATGTGTTCTACATCATTCAGAATACAAAAATACCAACACACTTTACCATTTTAAATGATACTCCATGCATCATGTCAGATACTAAGATTTATTATGACTTTCAGGAGCTGTGTAACTGCCACCATTTATTTTTTAAGCTGTGCACCATCCCCCTATGTGTATTGCATTTAAAGAGAGTGTTTATCAACAGCGCACTCAAAAATTGATTTAGTACGTATGTATGCTATTTTTATATGGCTTTTAGAGCATGGAAACACTACATACTCACAACCTGCTTAGAGCCAGTGTGTAGTTTGGTTTAGGGACATTGTGACAGTTTAAAATGGCAGTAAGAAACATCAACTATATCAGCCATAGAAATATGGGGGACTGAGCAGTAGTACTATGATGTGAGGTCTAAACAGTAATAATATAAAATAACAGATAAAACAATATAATAATAAAAAAGTATAACACATGACGAAAACGAACAAATTGCATCAACAGAGAACAGCAGCAGTTAAAGTGAGCTGATGTTTGATCACTGTCGTACTGTAAATCAGTTTAGAGGAAACTATGAGGGGTTTAAGTGAACCAATAAACCCATAAACTTCACTGCTTCTTTTCTCCTCCATTTCTCAGGTTAACACTTTATTCCTCCTTTAACATGACATAATCGAGGGCCACGCACTTGATGGATTCCTCTCCTGAACTCTACTTGACTCAGACGTCTCCCACCGACGCAGCTGTCGCTCGATGTTTTTTCTCTCAGGGCTCATAAAAGGCCATTGCCACAATCTTTACGAATCTGTAGAGGCGTGTTTGACACCTTCCACGCAGGCCTTGGTGGACAAGTCATTTATTTACCCTCAGTTCATCTCTGCATCTGTTTTGCTTTTAATGCTCTCCCACCCTGTTCCTCCCTCTGCTGTCTTTCTCTCTCTGTTCCCTGTTTTCACTGAAAAACTAGTGAGTCTAATAATAGCCACTGCCGGCACTTAAACTGGAGATTAAAACTGTGTCTGTGTGTCTAGGTGTCTGTGCTCATGTAGGAGTTTCAGTGTGTTTGTGTATTTCAGTGAGAAAGAAAGAGATAGTGAGGTCAGAGTTGGAGAAGCTGAGGTAGTTGGATGTGGTGGGAGTGAGATATTTTGTAGACAACAAACACCTAGAGGGCGAGCGGCTGACTGAGGTAACCAAGTCCCCGAGTGGAGAAGACTTAAAGTACTGAAGCTGCACACTGTAGATAGACTACAGTGTTGAAAAGTATCAAACTAAAAATCAGTCAGTTCACTTTGGTCCAGATTAAAATATTTCAACATTTATTGACTTCCTTGCTGTTTCCTGATTAATGTCCACATTGAAGCTAGAGTTAAGGTTAGAATTAGTTCAGAGTTAGGGTTAGACATGTGGTTGTGATAATTAGGGTTAGTGACTATGGAATGTATTATGCCAGCGACTGTCCTCACTTTGATGGCCATACGTGTGTGTGTGTGTGTGTGTGTGTCAGCATGGGAGGTTAAAGGGATGAAAATACATGGAGGAACGCAGGTGTGTTTCTACTCTTTATACAGCACTTTAGCTGATGGCAAGAGGGCTTTTCCCTAGAGTAGGCCACTCTTCACAGTAAAGCTCACACATTCAAAATGCTATTTATTTTATTCACTGTGACTCTGCCCATTGACTGTTCCATTAAGAAATAAAATCTTGTTCCACTTACAGCAAGCGGTGCAAGGCGGTGTAACCAGCAAAACCAGTACTCGAGCAGGAAGACCTGATAGTGACTTTTGCCTGAGCGTCTGTGTGATATTGTGGTGCACAGATGGAACAGGGTTGCATAAACAGGCCTCTGAGGCAGCAGTTTGAAAGTTGTTAGAACTTTGGTGGGAAATGTGTCTATGGGTGCACATGCACCACAATCTGCCTGGCAAAATGTACTCACTATTGAGGCCAACAACAGAAAGGCACAGGAAATAGCGTGGGTTTGCAAACATAACCTGGAGGAGCCAGCAGGGCCTGCACACAAACAAGTACAATACACAAAGTTGTAAATTAAACAATGGTTAATTTCTCCTCATATTCACTGCAAGCCAACAGCATCTGTTCTTCTCTGCTGCTTCCAGTATGTCACCTGGAGGTACAGTATAAAACAAGAATACTTATAAGCATTATTTCCTCAATGAGAGCTCATCTGGTGGGCCAATTTGCAACCATTCACATATGAATGGGAGGCGTGTTTTAATGTGACCATGTCTCACGACTTTGCCCTAGTAATGAGTCTCAGAGAACCACGTCTGTTTCTGGTACAACATCAGACTACTGACATTTTTGTATAAAAGCAAACTCTACATTTTAACTTGTGTTTTAAACAGAAATGTCAGCTTCTTTATACTGTATGTATGACGGTTGTCCTTCACTTCATTAAATCCACTGAAAATGGCGACACTGAATGTAGTGCAGTGTAGTACAGCAGCCACAGGAGTTTCAGAGGGATTAATGTAATGTAAGAAAATAGTGTGTAGCCAAAATTGTTAAATTGTGCAAAAACAAATTGGCCTCATATGCAGAGCGGACAATAAAAATGTTCACCCAGTGAAAGGTTTGTTACAAAAAACACTTTGAGTCTACTGATAGCAACATTAGGATTTTAATTAAGACTGTGCCATTTCTTACACCACCGCTAAGATTTTCAGAGCGGTAAAGATTGTGCAATGTGTAGAACAAGAACCTGCTGTAATGTGAATGTGTCCTAATGCGCTCCACTTGTTGCATCTATTAAAAGAGGCCTTGGCTGCCATGCTAGCGCGTCAGTGAGGCAATATGCAGACCAGTGCTCATAGGGGTGACTGTGGATCAGTTGGTAGGACAGTTGCTGTTGTTGTTGTTGTTATTATTATTTATCCCCAAGGCGATTAATAAAGTAACAATAAGTATATGTTATTATAAAGTCAATCCTTATGCTCCTCCACATATTTATTGAGGTGTTCCTTTAATCCCTCAACATAACCAGACTGGATGGATTTTCATGGTAGACATGTACTGTAAATCCATATAGTAGCTGATGTGTGAAAGCTGCTGGACTGAAAATATCCCAGAACCAGTCACAACCACTAAATCAGTAAATCAGTTCAACTGGAGGTCAACAGTGTCTAAAATTAAACACAATTAGTTTAGCCTTGTGTTTCTCATTTCATGTCTCTGTACTTCCCATCATTTATGTGTTCTTGGCTGTCTCTCCCCATCTGTCATGTTACATCTTTTCCTTTTAGCCCTTTTCGTCTAGTTCTGCTCTTTACTCCTCACCAAGTTGCTGCTGTACTGATAAAACCAGAGTGACATGAAACATATAAACACAGCTAAGCTCTGTTGTCAGCATCCAGTGTTTTAACAAGTAAAATTTAGTAAGGCTAGTAGCAGGCTACTAAGTTATTCTAATTAAATCATTCTCTTCTAATCATATTCACGTAAGGCTTGTATCCAACAAAGGCAGTTACCATCTAGTGATGACTCTTTCTTAACAGCAAGTAAACTGCCTCACTGACCTTTTTGCTTGCGTGCATACACACATCAACCACCCCCAAAAGGTGGATTTAGGACAGCCATGTTAAGATTGAGTGAGATACTGCTTTAGAGAGACAGATGGATGAAAGAATGAACAAACCTTTGTTCATTTGTTCACCCATCTGTCCCTCACACACACTAACATGGACACAGTTAATCAGATTTTGACAAAAGTGGGAGGAATGATGCATCCCACCACTCTCTGGCATTTTCAAATGATAATGATTAAAGATCACACCAATGACACAAAGCAAACAATGTCAATTAGTTCCAATAAAGTTACCATTGTACTACACTGAGTGATGTTATTGTGACTTTGAGCATGTTCAAAATATAAAAGAATTAGAAAAAATACTGTTGCTAGAAAAACTAAGTGAACCCTTTGCAAGTACTTTATTCTTGACATCAATGTGAAGGAAATGATTTCCACAACCAAAATCTTTAACAGGACTGGTCCCTTAAGTGGTGCTTGTGCAAAAAAATCCAACATTTCCATCAAGCTCAAGATGTTCTTCTTTGACGCTCATCCTTCGATACAGATCTCAAGCTAGCGCTGAGTGTCTTACTCAGGGACACACCAGATATGGGGGATGGGCCGGGGTTTGATCCTGCCGCCTTTTGCATCAGTCTGATGCTTATCCCATTGAGCTACCAGGCCACCTGACGAGGATAATTCTTGACATATTTCAGATACATGCAGTGTAGGCTGAAAAAACTGTGTGAACCTCTCAGCTAATGTCATCAACAGAAACTATTGCTATGTAGCTATATTAAACGTTATCAATGTGTAGAACTATACGCTCTCTCTAGAAACGGGCCACAGTATTTTTGCTTACACGAAAATACAAGACGTGCTGTCTAACAGATAAAATATGAACTTTAATCTGATATCCATCTTTTTCTGTTAAACCCGAAGCGAAAACTAAAGAATCAAATCATTTGATTTGATCAGTGTGGCTCAGTGTGGATTCGTCTATGGTTCTTGAGAGACATCAGGTTGGGGAACTCCTTCTGGCAGGAGTTGCAAAAGTAGGTCCCAGTCTTGTGGCTGTTCTTATGGTTGAGCAGGGAGCTGGCATGGCGGTAAGACCGCCCACACTGGTCGCAGACATGAGACTTCATAATCTCACTGTTGCCTCATTTGCTGTTCCAAGTATGGTGTCTGTATGGTGTTAAAAGAGTACTGCATAACACCATGAATAAATGATCCCAGTGGAGAAGTACAGTGGAGGGAAAATTCATGCTATGATTTGGGGCTGCTTTGCTGCCTGTGGGCCTAGACAGCTTCCCATCAGTGAGAGGAAAATTTATTTCCAAGTTTGTCAAAGTATCAGGTGGACAGTGACTCTAAACAATGGTAAAACAATCACAGAGTGACTTGGAAAACCCTCTATAGAGAGGTATTGGCACTGGAGATTCAGGCAGTTAGTAAATAAGGATGAATGCTGTTCAATAGTTTTGCAAATGTCAAAAAGTCCAGTTAGTGAGTAAAACCAGCAATCATTTGATTCTGCTAATAAGAAGGGGAAAAGATACAGTATGTTAAATACATCACAAGTGACTCAGAAATAAACCAAATCAGATTTTATCATAAGAGATCTGGACCACCTCGACATGTCCTCGAACCAGATTATCTGATCTCTAACACTGTCATCAATTCAGCACAAATATTCCAACCTGCATATACATTGCAGTTTAGGATGTGTTTTCACACTAGAGTCAGATATATAGCGATGACATTACGAATGGTAAATCAACCATCAGCATAAGAACACTGGATCTGACTATGAGAACTCGTCATTAACACGGACTTAGTGAGCTTATGATGTGTAGGTGGGTTTTCGTTTTGAGGAGAACAACGCTATCTATTACTGATACTACTCTTCTATCAACATTTCACCTTTAAAATAATTTCCCACTGTGACAATCTGTTCCTGTAATGAATTATAGTGGCTTCTACTCCACAGTGACACATCATTATCTAGCTACTGTCTTACTGACTCATACAGCAACTTAGGAGGTTTAACAAAAACATGTCAAAATAAAAATTGGATAAATGTCTTCATGTTCCACTAGACAACTCCTGGGGTGTTTTAAAGAGTCTTTAGTTTAATCCGTCTTCAAAGGATTGTAGCATTTGTATGCAGTAAAGAGTGGTTGAATCAGTCCCTGAAGCCAATATCAAATCAGTGAAGTAGAAAAAAACCAAACAAACATGAGAAAAGCTTCCCAAAATGCCAGCGTGTAGGTAGCCGTCACATTAGCAGCGAATAAGTGGCTTGTTTACTGTGCTGGAGATAGGTGCTTGTTTGTTTACATGTGGGGCTCTGGTCAACTG
This sequence comes from Ctenopoma multispine, assembly GCA_034779795.1. NCBI lineage: Eukaryota > Metazoa > Chordata > Actinopteri > Anabantiformes > Anabantidae > Ctenopoma > Ctenopoma multispine. Next base: position 4,027,409 of record JAUYWH010000009.1, on the reverse strand, counting down.
CCTGCTCTTTACCAGTGACTGCACCGTTCTCCTCTGCACGTCTAGTCTGTGTGCACTGTTTATCCCCGTGGGAACAAACAAGCTCTCTTCCTATCTGTCTGCACCATGTGCCCGCCGAGGTGAGCTGTCTCGTTTGTGTCGTGATGCAGTCGACTCGCTGATGTCACTGAGTGTTGTCTCCTCAAGTCTCCCGAGAGAGGAGAGAGGGCCTAGTCCCAACTCTTCTGAATCATCAGGCTTGTCAGTCACGGGGAGAGCCTGGTGAGCTCGGAATTGCAGGTGAATCAGGAAACATGGAGAAGCAACTATAATACGCATGAATAATACATGGGAGATAGTTGATTAATACAATTAGTGTTAAAATGATCATTTCACAGTGTGCCTCTTTAAATTCCTGATTTTGTCTACCTTGCTCCCCCAGTTGTTGGTAATTCTCTTCACATCTACATGTCCTATTCTCTATTACTCCTCCAGTTTCTCATCATCTCTTCACTGCTTCTGTCTCATCTCATTTGTAATGTCTCTCTTTTTTTTTCTTGAATTTTGTTCTCTCGGCTCTTATCCTCCTGTATCACCTCCACTGGCCATTCCCTTTCCATCTACAATCCCATTTTGTGAAATTACTGCAATTTTTTTTAAGTCCTCACTGCACCATCTCTAAATCTGTTTTTTATACCAGCGGTATCTTGTACTATCACACCAGCTAGACCCTCACTTTCGCTGTGCCCGTCATAGTCAAGCTCCTTTTCAACATCATCACCAATGCTGTTGTGCTGCCAATGCTGAGTCTAATCTCTCTTCAGGTAGGGGGTGGAGGTCATGTCCTGCTGTGGCTGGTGCTGCCCCTGCAGTCACCCCAAAGCCAAAGCCTGGAGTTTCCATTCTAATCACTCTAAGCCTGGGAGACCTTGAGCTCTGCTAGAGATCGATTGCTTCATTTCACCACGGTAGTTAGTTGCTACCACCAACCTGCAAATCTGACGCATGAGCGAGAGGTGTGTGAGAATTATTTTGTGAACAGAGCGGGTCTGAGATAATAAGCCTGGTGACATCATTTACTACTGCTGTCAACAAACCATAGAAAAATGCTTTAACTAAAACTTACTACCAATTTGCAGAAAACTAAATTATGTATCTGTGTGCAGCGATCCCCATACTGTCACAATGGTTGCATGGAGAACTGTTGCCTCATATCTGTTGGAGGTGTAACGTAGCAGTGCTAACATGCATTAATCATCAGCTTTAGATTGTTTTGGTTTGTCAGAATGATCAAAAATAAATGAATACTGATTTAACAATTTGACAGATAGAAATGTTTCTTCTTTTACACATCGTAGTGTAGTGTTGGAGGAAAAAACCACAGAACCTGACTGTCCTTTAATCAGTTGCTGAGGTTGCATAATTAAACAGAATTAATCCTGTCTCACAGGATGCATAATGCTAAACTACAAGCTAGGAAAGTTAAAATACTGTCCTACAGTTGCTCTACTCAAAACCAGCTCACACTGAAGTCAAAATGTACAGCTCAGCAGAAAACTAAGAATATCCTCATCTAATACATAATACTACAATATATGTGCATCGCAACTATGGTATGTTAAGTATTAAAGGTCCAAAACAGAGCCTGGTGTCCGGTGTGTAGTCCTATGTAGGTTACCCAGGGGTGATCCCCTTGTATAACATAGAACCTTTACTCTACTTTCGGTGGCCCTCTGTCTAACGGTGGTGTTACCCAAGGTCACCTATGTCAGCTTTGACAGTGGTTGCACACACTCTGTAGGTGTCATGTGCCTTCCTAGTTTATTATGTGTCAACTCTCACCTCCACGGTTGTGGGGGTAGCTGCACATCAGCACAGCAAGAAAGCTGCAGCTCTGCCGACAGCATCATTATGCACTTGAGTTTGCCAGTGTTGGGTGTTAGCTCAGCATATTCTCCCATTGGCAGATTTAGACATAATCTTTCTTCTGCGTGTCAGGCACCAGGAAAGAGACACAAGGATGTCCTTGCTGTGGGGAGGAAGGCATCCCTGCATTTGTCTGGCACCACGGTGGAACTCGCCTTTCCGTTTCCTCCAGACACATCCAGAAGTAGATCCGCTCAGTGCTCTACTGACTTCCTTCATTAGGTTCTTCGCTCCTGTTCCTATGCCAGGCCTGGCACACCCTCAGCCTCTTGCACACTCACAGATTGACTGGGTAAAAGTTACACACACTGTGCTGAGCTCACTAACACACCACATACCCCCATGACATGTTGCTCATACTCTTCATCACACGAAACACTGCAGATGTAAATACATGAGTCACATCTTCCGTCGTACATACAGTTAATATTATTATCTTTGTTTAGATGTTGATACCGTCATAACCACATCCTCTGGAACATTACAGTACTGTATAAAAAGGCTCTAGACAACAGTGTGTGAAGAGCTCACACCACAGTGTATCATAAACAGAAAGCATTATGTGCCACAAAAAGTCCCTAAACAACTCACTGTCCTGGCTTTGGGTTTTTATGAGGAGAGCTGCAAATGTAAAATGACTTTACAGCTAAACGAAGTGTTTTTTTCTATGTATCAAAGATCATGTGATCATATACAATTTGAGGTCACTGAACTTAAAATAAAATGTCTTTAGAGCTCCCAAATGGGACCTAAACCTGGAACCTAGGCCTTTTCTCACGGACTGAAGGACACACTGAGCTCACTTTGACTGACACAACCCATCCAAGCAAACATAAACCAAACTCCCCATGGAGCTTTTAAACAGCAGTTCCCGAACGTCAATAAAAAGACCATCTGATAAGTATGAGGCAAAGCATGTGCACAGTATGACAAAAAGCTTTCGGTGTTTGGAGAAGCCTCTATAGAATGTCATTACATTGCATCTGGTAGATTAAAACAACCAGCACAACCTTATAACCCCATTACTGAGCTGTCTGACAGAGCGAAGACACAAGGGGCACAGCGTGTGCCTCCCTGTAAGGCTCTTTGTTGAAGCATTATCCAAATTCAATGTCATCTCAATAACCTTGTGAAAAGAGGCCCTTCTTAACTAACGAGACGCATTAATGGAAGTTGACTCGTTTTGTTGTGAGCTCGAGTGCAGAGAAGTGTCTATGAACCTGGGACGGATCGCATCACAACGTTGCCGGAAAATAACTTCCCAACAAACAGAGCCCATGTGCATCCAGAGTGATTTAATATCACAATGTAAAGGGCGCGTTATGTGCTTGCAGTGGTCAGAGGCATTGCTTGACAAATTGGCTGAGAACAAGTAATTGGATTTTTCGTTGTCAGGCTATTGACGTTCGGAGTTGTAAAGCAGTAATTTAACCTTAGGTCATCAAACAAACCCTACAATTTACTAGCTTAGACAAAAACGATCATCCTATAGCAATTCGAAGACATTTATTTGAAGTGTAGACAAACTGTAACTACTAACCAAAGTTTGGATCTTTGTGAGTCCACAGTAATTAGTCCAAAGCATAAGAAATATGCACAGTTAAATCGGTCCAAAGCTGGGTGAGCACTGCTGTGAAAGTGCAGTGGTCAGTAAAGACAACAGTCTGCTGGTTGTAGCTGTAGCATGTTGTTTGCGGTGCTGAACACGTTGTGCGCAGCTTTTCAATGACAGTCAGCCAAAACATCAAGCTTGTGCTTTAAACAACAGGTTACTGGTTATAAAGTTCTATGATTATTCTTTGTACTGTCATCTTTAAACCCGCGGGTGAGCGGTTCGATTCCCAGTCCTGGCAGGCTACATGTCGAGGTGTCCTTGGACAAGACACCGATACCCTGACCCTTGGTGCCTCACAGAGGCAGCCTGTCCACAATGAATTTCCCCAAGGGGATGAATAAAGTATCAATAATATATAAAAATAAATATGTATTTATACAACTGTGTCATTACCTCCATCTGTGGCAGGTATGTGCTGATGATGACATCTAGCAGTGTTTGTGTTGTCTTATAAATCATACCTTGTTTACCTCTTGACCTCCTGACATCTCCTCACACTGCACCGCTGCACATCCGAGTGTTTCTATTAGCAGGGAGCGGGCAGCTTTCGTTGACGCCGTCTTGGTGGCTAATGAGAGCACTTATCTCTGTCATCTGTCTGCTCTGTGATCCTCTCACACAGTGCAAGGCACTAGCCGGCTCTGATGTCCTGATGAGACTTAATTAAGTCTACAGATTAGCGAAAGCTTAAAATATGACGCCCGGAAGCCGGAACGTATCTGGAGGCCCGAAGCTCAAGCAGCAGAGAACAGAGGAGAATGGACTGTAAATTGAGGACGAGGAGATACTCACATCCAAGGGATTCAGAAGATGGTTAGTATAAGAGACGGGACATCTCCTTGTCTAGACAGTAGTTTTGAAGTGGTTTTGATATCAGGATGTCAGTGAACTGAACAGAGGATCAAACAAAACTCACTTGTCTACAATGTTTAACATGTCAGTTGGCTAATACTTCCCCTTGTGGCCATACTTCAAGGGGAATACTTCCTCACTTTTGTGACCATGTGACCTTTTGTCTCAGACTTACTTTTGAGGGTGTAAATAAAACTATTAGAGAAGACATGCAGTGTCTATGGCCACCAGCAGAAGCTCTGGATAAATCAATTGATTGGTTCAATCAATAGATTTACTCAATTGATTGGTTCAATCAATAGATTTACTGACTGAAGAACACATTTATCCTGCAGAGACACAAAATATTCACACTACAACTGAACTTGAATGTTGTAATAAATAACTGCATCTGATCTAGTGGAATAGACCGCATGAGAAGAAGCACTCTCGCTCACACTGGATTTATTTCATATTAAAGACGGTAGATAGGAACATTGCATTTGCAAACGTTATTCAGTCCAGCTTCAAGGTGATGCTGGCAATTGACTTGCGCTCTACATGAGTAAAATAGATTTTTCAACATGCTTTGCAAGTAGAGAAAGGAGAAGTGATGGGGAGTAAATGTCATAAATTAAAAAGTAGTAGAGTAGAAGGCGACAGAAAGCGTCACAGTATGTCACGTTTACAGTGTATGCATAACCCTGGCTTGGAGACTAGGAAATAGAAAATTACAAAATAGAAGTGATGACCTAATCAAAAACCTTAAACAAGTTACATATTGTTCACTCAGTGTATTGATGTCATTTACATCACTTGAAAGATGTTTCACAAAGTATTGCAGATTTTATTTGATTAATGTTCTTTTATTCAAAGAGTACCTTGTGAAATGTTTATATGAATTGAGACATTAAAATCTAGTCCACCTAAGTCAAATGAAATTATAATCAATATTTCACAATAATTCAAACTTGTGGCAACTGGACGTCTTTTTTGTTTGGTTGAAGCTACTTTGATGAATAGTGAAACGTTTCAGCCTAACAAGAAAGAAATCCAGTTGGCAGAACTCAACTTCCAGATACCTTCACAGTGGTCTACGTGTTACGTGACATAGCAGACAGTAAATGTTAACGGTAATATACGTCACCTGGTGGAGGTATTGGTTTCAAAAGTTATGTTGTTTATTTTTACTATTGTTTATTTACATTTAGTTTGTCACATGTTTGAAGGAAAAAAAGGTTTTAAAAATGACTTTTTGTAAACTTTTGAAGTAAAGCTGAGATTATTATGACCAGACAGTTAAACCAGATCTGCAGAAAACCAAAGATTGTCCACAGGGCTAATAGTTCCTACTTGATACCTGCAAACGTCATTATGACTCACAAAGCAGTAACTGAAACTACATCATGAATTGAAGCAAACAGAGATGAAATGTAATATTATTTTGATTATTATTATTTATTTTCTGTGGGACTTTTGTGGAAAAACAAGTTGACCTCATAATGTGCTTGGTCTCCTGAAACAGTCATGCTTACTCCATCTTGGAAGATGAGAGCAATGTGAGCGTGAGGGTTTTGAAATTCAGTGGTACAGCTGTGCACTTACTCACAGTCATTTTCAAAGATTATTTTAGCATTGTGCTGTTGTTGGACATTAGACAGCAATGAGGCAGACAGGAAATGAGAAAAATAGATTTTTTTAGGATAAACAAAGATCCTCTACTGGGATTAGACAGGATGTTGAGATTATGTGAAACTCTTAACCCTTAACGTTATCTGCTGTAATAATATTCATTAAAACTGTTGAATACTATAATAAGTGATTGATGTTTGACTGACGATCATTTGTTTTCAGCTGCTTCTATTTCAGATTTCACCAGTAAGACACTGAAGTTGACTGGTATCGACTGGCCATTTTCCAGTCGACTTCACTGGAGTCACCATAGCAACAACAAGCGCGCCCTAGCTGGGCCGGTTTTAGTGCCACCCCTCTTGGTCAATTGCAGGCGACAGTTATGTTGACACATAGCTGGCTAAACATTGACATTGATGCGTGTGCCATTTGTAGCATCTTTTGTATTTGCAGCAAGTTGTTGGACTTGGTTGTATATATTGGTGGATATTGTGTGTATTTGTTTCATTTATTTCATTTGCTTGTGTTTTGCCTCTTTGCTATGTTTTCTTAACTTGCAGTGTCACCATTTACTCCTAATTCAGAATAACCCTGATGCCATCATGAGAGTAATTTTTCTAATTTTAAAAAATCAAACAGACACAACCCCCCTGTTTAATACACTGAGAAATATTCATCTTGACAAATAAACTTAACAATATTCCTTAATTTAGCTGAAAACAAACAAACTGATTATTCTATATGATAACGAACAATAATTAGCAGCATCTTCTCTAAGAGGCGACTCTCTGGCTCCCTCTGGTGGCCACTACACGTCACGGCGACAAAAACTGATCCTCTAACGTCTAGGCTGAACACAATAGTCCACAATGAACGGTGCACACAGCCACATATTTCAAGGTACCTGTGCAGATGGATTAATATTTACATTTGAGGAGCGAACTGACTGCACGTCATCATCTCTCACTCCATCTCCACCCAATAGGAAGATCACTCTACACACTCAGTGAAGGACTCGCCCCACAGTGCACACTTTGCAGGAGAGAGAGAGAGAGAGAGAGAGAGAGAGAGAGATGCAGGTATTAGCTGGAGGTGGAGAGGGAAGCGCAGTCGCTGCTGGTCGTTGGGACACCAAAAGCTTAGGCGGGAATGTGTTGTTGTGTTGATGGCTTTCTTTCTTCTCCCCTTTCCTACAAGGACTCGCCTCTCGTTCCGAACGAAGACGCAGGTGTAGCCTCCCTTTATCCTCGCTCCAGCCTGCTCCTACCCGCTTCCAGTTTTCCATGCGTCGCACCTTTCCTTTCAAGTCAGCACAAGGGGATTTTACGCGCCGGAGTGGGAAGAATAAGACGATGTTAAGTGACATGTGACGCGTCTCTTTTGTGCGCCGTGTGTTACCGTGAGTGTGATGCCGGGTCCGCAGCCAGCACAGATCACCTGAAGCGGGCGGCGCAGGCGGCTGCAACTACACCACTTGTTCCATAAAGAAGAATCGATTGATGACCATGGCTGACCAGGTAAGGTGACACATATATCCCACGTCTTCCCGAAACCCTACTCGTGCGCTCACACACACACACACACACCAGGTAGAGTCCACACACACCTTGTGATCTTCTGAAACAGCGTGTTTTCATGCAGTGCGCACTGGTTTCTCTCAGTCCCACTGTTTGGTGTGTTTGAGGGAATTCGGTTTAGAATAGGAAGCACTTTTTTTATCGTAACTCTCAGGATATGAGAGGCACAGCATGTGTGTCCTGCTCGTTAATGAGTTTATAGTAACATTTAAATGCCTTCGACTGCTATTACGCTCTCTACTCTAGGCCTGTTTGTAGCGACAGCTCTTAAAGGTGCTCGATCGACCCACTTCTCTCTCTCTCTCTCTCTCTCTCTCTCTCTCTCTCTCTCTCTCTCTCTCTCTCTCTCTCTCTCTCTCTGTCTTTGTGGACCATGTCATTCCTCACAGATGATCTGATCCATGCTGTAAACTAAATCAGGCTGTGAGAACATGACAGTGAACATGATCTGGAAGAATCTAAAGTATCTACATAAGACAGAACTGGGCTGCAGGAGCAGCAGTGCTCCGCTCAGCGTACGGAGCTGTGCAGACGCAAGAATAAAAACATAGCGCGTAGTATTAATTTTGTATTGTGCACTGTTGTTTGTCCTAGTTTCTCGACAGCTTGCAGAGAGAAAGAGATTAACCCCTGACACACCGGCTCAGCCCGCGGTCAGGAGTTTCCCGTCTCTGCGTGCACTGCTCCCCTGAGCGCCGCTGGCAATAAAGCCATGCTTAATTGATTAGCTCGTTCAATTAACCTAATTGAGCTACCTGAGTGTGTGTGTTTGTGTGTGTGTGTGTGTGTGTGTGTGTGTGTGTGAGAGAGAGACAAAGATAACAAGTGAGGGTGTGTAAGCATTGTATCACAATCAACCACGCCTCAACAGCTTCTATTAAAAAGACACTGAGATGTACACTGCTTCCTACACAGTCTATACTATACTATACTATACTACAGTATACTATACTCTATACTGTACTGTACTGTACTACACTACAGTATACTATACTGTACTCTCAATCAATCAATCAATCAATCATTTTTATTTCAAACAAGCATATTTTTGACTTTCATCATCATTCATACATTCACAGTCCATTTCATTTGTTTGAAAAGGAGTAGGCTGAAGTTTTTACTTATCTAGCCCTACCCCTTTCATACATTGTATCACTTACTTATTATATATATATATTATACGTACATACTATATACAATATTTAATCAAAAAACAATTTGACTAGACAAAACACCCAAAAGATAAAAAGAGAAAAATCAATATCTTTCAACAAAATCAAAAACAGAAAAGCACAATGTACATTTATCAAAGGAATAAACAAAGCAAAAACAAACAAACAAACTAATTGGTTTTGCTTCCTTTTATTTCTTCTTCTAGACTGTTCCATAATTTAACCCCTGCTATTGTAATACCCATACTCTTTAAAGTTGTTCTTACACTATGTATTTTCAAGTTTAGTCTTCCTCTCAATTTATATCCCTCTACTAACCCACTCTACTATACTATACTACAGTATACTATAATGTACTATACTATACTATACTGTACTATACTATACTATACTATACTGTACTATACTACACTGTACTATACATAACTATAATGCATTATACTGGGGTGGCATGAAAGCTCAATGGGTAGAGCAGTTGTCTTCAAACCCGAGGGTGAGCTGTTCGATTCCCAGTCAGTCTCCCTGTCAATCTGCCCAAAACTGGGTGAGCACTGCTGTGAAAGTGCTGTGGTCAGTAAAGACATATAATGAGCATTACCACAGTGTGCAGTTTGCTGGTTTGTGGTGTTGTGTTGTTTGTGGTGCTGAGCACGTCGTGAACAGCAGCTTTTTAACAGACTTTTCAATGACAGTCAGCCAAAACATCAAGCTTGGGCCTTAAACAACAAGTTACTGGTTATAAAGTGCTATGATTATTCTTTGTACTGTATGTTGCTGTTTTTGATACATAAAGGTCGGCATGATAGCTTAAGGGGTAGAGCAGTCATCTTTAAACCCGCGGGTGAGCGGTTCGATTCCCAGTCCTGGCAGGCTACATGTCGAGGTGTCCTTGGACAAGACACCATTACCCTGACCCTTGGTGCCTCAGGAGCAGGCTGTCCACAACGAATTTCCCCAAGTGGATGAATAAAGGATCATTTTTTATTATTATTATTATTCTGCACTAAGGGGGTGTGATGGTGTAGTTGTTAGTAGTAGTTGTTTTGTGTCACACAATAAGGACACAGGTTCAAATCTGCGGGTTCTGGGTCAGCTGCCTTCCTGTGTAGAGTTTGCATGTCCTCCTTGTGCCTCTGTGGGTTTTCTCTGGGTAATCCAGCTTCCTCCCACAGTCCAAAGACATGTAGTTAGACATGTAGTGAGCTTATCTGGTGACTCTGAATTGCCCATAGGTGACTCTTTACCTGTCTATATGTTAGCCCTGTGATAGACTGGTAATCTTCCCAGGCTGCACCCTGCCTCTCACCCAATGACAGCTGGGATAGGCTCTAGCACTCATGTGACCCTTAAGGGGAAAGCAGTTAGGATGATGGATGAATTCAACAACAAATTCTTCTTTGCTTTACTGTACTGTCCTACTTCTACAATATACTCTATCGTATATCTTTCACTGTGTATAATGGCACCACCGGGGCATTACTAAGCTTATTATACAGTATTTAGAGGATGATGAAAACAAAGAAAATATGAAAGGTCAGTGCTACAAGAGTAAAGTTGCCAGTTCATTAGGTAAACGTTTGTGGAGCTTCTGATCTTCAGGCTTTGTTTACACTACGGCAGAAAGGTGTTGATTCAGCTCACTGTAATCTGTGAAACTTTCCCCTGGGGCAGGTCTGAATTGGATTCCAGGACATTCTAATGTGTTCCTGTTATTGTGTCAATCACCTTTAATTAAACGCCAATACTGTATTTCGCTCTGCCAGGCAGACGCTGGGCCACAGAAGCCCAGGGGTTTCCACTGGAGCTAGATTAATTGCTGTATTAATATTGATGAGGGTTGTCAATGGTCGACCTGCTGTGGTAGCAAACACACAGCATTATGCACAGGCATGCACACACTTACACCCCCCCCCCCCCCCACACACACACACACACACATACACAGACAGTTATCTCAGTCAAACGATTGTTCTGGAGAAAAGCGCTGACGTGCTCCTTTAAAGCTCTTTCTTTTTAAAATAAGAAGGGATGGAGATCAAGACTTTATTTCTCATACCTGTTTTTTGTGTAAATTCATGCTGCACTCACCGTATAAAGACACCAGAGCACACATGTGCTCTTATTCCAGCCTCTTTTCCTTTCTCTCTCCCCTGTGGTTTTGACTGTATACCTGCTCCTGCTCCTATCTCGCCTTTTCTTCTGGCTTTCGTCGAGCAGCTCCCCCTGCCCTGTGTCTCCCTCCCCTCACACCCCTCAGCTTCCTCTTCTCTCAGGTCTTCTTTTGACACACTCTGTGTCTTCATCAGCATCTTTCTCTCACCCTGCCACTCATCTGTCTCACCTTCATTGTTTTCACCTCCTTCTCTTTACACACACGGGCACACACCGTGGAAACGCTCCCCCTCCATTCTCCAGTGATAACATTTACCACAATAGACTGTGCTACAGGTAGATCTGCAGCCTGCAGACCTCTTGGACTATTGTTAGAGTAGTCACACTAGGTTACTCATGGTTCTTTTCTGTCTCCATTTGATTCTAGTATAGTATGTTTCTCACCACGGCACCCCCCCTTCGGCGAGGAAGCACACCCCTGCCTGTCAAGCACCAGCTGCGGAGGGAAGAAGCTGTATCGGAGGACTGTGATTGGATCCCAGGCTTGGAGGAACCTGCAGCGTTGCCTATCAGTGACACAGCGGTGCCTCGGAACGAGTCCTTCAGTCAATCGGCAGCTGCCCAGTCAGCTTACCACAGCCACGGCGGGGCACTGAGAATAGTTCTTCTGGGACAGAATGGTGTGGGCAAGTCGTCGCTGGCGTTATCGTTGGCCGGCCAGTCGGACAGATCGCTCTCTATAGACTCTGAGACACAAGCATGTGGTAATAGCCTGGATAGGAGTTGGTGGAGTGTTTTTTGTGTGTGTGTGTACACGTGCATCTTTCTAACTCAATCTCATTGTCTAATGTCAGATAAGATTCACTCAGACACTTAGTGTAGTGTGGAGTTCAAGTGGCCACAATCTTCCCTCGTTTAGTGTCAGACTTCATCCTGTCCACCCAAACACTGTTCAGTTTTCCCCCGTCAGTTGTATTTTAAAGTAAATGCTTGACATTATGTGACCATGAGTTAGATGAGAACATTGGTAGCACTTTCCCTCCACTCTAACCTCTGTCAGTCAGTAGGTCTGTCTGTCAGCTTACTGCAACACCGGAGATAATCAACTCTGGTTCTCAGCCAATCGATAATGCAACTCTTCTGTTACTCCTGACTCATGCTATAGATAATTCCTTACTGCTCATGTAGTACATGTGGATTCACTTGTCATGAATCCAAACAGAAAAATCACTTTCATCCAAGCAGCTTGTACACGTTTCCATAGCGGTGTTCTTATTATGCATGGGCATTTTAACAATGTGCTAAATTATTCTACAATGTGCGTCTCAATATTGCCACGTGTAAAAAAAACATTATTCATCACCTATTTAATTAGGGCTTTTTTTTTGTAGTTTTCAACAGATGTTCTAGCACCATGATACTCTGCGAGTAACACCTCGCCAATCAATGTGTACTGCATTGATTAACACAGGCTTTGTTGAGCTTAGTTTAAGATAAACGCATCATTCATCATAGTGGGTTTTCCAATTTTTCTGAAGCACCTCAGTGTAAATGTGCACTTTAATAAACTGTGGCGTGGTTGTAGCTAATGTCTTTTTTAGAGGTATAGCAGTAAACGGTTCAGTGTAATACCCAATACACCAAACACATAACAAAACACATTATGAAGCTTCAATTTACTTTACTATACATTTTAATTTTAATGTGAAATATAATAATGGAAAAGTGAAACTACTAAAAACAAGTTGATTAAATCTCACAAACACTGTCGCTACTGTAAAAACTCAGTATTACTCCAAATGTATATTAATAAATAATGTGAAATAGTCTCCAACAAATACACTACTTAATCATGTTTGGGTTTTGTTTGTCGGAGATTTTCTGAATTAATCTGAAGCTGTGAGCCATAAAGTTAGTCGGGAAGTCCAAAAATGTTTAATTAAAAAATAGGCCAAAACATTGTCGATAAGAAAATCTAGAATATTACGAACCTAAACTGGAGTATATCAAATAGTTTGAAGAAATTTAAGACTTATATTAATTTGAGACCACTGACACTATTATGATTCATTTATGCTCTGAAATGCCTATGGTCATATTTTTGTGTTGCAAAATATTGTTAATATTTACTAGACTGGTGTCATACTGCTGTGGTGGTTTTTATTACACTGTGCGTGCTGATGTGTGTGACATGGGTATTTGCTCGCAGGTGAGGGCTATGAGTGCACGGTGACAGTCGACGACGAGGACAGCAAAGTCATCGTTTATGACAACTGGAAACAAGTGAGTTTCTGTCTGCTACACACTTCTGTCATTTCCTCTTGTTGATCTCATACAGCTTAGACTGGTTTCCTGTGTTTTCATGCTCCACTGAACTCTTTCTCCCTAAGCCTTCTTTAACTTCTCGTTTTGACACTCTTCCTCTGCACTTGAGAAATTTCCTAAGTACGTCCCATTTGTCCAATTTCAGTGATGGGCCAATAATTTGCGTGCATTCAAGTGTAAAGAGAGTATTTGTGCTACAGTACGGGGAATCCTGCAGGAGTGGCTGTGCTCACTGTTCACTGCAAATTTGTGAAATTGGAAAAACAGAAATCGCTCTCTTGTTACCCTTTCTTGTTTCAATTCAAACCTACAGTGAACAAGAACATTTTGATGAAGGCTAAAATTGCTGCAGCTATGCATCATCGACCTTTTGAGCTGAACATTGTGAGTGAGTTAACACAACCCCGTGGTGATGATTTTTTTTTTTTTGAGTAGGAAAAACTTCAGCTGCAGTTGGCAGCGGTGCAGAGAAATAACAGCTTGTCAAAAAGCCCCTCATGACACTGAGGATATTATGTGAAATCAAAAAGCACGCACTCATTAATGCCTATTTATAATGATGATGCAACAGTAGAGCACTCTAATTAGTGTGTAGGGTGGATCACCCCTGATGCATCCTATTCCAGATGTTCACTCACCCTTCCGGGACTCTACCCTTAAGGTTGAATTAGTCACGCAGCTTCAATTAGCTCTGGGGAACTCCAAAAGTTACCTCACTTCTTCACTTCTTCACACATTACCCTGCCTTTCTCACCCCCAATTTTGTTGGCCTCTCTCATCATCACCAGATCTCCTCCACCATTCACTCTCTCTGTCGCTTATCTGTGGTGCTTGCTCGCCTCTCTCCACTGGCCCTTTTCTGCGACGGTTAAATCTCGATGAGAGTTAATTACATTTGTTTTTCTGTGCGTGTTAATACAAGGCAGGGCATTAAGGCTGAGGCAACAGACGCAGGCCAGCGGGAAGCCTGGAAAATCTCCAGGACTGTCAGCAGCATGGGGAGGCCGAGAGGACTGGACAGCATCCCAAATCATTCGCTAATTCATGCTCGTGTGTTTGTGCTATGTGGTGGTAATACCTCTACATATACACGCATAGAACACGCACAGAAAAACTGAAACCACGCAGCCTCTCGTATACAAAGCCATGTGCGTAGACAGATGTCGTCCAGCTGCTTAATACGTGTCGTGGCCTCGCACTGGCACAGCGTTAACAGCATTCCCTGTCCCAAGAGTCACGGCTTCTGGCCTTGCAGTGAACTGCAAGTATTCTCCGTGGGGCACCCCAGCCTACACCCAAGTTACCATAGCAACATGCACAGACACACATACAGTATACACGCTCACATCCACACATACAGAGCTGACTTAATCACTCACTCACGCATAAGCTCATGCTAGAACAGTCAGCATCCGACGCTGTTAGCTGTGGGGCTTCATCCATTCCCTGGCTAGTCCGATCAGCTCCTCATCGCTCCCCTGCGATACAAACTGCCAAAAAAAGATGAAAAACTGTTACATTCACACTCAGTGATTGTCCCTTCAAGTGCTTTCTTGGTTTGACACGCAGCTGATTGACACATGAAGGTCTCGGTGGAGCTGTAATTTTCCCAACTGCAGTGCAGCAAGTGGTGCGTAACAAACGAGTGGAGTTTACTGGAAGTGCAGAAACACATAAATATGTATATATAGACCGTGCTGACAGACAGTGCATGTGCGAGCGCGCCCTGCATCGGCATGCTCAAATGTGCAAAACACACCAACGTGCACACGCACAGAAGGCTCGGAGTCTGCTCAGCCAGACGCTGGGACGTTGTGAGTGTTGTTGACGTCACGGGGGTTGGATGGTTTGAATAAGTCATCCATGTGCCCAAAATAGAAACACTGGCACACTTGGCCTTGACCTAGCGCCCCATGTCATCCTTTGCCTTTGCACAGACATTAGTTGTGTAATATATCTCTTAAATAGCCAGATAGGTTCTATACTGTATGTATGGGATGAAGTGGATGATAGCGGTCGTTGAAGACCAGAGGGACCTCCCCACCCTTTATGCTGATGTGTGTTTGTCTTTCTCAGTGTCTGTGTGCCTGTGCATGTCAGAATGTATTCCAACCTCTACTCAGTCTAGTTTTCATTATTATTTGATAGCTTGAAATTAAAATATTTATTAAAGACAACCAAAAGGTGCAGCCTGAGGCATGGGAAAATGTGGGCCAGTGATGTATGTGTTTATACTTTTCAGTGAGCAGTGAGGAAGGTTTGCTGCCGCCCTTGAGGGACGGACCGTTTATTATGTGAAAGCGAATTAGAGAAAAAGTTCAGGAAGCAGTTTGGAAGAAGATAATTATTGCTTAACCACATTGTTGTGCTCAGTTAGGAGGGAAGAAAAACTATCTAGTTCTTGGAGCAGATTGATTTTTGGCGTTGTGTTTATGGAGCTCCTTCCCCAGATGCAGTATTTGTCTCTTTCCTTTTTGCTATTCTGCAGCCTACTAACAGTTTTGTTAGCTTTAGTCTTTAGGCTTCGCTGAGAGCTAGAATCTCACTTTCTCACAATGTAGCAACTAAAACCAAATATCAACATTTTTAAGTTGAACAATAAAACTCTTATTCTGGCTGCGTTTTGTGGAAGTGTCAACAGTGACATTATCTATAAGCATTCAGACATGCAGTAGGTCCCTTTTACGTAAGCGTTTCTCACAGCTTTATTTACACAGCATGTGACTGACGGGGAGAGCCTCAGTATATACGCCTGGTGTAGACTTCATGTCATGTTGAAAGTGACACGTAAACTGCTGTAACGATTGAGACTTTGACGGAGAAGTAAACACTGTGCTCATCCAGACCTGGAACGCTCAGCTCCCACGAATGAAAAGGATGTCTTCTCGTATTTGTCCACATTGTCATTTACAGCGGCTTCAACATAATCACAGATTAGGGTTTCAGAGTTTCTGATTGCAAACCATTTCTTATTCTCTTAATGTCAGTCACACACTGTAGCAATGTGGCAACAGGAGAAGTGGCAGAAAGTGATTGGTTCCTCAGTGAGCTGTATCCTAAGGACTGATTGACAGCTTAATTTTATAGAAGCAGGGTTTTAGTTCAAATTATGAGGCTATTTAAGCATTAAAAAAATGCATTAAAACATTTTATTAACACAACGTTAATAACTTCTCAGACAATAGACCCACACAAATAACTCATTCTGTACAAATAACTCGGCCTGGACCTTTTAAATCTAAGGTCAGAAAATGTTATTATTAATGACGCAGTACTTTGTTGTGTCCTGGAGGAAAATCCTCTTGGGAGGTCTTAGGTCAATCACAGAACAGCCTCCTTGAAACTCGTGGGGATTCAAGGATTTGCTAATGGGCACTTCAGCGGGTTGGAGTCTCCACATGCCATCATATTAAATCTTGAATCTGGGTCATGCAGGGACACCCACTAGACTATCCTCCTGTGTAGGTGTGTGTGTGTGTGTGTGAGGTGGTTAGTACATGTGTGTGTGTGTTGTCTGCATGCTGCACCATGTCTGTGCTGTGATGTCAGCTGCATTCGGGGATGATGCGGTCATCGCTCACGCGGTGCTTATGGCCAGCCAGTGCAGGCCAGATGGCCTCAGTGATGTATTTCCTTAAGGAATAGTTGTCTCTGTGCAGCAGAAAGAAGTTTGAGAAAAAGCACAAACAAACTAACTCAGCGTTCTATTTGCACTGAGCTTCGTCATCCTGATTTTGACTTTGCTCCAGAGCAAGGTGCTGTTCTGACTTGTCTTCTTGCTGGTGCTCCTTCCTCTTCTTGCTTCTCTTCTCCTGTCTTTCTTCCATTCCCTTCATTCATCACCCATGCTTCTTCATTGATCTGCCTTCTCTTTCATTTTCCTCTGACAGGCAGTCAGACACACAGACAGAAGAAAAAAACACAGGCCACAGAGACAGATGTTTGCAAAATGCATGTTTGCTTTTGATAAAACCAAATGGTAACATGAGCGTCTATGTATTTATCTGGTCTGTGGATGTTTGTGCAAGCAGGTGGGGATGTGTTTGACCTTTTGTTTCCATGTGAAGGCCGTAAGCTGCTTTGCTCGTGTTTCTTGTTCTTCAAAGCAAATGAGTTGGGAGCCAGCAGATTTCAGTAGTTCAGATTCTGTGTTCCCGGCAGTGGGGAGACATCTTGTGTAATGACAAAACTACGTAGATACGTACATACACACATGCACATGCACACTTTAAAAAAAAACAACGTCCAAATGATGTCATTTTCCCCTTTTTTTCACAAACGGAAGGAATAATACTTTGAGTGCTCACGGAGCCGCAGGATGTTATGCAAATCATGTCTGATAAGTGATTCATTGTCCTCACCGTTAATGGCTGCTGATGTATCGCCCGACTCCAGCAAGTGTTTTTTTTGTGTGTGTGCACGTTAATGTATGTGTGTGCACGTGTGTGTAATCTGTTTTGCTTCTGTGCATATGAAAGGCTTTTAAAACATATGAAGATTCAAGTTCATTCCAGTTCGGTGTTACATTAATGGCTGGTTTCGACCGCAGCGTCACTGATAGCTTTGAGAAACACCGCTGCAGCCTCTCAGTGGAGGTTAGGTCTGGACACGTCCTTTTCAAGAACAAAAGTTGCAGCTTTATATTGCAGGATGGGATGCTGTGCTTTCATGTTCTTTTTTTGGTGTGTTTTTCTTGTCTTCGTCATCTTTCTGAAACAGGAACTTGTGGAAAAATGAATTCTTAGAAAGCCTGGTCTGTGACTCTTTTATTGATAGAACAGTTCTGTCTGTCTCCGCTGTGAGCCTCCTGTTTTTAAAAACAACATTTACTTTGGTATATGAAAGCCGGTCCAATTTGATTTTGTTCAGAGTGAGAACTGGAGGAAAAGCTGAGGAAGAGCTAGATCCTATATGTGTAGCATTTTACCACCCAATTTTAGGTGGTTACAACTACGTCTGAAACTGAAGCCATCGATATAGACAGTAATAATCACTCGTGACATTTGGGCATTTGACAGAGACATTATAAGATGTAGCCCAAAGCCGCGATCTCACTAAAAATTTATTTATTCATTTGCGATTCATCTTCAGAATTCCAATATAGAGCCAGCATTGTAAGTGAAACATTAATTGTGCATATAAATCATTATTTTTGTTGTGACCTGTTGTGACATCTTGAGTTTGAGGATTGCAGCATTTGAAAAAGCTAAAGCTGTGTTCATATATACTGAACTAGTAACAGTCTTCTGGGAAGGCTTTGCATCATGCACTATTCAGTCACGAGAGCATTAGTGAGATTGGGGATTGATGTGGTTTGGGGTTTTTTTGCAATAAGGCCTGACACTCTGTAGGTGTGGGATGGAGTTTAAGTCAGACCAGTCAAGTTCATCCTATTGCCTAAATACGATGCCATGTCACAATGCTACAAACACTTAAACCAGGCGGGTCAAGCAAGGCAGCATAAACAAAATAGGACTGTAGCTCTCATCACATTTTGATTCAAGTGTTGCTTCATCCTGACTGGTGCCTGAAAGTAAGTGACATCATCTTTATTTCCAGAGGAGTCCCACTTACTTAGAAGAACTCAGGCAAAACATCACAGACGCAAATCTCTCATGTAAAATATGAAAACTGTTTCAACTTTATGTCCCAGTTCCCAAAGTGAGAATCGGATTGCAAAAATAGGTTTTCAGGTCCTTTAAGAATAAGCTCCTTTAACCCGAAGCCTTACAAACTATGTCATCAGCCAGACGAGTTCTTTGTTAGTAGAAAGATTTAATTGTTTTTTTTTTAATGCTCAGCAATCTGTGGGCATTTGCTTATGGTTTAAATACTACTGTTTGTGGGCCTGGCTTTTGTGTTTGTGTGTGTGTGTGTGTTTGTGTTTAGGGGGAGTAGGTATTGACAGATGGCCTGCTCAATGTGAACACAGGATCTGCTTAATCGAGAGAAAGAAAAGGAGGGCGGGGGGGAGTGTTGGGGGAGAGTTGGCAGTGTCCCAATTTGCTTCGGCTCCGTTTGACAGAGAGGCGTATTTACTTGGTCACAGTTTTCCTCCAGGATCACTCCATCACTCTCCTAATCGATGTGTGTGTGTGTAGCTAATCGATGCCCGCTCTTGTGTCGGTACTCTTTTGCTTGAGAAGATTAGACTTTCCTTCTCTCTTCATTTCTCTCTCTGTCTTGTTTTCCACTCTTACTCCTCATCCTTCAATCAGACAGTGACAGGTGGCGTCTCGCTCCCCTCCTCCTTTCTCTTCTCCCGGTCTTTTCCTGTGTCCTGTCAAACGGACACTCCCCGTGAATTTCCTGCTCCAGGGTCTGATCCGATATTCCTTGGCCCTGTGAGACATTGTGAATTTTTCAAGCATCTGAAACTCTCTGGAGGGCAAGAATTTACCTTCAGGGATGAGGATGTAGGGCAAGGCCGGCCACGCACACATACACACATACACACATACACACAGACAGTATGCAGCACGGAGCTAGCAGGCAGATTGGGTTATACGGCGCGAATAACATGCTTTTATATTGATTCCGTCAGCACTGTTTATGGCTTCAGAGTCCTATTTCCAGATGAAATACGACTTGATTGTGTTTGCAGTTCTGTAGGTCAGCGTTATGTTGTGTTAAAAAAAATAACACAACAGAAACTTATAGATGAAACTTTACACCAGCTGCCAAATAAAATTTGATCAATTCCCCCTGAGCATATACTGCTAGGTCACGGACAAAAAACTCTGAGGCTGAAATATTGAACTGTGAAATATAAAAGTAATGAAAATCTTTTGATATTGGCCAGTAAACAGTGAACATACGTTGTTGACACAGTGGCGATACTTTGGATTTCATTAGAAAACTGCAGTCACAGTCTGTGCTTCTACGAGAAACCCATCTGGTTATAAGATTACTGTTTGGGTATGTCTTCTAATTCAGCACTTAATTTATGTTTAATTGACAGAAAACATGACTCAGGTTCTGTCTAACTTTAGAAACCATGTATTTAGTTAATCTCTTCAACCTCACAGGCCTCTGACAAATCTGACAAATGATTTTACACTCATCTTATGCTGGCGTAGCTTTGCTTAAAGCATAACTTTAAGTTGCATGCAAACATAGAAATGTATTTATTTAACTTCTGAGTGTCTTCAAGAGAGTTGCATAATAATATTTCGGTCATATGCAAAGGTGATGTTTATAAGGTTGGGGAAACCTGCATTCACCTGAGTCTTGAAATGCATCGCCCACTGAAAAACTTTGAACAGAATCCACTTTCTAGGATTCCCCTAGCTGGATCATCATCGAGACATTTGATTCAGTGTTTACCATATACAAATACATAGTAATTAAAATATACTAGACCAGCGCAGCTTTAAAGGGAACACCAGGAACCACCTCGTAAACTCAAGCGAGCGTGTCCTGTAGAAAAGCTCCAATCCTGTGTAACGTTGTTTTTTTAATCCACATGACCACAGGCTTCAGACCTGAATTTAATTCCCATTGCCTGTAACTATGTATCTTACATCACTCAGCAACTGACAAAACATTTGCTTTGTAGAAGACTGACATGTTTGTGGACTGTGTCACTAAAAAAAGTGATGATTAGTTTGGTTATAAAAAACAACACAAACTGCATATAAATATTTATATATAATATTTAAAGAACCTTGCCAAGACATATTTTTTACGCCTGAACCAGCTTCATTTCAATGAAAATGTGGCTGACAGAGATGATGGCCATCGGCAGGTTCAAGCTCCCGTTTCTGCTAGAGGCACTCGGGCTAATTGAGTCTCTGTGACAGGAAGCCCCAATGGGACGTTGATGGTCACCGTTAAAAGGGTCAAGAGATTCACAGTGAAGCATGACAAGTGTACATGCAGCCAAGTTGAGCAAAGGTCGTCTGTATCTTCTTGCGGGACGGTGATAAAAACTTGAGTGCCGCCTGCCTGTCATTGGTACTGATGCCCTTTCAGGAGCTAAGCGCCAACGCAACAAAACAGGGACAAAGGAAATCTGAGTTGTAGGAAGGAAATGTTGTTTAAGGACGCGCTGTGAATTTGTTGATGGCATTCAAAGCATCTTAATGTATGTAAAGTGTCAGAGCTACCTGACATTGCACACCTAATGAGCTGTCACTGCATCTCTCCTTTATCCACCCAGGTCCGACCAGTTCTGCTGAGCTGTTGTTCTAATTAATTCATGAGTGTGTGTGTGTGTGTATGTGTGTGCCTGCATCCCCAGGACCTGTCCACTCTGCAGTGTGACGTGTGTATCCTGGTGTTCTCGGTGACTGACAGGCGAAGTTTCCACCGCACCGCCCAACTCCGCCTCCTCCTCAGGGAGTCCCAGCCACACACGCCAATCATCCTGGTGGGCAACAAGAGCGACCTTGTCCGCTCCCGTGAAATCAGCTCAGAGGGTAGGTAGAGGGAAGGACTGTGAAGTAAACCATTCATACGAGGATGGGATTGGCCACTCCTCTATCCCCTTCCCTCACACGCAATTGTCCAGTCATAACTTAGCAACTATGGTATGTTCCAGTTCAAATTGAAGTTCTCTGTCAAGCTCTCCTAGAAGTACGGATCCTAAGCAGAAGTTCAAGTAAACCATCAGCCAGTGTGATAATCTGCTCTTACCTGAGATGCTAACTTCTGGAGCTTGTCTGGCTAACGAGCTTGTCTGAACTAGCTTCATATCTACAGTAGTAACCTAAGCCAAAGTTACTTCCAAGGCCAAAACCCAGCCTGAGCCTTGTCCTGCTGCGGCCTTCGTTCTTTAAAAGATATATTTTTATAGTTTTATTGTAATATTCTGTTAGGTGTAAAGAGCCTTTTGTCATGATTTGACATTATATAAATCAACTGAATTGGATTGAATTAAACTGAAAGCTAACTACATTTTGAGGGTTAAAAACAAGACTTTCATGATAGCATGTCCACTGTGTAGTTTTTTACCGCTATGTGAGAGACAGTCCTTGGTACTACATTAGCAGCCCTGTCCTGTTCTCTTTTGGATTTAGAGAGGCTTACACTTTAGGAGCACCAGCTGGAGCCTCAAATTTATTGTCTGTGATATTGCATTTGGTAAGCATATTGGTTTGTCTTTCCCTTTTAAGCCTTTTCTTTTGCAACATTAACATTAGGCTGAAAGAGTTACCGCGAGGTTCAGAAGTATTTGGACAATGACAGAGTTTTTATGTTTTTGTCTTTATACATAAATCTTATATCGTATAAATAAAACGATTAAAATGTGATCAAAGTGTAGATCTTTATTTTGCCATGTGAACATATGGCATTTACCATTTAGGAATTCAGCCATGACTAATTCGACGGTTGAAGGGGCCCTATATTACCATTGTAGTGATGGATAAAGACAAAAACAAAAAAACTCTGGAGGAGGATAATCAGAAAGAGGAACTGTATATGTAGCCAAAGATTCTTGGAAAAGACAGGATACTCCACTCTGTAACAGTGTTGTACATCTGTAAGTACTCTGGCTGTTCTTGTAGCGCTGGTGTTGTAGGTTGTCTGTTATATTGAGATTTATTTCCCCTTAACCTGAGTCTTAACACACTTCTAAAGGAGGGAAACATTTTGACATTCAAGACAATTTCTAATGGTCGCGCTGCCAGTATTACATCATAGAGCATGTACTCTGTAAGAATGCAAAGAGGCATCAGTGGGGCCCAGGGTGTAGCAAAGGGTGTAGGTTAGTTTGTACCTGCGCAGACAGAGGTGTTGATGGACTAACACAGGCTGCTGGTGAAAGATTAAAATGCACTTCTCTTAAATGTAATTTTCTTAAAAATGCTTTTACAAGCACTTCTACAAATAGAAAATCTCTTGTAATCACTGTGATCCTGTAGATACTAATGGTTTTCATATTGATTGGAATGGATTAGAGCGCCTAAACGCTCAAAATGCAAATGTGTAGTTCATGGATAGCACACACATATTCACACACATTTTCCCCTAGAGAACAGTGGTAGTGTGCTTCATGCAATTACTCATCTAGCCCTTCTATTTACCCTGTTTTCTGTCTTTGTTTTGTTTGGCTCATTTGTCTCCCTGCCATGGTATTTTACCATAAATCTTCCACAAAAAGCAACATCATCTCCATTAGAAAGTCTCTTTCTAACGTATCTTTGATCATTAAAATTATTTTCTCTTCTTCTTTACAATATCCACAGATAAATAAGTAAATGTAACTGCTGTCAGCGTACTTAATACCATGGATTAGGTTGTGTTTCGTGTTTGACAGACACACATTGAGACACATTTGAGGTTTGACGTGTTATTTTCTGGCTGATTGTTAAGAAAACCTAGTATATATCGCTTTTTTTTATATTTTGGCATGCAACGCTAAAGCAATGTCTTGGCAAAAACAAATTCACAGAGGAAGAAACACACAGTGCTGCACTAAATCCATTTAGTTATGCTAAAAAATCCACCGAGCAGACATCAGACGGCAGGAAGGTTGTAATTTCACTGGACTTTATGAGTGAAGCTGGCAGGCTGCTCCATTGTCTGGATTTCATCAGTGCTTCAAATAGGACGTGGGTGCTAAATGGCTGAGGTTGAAAGGAAGGTGTGAGGGCAGAATCTGGCCTTGGCGTGAACGTACATCCACTGCATGTTATATACATGTAAATCATCATGGTCACCTTTGCAATTACTGTCTACTCACAGCAGTTTGTGAATGTATCCACTGTCACATCTCTCTGATATAAAACCCTCGCATACAGGGTTTCACTGCAGTTAACACTTTACCCTCATCTATCTAAATCTCTGGAGGGACTCAGCCTCTCCGTGGCTCTTGTCTCCTTGGTTCTTGGTTCTGCCTAATGTCAGCGCGAGAACGGTGATAAGAGGGACGAGATGAAGAAGAAGAAGAACAATGGAAGGATGGATGTATGGAGATAGTGTGTGTTTGAAGAGATGTGTGTGATGGATTGTGTGGCTGTCTGGTTGTGCCCGTGTGTATCGGGGAAGGGGAAGGTTTGTTTTGCTGTCCTTGAGTTTTCAGTCTGTCACAATGAGGATATTTGTACAAAGGGAGGCGATTTAGCTAGTTTAGATCAACTATTTGCTTTTTCTATGCATCACTAAGTCTTGAATATCTGCACCCATATCTTTCTCTGTGAAAGAGATGTATTACTCAACCACAATATCAGTGAACCTGTGTGTAACCTGAGTGTAAAAAGACATTTTATGCACAATTTTGCATAATTTATATTTTTATTACGGGGTTCTACTGAAATCCAGAAACTTCTTTTTCTTATAATCATCTTTTGTAAAATGTAAACAACACTGGATTTGATACACTTACATAGGTTCTGCAATTGTTTTTTTAAGGAAATATACTTGATAGGTTTGTTGTAAAATATGTAAAATATTACAATTGTAACCCTTCAGTATTTCACCTTAATACTTCAAGGAGTCAGGTTTAATTTAGAATCATGAGTTTGGCCTTGGATGTAATGGTGAGGGCTGAGACCGAGAGAAAGTCCACAGTCATTAGAGGCTTCTTATAAGGACATACTGTAAGAGTGTGTGTGTGTGTGTGTGTGTAACCCGCGGTTTGGGGTCAAATCGTGTTTGCTTTGCTTTGTTGTGCAAGTTAAACAGAGGCAGCAAGTGTAAAATTTGTGCACGCTGGTGCTTCCACATCGCTGTCAACTCAAGTTTGGCTTCGGCGTATGCTTAATGACTGGAGAGGAAGGAGGAGGGAGGGGGTGAGGAATGAATATTAAGAGATTTCACGCTCAGCGAAACAAAACAAACAAAAAAAACCAACAACACAGGCGCATCAGTGTGGTCAGCGATATGGAAATGCTCCGTCCTTGTTCCCAGGGCACCTGACAAGGATGTTCTTACAGTATGTTCTCTCTGGACACACCACATGTATTTTTTCTGATATGTGAGCCTGACAGAGGAAGCTGACTGGGCTCCCCGGCTAGCTAACATCCTCCTTCAAGAACCTCGGGCCTGGCTCACAGTGCTGAAGTCATAAAGTCTATTTATGGCTTGTACAGTGACACTTTTACTCTGCTCTATCTCTCACCTTCCCCCTTTGCTATATCTCTCCATCCTTAACACACAGAGATACACACACTGTCACGCTAGGCACACATCGTTTAAAAGAGGATAAAATATTCCTTCATCTATAGGTGAGGTGTGGCACAAAGAATCCAATTCCAGCCTCTGTATTTATCATTCGCTCGATATTGCTGTGGTGTGGCCCTGCTCCTCAGGGCTTTGATTAATATGCATTCTGGCTCCATTTGCTTAGTCGACATTCTTTCTGTCTGTCTCTCTCTCTCTCTCCTGTCCATCTGTCTCTTTCTGTCCGCTTCCTTTCTTCCTGCTTGTTCATTTCATCTGCCATCTTGCATGTCATCTCCTATCAGCGTCTCTTTCTTCGTGACTCACGCGGTTCTTTTCCATTCAGCTCTCACTTCTTCCTCTTTCTCCATCGCTTGTTTTTTTTTTTTTTTTTTTTTTAGCAGCAAACAGGTGGAGACCACTACAGTTATCATCTCCTCTGATCTTTTCTCCTGCTCTTTTCAATTCAGTTCAGTTCAATGCAGTTTTATTTGTATAGCGCCAAATCACAACAAAAGTCATGTCGAGGCACTTTACAGTGTAAAGTTTAAGACTTCACAGAATATAAGTGAACACAGAATAATAAATAAACAGTCCCACTTGAGCAAGCACTGAGGCGACAGTGGAGAGGAAAAACTCCCTTTAACGGAAGAAACCTCCAGCAGAACCAGGCTCATGGGGGGCGGCCATCTGCCTCGACCGGTTGGGGTGAGTGGACAGAGGAGAGAGAAAAGAACAGCAGGCAAATCAAAGACAACAACAACAAGCAGCAGACAAAACACTTGGCAGGTTGGTGGGGCCAGCAGCTGCACACTGGATATCATACAGCTCCCAGCCAGGGATTCCTGCGGGGGGGGCACAGAGAGAGGGGGACAAAGAGGAAGAAGCAGAACTATGGGAGAGAGAAGACACACAGGTAATGGCAGCACTGGCAAATGAGCTCTAACTATAAAGGCTTGACTCCTATTCCACGTCTGGAAACTCTAGGAACCACAAGAGATAAATTGGTCCCGAGTCAAGTTTTTTAAGTAGAGGTTTACCTACAGCTACCTCAAAGGCCTGTGGTGCATAACCTGGTAATAGAGACAGATTGATCTGCTCTAATATGGACATACTGATCAAGGGTAGGATATCCTGGAGCAGTCTAGTCTAAGAGACAAGTAGATGGTTTAGCTGAATGAACTCTCCTCTCCTCTCCTCTCCTCTCCTCTCCTCTCCTCTCCTCTCCTCTCCTCTCCTCTCCTCTCCTCTCCTCTCCTCTCCCCCAAACACTGTTTTAACAAGTTATACAGACTCAATTCAATCAGCTGTCGTAGGTATTAAGATAAGCTGTGTTGATCTGGTTTGGGACTTTTCTGTTTTATTCCTTCCACTCTTACCTCACCCGTCATTAGGTGACACTGCTGTGGGTCGACAGCTGCTCTGCGGGTGGATTATTATACCCAGATCAAAACTAGTTCTGTTTTTTTACAGATGCAGGCCATACATTCATGCTGTGTGAAAGCAGCCACACAAAAGCCAGATTAAGGGGTTATAATGCAGTGACCATGGTTCAGAATATTATTAAGGATTTAACTAGATTTAATGAGGCAGTATTTAGTAAATTATCCTTCCTAGTAACCTAGGAACCACCTCTCCTTTGTTCCTTTGACACTCAATCCACTGACAAAGAAACTGTTGACGGCTCTAAGAAAAAGTTAGTAAATGGAGCTTGGGTTTAGACTGCCACATCTAACAATGCAGCATATTTTTGTTATTTTACAATCTGGGTTTTTTTTGTGTGCAAGTTTTATTTATCTATAAAAATCCTGGTTAAAAGTTTTTTGAAGCCTTGTCAAAAGGCTGCAACCTTTTCCTGCTGTCAGCACTTCGCAGTCAATTGAAGTTCACGCAGTGGAAGTTTTATGTGGTTATTATGAAAACCAATAATAAGCATCAAAAGCTCCTTTCTGCACACAGCTGCTCGTGGGCTCTCAGACTCACTCTGAGCCGAGCAGTAAAGCAAAAGCTGAAGTCTGACTGGAAAAAAAAGGAAAATGACACACGAGCTGACAGCGAAACCCATTTGTTGTACAATGATCTGTATCTGACAGCTTTCCTTATCATCCCGGTTTGTTTGACCAGGGACAAACAAGCGCTTTTAGGTGAGATACTGAATGTTGTCAACAACACGTCACCTGTCCTTATCCACTACAGTCACATTGAGATAGAAACATTTTTCTCATTTGAGCTGCATCCAAGAGATTTACGCTTATACAACTGAGCTGGTAACATTAACCCCATCCATCCGTTTTGCAAGGACAGATTCGCTAAAGTGACACAGCGTACGTTCATTTTTGGAATCTCAGCTCACAGTGTAATAAAGGCTCATAAAGGCTTTTTTCAAAGGGAGTTTTCAATGTAAACTAGAAAACGACACAACAATACAACATCAAAAAACACTAATACTAAAAACGGTCCATCCATCTCCATGACAACAGAGCAAATTCCCCTATAATGAAAAAGAGTGTGCTGTTAGAAGAAGCAAACTAATTAAGACATTTTTCCTTTGAAAGCATGAAGACCTTTTGTATAGTAGTATCCGCTGGAATAAATAGAAATTCTACAAAGATGTTTCCTTTTATGACAATTTCTTGTTCACTATCGTGTCTGTAAAGCAACATTTCAAAACAGCAGAGGAGTGACCCCCTCTTGCATTGTGAGATGCCGTGGATTGACCCTGCCTGTCTCATTTCTGTGCGTTAGAGCTGACTAACAGAGTCTGGAACAGTAGCGAGCGAGCCGCTGATGCAGGACCATTATCTTGTGGTGAAACACAGCACACACCAGCTGGATCATTACCGTGCTGCGGATGGTTTGCTGGTTACATGATCTAATGTCTTTAAATTTCACATGACTGACTCTAATTGCCATTTGCAGCTGCCAGTGTCTGAAGCCTCAATTATTTTAAATGTGCACCACACAAACAAAACTTATCTTCTCTCACCAGAAGCCCAATCCAGCGCCATGATGTTCGACTGCCTCTACTTGGAGCTCTCTGCATCTCTGGACCACGGTACCAACGAGCTGCTGGAGGCTGCAGTTCGGACTGCCAGGGGTGACTGTGTGGGCCCCGGCTGGACCGACGGTGACCCCGGGGCGGGCCGCAGGGAGAGCCTGACCAGCCGGGCCAAACGCTTTCTATCAGGGCTGGTGCCGCGATCATATGGCCGAGACCGGGACCGGGATCGGGGCCGCTACAGGGAGATGAGCCGCCACCGGGGAAGCAAAATCCTCCGTCAGAAATCTCGCTCCTGCCACGACCTCAGTGCACTGTGACATACCCGCACACACGCGCATGCGTACACACAGGCAAAGACACACTCCTACACATGTATACACACACCAGATTGAAAAATATGGGGGAGGGGAGGTGTCAAGGATGGAGAATTCACACTGATCTGACTCTTAAAACAGTAGATGGGAAATTTTACACTGGCAGATAAAGGTTAAGGTGAAAAAGATGCAAGGATTGAGCTGAAATCGGGCTGGAGCTCAGCACTGAACCTTTATCTCCTTCCTATCGGTGAAAAGTCATTTGGAGAAACAAAGAGAGAAACAGAACAGGGAGAAGGAGGTGAGCTTGATTTGCCGCCCCAGTCTGGATGGACCAGTGAGAGCTCATCATCTCCTGGCGAGAGCAAGACAGAGAAGATTAGCCACAGTGGAGTGGAGTCACACTGCGATGCTGAATAGATGCTTGTTGTGGCAATATGGAAGGAGGGTGGGGTGGGGGGGGGGGAAGTGGTGGGGGGTCACAAATAAACACACACCCAAGTAGCACGCACACATGTAGAGACTGATAGCAATCTAAACCCTCTGTATTGTAGACCCTGTTTTATAGCATGCTGAGTAGATGATCTAAGACGTGACCCTGTAGGTTTTACAGTCACATGACACTGGATTTACTGTACTGTACCTCAGTGGTCTTTAGCTAATGCACAATCCAGCTAGTGACTCTAGCAATGCCATCAAAGGCAAGACCCTTTATTTATGGAAATGCTCCCTGTCTGCGCATTTTTAGCCATAATCACCACTCTGCATCTACCTTTTGTGTCCAGTACTGATTTAAAGAAAGGTTTGATACCACCAATGGCATATTCATCTGTGACTTTTATACCAGTCTAAAAAACATCAACGCCCAAGCCATATTTTTGCTGAATGCATTGTGAGCGATCAGCACAAAGAACCCTTTACTGTAGGAGGTGGAGCGAAAGAAAAAGAAAAAAGGTCAAAGATGAAGACGTCAGCAGGGATTAACCAGACTAACTTTGATTTGTTTGAAGCTGAGTCACTCGAATGTCCATGAAGCACCGGAGGACAAACAAGAGAAAACCTAATCTACCTGGGCAGGTGTTTGATGTTGTCATTTTTCTCTTTTTAATGCGTGTCGAGACTGAATTCTGTGGGGGCTGGCCACACAGGTGACCAAAAAAGAGAATGTTCTGGAAACGTTTGGATGTCTCGTCAGGTGTGGTGGCGTCACTGACGTGCTCACTTGTTTGTCACCGTCTACGAAGCACTCTCCTCTTTCCACTGAGAATAAATTAATTTTTGTTTGACATCCTGAATTATTGTCCTGTCATTTTTTTTTTTGAAATGATGAAATGAATGTCTCACTGCAGCCGTTACGGGCTTGAGGAACGGCGTGACAGGTCATCAGATGACTCACAGGTCCTCTAGACAGACTGTGGGACGGCCTCTCAGGACAGTTGTCTCATTTGTGACTAAGAAACAAAAAGATGCAGTGCCAACATTTTGTGGTTGTAAGAAAATCTCAGGTCGAAAATAAACTGAATCAAGACAAAAGACGAATGAAGACCAGTGAACTATGCTGACCTTAAGTTACACAGTCATGTTTGAAAGGATTCACACCCACTTTACTTTCGTACATTTTACTGTGTCGTACATTCATTTAAAAAAAAAAAATAAAAAATACATGGTCTCTTCCTAACATCAACATGCTCCATCAGACTGGATGGGAAGTCTCCGCCATGTTCAGGTCTCTCTACAGATGTTTCATGTGGTTTAAATCTGTGCTTCTCTGCTGCTCTGCTACTCGGTTTCCTGGGCAATGTCCTTATTGTCAGGTTACGCAGCTTGGATGGAGCCAACCCTAAGAAGAGTCCTGGTACATCCTACATACACACATATGTATCTTCTCATTTTAATTTTTTAACTACAAATTGTACTGTAGTTTTTTCTGCTTTTCTCTCCACATACCTCCTGACATGAACTGTGAACAATAACTGGGGTAAGTAGTTTAGTTCTGTTTGTGCTTTTTCTAATGTCTAACGCCATGAGTGCTCTGATGATGGCAGGGCTATGAAGATTTCCTTGCTTTCATGTCATTAGCAAAATAGCAGACATCTTTATTGTATGACTAAACTAAAACTCAACGTATCTGCCTTTGTTAGTGGCTTCTCAAAGCGCTTCACGAAGCTATCAATTTATGCATCAGTGAGCATGAATCAGGAGGAAATACAACAAAGAGTTTGGGAGCCACTGCTCGAGATAATCCACTGTGCATGCTGTGAACAGTTTTCAGTATGTCCTCTGTATAAGGCACAGTAGCTCCAGTCTCACTCTGAATAGTGTTGTTGATCTTTAAGTGTTTAAAAGTATTGGATTAATAAATGCAATTTATTATACTGAAAATAACACCACACTTCTTAGAAACCTAAAATAGTTCAAACGGACCTAGTCTCAAAAATACTAAAAGGTGTAGCTGCCCACTTTTCCCAACATGCTGTATAATTTATATGTATCACAGCTGTGTAGGCTCCTCTAGGAACTGGGGTTTGACTCCTCGTGACTTAAGGGCTACATCCATAGAAACATATGTCTCAAAAATACAGTAGCACAAATAACTACGGAAGCATCTCTGCCAGCCTCCCCTCTTTCTGCTCCACCCTAGTTTTAGCAGGTGTTGTAAAGTGCCTCAGGCTAAATAGCGGGAGCATTGTTCCCTACAGTCAATCGCAGGCGATCACATCAGATAGCTGTGGTTTTCAGGTTCTGATCCTGCTACAGTAACTATCCCGAGTGGCTGTATAGGAGGACTCTTGAGAGGAAGGCAAACTGGCAAAGAGACAGAGGGGTTGAGGAGAGGGAGTCAGAGAGAGAGAGAGAGATGGGGTTGGAGAAATGCTTTGAGGAGTAATGGTTGCTTGGAGACTGTCGTCAAGGAGACGATGAGTCCTGGAGTCCTTTGGCATCTCAAATGTCCTATATTTACGTTGATTTCCAGAAAGAGAAGGTTTTCTTGTTTGTTTGTTTGGACTTTTTCTTCCCTTCAGAGAGTACATGAGAGTGTGTGCAGAGAAAAAACACGCAGGAGTTTACACCATACGTCTGAATGTATGCATGGAAACTGACAGAACAAGGATTTTATCACACTTAAACAGGTCAGATAACTGTCAGATAATAGCAGGCGTTTGACAGCTACACAGAAGCCTGCAGGAAACAAGGACAATATGGTACAATGTCTTTTTGTGACTCCCTATCAGTCTCTCAGATCGTGACATAAATCCTCCATCTCTATGTTTTTTCTGTGGCTGACTCATTCTGTGGGCATTTACTGTGATTTTCGGGCGACATAATACTTCTCGAGAGCTGGGAAGACAGACGGAGCTTAAAAGACGGAAAAAACCACCTACTGTGTGTCAGTGAAAGCCTAACTTACTCCTCACTTTGCACCAAAGAAAGACTATTTGCAGTGAGCGCTGTGCATAACTAATGAGATGCATATTTTCCTGAGGTGTGGGTGTAGGCATGTTAGCTAGGAAGTAAAATTGGAAATGGTCTATGTGGTGCGGCTGGGGACAGATCAGGGCACGTGGAGGTAGTGGTGACACTGGTGTGACTAGAAACCGAGTGGCATTAAGGAAACGCTGCTGAATCCCAGGGGGACTCCATCTGATTTGTTTTCAACGAGCAACATCTTATTGTACCGCAAAGGTCATTGTTCCTCTGCTTTGTCTCCCAAGTGCACAGAGGCGATTATACATCCACAGAGCTATAATAACCAAACAACAAAAGGGGGTGACAACGAGGCAGACTCATTCAGAATGAAGCACATGTAATTAAAACTGGTTTGGTCAAAGCAAGAAACCCCGAGCGAACCGTCAGGGCAAGTGATTGTAATAGCAGGTTGAAGAAGGAGACACAAATCAGCATCCAGATGGGCTGGATTTCCAGTAATGCCTATTAATAGCAGGACCAAAGGTGACAGCAAAACCATATGTTCTGCAACTTATGGCAAGACTATAATTAGATGTTTTCATGAGATTACTATTGATCTCCATTAACCAACACATTCCCCATTAAATGGATGTAATGGGGAATGTGTTGGATAACATCCAGTGCATTAAGTCAAATTAGTGTCTTTAAACCCAGACAGTAACAGTAAAAACTGGAATTGAGCTAACACTTAATATCTTTATTTGCTTTCTTGCAGAACATTAGATTCAAAGATCAAATCCCTCATGTCTGTCTGATACATATAAAAATAAGAAATCACCTATTAGCACTTGTAAAGCTTACTAATAAACATGTTTTATATTGTTGGTTCAATCTGTGCCAGAACTCTGCGATGAAAACAGAAAGCTGAGTGACTGTAATGGATCTCTTATCTCCTGGGCTGTGTCCATCACTGCATTACTGTCTGCCCTTTTCGTTTAAATGAAATTCATGCGCCATATTGAACGCTCAAATATTCTCACAATAGGGTGAAAAAACACAAAACAAAACATACAAAATTACATATTACATTACACCTTAGTGATGACACAAAACAAGAGTGAAATCTCAATGAACTGCTCGCTATAGGAAACAGTGAACTATTACAAAACAGCAACGTGCTCTTTTTCTGTTGTTAAACAACCGATAGAAAATGTGTGATAGATTTTGTTTGACAGAGCCTGGTTCGCAGTTTTCCCTTACTTTCAGTCTTCATGCTATGCTAAGCTAATCACCCAGCTTGATGACCACAAATGCCAACAGCACACAAGGGGACACAAAATGATCAGTTGAAAATGTTCAAAGAGTGCATTTGCCTCTGGTTTTGCATCTGGGGATCTTTTTAGGAAAGGTGGGGGCCCATTTTCTCACAATCTATGTTATCAGATCCTCCCCACATAAAACCCAAATTGTCTGTATAGTTAGATGATGACAGACAGATGAAATTGTTCTCTAGGTCAAGTCATGTAATATAAATTATACTTCTTTAACTGTGTTGATGTATTTCTGTTTTGTGACATTTGTGTTTTGTGGCATTCTCAGTCTAAAACTCTGAATTTACAGTAAATCAATCCAACACAACCTACAGCCTCAGAATTATCATACAGTTGAGTCAGCGCATCTATATTGAATCCACACCTCCAGACAACCTGACACAGTGTAAATTAATTCAGAAAGGTACTATTTATTACAGGATTACTGTTTTGGATTGAATTAAAAATTTTCTACCTATTCGCCCATGACAGATATTGCTGTAAGATCTAAAAATGTCTTCACTTGTTATGCTGTCAGTTCAGTATAGAAGAATGTACAGTGTCTGTGTATGAAGCAAAGTGTAAATTAATTCAGTATGTTTACAACTTTACAAATAAAGTTTGGTCGCTGAAAAAAGTAAAAATTTAATTTGATGCCAAAAACATGTTTTAAAAAAAGTGGGATGGGGGCAACAAATGAGTTTGTATAATTTGTAAAATATCTCCCAGGTGATTGTTATCATTTAGGCTGAAGTTCTGTTTGCAGTTCCTGGATATGTCCTCCGGGCTGAAGAGGAGAGAGCCTGTTACCAGCACACAGTTAAGGGCTGTGATAGTATGGGGGTGCAAGGGTAACTTGCACATCTGTGAAGGCAGGATTAATGCTGAATGATATTTATAGTTTTTGGAGCAACATATGCTGCGAGCCAGATGACGTCTTCTTCAGGTAAATCCTTGTTTATTTCAGAAAGTCAGTGCCAACCACACTCATGCACATATTACATCTACTGCAGGTTCATATGACAAAGGCCCCAAACCGCTGAGCAGTATCAACCAAGAGCAGGGGAAACACTGCCTTCAAAATGCAAACTAATGACCACTTTAAAAGAAAAGGTGATGCAACACAGTGGTAAACATGCCTCAGTCCCAGCTGTTTGAAAACGTTCCTGGTGTTAAATTCAAAATGAGCACATATTCTGGTATATTAAAAGTTATCACATGCTCAGTTTTGATTCATTTCATCCAAAAAAGAAAGTTGCCACACTGTTAGAACGTGCTGTCCTACAGCGTGGCCTCTTGGACCTGTGCTTTTTCTCCACAGCGAAGCGTCTGTCAAGATGAAAGCTTCGTTCTTTGAATCACTTTCTAATCAATGATCTTCTCTGTGACTAAGCTAGAGTGTCTCCAGCAGGCCTGCGACAAAAGGAGCTGCATGCTCAAGAAGAAGACTGTGTTTCCATTAAGGAGCTGTGAGGGAGCATAAGCAGAGGGGCAGACGAATCAATTACAGCACACATTCACTGATAGATGCTCGTGTGCTTCTCATGGGCATGTTGTACAGTATATTAAACATATATACAGAAGGTTTTCACTCTGTTTGTAATTCAAATGAACTTCTCTGAACATGCAGTAGTGGTGGTAGTAGATGTGTGCTGCTGGGTCAGAGTTTCAGACAGTTTTCTAAGCGACTTTGTGTTCACACATTTGAGCATTTGAGAACCTGGACCATGAAAACTGCTCTCAGACACATGATGCTCTAGCAGCTCCTAGAGGCCATTTTGTTTCTTGCACCTAAAGTGGTTTTGAACTGACTAGATCACTGAAATTACCATTTTTTTTTACTCTCCTCTCTAAGAAAAACACAGATGAAACAGGTAAATTTTCTATTTTTGTATTACATAGCAAAGAATGATTTCAAATGATTTCACAAATATTTTCATTCAAGAATGTCACTGAACAGCTTCCGCTTCTTGGACTCGCCGCTCTGTATTTCCTGCCAGTAGGCTCTTCTGTGTACAAAGTGAGAGAGGGCAAATTTGGCCCACACATGGCGAGCAAACTGATCTGACCTCAGCTGGCTCTCACTTGGAACTGGAGGAGAAGCAGAGACATGGAGGAGGGTCATGAACAGGTATCTGAACACAGGTAGTGCGGTGTGATGTGTAGTTCTGCACCGAAGAGAGTGGAAGCTGTTTGTATTACCCAGTTCCTGTGCGATGCTTTGCCTCTGACTCACTGACGCACTGGTCCATATGGCTTCCAGCACACGACTGCCCAGCCTGGAGCAGGCCATGTGAACATACTGACCCTGGGAGCACAAACGATGAGATGAGGAATAAGCCTGAAGCCACAGGACACTTAAGAGAATCCGAATCGTGTTTCATTACATTACAGTTTTTTGCACGTTTAGTTTATTTTGAGCAATTTGCACATAAAAAAGTCTGAGTGGAAGGATTAGAAATTTGAAAATAGAGTCACAATAGCTCACGTAAAGCATGTGACAAAAATGTTTGCTGAAGAGACGAAAAATCACATTGAGGAAACTAATCTTGCTCCAATTAACACATGAAACAAAAATGCCAAGTTTACATCACGTCTTCCACGTCACTCTTTCCCACTTTTAACTGGCGCTCTTATAATTACATCGTCTTCTTCAGCTCAGCCTCAGAATGAATAATGCGACACTGCTTGAACATGAACCCGAAACAACTACTTATTGTCTTATTGTTGGAAACAGCAGCTGACAAAATCATTTCCCACAAGGTCCACTCAGCAGCTGTTCTGAAGCTTTTGATGGTGGCACACAATCTTTCTCCAGAGGCCAAGTTGGCCAGTTGTCATGGAATTTTAAATGAGTGGTCGTTTGAGCCAACATGGACAAAAGCTCCTTAATGAGCTCAGGAAAATAGAAACTGACTGCTGGGCATCTCCGACTGCAGGGGAACACGGTGCCATGTGAGTGAAAGCTAATTTAACCTCGTTGTGAGATTGTTTGGGCAAAAACCAGGATGCGCTGGCAGCAGGAGCCTGGTGCAATATCTTATAATTCTATGATGGTGGTGATAAATACCAAAGTGTCAACACCACTCGGATACCTCTGCGAGAGACATTCAGCTGCTCTATTTGCTGAAATTTCATTTTACCCCCTCCACAGAGGGATTCTTTAGAGACTGCAAATGTCATTTTGGAATGATTACAGGAAGCAGCAGCAGACAGACGCAAAAGCAAGGCCAGACAACCACGTCTGAAACCTGACACATCTAACAACTAATGAAAATCATTACAACATGACCAGCCGGGAGCCGTTGTAATGAAAATCATTACAACATGTTCCGTTCTCTGCACGCATTGTTCGGTTCAGAAAGTGATGCCTAAGAACCAAAGTAACAACTTCGTAAGATAATCAATTTAGAATCACGTGTGAAAAAGAAAAGGAAATGTTGAATATTTCTCTATAATACAGCTGTAAGTCAACGCATCGCTTCGTCAACGCATCTCTTGACTACTTCACCGTTGCGACGGCTCTCGTACCTCCAGCCTCTTGAGAATCTTGCCTCTGCCCTTGTCACTGGACGTGGTGATGAGGGCCTGGAGGACGTGGCTGCCAGCGGGGTCGGTCGCCAGCTTCAGGAGGTCGGCGGGACTCAGGGTGCGCAGGCTGCCGAGGAGGAGGGAACGCTCCTTGAACTTGGCCAGCGCCTGGACCAGCCGGGAGCCGTGGTAGCAGATGGAGGACAGTGGGACCTAGAAATGTGGAGGAAACAACAAGTGGTACTGTACCTCTCCGCATCCTGCAGCTATAATCTGACATCAACAGTGTGTGGGATTCATTGGTATTCAGAGGGTTTTGTGGTTCCGCTATTATTTCATTTGAAATGTCAAGACTATAATTAAAATCAAGCTGCAAACGATTTGACTTCTCCCGGCTGTTTACCTCTGGCTGCGTGCTGCCCTCTGCTGCGTCACGGTGGTAGTACACTTCATAGGTGAGCAGGGACATGAAGAGAGGGAGGCAGCTGACGTGTCGAGAGCCAGGCTCGGCGCAGTGGAACGCCTGCGAGGGAACACATCAGCGCAGTTTCCATTATCCATAAATCAAGCAATAAGCAGTTTTAAAGTGGTCATGTTTATAGTGAAGTTTTGATCTCAGTCATAAAGAAGGAGGAATAAACAAGAGACAAGGGGATTGTTCTATTGATTTAAGAGTGACGTGGAGCTTTACAACTCAATAACAAACACGCTTTGAGGCTTACACGCAGGAGGCACTGCATCATCTCGTCCTGTCTCTCTTCACTCTCCGCACAGCTCTCGGCCAGCTGGACGATCACACCCATGTGACCTGCGGCCAGGATGGCCTCCACACCCTGGACCAGCTCGTCGAACAACCTCGGGAACTTTGGAGAAAGAGACAGAAAGAGAGGACGTCATGGATAAACCTCGTGGTACATCCTTCATCTCCTCAACCAGGCGCTAGGACCTCACCAGTTTGTATTTGGCTGAAGATGCAGTCAGCCTCTGTATGGGGAAGTTGGCGATCGGATGGAGGGCTAAATCCACCAGTACACCCTTAAGATGGTTCTTGTACAGGTCGCGCAGGAGGGACTTGTGGGATAGCTGAATGATCGTTTCAATGAGGTGACTGGAGGCCTGATCCTTCAGGAAGACCAGAAGTGGACTAAAGGGACGTAACAATTACATTTTACAGAAATTCACTCTTTTAAAAATCTGTTTCTTACTATTCAAGACTCTGACCTGACTCCTGGGGCAGCACTGCGACTTGTCAGATACTCCATGATGCGTTTGAGGAGCTGTTTGCAGAGTTTGGGCCGTTTCCTGTGACACACAGTTAACATGGTCTGGAACACCGCACTAGCAACAGCATCTGTCACACTTACTAGAAGGAAAGAGACGTGAAGAGAGAGAAATAGTGAGCGATGAAACACGTGCATATTTTCAATCATGAAACCTTTACATCAATGTTAGCTAGAACCAATGTATCAAAGCTGCACTCTAGTCCTTATTTAGTCCCACACAGAGCATTTAACCTGTAAAACTACATTTACATTAAACGCTGAACTGGCTCCAAACTGTCAGACTTTGTCATACATCCTGTTTTGTAACATCTCCCTCCTCTGCAGAGATGCACACTACTGTCCAGACCGAGTAGTTAATTTTAAGGACAATACCCAGAATACCCTTACATCTACTATAAACAGATTACCACACTGCTGTTGTCTAAGTGGATGTTGGTGTCAGGTGTAATGGAACTCCTGAGTCTCATTCCTATTTCAGTACTAGACACTGTAAAACAGTGATACACTAAGTTTTAAAAAAGGGTGTATTCTTTTTACATTAAACTCGGTGCCTGTCAGCCGCTGCTGCAGCATCAGTGCATCCCTACTTCTCTCCGTATGCGCATATATGTGTCATCATCAGTGTCAGCACCTCACTACCCACTAAATATAGATATGGAGGGGAGCAGGGTCCTTAGAGAAATGTCTCACGTTTTCATTTAACCTGCACATGTGTGACAGTTCAGCACCTCAACGAGCGTGAAATACAAACATAATTGTGAGCTATCGATGCAGAAACATCGGATCTGTTTAAAAAAAAAACGTTAGAATTGAGCTTTAAGGCTTTCATGTGAGCGCAGCCTAATTTTCATGGTACTTGTTAAACTTGTATTGAATAGGTCCTGCTGTGTCGGTTTCCATTACGCCCATAGGTCACCACAGCTCTGCATCTCAGACACATTTCAGGTCTCTCTCTAGTCAGTCAGAGTTCTCGTGCGTCAGTAAAAGGACAGACTGCGGAGAAACAGAGTCTGTTTCTGTGCAGCAGGTGTTGTGATATTCAAACTGCACAGCTGGATTTCTCATATAAATTCAAAACACAATCTAACGTTTCTATTCAAAAAAAAAAAAAAGCACTTCCCCTTGGACTCTTTTGTGAGTCCTCACTCGCATTTAACAGGCTTAAATGTTTTTTTTTTTCTGATTCCAAGAAAAATGTCAAAGCTGTCAGGAGCAAAGCAGCAGACAGTATTTGTTAAATATATCTGACCAAAACGGCAAATTTCCTTTCAAAAAGTCCTTCAGCAAATAATAAATAATATCATTAATCATCTGAAACCTCAGTCTGTCAAACATATAGTCTCTGTTTACACTTTTTATCTGTTAAAAACTGATACAAATAAAAAGGTATTTCAAGCTAACAGAAACAGATACAGTTCTAATGTTGTTTTCCAGTACTTTTAACATTTTCCCTCTGTGATAACGGTGGATATAAGACAAGGCAACAACTAAGATGTGGGTACACACACACAATAAGACTGAATGAGAGATGACTCACAGTTAATGTTTTCCATCAAGGTCTCTGTAAGACTTTTCAGCTCGTACCAAAACGACGTGGGAATCTCAAAGTCGGTCAGCTGTGCAGCAGCGTTGCGTTCTTTAACGCCTAGAGAAGAACAACAATATGTCAACATAATGGGTCATAAGAAACTGACAAACCCACCAATCACAGGCTTTGCATTATTTTTCTGTCTTGTGCGAGGAAAAAGAAAAGGTGGAGATGAAAAACCAAATGGATGACATCACTAGATTTCTCTCATACTGTCAGGTAAGGGTCGGGCACTGCCAGAGTTGACTTGTTCATTAAGAACAGCTTGATATATTAGGCCAGTAGTTTTCAAACTGTGAGACACAACTCCCTGAAAGGGGGTGGGTACAGTGTGAGGTGAAAGACACATGTGCATATTGATGATCTATAAATAAAGGGAAGCTACTTATTGTAGTCTGGCGTGCTGATTGATCCATTTGTCAACACAGTATGTAACTGGAGCTGCAGCAGTGACACACAGTGATGGAGGCAATTACAGTATTTTAAAAGCCTTCGTGCCTGATTGCTGCAATTTGCATCACAAATCTCAGAGTCATATTTTTAGATGCAGTGTGGCTTCCGCTTCCTAGGGATATCATTATCTCTGATGTTCATCTCAATAAGGAACAAAAAACTGCAGGATCTGTCAGAGAGTCATCATGGTTGACTTCAGTAATAAACTAATCCAATGAGAGTTGAGATGAGTGTAACCACGAGCTGCCAGTACGGCAGCTGATTCAGCAAACGTATGAATGGTACCAATTTTTCAGCCTAAACAAACATAGGCTGGAAAAAAAAGGACTCAAGCTGTAGTCTGCAGCTAAATAACTGACGCCATGGTAACCATATACTTCCTGTTTACATCCTCCAGAACATTACACAGACTGCAGTTACAAAGTTTACTCATGATTATCTACCAAAGGAAGGAAGGCAAAGACAAGTAATTGGAGATGCAAATGACAGAACCTAGTGCCTTAAGCCAAGCAGTTATTTTGTGCGCGCGCGTGTGTGTGTACCTGGACGAGACTCAGTGCGCGGTGCTCCGAGGCAGCCTGCCAACACATTGAAAACTGTGCGGACCACATGTGAGCCGTGGACGTGTTTGATGAACTCTGCACTGTTGTCTCTGACCACCTGACTCAAAGCCAACACCTGCGCCTCCAGTACTCCACAGCCCTCCTCCTCCTCCTCTTCTTCTTCTGTGGCAGCAGATGGATCCTTCTGTGATGACTCTAGGGATAAAAGAAGCAAAAAAAGATTAGCACTTGTGGCTTTGTGCGATTCCACCAATGTACAGTTTTTACCTCTCAATAAGAAATGGAACGTCATTTCTCACCCATCCATCTGGAAGCCTGTCTGACTGCACTCTCCACTACATGGCCGCCACACCGGTCACAACAGACTGCCTTAAACTCTGACCCTGATTCTCCACCCAGCTCAGCCAGCACCTCCCCCACTTGTTCAGGACTGGACAGTGGCAGCAGACTCTGCAGGGTGATGCTTCCTGTCTGGTCCATTGCCACAACGTTTGCTTTGCCTTTAACTTCAGCGAGGACATTTTCCACAAACATCTCTACATATTGAAAAGGACACAGCAGATGTCAGTAGAGACGGGAAATGCAAAAGATGGTTACATGTGACTCTGGGTGAGATAATCCTTTATCAGTCCCACAAGTGGGAAATATGTGTATTACTGAACATCAAGATAACTTAGGCTCTGTTTTCACCTGCTACTTAGACGTGTCTGGTGCGAGACTAGTGTGATAACTGTGCCTGTAGCCTTGGTATATATAAATGAATGGTCATCCTGCAGAAAGATAAATGATTTATCACTTAACTCATTTTTAAGTAAATGCTAGATAGCTCTTTTTTTTTATTAATCTACATTACAACTGTCCTATTTTATGACACTGATAGAAAACAGACAGGTGATTATTTCAAATATGTAAGTGGCTCATCTGTGTTGTATTTATGAATAGATCCTGAGACGCAGTGTAGAGAGCAAGTTTCAAATTCTAAATAGAAAACAAATGTCTTCTGTCTGCCAAACAGACCGTTTGACTGCAGCTAACTATACATCTGTTAGCGATTATTCATCTGCTATGCAGAGGTTAAGTACATTAACCAACTTTCACTATTGTAGCTTGGACTATGTAATGAACTTTAACCAGAAAAATGGGCAGGGGATTTTTTTCAATCCAAATTATCTGACAGACAGAACAACTTCTATTTGTGATCTCATGTGGTAGTGTACTAGTGTAATAAAATCCACCCTTCTGCTGAATACTCCCAGCTTGTATTAGCTTCCCGTGCTCTGCTTGCTCACATCTCATTATTATTCTCACCTCTCTCCTCATTATCTTCAAAGTCTTCCTTGAGCCTCTCCCCAACTCTGCGGAAATAACCCACACTCAGAGCATCCAGGCGCTTCCTGCCACCGTCTCCATGACCCTTTCCTCCCTCTTCACCTTCTGTTCTCTTCTTCTTCCCTTCTCCTTCCCCATCATCTCTGTGATGGCTCCTCTTCTTTCCTCCTCCACCTTTCTGTGGCTTTCTTTCCTCCGCTTTCGCCAACATAGCAGTAGACCGTTGTGATGTTGATGTTCTGTCTGAGTTAGGAAACACATGACAGGAGACTGTGAAGTTATTATATGGCTGTGGTGGTCATGTTCACATCCAACTGATCTGCCAGAATATTAAATGATTAACTGGTACAGATAAGTTTGTGTCTTATACTATAGATCACATAATATAATATAATAAAGAGAATTAAAACAAATTCTCAGTAAAATAAAAATAGAATTTAAAAATTGATACTTCCTAATCTCTAGAACATATAAAATAATATTAGTTTTATTTCATATTTATTTATGTTTTACTTGTATTAATAGAATATCTTGGATGTAATGTTAAAGAGAAGACAAAGTTTTTGGTCTGTGATTATACAATTAATTTGACCACATAATGAGCGGATATAAACACATGCCTCTTCTGTGATCACAACAACGTAGGTAATGAGTAATAGAAACACAAATTTTTTTCAGTCCTGCAGTTCTAATTTCATTTTTTATGTTTTCATCGAGGACATTTAGGAAATGCAATAAAAACAGGAAATAATTAATTGTTAGGTAACAGCAACATATGCCGAATTTCTCTTTGGCCTCAAGTATTTCAGATAATAACATAAGTCATGTTTAACGAAGTAAAGATGTTTCCGATAAAAGTTATAAACTTTAAATGACATATATTTTGAATATGGAGCTAGACTAAATACGCCATAGAGACTTCAATGTTAACTTGCTACTTGACAACAGTAACATAAAATACCTCGACACTGTGGCCATTTCAACAAACTGTTAGGAGCAGAGAAACGACACGTTGGTAAAATGAACTGATACTCACAGAATTGGTAGAAGAGAGAACAATAAAGCAAAGCAGATCAATTCACGTGTGAGAGACGGTGTGTTCCGAGGCGCCGTGTTGTTGACGCGTGGTGATGACGTCAGGTTGGACGGTACCTAATGAGTTTCTTTCTTTATTAGTTTTTCCCACTTTTTTTAGTTTTAGTTTCGTCACTCTTTAAATAAAAAGAAATAACTACGGTAGAGGTAGTTCACTCAAATATTTGCTCCACTTGAAAGGACGACAAAACGTTTTATTTGTCATAAAACAAACAATTATTTACATACACTTTACCTAAATGTTGCTGTTTATTTTTAGAAATTAATACCAATACATAATATACAATACAATGCAATTAACTTGTTAATAAATTAATTGTGTCAGGCACGGTTACACATTAATGGTCGTTCTGTCATTCAAAGTTTTCCACCACTAGGGGGCAGCATGGTTACTTTGATGGTAGCTGATCATGTTTTATAAAATATATGTGAGTCAAAATAAAGACATGAAATTACAACATGCTGGAGAGGGATAGCATATCAGAGCTTAACCTA
Organism: Ctenopoma multispine; assembly: GCA_034779795.1. Taxonomy (NCBI): domain Eukaryota; kingdom Metazoa; phylum Chordata; class Actinopteri; order Anabantiformes; family Anabantidae; genus Ctenopoma; species Ctenopoma multispine. The sequence goes on along the minus strand of JAUYWH010000009.1, from coordinate 3,983,765 downwards.
TTTAGCAAATACAGCAAACGTGCCTTTTGTTTGTTTGGTACAAATCAATCTGAATACTTTATTACTCTATTGCCTGACATTTCTTTCCAGTATCATCATTCAACATTCATCTTTATGTACAGTACAAGTTGATCAATTGTTGTTGAAGAAATGCTAACATTTTGGAAAATAAACACATATTTAAAAGAAACATTGTATGTAAGTTGATGCAAGTAACAGTCTGTTCTGTTTACATATTAAATTCATTTTAAATGTGGTGTCAAACAAACTCTAAAGGTCAGGACCTGGGTCTTGACTTTATAACATTTGACTTGTGAAACAATGTCACTTACACCCCTGTGGCAATAATGACATCAGTATATCTGAGTGTGTAGTTACAGGAATCAGAGGTTAGGCAAAGTGAGATGTTGTCATTTCTAACTAGAATGGGAAAAAAAAGTCTTGGGTTACGTTTGCAGTGTGCTTTAGGTCACTGTCTTTCAGCACTGTGAAACACAGTCTTTTGACTTTTAAAGTACCAAATCTTCTGTAAAATCTTCATGTTTGCAGAATTGTATTGACATTGGCATTTTCACATATTTTTGGCAACTTCTATTATTTTGATGTTTATCAGTGTTTTGAATTTTGTGATAAAGTCTCCTTTTTTTTAAATTCCAGTGAAGTCTTGATAGACACAGAAACACCTACCTCCTGAATGACCAACTGCTGCAAGGGAGTTTTCTTCACCAGGGAAAGAATTCTTACTTCATCCATCATCCACAGTTGTTCTGCAAAGTCTTCCAGGTCTTCTGAAGTTCCTGAGCTCACCAGTGCATTTCTTCGTTTTAAGAATGTTCCCAATAGTTGATTTTGCCACACCTAATGTTTCTGCTGTCTCTCTGATGGATGTGCCTGATGGTGGATTGTTTCACTGGGAGCGACAGGAAGCTGGACGTCATATTGGCAGTTAACGCCAACCAACAGATTGTAAATACAAATGCCACACTTGAAATGTTACATTATGAATTGTTGTAATTCCTTTATGGTACAATATCTTAGATGTACAGTGGCTTGCGAAAGTATCCGGCCCCCTTGAACTTTTCCACATTTTGTCACATTACAGCCACAAACATGAATCA
>JAUYWH010000009.1:3961323-3979835 GCA_034779795.1 Ctenopoma multispine | reverse complement strand
GAAGGAGTTCCCAGAGGTGTTTAGCACTTGTTGGCCCCTTTGCCTTCACTCTGTGGTCCAGCTCAACCCAAAACACACTGAATGAGAAGCTGTGTCCAAACTTTTGTCCTGTAATGTATATAAAAATAACACTTCAAATGCCTTGATTTATGATGTTTCAATAACCTTTATCTGAGAATCTGAAGTCTGGAATATGCTTATTGCCTTTCTGCTGAACGTCAAATAAGAATGTTGAAACCACTTTTGTTCATTATTTAGCCAGAAGACTAGGCCTGCAAGAACCTCTTATAATATTTGCAATAAATAAATCAAAATTCAATATAGGTAAATAATACAATTAATTGTGTTTAGCATGGCATAAAATGTGGCAGCATGGCACTGCCTGCTAGTCACAAAATCTGTCTATGAGCACGTCTAAAGTTTGTTAATTTACATTAACATTATCTTTTTTAATCTAAGGGCTGTGGGACAGTTTTGCCTATGTTTAGGTGTTTGTCCCTGCTAAAGTCTTTATATTATATTAAGATAGGCTTGGTTATTTTCATTTTTAGCTAGAGGTACCTGTAAATGTGAAACTAGCTTAACTTAGCATAACATTAGAGATAGACAAAAAAAAAGTCAGCTAAATTAAGTTCAGTTTTTAAAAAATATATTTGTACAGATTAAACAAAGATAAAACATGTTAATTTGTAAGCTTTGTTGCTAGGCAGTTTTCTTTGTAGTTTCAAGAGAACCAGTCTAGCTTGTGCCTGTTTTCATGCTTTATGCTAAGCTAAGTTGATCTGCAACTGGTTGTGTCTTGATATTTAAGTCCACAGTCATAAGGGCAAAAGGAATTTTCTCATCTATTTCTCAGGAAGAAAGTGAATAAGTGTATTATACACGTGTCCAAATGCAATAAATCCATTTGGCATAATATGAGTGTTGTACTCATATTAAAGTGATAAAGTAAAACAGATCATGCACTGTAGCTTTGTGCTGTGTTCCTCCTTATATACTATCAAATATTAAATGTTGTCAATACAGTGGGTAGTCTAGAAAAATGATTGTGTGAAGGAGTGTACATACCACTGTATGTTTGTGTTGCTCATACCAATTATTTTTGCATACCATAAGTGCCAGCATTCAGTTCCTAATATCTATTTTTATTTTTTTTATATGTTTTGTTGTGTTTTATAGAAGACAAGGAAACTTTTGTCCCCAGTTCTATTATGTCTCCGAAGTTTCCTTTGGCATTGCTGCTTGCTGTTTGGTTTCCCACGTACGGTGTGAGAGCCAGTCCCATCTGTTACACTCAGATACTCAGCAAACCCAAGTCACCTTTCTGTTTCCTCTCACGCCCACCACTCGCAGAAGCTGCAAATGTTAGTCTGTGTCATTTATCACACTGGTGTCAAGCTAGCAGGATCAACAATACCACTGCTAATGGTCTGCATTTTTCAAAAGAAAAAGTCATTTTTATAAAGTTTTTTACAAATGACTTTCAATAAAACTGATGAAACTGTTTTTTAGTAGTTTATTACTTTATTCATTTTATTAGTTGCTTTATTAGTTTCATTTTTTTTACACATTTAGGAACATTCACACTAATAAAGGCTCTGTTTTAAATGCTCCAGTAAACCACGTCGGGAAGTCAGCAGGCACAACACAAAAGCTCAGAGACATGTTTTACCGCTCAAAGCTTTTCTCTTCCACAGCTCAGGAAACAACATGTGATTCTAATTTCAGCCTTGTTTTGTCTAATATTGAAATAAATGTGTTTCTCCTACCTGGCGTGTCTAACCCTGCGACTGGGGAACAACTAATATACTTCCAGAGCCTTCTGTGGTAGAATCTAATGTACTAAAATGACACCACTTTCTCCTGTCAAAACCTTAACACACATTCTCATCTTATGATGTTCAGACAAATTTAGTATTTTAACAGTAAAGCTGGACATACTTCAGTTTGCTCAGCATGGCTGAATATATATGACTTCATTGTGATCTACTGCCAAACCACAATACTGGTGCACTTCACATAGCACGTAGGAAGTGTGCACATGGGTAACTGAGTCGTCCATATTACAGTACTGATGATTTGATGTGAGTCTTCATTGTTTAGTCTGATCTGTTGTCAGAGCAACAGGTTCTTAATCTTCTACCTGCATTAGTGCAGCTATTGATATTTACAGTACCTGGATCAGGAGTTTTAGGATAAATCCTAAAATACATTAAGTCATACTCAGATACAACAGGCTTATGTTGGTCTTTCTTTTCCCGTCCATGCTGGCAGAGTTTCCACCTTACTGAACAGCAACCAGAAGATCTGCACTTACTGTGACGCTTTCTCTGATTATCCTGCCTGGTAACAGCATGTGAGTCTGAATTATTTCATAAACAGGCCTCTGGGAAAGAAAGTTCTTTTTTCTTTTCTCTGAGGTTTTTCTGGGGGGGGGGAGCTGAAAGTGCGTTTAAAGGGGAAGTTATGTTTTGTAGGGGATTCCCTGTAGACGAGGTTTAAGCTTGAAACCACACTTTGGTTGTCTTGGTTTTATATTAGTAGTAACAGAGTATCAGCCACTACATGTGTGACTATACCTACATTGCTGAACATTACGCAACAACTCTGTGCACATTATTGTGTGTGTGACTTTTCATATCGAGTCACTGCGTGCGTTCCTGGTGGAAACTTATTTCATGTCGTGGAGGGTGGGGCGAGATGGGCAGAGCCGAGAGGAAGAAGGGGTGTGTGTCAGCTTAAAGCCCCGCGAACTACATTCCAGCAGAGCCACATGAGTGTTCCGACCCAGGAGCGCAGAGAGTGACGAAAAGAAACGAAAAAAAAAGTTGTCTTACGCTGAGGGAGAGAAGTGGAGACGGAGCACAAGTTCCACCGCTGATCCAAAGAAGAAGTCAACGAGGAGAAAGTAAGTCGCTCTTTTAAAGTGACGCGCAAACTTGTAGCGGTGCGCACATGAGCCAGTTAACGGTGTCTGTGTTTACTTAAGGTTTCTATAATTAAGGGTTTATAATTCTTCCCGGAGAGGGAGACTCATATCCCATAAACTAAGAAAGACATTTAGGCACGTTTGCAATAGAACAGAACTTCTAAAAGTATATCACAATGTACAATCTGATATTTATATTTATTATATTTATTATTATTATTATTATTATATTTATTCAACTTGAGCATCCTCGTTCAGCTTTAGTTGAAGTTTGATGTCAATAAATACAACAAAACCGGTTTTATTTCGAGTACTTAAGAAAAAAAAGGTATGTTCGTCCTATCACATTTAAAGCTTTTATTGTATTTTCAAGCCTTCAGCCTTGTTTGTTTGTGACTAAACAACTCAGAGACTTTAAAGGATTTTAAAGGACTTTTTTTGTGCATATGATGGCATTCCAGACATCTACTGTCACAAAAAACAAACAAACAAATGTAGCCAATTAATGAATTTGACATGGGACCAGCATCCCCAGACAAACATTTAAAGTTAGTGTCGTTTGGGAGCAGTGACTTGAATTTGAAGCACTTATCTCGGTGGCCAGTAGGCATACCAGCAGTGCCAGTGTGCCAACACAAACCGAAGGAAGAGAGCTACAACAGGGAGAGGGCACAAACAGCACAATGACAGAAGTGATACATGATAGGCAAAGGCAAAAAGAAGATGAAGGAGTAAAACTTAATTTCAAGCTTGGCTGATGGCTGTATTATAAATCCATTTAGGCGTGTGCATTAAAGTGTGAGAGAAGAGCAAGGCTGCCAAAAAAAAGAAAGAAAAGAAAACTGAGCATGTGGAATAGCTTTTCATGGTTTTAGTGTGTTGAGTGGATGACTGTAATTGGTCGTTTTCAGGCCACATAAGGTGCAGTGTAGAGATAACTTGGCTTTGAAAAGTCAGGAACATACAGAAGTTACTAATGAAACATTATGTTTTATATTTTGAAAAGAATGCACATTTGCACTACTTTTTCACCAATTATATCTGTATCTTTAATTCAGTCATGTGTGTGAGTGAGTAAGTTCAGTTCATTGCTGTTTTCTGAACTTAGCAACGGAATAAAGGCGTCACAGGATGGGTGAAAGTGCAGGACTCCTGGGTGGTGTGACTTTTGGGTGGACATCGTGGTGCGGCTTATTTTGGTGCATTGTTTCATTGTGTCATTCTGAATCATCTCACAATGATTCACAATGCTTTTGTCAAATATTTAGCCGATTTGGAAACAACTAAAAGGAAGAGGAATGTCATCTGACCGCCCGATAAACTCAGGAAGTTGAAAAATCTGTTTGCATAATGTCACACACACACACGCCTATACACCCACAGAGGTAGTGCACACATACACACACCCATACCCACATTCTATACTTATACATGGATTTTGAGGATCTGATATTGTGAGGCATGTCTGCCTCTTCCTCAGCTGTCGCCTGGCCTTTGAACTGTAACACATAGCAGCTCAGCCCGTTTGATACACTTGCTAAATACTATACTATACTATACTATACTTGCTAATAATAGTAAAGCAGCAAACCTATATTTAAGCTTAAAACTTTCTAACTTGGTGCTTTATTTCGCAAAGTAGAGTCTTACATTTGAACCAAGACAACAAGACACACTGAGGTATGCATGGAAATAAGTCGATATACTAGAACTGGCCACCACCCCAGGTCAGACCCTCAGGCAACATTACTACATATGTGAGTTACTCAGCTCAAGACACAATTTTCAACCAACTGATGGAGGAGTTAGTGTTTGTTAGTTAACCGAATGACTTGAGAATAATGAGCCTATAGACCACACATCTCTTACAGTACATTGCTTACTTAACAACGCTGCGTTTCTCTGCAGCTCATTTATTGTTTATGGGTGTTTTACTCTGGTGGTGCTTTAATGTTTGGGTTGTATACATTTATGTTTGTGAGCAGCGTCAGGATTTTATGTTGAAATAGATAAGTTGCAGATGTTGAGAAAAAGGAGGATAAGAAGGCCTCCTCCCCCTGCCTCTCTAGTAAACATTTTTTTTCCACTTTCCCAGCTATGATGTTTGGCTTGTGGCCCTGTGTTTAGAAGCTGAGTTAGAGAGGAAGGACTGGCTTATCTTTAATGTGACAAATGATCTAATCCTGCTCTGATTTTCAGTGCAGTGTATGAGGGTGGGTCTGTGACAGTGTGATAAATGCTCATATGATCTGCAGTACTGTACACCTACATCTGCAGTGTTAGGTGCATGCACAGACACACTATGCTCCATCAGCTGGGGTGAGGCAGATGGAACCCAGCTGCCTGCAGGAGATTTTTCAGGGAGTGTAGCAGACAAGGACGAATGGCCAAATAACCCTTTTTTTTGTCAAAGAGAGAGCATGTCTGGAATGTGGTAATTGTTGGAAAAAGTAAAAGAAAAAGTGTAATGGGTATGTCATGATAGAAAGATGAAAGGACAGTTCTGTTAATTAGATTGTTATGAATACAAAGCCTCAGTGGAATGAAATGTCCTGTAGCACCATTAGCATCTGTTTCTTTCTTCTGTAGCGACAATGCTGTCGAGCTGCTGAGCTCGTTGCTGCAGATAGGTTTGGTTTTTATGAATTTGAGAATTCATCCTTTCTCACCAGCTGCATACATTTTAATGAATGGGGTTTTCACTGTGGTCCTCACAATGTAATAAGAATAAGAATAAAAAAAGAAATTCAACAACAACATCCAGAAACAATATCCTCATCACTCTTAGTGCTTCACAAAGCAAATCAGCAAATCTCTAAGTGATTATGTCTGAGGTAGAAAGTAGTTCCAATGAAAACTGTTCATAGCACGGTCTGGAGATTTTTCAAAGCCTTTCAGATAAACACTTCTCCACAGAAAAGCTGAACCATCTGCATGCATACACACTGACAGGGGGGATCTGAGAGAGCAGGTGTTAGGGGTTTAGTATAAATTTAAATTGAACACTTATTTTTATACATTTAAATTCACTCCTATGTGTCTAAACTAACAAAACTGTTGCTGTTCTTTTTCTCTCAAAATTTTGCTTCCCAGAATGCCAGGTGAGCGACTGATAGTGAGAAACACATCAGAAGTCGGGCGTTTTCCTGGAGCAGCACCACCCACCAGAGTGGAGCTAACCATTCAGATTGAGGGGGATAAGAAACAGGAAGAGGGGCGCTGTCGTCGCTTTTTCAGGAAGATCTGTCCGTGCTGCTGTAAGCGTCAGAGCAGCACCTCCTATAATGTTACAGATAGAGTGGAATTTGTTAAACCCCCAGCTCCAGAGCCCACCCCAGCCCCAGAGCCGGACAAGCAAACGGCTGAGAATGGAGACGCGAAGGAAATGGAAGGTAACTTTGGGTTTTCAGGACAAACTTCCGCAGCAATATAGAGACGCATGTCTAAATCTGTATATGCAACTTTCCTCCCTCAGAAATGAAGTTGTCAGTATGTTCGGTGGATCTGCTGAGCTCCAGTAAAGGACAGAACAGACAGGAGCATCACACTGACCTGTATCACGGAGATGAGCTGATCATTCGCAGAGGACAGACCTTCCAGATAGAGCTGGAGCTCAACAGGCCCTTCAGTGCTGACACTGACAAGCTGCATTTGGACCTGAAAACAGGTATGAGACTAACTAACTACAATACAAACATATTATCGGTATGATAAATAGCAGCAAGTGTCTGAGTGGGTACAGTATTGCAGTGTGTGGATCAGGCTTTTCAAGGAAACATCTTACAGAAAAATGGGAAATTAAAACCCAAACAACAAAAGCAAAATAATAAATAGAACAGAATAAAATGAATAAGAAGATATTATGGTAAGGCTGGAAGTGAGATTTTATTTAGTACTGTTCATAAATCTGGGGAAGTCAAATTGAAGCAGCAGAGGCCAAGATATCTTCACTTTTAGTTCCTATGGCTAAAGCCTCATGAACTCCCATCATACAACACTTAAGTGTTAAGTTGACCCTCATTCCCAAGTAAATGCCAGCTTCTTCTTTCTCTTATAAATGAAGGCCCAAGCCCCAAAAGCATCTCTACATCAGTGACTCTGAACCAGGAGTACTTGAGCTCCAGAGAGAGTACGTCAGTAGTTGCCAGGAGCTGGTTAAATGTAGAGTAGCCCAACAAAGTCAAAATACTAAAAGTATGTTTTAGATAAGTATCTATAAATCAGAAAAAAAATAAACAGTGATGGTGGATAAAAGATTCAAATAGATGGCTAAAAGTTGCTGCTCGATGATCTACAGTTGCAATTGTTAGAGGAAAGTAGCTGAAAGTACAGTTAAAATAAAACTAGTAGAGAAACGGTAAAGTATGTATTTCATAGATTGATTTGAATTTAAGTAACACCATATTACAACATTTGGGTGATGTTGATGACGGAGTACTTGAGTTCATCTAAGTCACAGATAACAGCATCTATGGTGGAATTTACCTAAATCTGTAAAAGTGGTGGATTGCCCTTTAACCAATGTTCTCTGTCAACCTATGTGAAGTGCTAAAGAGCACTGACTCCAAACAAAGTACAGGGAAAGTGTTCAGACTGCTGTACATAGCTGGCATGTTTGGAGCGAGCAGCAGTTCTGTGGCACAGGTTTTAGATTCCATCCCACAAGCCCAGTGTTGTTGTTGGGAGAGCTACCAATATTTGCCATTTTCTCATTAGCTTTGCTTTTACTGTCACATTTGCGGTGAAAAAAGGTTTTAAGTGTTGCTCTATAGACAGGGTTTTGTGTAACTGTCACTGTTTAAGTACCCCTGTTTTGTGCGACCAGTAACCTGAATAAAGATTCAGAGTCAATTTTCAATGAAGGTGATGTTCCAGAAGAAAAGAGACAGCGTTTTTTTTCATTGATTCCATTTTGAACGAGTGTTAAGAGGTGAGAGAGGAAGGGTGGGGAGCGCTGGCTGCGGTCGGGTGGAGAACAATAGTTCCTTGATAAACTCCGTACTCGCTTCAGCAAATAGCAACTAAAGACAAGCAGGCTGCCACAAAGCAAATGCACCAGAGGAAAGCATCCAATAAGTCTTTATCCAGCTAGTGAGACACAGAGAACTAAAATAATATTATTTTTCTCTTCAGAACTCTTCGACTCCTGAGCTGATTGTCATAAAATAGATGTCCTTGTTTTTCTGCAGGGATGTGTGACTATGTTGGATTCTTTTTTAAATTTCTGTTTCTGTGGCTGGAAAGCCTCCAGCACCGCCGGCTGTGTGTCATTCACTGTATAAACAGATGAACAAACACACATATTGACGTTTAATCTGTGTCCAACCAACATAGTGGATGTTGAATGCAGTGCAAGTTCTTTTATTTAGCTTAGTCCAAATTTTCACAGTTAGCTGCAAATCAGAACTAGGTGAAAATTGGAAAGCACTTTTTGGATCTGTATTGCAGAGCAGTCAGCGACGACTTCACAAGGAAGTGAATAAGCTAATTACTCAGAATATCAAAAATTCATTAAATTGGACAGAAATCTGAAATTCAAAGTATATTGTACACCATCACCCAAAATGAATTTAATGTACAGATATTAAATTAACATTTCCCTGATTCAACACAACCTGTCTGGTGTAGGTCCCCTGCCTTTGGTGTCTAAAGGCACCCATGTCATCATACCACTGGTGGATCACCTGGAGGACGAACGCTGGGAGGCCAAAGTCGTAGAGCAGAACGGCAACAAGATCAAGCTGTCCGTCAACTCTCCAGCCAACGCTGTGATTGGACTGTACGGGCTCACTGTGATGACCAGCTCTGTAAAGGACAAGGTTGCAACTGCTCACGACTCCAACAAGAACCTCATCCTGCTCTTCAACCCATGGTGTGAAGGTAAGGCTGAAAAAATATCTGCAAAAAGTCAATATTTTGCTAAAATTAAAACTACACACGCCCCAATCACAAGAGAAGATGTTCCCAGAACATACTGCATCTGCTGCATTATAATAAGCGTCATCATTCTGGTGTGCGTTTAGCCTTTAAACCTCTGAGAGCAGACCTATCAGCACGTTACACAGGGGTAAGAAAAGGCCCACTCAGTCCGTGAGCGTGTTGCCGTCCATCAAATAGCTACAGCATGACACTGTGTGAACTTACATAACTCCCCTGGCTTTGATTCAGGACTGAAGCCACACTTGCTTGTGCCACTTAAGAATGATACTGAGCTATGTTTGTGACCGCAAACGGTTTGTTTGTGAGATGAAAAAGTAGATCAGCAGCCCCGTTCATTAAATGTCTGTTCTTACACATGTTATTCTTAACTTTAGCATATGTGTAAATCACAGTAAGTCACAGCACCTTTGGGGGAGCTGTCAGTATTTTCTTATTTTCTAAATCTACATTTAAAATCAGAACAGAGACAAGCCGTAAAGACACTTAGACATTTATTTTTATTTTGAGTTGATATGGTTGACATTTTAGCTGTTGTCTATTTATACATCCCAGCAGAGCAACGTTAGCATTCATTTATAATACAGTGAACCCAATATTTTCTCTCATTCAAACTCAGGACCCAGTTCCACAAAACTATTCTTGCTAATAATTGAAGCCAGAGTAACAGTCGGTAACAGATCAGCAGCAACAATCAATGATGTTGCGGTGGACATACAGTCAGCGTGGGTGCTCTGCAGCTAACAGCTAACACTGTTTTGACACCGGTTAATCATAGCCAGGATTGAATTTTTCCCATGCTGACCCCTGACCCCCATTAAAACCAGATGTTGGTATGTTGTAGCTGATTCCTTATCTGGACTAAATTCTCACAAAATATGTATGAATTTACCCTTTTCTCAAACTAAAAAACATGGATACCTCCCACCCCCAGTAAACAGACTAACGCACAAAGAGGCTCATGTAGGGTTAGTTTGGGTTTACTCATGCCCACACTTACCCATGGTCGAGCGGCATTGGCATGTCTGCTGGGAATGACATCAATGTAGCAGAGCTGAAATGCTGTGGCAGGGTTCAGTACTTCTGCTAACTCATCAGTCAAGCTGAAGATAAAATAAAACCGGGACTAAGACTAAGTCTTGGAAAAAAAAGTTTGGTTCTTTAGCTGTTAAACTCTTCACTGTATTCACCAGTTAGTTGATAGCTTTGCATTTGTCACGGAGAGTGAGACTGAACCAGAACAATAACGCTGTGGGGCATAAAACAATTAAGCCTAAAGATGTTAAAATGCTCCACAGAGCTGCGTAGAACTACACGGTCAGGTGATAATTACCTGTGGGTCTGTCACTACATGGAGCAGCTTTCACACATGTGCAGTGATTTGTTCTAATGTTAAATAAAAAATATTGACTATCGCTGCTTTAAACATCACATTGTGTGTTTTCTTACAGAAGTCCGTTTTTGAACATTATGCATAGTTATTATTGTGTTATTCAGTTCAGAGAGCATAAGGAAATGAAGTCCATTATTTATTCTGCTGAGTTTCTTTCCACTTGCTGAGCACTGCAAACTGTAAGCACAGTATAAGCTGAAAAGAAGTGTATTTGCAAAACAGCCAAAAAAAAAGAGAAACGTAGATGTGAGTTTGATAGAAAGACTGTCTGTCTTTTATTGTGGGGTTGCTACGTTTGGCAGCATGCCCAATCCTCTCTTCCCTCTTTTCAATCTCTTATTCCCGAAACCAATCTCTCCCTCACGCTCATAAAAGTCAAAATCGTGCAGATGCTGGATAAAATGCCATGGGGCGAGCTCAAAGTAATCCTGCAGCTGGTGACAACCTGTCTTCTCCCTCGCTTTTACTGCTTCCATGTGTATTTCCTTCCTTTGCACGCCTCTCCCACCCAGCTCCCTTCTTGCTATCTGTTGACCCAGCCCTCACTCCTTCACCTCATGACTTCGTTCCCTGGCCTCCTCCTCGCCTTTCTTCATATCCTCCTGTGTATGTCTGTTTCCCCCACATTCCAGAAATATTCAGTAAGTGGAAACCACAATTATCACAGCTGCCAGATACTGTCAGTTTCACCTCCCTCTACTTTCTCCTGTAAAATCTCCAGACACACTGTTACGCTCCACTTTCTCTTCCTCCCTTTTTCTCTCCCAAGCATAACTTCCCTTCTTTACTCTGTCCCTCATGACTTCCTTCCACTTGCTATTTTCTTGAATACTCTGCTATTTTTACAACTTTCTATTTCTCACCTTTCTTTACAGAACACACAAGCAATCATGGAGGATAGAGCAAAAGATAAAGAGATGGATGGGAAACAGACATATTTATGAATCTCATGTCAGGGGTACACGGTCAGGTCCATGGGGCTGATGTCACTAAAAACAGACTGCTTCCCATAAATGAGTGCGGGGCCCCACTGCAAGGTCCATGGAGCCATTGTGTTTCTTAACAATTTCCTGGCACTGGGGAGTCTTCCACATAATTTGAGAAAGAAAAACACACATTCTTAAGTGATTAAGTTACTGAAGCATTCGCTCTACGTCACTTTCACATACAAGAAATAAAACGCTACATGGGCGTTGCGATGATTGCACACAGATGTACAGTGAACATGTCATGTCTTTCCAGAGGACACAGTGTTCCTGGATGATGAAGAGGAGAGGAAGGAGTATGTGCTGAATGACACCGGAAGGATTTACTATGGTACAGAGAAACAAATTGGTGCCCGCACGTGGAATTTTGGACAGGTATGAACCAACAAGACCTATTTATGGTATTTAAAACGATTTAACAACAGCAAAGCTCTATATCAGCTAATGTTTTCATCAGAAACAACCAGAAATAATCTTAAATTCTGATGCTGACTGTTGCAGTGTGCTGGCAACAAATGACGAAAACCTGTTTCACTTGTGATAGTTTGGTCTTTTTTTCAAGTGAGTTTTGCATCTCCCTTTACTTTCCTTTGCTGATGATGTGCACTTTTGTTTCGTTGTAGTTTCAGGAGGGAATCCTGGATGCGTGTCTGTATGTCCTGGAGAAGAGTGACATGCCTCCATCTGGTCGAGGGGATCCTGTCAATGTGATCAGGGTCATATCTGCTTTGGTGAGCTGATGCACGTCATGTACTGACCTCTTTTTAAATATATTTTAATTAAGATTTACGTATATCAGCATCCCATGTTTATTATTTGAGCTATAGCCAGGAATTTTGGAAATGTGAAGATCAAGTCTAAGTCGATTCAATACACATTTTTAATATAATGAAATTGTATTTCCTCATTATGTGTTAGTTCTTTTAATTGTAGAATTTATTGTACCTCAGGCTATGAAAATGCTCACAGAATAAAAACCTCCTCATTATCTTCTATAGTACAGTAGCTGATAATTTCTCATGTAGTGCTTTGAAAATTGTATTTTATACATTTGTAAATGATTAATATTCCTTGTAATCAACTGTGTCACATTCCTCTTTTCAGATAAATGCTCAAGATGACTTTGGGGTTCTGGTTGGAAACTGGTCTGGGGATTACGCGGATGGAGTTTCTCCTGCAGCGTGGAGCAGCAGTGTGGAGATCCTGAAGAAATACTACTCCTCCGAAGGAACTCCTGTGTGTTATGGACAGTGCTGGGTCTTCTCTGGGGTCACGACAACAGGTGAGTGTGTGCAGAAATAAAGTAGAGATGTGTGTGAGGGAGAAGTCAGAGCCAGTGAAAAAGTGTTGGAAAGCTTTAGTGTATGTTAGAGGCGAGTGAAGAGGCTGCAGTGTGTGAGCGCATGTGCAACATCATGAAGGATACCTAGGATTTTCCAGTATTAATGTCAGTTTAATCAGCAGACGATCATGATCATAGCTTTCTCTCTATCGGATCCTTTTCATTAGCTCTCTACTCTGTAACATTCATCGAGCAAGCATCCATCACATGATATCTAGCTGACCTTATCACATAGTGAAGCCCCTCATACGTAGCAAACCATTGCTCACATATACCCTAAATACCTTGAACTGACATTCCCGTCATAGCTCATACTGTTATCAAACATTGAGCCACATTTGTTGCTTTCATTCAGGATGAGGGAGTTTCATGCATCTGTGCAAATGCCACCATAGTAGAAACATGACGTGATCGTGCTTTAGCATCTAGAAACATAATTAATACTCTATTTAATTCTAAGGCTAAGTACTCCGTCTTGTTTTTTTCTAGTGCTCCGGTGTCTTGGCATACCTTCCCGCAGTGTGACCAACTTCCAGTCTGCTCATGACACTGATGTATCTCTCACTACAGATGTTTATTTTGATGAACAGTTGGAGCCAATCGACTACCTCAATAGTGACTCTGTCTGGTAAGATGTGTACCTTCACACGGCCAGGAAACTCTGCTGCTAAATCCATACCTTAGGAATGCACCGTATATTTAGATCTGCTCTGTAAGCAGTACCCTCGCAAGCCAGAGATGCGATTATCTTTTCAGTACTTCCAAGTTCTCCTAGACTGCAGAGACTAATCTGGGATTTAAAATATATGCTGTCTGCAGGCGCTGTGTCTTTAGAATGTCTTTTGAATGATAGGTGCCATGTCTTGCTCCTGCTGGTTGGTTTTAACAGCTTACAGTACATCAAACACTGGAAACAAGATCTAATCTGTATCAATAATTCATTACTTAAAGAAATCTAAGATGCATATAAAAAGTCTAAATGAAGAATGTTGTATGTAATCTTTAAGGAACCATTACAGATATTTTGAAAATATGCTTGTTTATGTTCTTGCTGAGATAAAAATGGATGTTAACAGTATTTTATTTGTCTGTTAAATATCAAGCTAAATCATGAGAACAAATTAGATTAGCATAAGAGATCAGAATCATGGGGAAACAGCTGGCTCTTCTCAAAATGTACGTCATGATTATTTAATCAGTACAAGACTAAAGTGTAGCCAGCTTTCCGTTCCTATTTCCAACCTGAAGAGCAACCTCAAATTGACACATCTCAACCCTGTCTTGCTTTAGGAATTTCCACGTATGGAATGACTGCTGGATGGCCAGGCCAGACCTGCCTCCTGGCAATGGAGGCTGGCAGGCCGTTGACTCCACTCCCCAGGAGACGAGCCAAGGCACCTTCCGCTGCGGCCCTGCTTCTGTCAACGCCATCCGCTCCGGCCAGGTCTACCTCAAACACGACACGCCTTTTGTCTTCGCTGAGGTGAGTTCTAGGAATTGGCAAGTGAACAAAGATCTTTATTATAAAATTTTCTCTAGCTTTATTTTGATGCATTTGAAGGTATTTTAAAGAACAAAAACATAACTAACCGGCACTATTCACAAAAAAATAGCAAAATGGAATTTCATACCTTTCTAAATGTACAAATAAATAAATAATAAACAGGAGTGATACAGACTTTGGTTCAACTTCATTGTTAGTATGGAAGACAAACTATGTGTGTGTGTTGCTATTTGCCCACCAGGTCAACAGTGATAAAATCTACTGGCAGAGGAATGTGGATGGTACTTTCAGCCAGTTTCACATTGAGAAGAAAGCTGTCGGTCACTGCATCAGCACCAAAGCAGTGGGCTCTGATGAGCGGGCAGACATCACGCACCTGTACAAACATCAAGAAGGTGCTGGCAAGCGTATTTTACTTTACTGATATAGACTGATGTTTCCAAACCAGACGTGATTTAAAACATTCCTTGGAACTATCTTAAAATGCAACGATGAAATAATTTCCTGCTCTTTCATGCACTCAACTGTCTCAAACGTGCTTCACAATAATAAAATATGTGCCTGTGTTTGCTTTGTTTGGACATACTGTGTGTCATATATCTGGTTTCTGTCGATAAATCTTGAAACATCTGCAGACAGATTGAGGCGCACTCACATTCTCCCTCGTCTCTACCAGGTTCGGAAGAAGAGCGCATTGCAGTGGAGACTGCCAGCCGCTATGGCAGCAAGCCAGATGTCTACTCCAAACCCATGGCAGAGGACGTGAGTGTGGAGGTGAAGATGGAGGGCGAGGGGCCAAGGATGGGGGCCGACGCCAAGCTGAGCATTGTGGTGAAGAACCTGAGCTCGCAGCCTCGCCGGACCACACTGCACA
Organism: Ctenopoma multispine; assembly: GCA_034779795.1. Classification (NCBI taxonomy): domain Eukaryota; kingdom Metazoa; phylum Chordata; class Actinopteri; order Anabantiformes; family Anabantidae; genus Ctenopoma; species Ctenopoma multispine. Next base: position 3,964,870 of record JAUYWH010000009.1, on the reverse strand, counting down.
GCCAGGTGTCCGTCATGTACTACACTGGTGTGCTGAAAGGCACCATCAAGAAGGAGCAGCTGCCTGTGGAGCTTTTGGCCAATGAAGGTTGGCTTTCCACTACACTTTAAAGCTACTCTAATCAATATGTTTATGCCAACAACTGATGAAATAATAATGTGTATGTAGAAGGACTGTCTCGCAGTGACCCACCTGTACCTTTTCAGTTTTAATGTGCTGCAACTTATTGGTTCACACTCAGCACTTTTGTCAGCATTGTTTCCAGTCCCCTAGGGTACCATTATCTAGTCGTCATAAAGTCAGCTTCAAGGTTCAAAGGTTCTGACCAAGTTTTATGATTGCAACTTTTTCTTTGTAAAAGGACTATTGCACCTTTCTAGTGTCCTTAGACAGAACCATCCCAACTCTTTCACGCTGTTTACAGCTGTAATGCTAATAGGTTAATAAGCTGATAGTTTCCATGATAAAAATACATACTTATCCTAGCCTAACACCTCTCTGAACCTCTCCACACAGAAAAGACCATTGAATGGGTTCTGCCCTACCAGCAGTACCAAAACCAGTTGGTGGATCAGGCAGCCCTGATGCTTACCCTGTCTGGAAAAGTCAGTGAAACCCAACAAATGTTAGCCAACCAGACCACATTTCGTCTCCGTACACCTGACCTCAACATCAAGGTGAGTTTTAGTTCAGCGTTAGATGTTTCATTTGGTTATTACAGGTAGAATCACTTTATAATAATGGTAGATTTTTGAAGTGTAAAGCCATGTTCAGTCTTGGGAAAAGGTGAGTCTGTCCCTCCTGACTAATTAAGAGTTTCTCTCGGGCAGCCTTTGGGAGAAGCTGTGGTTGGTAAAGAGATGTCAGCCAAGATCACCTTCACCAACCCCCTGCCACGTACACTAAAGAACGTGGTGTTCAGAGTAGAGGGCTTGGGTCTGCAGAAAGGCCATGAAGTGGTTGTTGGGTAAGAACATATAGATATCATCCTTTATTTTTGTCCCACACTCCAACATTATTATTCTCCAGACTAATGTTTCACTAATCCTTAACCCTTTCAGTGACGTTGGCGGACACGCTACAGTGACATTGACAGAGCACTTCATCCCCATCCAGCCTGGACCCAGAAAGCTGGTGGCGTCCCTCGACTGCAAACAGCTCACGCATGTGCATGGAGTGGCTGATATCAACGTGCTTGAATAATGCGAGGAACCAGCAGCACCACTCCCTGTTCTGCCTCTCTCACATCACTCGTGCCTGACAGGACGTAAATTGAAAGCCTCAAGTTATATGCAACAGTTTGCAAAGCTCCTGAAACTATGGAGTTTATTTTGTATTACAGCAGATTTAGAATTTATGCTATTTTAAACTATGAAGACACGTAACAACTATAGTCTTTCCAGTATTCATTTTCTAACTTTAATTATATAAACTTATATTTTTGCCTTTCTCTGAAATGCAGCAGGGTGTAAATGCATGCACGGGAAATGAAGCGCTTTAATTAACAAGTACTGTATATTCATACTGTATATTGAAGTAACTGAACACTTGTGTATCTTAAGACACTGAACGTAGCATGTAAAGGTGCAATGAGATCATCGGTATTTCATGATCATTTAAATACTGTATGTGCAAAGTATATGAAAAGTATTCAGACAAAATGAACCTTACGTGGCTCAAATGAAGGAAGGATACTGTGAAATGTTTTGAATGGGAGCAAAGCTGAAATTAGCGCTGACGTTATGGCAAAGGGCCAATCATCAGATAAAAATCAATGTCAGGCTCCCTGCTTCCTCTTGAAATCCACCTTAGCTCTTAGCTGAAATAACAACAAATCCAAAATATAGACCCAAATATGGTGGAATTTGCCTGATGTTGCTCTCTATGTTTTGTGTGGGTTTCATCATAATGTGTTTATTATTACACTGAAATTAGCTCTACAGTATTTTGCAATTTAATTGCAAAGCTGGGCTTTGCTGGTCACTACTGTGAATTTCAGCCAGCCAGACCACAGTGGCCTTTTTTTCACATTAGCGTTACCAGTTTCTAGTCTGTTTAACTTCATCACTCACTGTACAATGTGAAGAGACCTATTTAAATAACATCACACTATTTATCCACTTATTTTATTGTATTGTCTGTGTTGTGTTGGTAATAAAAACTTATACTGAAATGGTGTGTTGACTTTCTGGTTAGAGGGCAGAGAGGGTGTAATAATCCAGAGATGACAGTGTCAGCCTGTAACATTCCATTTCTACAACATCAGTTTTCGTTATTTGGAAAAATATTTTAAATGAATTTTGAGGAAAGATAGTTGGTTGCCTTAATAATCCCTCATTTCAACTTTGCAACTTGAGGTACGTGACCCAGCATTGCTGCATTTCATTACTGAAGACATTGATTTATAGGTGCCTGTTGTGCTCAAAGCAGATGATGATTGAAAACAGTGATAATATATTTTTTTACCTACATATTGTACTGATGTTCTTCCCTTTGATCTATGACATGCTCTGCTCTGGTCAACTGGATAGCGATGACCAAGCTACATGTTACATAAGCCTGTCAGCACCATTTTCTCTAATTTATCTCTTGTTTTGCTTCCTAGTGTTGCGTAATGTAGTGCAGATTCCATCTTTTCACTGGCTGTAAGTTAGCTGCAGTTTCTTATGTAATGCATCACATGCAGGCCATTGATAGGATCTAATATATTCACTCAAGCATTGCAGTACAATATTTTAGTGCATGTACTTAATGCTACTTTATACCTCAGGCCCATCAGACTTTACAGGGAAATATTATATTATCCACTCTGCTGCCATTAGTTATATACATATATTAGTTATATAGGCTGCATTTGTCATTTAAATCCACAATGATTTATACATAATGTTAGAATATTTTCACACCAGTAGTAATAATCAGTATTGAATAGTAATACTAATTTTGAGGTACTTGTATTTTTATTTACTGCTGCATACTATATGAAGTGCATTTGAGATATATTAACCTTACAAATTCAGATCATACAAAATATAGTTAACATATTCCAGTAACATACGTATAAACATATATTATTCTGATTGGAACCATTCATCATATTAACTACTTCATTTTAAAACCTATGTTTTGACATTAATATCCATATTTATTACATTGAATGTACTTAAACTAAATTAACACTGTTGTTGCTAGGTTTACTTAAGTTAAAGATCGGAGTACTTGTTGATCAGTTGGATGGGCAGTCGTCTACGAATCCCAGGGTTAATGGTTCATCTCCCGGTTTCCACATTTTCTGGCCACACGTCAAGCATCCTTGGACAAGACTCTGAACCCCAAACTTTTGGCGTCTAAAATGCATCTGCCTGCTATTTACTCAAGGAAATTCATAAAGTATGTATAATAGTAGTTAAATAAGTAGTATTAATTATTAGAATTATAATAATTGATATAATGTACTTTTACTTCAGCGAGTACAGTGGAGGTGGGGCCCTGCTGACTTCAACTGCAGATGTCATTGATCGGTGGAAGGAATACTTTGAGGATCTTC
>JAUYWH010000009.1:3926581-3961223 GCA_034779795.1 Ctenopoma multispine | reverse complement strand
CTTGGGGTCCCCCCAGTGGAGCTGGAGGAGGTGGCCGGGGAGAGGGAGGTCTGGGCTTCCCTACTTAGGCTGCTGCCACCGCGACCCGACCTCGGATAAGCGGTTGATAATGGATGGATGGATGGACTTCAGCAGGTAATAACTTATATCACATTGTAAAAGTAATGAGAATGACACTTGTTACTGACCTCTACTGGCTGGCCCACAAAATGCATTACCTGTGAATTTCTAAAGTAGCAGAGTTTAAAAAAAATTTGTCTGGTAAGCTTTTATTATTTTCAACATATAAAATATTTATTTTGATAGAGTAGGAAAGTTGTAAAATGACATACAATACTTAACTGTTGATCACACGCACTCAAAAAAGTTGAAATCAGCGTCCATGTGGCAGTTCAGCAACACATAGCATAAGAATTTATGTGCGTTTTAATTAACGTTAAAAAAACAACAATGAGCAACATAATTAAGTACTAGATTAAGGATAAATTAATGCTCTGTGTGAATACATTAACAAATAAATGAAATCATAAATAGCTATACTGAGATCAACTAAGAGTTTTACTATAACAATTTGTTAAAAATGATAGAAATCAAAGCAAACATACATTCAAACTCACGTATGTAAAGCTCCATGAGGTCTAGATATGCCTTTTCTTACCCCTCCACACACACAGTCAGTTAACAGAGTTACATATATTTTCAACTACTCTGTTGAACTCTTCTGGTTGATCGGCGTACACGTGGTGAGAGGCTTTGTTTATCAGCTGCAGAACACAAAAGATATAGACAGAAAGATGACGACAGTTGGCATTTGCAATATGTACAGTCAGTCAGTTTCTAAACTGAAAAAAATAACATTGAATTAAACTGCAGCTGAAGTGCACACATTAAACATAAACATCTATACTCACTGTTACTCTGGTGTGAGCCTGGTTCCTAACCTGGACCACTCTGTCCCCAGACGAGTTGTCCACCCAGGACCATTCTCCATACAGCATGGTGAGGGGCAAAGAGGGGGGCAGCAGGTGAACTCGCTCAAGCATTGGCCTTTTAGCCCAGCCCAGAGATTCTGACATGGCCCGGAAACCCACCTCTCCACTGGGACGAGGAGAAGGAAATGGAGGAGGTGATTAGACGCTGCAGGTATTTTGTTTTATTGTTCAAAAAGTGAGCATGTGAAGGCTATGTGGGCCTGCCTTGGTGTTTGTGCGTTACAGTGGTAGATGTACTGCGTCATTGTATCATCATCAAAGAGATCTTCAAATTTCCTCTTGAAATCAGGACGGAATCTGTTCACCAAGCCCGGACCTGAATCAGTGACAGACCACGAGGTGAGCGGACAAATCAAATGTGGCACAGAACATCATCAGACACGACAATGACGTATCTCACCCCACGGCCCTGCTGCTCTAATGACAGCCAGTGGGTTGAAGAGGGAAACAACTGCCGCAACAGCTTTCACCCAGCGTGGAAGAGCTGGTCTCTTCACTACCTCTGTCCCCTGACTTTGACCCCCATCAGTCTGTGCCTGGGGTCTCTCAGGAAAACCCCAGGGGTCCACCAAAATAAGATGTGACACTCTGTGGGAGGAAAGAAGAATAGATTATAATATTTTATCGACTGTCATGTATTTATCATCAGCTTATGTACAGCATAAGGGCATCCAGCATGTCTACAGACTGCAGCCTGCCTTTATATATGTTTTAATACAAAAACAGGTGTAAAGGAGTATTTACATATTTTTTGATAGCATGGAAGAGGCTGAGAAAGCTTTAAATAAAATTCAAACCACATTTTCACTCTTAATAGAGCTCATTTACCACTGGGGCTGGAGTAACTCTCAAAATGTAAGTAAATAAGAAAACTAGTCCTTTAAGATGGGGACCTTTTTTATTTGCTCTTATTAAATCTCAAACTCCAATAAAAACAAGATCATAAAAATGTCGACATATTTTACAACCGGTGGAATGAAATGACGTTAATTCACATATTAGCCAGGTTAATATAATAAGGACAGTATCTAACTTTACTATGATTAAACACAGATGTTTAATCACAGTCAGCTGCATGTATTTGTGTTTCCACACGTGTTTTAATGATTTACATAGTGTCAGCATTAATCAGCATTATTACCTTGAAGGGTACTGAATAGCGTAGGAGGTAGCCAGGTATCCCCCCAGACTGTGTCCCAGTAGAATCATGTTCTCCAGGCCTACAGACTGTCTCCACTGCTCAATGGAGTCGACAAACTGCTCCTCTGCCTTGGAGGCATCTGAGGGAAACGGAGGCCTGGAGCTCCTACCGAAGCCCAGCAGGTCGAAGGCGTACACAGGCCGTGACCGGCACAGCGCATCTAGGTTCCTGATCCATAGGCCTACCCCTCCTCCAAAGCCATGGACCATCACTATGGGAGTCTTAGAGGCTGGTGGGTACAGGTTAACATACAGTATATGATATAGAGGAGATATGTACTGGGTCTTGTAATGCAAACAAATTACAACTGTTGTCTCTTGATTAACGACAACTGAGAGGAGGGTGGTACCTTGTCCTGTATATTTGCGAACTGCCTTGTTGGTGAGGGTCAAAGTCCATATTCGATCCTGGTTTGGGAGGGTCACAAACCTGGCCCACAGGTCGTTCTGAATACCTGTTGTAACCAGATAAACCAGTTTGTCATATAGTTTGGTCTCAGTTAGGTTTCTGTGCTTTTGCTGCAGTGAGACTAACATTAGCTCAAAGTGGAGACAATGGACACAGTATTTGATTTGATTAGAAGCCTTCATGTATCATTAAAGTGTGTAGTTTCCAGTAATTACATAGACAGCCAGCAGAAGTCAAAACACTCTTACGTGCTAGAATCTTGGACTCTGCGGTCTTTAAAAGGGACATGGAGGTTGGACGCCAGGACGGCCACCAGCTCCAGACTGAACTTGACCTAACAAGGAAGAAATAAATAAAACACAAACACAAATGCCAGTGAGATCTGTGTTATCATGTCCCCCATGTAGTTACACACCCAGGAGTCACATTTCACAACAATCAAACCGTCTGTGATGTGATGTCATCATGAAACATATCCTGGTCACCTGTGACCTATTACTAGTAATTGTTACTCAACTTTCAGGCAGATTAATGCAACACAATTACAACAACATGATCACTATACTGACACCAGAGACTGTGAGTAACTAAGTTCATTTAAGTACTATATTGTAGTTCCAGTTGATGTTACCTTTGCTCTACAACAATTCAGAAGGAAATAATCATTCTGTTATTAATCACCTGCGTTGGTGATGAAGCCTGCTGTCACTGGGTGAGAGGTGGGACACCTACATGCACCCCAGACAAAATCTGAACCTGAATTAACTTAACAAGGTCTGAACAGATTTTTAGATTTATGCATAAACACAACATAATTTATATTAGCATGTTACGAGGCACGTGTGGAACAAATCTTGACTAGATTTGTACAGTCATGATATATTAACAGGATTAAATTCAATAGCGGTTTAAATTTTTTGTTTGGCTGTAACTCAGTGGGATTAATGTGCAGAGAGCAGCAGGCTAATGTACTTCAACTTAAATAAAGTGACATTTCTATTTAAAGTGAACAAGTTTTTTAATTAAGTACCAGGGTAATGAGTGAGGTGAGCAAACTAAGCTGAGGTGATATATATATGGAGGTAGAATAAGCCACTGTCACATTTCTACCTCCACCCCCCATCACCAGGCTCCTCAGCAGTTCAGATCTGCTGAGTCATGTCCACCGTCACTCACTGAGGCAGCGTCTACACAAACAGGACTCTCAATGTGAAGATTATATGATTTTTCTGTGTTAGTACATGAAACTGAAATTACTATTAATTGTAATATCAAGTGTATGTTTTTTTTCACTGCCATGATGTAACCCAAAGAAACTGCGGTGACACTGCAAATATTCATATACTGTCTGACACACATGTATGTTTGTCACGGTCCGCCATGTTGAATGTTTACATTTACCAGACACTATGAAGCATATTATTTAAACCAAAGGTCTAAAAGGAATAAGTCCTAGCTCTGACTACCTCATGGTGCTTATGTAAGAGATACACTACAACAATTGCTCTTCTTGTCCAATTAGTTAGGGAAACAGTAAACCTTCTTTTTGTTTTCCAAAAAATCCGACACACCTGTTTACCACCCTTTTTTAATAAAATTACTAACTAACACTGACTAACTACTAACTTAGACTAGTTAGGTGACTTCACACTATAGAACAAGAACTGAACTACATCTGTATTTATATACAAACGAGTAGAAAATGATTTAGCTGCAATGACACAGCATTACAGTTAAATACCACGATACATGTGTCCCGGCAAACAGCGCCATAATAAATATTATCACCGTTTGTCTACATATCATTAGCATGTTATGTAAGCATACAGTGTACCGGTGGATAAATGACTTACTCAGTCTCACAGTCGCTCTGAATCGGTGCTGTGGTTGTAGCAGGGTCCATTGGTTGACATATTCCGGTGACTACAGTCCGGTAAATTAAGTGTGACAACACCACCCTGTCTGTTTTGACATTAGGTTAAGTTTCCGGACGCTACTGCTCCATTGTTTCATAAAGCGTACATTCCTCGGGCCAGCTTACCAAACGCAAAGATCGTCTGTCCTAAAGATGCCTCAACGTCACGCAAATAAGCGTCACCGGACACTGATCATCCGTTTCATCGGCAGCGTGCAGGGAGGTCGGGGGGCGGTTAATGTACTGTGATTTTTCGCCCGAGCTTTTCTACATGCATTTGTCAGCAAGATCACTTTACACGTGTTCATTAGCAACAAGCAAAGTAAAGTAAATCTACGTAAAGTGCATGATTTGTTTTGGAGAACTGCTCTTGCTAAACAATAGGAATAATGTCTGTGAATGTTTACATAGATGAATAATTGGTTAAACAAAACTAGAGTAAAAAATCAGAGACTATGATTCACGAATAACACACTTTTAAATCCCATGAAAATATGTGAAAATTATGAATGTTGTCTGCATCTCGATATACTGTCAGAGTAAAACATCTTTCTGGCATTTCCAGCTCTGTGATATATGATGGGCGGTGTTACGGATATAACGACAGAGTATTTTATTTATTTTTCTATTTATTTTTTTATTGAACATAGTAACATGAACACTTTATGCATATAACAACAAAAAAAGGAGGGAGGTGGGGAATATATATATATATATGTATATATATGTATATATATATATATATATAGTAACTAACAACATAGGCTCCACCTCAGACAGCACTAATGAAAATTCACTGAAGTAATGACAATAAATAGTAATGACATAAATAAACAGTATGTTAAAAACACAAAAAGAGAAAAATAATAAATAAAAAGCTAGGGTTTGTCAAATATTTAAAACCATAGCTAGCTTTTTAAAAGTTAACGACTATTTTCTGCTCATATTGTTCAATGAAGAAAGCTTAAAAGCAAAATTCTCAATGAAAAGCGAAGATAGATGGAGGAGTCTTTTCAATTTACATTTATGTAAGAAGAACTTTCCAAGAACAATACCAACATTGATAATCAAAATATGTTCCTTAGTCTTCATGGGAATACCTAAAAAAATATCCTTTAAGAAAAATTCAGAGAGGTCTGGTAGTTTGGGGAATAACCAATTATGAATATCATCCCAGAAGGCCTTACCATTAAATACACTTTATAATAAGTGATCTGTTGTCTCCATATCTATTTTACAAAAGTGCAATAATTAGAATCAAACCCAAATTGCTGTCACAGAAACTCTTTGGAGGGATAAATGCCTTATAGAGTTTTGAAATGCAGCATTTTAAATAATCAATTTAGATATTTCGTGCTTTATCCTCAGACAATGTTTGACCCACCCATAGATAATTTTTACAAAAAAGTTCCTTATACCAGAATTGGGAAGTCAGAGAGGACTAAAGTTGAGCGTAAAGAGCATTTTACAATACAAGACTTGTTAGTGGAATGAGGATAATTTGGTGGGCAGTCTTTTGAAAAAGACACAAAACAAACAAACAAACAAACAGTGTTTGTGCTCCTGGCACAGCACCTATTTCAACTCGGAATACGTTCTTTGTAACACAGAGCTCGCTTCCGGTTATAGAGGACACGTCACTCCTACGGCTAAGGAAGAGAAGCCGTGCAAACACCTCTTAGTGACCCATTTTGGACAAATTAAACGGCAAAACCATGTCGAATTCGGTCATATCGGTTATTTCTCGGTTTCTGGAGGAGTACACCACCACGACGCCCAACAAGCTGAAGATGGTGGATGCATATTTGCTGTACATCTTGCTGACAGGAGCGCTTCAGTTCCTCTACTGTCTGCTCGTTGGCACCTTCCCCTTCAATAGCTTTTTGTCGGGCTTTATCTCATGTGTGGGCTCCTTCATTCTCGCAGGTAAATACTTGTTCTGTTAAGTGTTGTTAGAGCTTGTACTGAATTATACTGTGTATCAGTTCGAGGTTTTCAGTCAGTTACTGAACTTGTGGCCCATTCATGAACATGTGTGCAGGGGCAGGCACAAGTTAGCTATCCGAGCTAATAATTCAGTGTTAAAAGTAAAAATAAAATAAAGAAACATGCTAAATGTTGAAACCCACTCACTTTGTGAATAAAAAAGGACAGTCGGTTGCTATTTTAGACCCTTCTAGCTAAAAGTAATGTAGTCTTATATAACGGCCTTGAAATAATTCTACCTTTATGAAACTTCTAGGTTTTGTACAGGAAAGTTGATGTTTGTATTGGATTGTGTTTCATTATACTGACAGATGCTGTAGTATTTAGTTTATCTAGTTTTTAATAAACACCTTAGTATAATATAAATTGTTAATATATAATGCAATACAATGCAACAGCACCACAAACCACAGTCTTGTAATGACCATTAAATTGATTCCACACTTTTCATCACTTTCAATAAATATTCTTTTTTTTTTTTTGGAGTCCAACACAACAAAGTGCAAAGTGGCCTATAGGGACTTGCGATTGTAACCCTTCTAAAGACAGAATTAGTTGCGGAGCTGTTGCGTTAGGGTTTTTAGCTGTGTGTGCATAATCAGCAGGCACCTTGGTTACTTTGTAAAATTGGTTGTGAACTTCTCAATAAACTGTACTTTTGGTGTATAGTGCCCCGAAATATAATTTGTGCAAGCAGCCCAAAACCTCAACCTAACCAGATTTCAGATTTTTACCCAGAGATAAAATGGAAAAAGCTGGCAACTGGCACCAGAGATTATAATTCATTTTGATAATTGATTATTATAATAGCTGCTTATACAGTTTTCTGATTATTAACTAATGATCAACTTACTGTTTCAGATCTACTCAGGGCCGCTTGTAGCTCTTTGGGGGCCATATGCAGGATCATTTTGGGTGCCCCTATTTTGAATAGAAATGAGGAATCACCCTTTGATGATGGAGAAAAGTTGACCCAAGCAATTTAAGACTATAGAAAATAATAAAATTAAAAAATCCCTCTCTGTGACCATACAGGTGCCGAAACTTAAACTTTAGAATGGTACCTGCAAATGAAAGATTTTTAAGATACCAGGCAAAGTCATGAGCAAAAATTAAAATCATTGTTTCTAGATTTTTGTGTTATGAAATTCAACAGTTTGGTTCATTACATAAACCTACTGCAGTGTTTCCCCTACCATTATACGAGCCCCGCCCCCCCATGACAGTCAAGTTAATTGTATTTAATTTGATTTTCTGTACAGCACCAGATCACATTAGAAGTCATTTCAGGTTTCCTTTCCTACAAAACAGGTCTGTGCGTTGTTCATTTATTAAACAAACCAAAAAGCCTCATGATATATATGGTATTTACATAACTGCGTCATGTCTGACACACCAGCAGACAGAAAGCAGGAGTGCGTCAAGAAATATGATTTTTAAAGCATAAAGGCCAAAAAACACACACTGGCACAGTACGATGCGCATAACACACACCGACACAGATTCGGGATCGGTCAGAATGTGACAGTAAATGATTTTGTGAACTTTTCTACACGCTGTCCATGTGTGCTGCATCAGGAATGTCTGCATATTTAAAATTCACAAATTCACACATCGCTGCAAAGCTACAAAAACAGAATCATAACAGACATAAATGGTGGAAGTACAGTGGCTGAGAGGTTTCAATCCAGAAAGTGAATGAAGGTTTGACGTGCTTCATGCTGGAGAAACAGAACAGGGACTAATTCCGCGAATGGCTAGACCCGCGTCAACCCCAACACCATAATGCATAAAGCTTATGTGACGGTAGAGCTTTGTCAGTAATGAAATTAAACTTGATAAATGTACAAGCTGTAACATTGACGATCATTTGTGATTTGTGAGAACAATCATTTTCAATAATCAAATTCTCTTTGTCTTTTGCTTTTTTCAGTGTGTCTCCGTATCCAGATCAACCCACAGAACAAAGGAGATTTCCTGTCCATCTCTCCGGAGAGAGCATTCGCTGACTTCCTATTCGCTCACACTGTTCTCCATCTAGTTGTGATGAACTTCATTGGCTGAAACAGACGTGTGTCCAACTCCCTCAGAACGTGTGTATTTTACATTTGCTTATTTCAAATGTTTTTCAAGATGATTTCTTAAAGTGGATATATTATGCTTAATTTATGGTTTGCGTGTAAATCTGCAGCTCCATTGATAGAAGATTATATGATGTAAGGGAGCAGAAGAACATATAATATATAATGTCTCTATTTTTGAGACTTAAAAGGCTCTTGTCCCTAAGGCACCACTTTTCCGCCATCCCACTCTTTTCTGATTGGTCAGGTTGTGAAAGTCTTTTTATGGGCCAGACTATGCTCAGTTGGAACAGCACTGTCCTTCAGCAAGAACCTAGCCAAAAATCCTGCTGTATACTGGGACAAGGTGTGAAAACAGTCGCCTGTGAAGTGCCATTGGTTTAAGTCTGTTGTTGGCCTGTATTCATTATTGTTTTGTGGTTTTGTCTTTGGGGATCGTGAACAAAGTCAATTTTCCTTCACAGCTGAAAAAAACACATAAGCACAACACATATCAACCTCTGCACGAACACTCAATCGAACAGCTAACCTGAGAGGGTGGTCGGGACGTTGTACTTAGTGGGTGAAGGAGCCCAAAACGAGTGGCCAGAACATTTATGAGAAGAAAGCTAATTATCCAGACACCTGGTTGTTTTAGTAGCAGCCTGTATGCAAACACATGTCCCCCTCAAGCTTTGGGCACCCAACATCACAGAAGTTTCTATATGGGACATCAGGACAAAAAGAATGAAAAGCCTAATATGACTCCTTTAAAATGTCCATTTTGTTCAGACTTATTGCTACAGTTGAGTTCAAAGCACAGTGGAAACATTTATGCTCATATTTTAATAAATTGTTACTTTAGCAAACAACATCAAGTAATCATTTTTTAGTAATTTTCTGCAGAGCGTTCACCAGGTATTTGCTGAATATAGAGTAATGTTTCTCAATGGACTACAAATGGGCTTTTCTATGCATAAACAAATGGACAAATTTGTTGGTATCCTTTCGTGAAAGAAGAATTAACTTGTGAAATCGCTTAATAATAGAACATAAAAGAAATAAAAATCAGACTATGCTTCTTAAATCTGATTCAGCAGAATGTTTTACAGTATACAATGCAGGAAAGTAGTATTCACTCTGCTGTTTGGCATTATCAGTGTATGCATCACTGAACATGGACCAATGAAAGCAAAAGAGAGAGTTGAATTCTAGAAAAGCACGTTAAAGGTTTAAGACCATCTCCAAGTGGTTTGATGTCCCTGTGACTATAATTGCATGAATTAATAAGAAGTCAGTGGGACTTTAGCCAACCTCCCTGAATGTGTTCGAAAGAGGAATATCGACCTCGGATAGAAACAGAAGGATAGAAGGACACAGAATAGTAGACAAAGAGCCGAGGACAACTTCCAAAGAAATAAAAGCCCAAGGTCAATGTTTATCTGAACCTGATCACACCACCGGTTTCTCTTTAAGTGACAGTGGGCTCCATGGAGGACTCCACTGACTGACGCTGGAATTTGCTGAAATGCATATTGACAAGCCACAATACATCTGGGAGAATGTGCTTTGGACAGATAAGACAAAGCTGTTTTGGAGCTGCTTAGTCAGGGCCTTGAAATTGTGCAGGGCATAATTAAGGAGAGTGAAACATGCTGCCTAGTGTCAGAAAATTCTCTCAGCCACAGGTGTTGGGTCCTCTAACAGCATAGTGTCCCCATAGAGCACAGCTAAAGGCACCGAGAATGGTTAAGACCTAAACATTAGACCATTCTGAAGGGATCCTCTGTGAAGCTTGATGTAATTTCCATTAAAACATCTGTCCAAAGAGCTGAAACATGAAATCTGAAGAACCAAAGACAGTTGGAGCTGTTTGTTCCAGAGGAGTGAGCTAAACAAAGTCAGATTTCTATTTCTTTCATTGCTTAATTTGTATTATTAATTGTATTTTTGCTTGACTTTAGTCAGTTTCAGATAATTTCAGAGAACAATGTTGGTTCTTTTTTGCAGTAGGATTAACAAATTCATCCATGTATGTATGTGTATGTTGGTTTATGCTTTTAAAACAAGAAATCTGTTCCTGTCCTGTGGGTGCTTTCAGTCACATTATCACTTGTTCCTCAGCTCCAGACAGAACATGTTATAAGATAGAATTCAGTCTTTCTTCTCCGGGGAGACCCACCGTATAAAACATGTTGCTTTTATTTCACTTGAAAACAGCATTATTGAATTTTTAGACTTGCAGGTGGGAAGAAGGATGTAGCGTATTCTCTTTGTTTCTCTGCTGCTTCTTAATAACTACTTCTCAGTATTACTGACCCTACCACCTCTTTTTTTTTTTTTTTTCTACCACAGGTCACCACAAGAGGAAAAACAGCCCTTCAAGACGTGCTGGATTCTACCACACCACCATCAATGCCGAATCAGCTGGATCTTGTCTCATACGATGCAGTACAATATTCTTACTGATAATGGTTGATTTCTGTCATTGGTTTTTTTATGTAAACGTTTGTAAAGCATTCCCTTTTTGCACAGAGGCAAATAAATAACAGAAACAGTGACTGTGTGGTGAACTGTTGTCCTACTGTTGTCTGACTTTCCTGTGTATCACTTTTTTATCTGTGCTGTAATATTGCCGCTTCATGTACAGTCTCCTCCAAAAGTACTGGTACAGCAAGGTTCATTTGTATTCCTGTACATCAAACAATGTATATGAGACAGATGTTCAAAATGTCTGCTTTAAATGTCCACCTCGATGTGTTACAAAACACAGAAGACAGCACCGATGACCTGAATTATGAGTTAGTGCCTCATCTCAGAGTCACGTTGCAGAGGAAAAAACACCTGTTATAAACAGTGACATGTAAAACTAATACTGTATTTAGTTCAAACTATAGTAATATTTACACATTTTCAGATCTGCTGTTTGTTTGTTTATTTACTATGGAAGATCTAATTTGATAGTGAAGACCAGAGTGTCACATTATTATGTTTTAAAGCAGCAAAGAGCATATCCTACACAGTCCTAATTCATGAATATTAGATCAATTCAAGATGAGACAAACCTCACTTTCTACTTAGTCATATATATATATTTTTTTTTACAAATTTGAAGCTGTTTATTTTGAGATTAAACTATTTGATAACTGAATCTAATAATTATGAATACCAAAATTAGAAACCATTAGAAAAAAAAAGGTTTGTCCCGTCCCTCTCTGCCTGTGATTGATCATCTCTCTCAGGGTGCAAACAAAAGGGGAGCTGAGCTCCTCTTCATGAAATATTATCTCTATTATTTTCTGTTCATGTAATTGCTTGACATTTTCCTGTTTCATCATCATGGATCAAACTTAAAATAAGGCTGTGACTGATGTTTGATTCATGATTCAGGTCGGTTCATCAGTAACTTGTTGTTATAAAGATACCTGGATGGAGACAAGGATGGGAGAGGATTATTTCTTCTGTTAATGGTACAGACGTCCTGAGACCTGCACCATTACCGTGCAGCAGGGGCCGATCTACAGGGGAGCAAGAGGGGGAAGAAGCAAAGGCAGGAAAAAGTGACGTTCAGCACAAAACAGCGGATGAACAAGTAGATACACATCATGTACCTGCGTATACCCTGGACTAAACCACTGCAGTGCAATTAGTCAACAAAACACAGCGTACAGAGTCTGGGAAAAGAACAGATCTGCTCTTAGTAAGATGCTGACTCATATATACAGATTTTGTCATATAACACTATACAGGTATATATCAAAGTATTTTTACATTGTGCTCTACTACTTTAACTTGAAGAGCTGAATATTTCTTCCACCGGTGTCCATGCTTTGTAGAACGTCTTCTGAACCCCACAGGTTGCATCATTTCTTAGGTTGAAGACTACAGTACAGTGATTCCTTGAAGCACTAAGAGTAAATGTGTGGGCACACTCCTCCTGCAGCACGCCTGCTGCTTGAGTGTTTTAGGAAAAAGCAAGAACCGTACACACCGGAGCAGTAAGAGGGTGTGCTTTCTATTTCTTGAATAACTGATGAGCTCAATTGCTTTAAACTGGGACACTTTCATCTATTACAGAATGCACTGACCTGAGGTTTTAGCTAGTTTGGCCTGACAGAGCTGTAGGTAAAGTCTGAAATGAAAAAAAAGAAAAAAGCCTTGCACACAGAGATAAAAAATTGACAGAATTAAGCTGGCATCCCAGGTTTCTCCTATAAAGGTCAGATCTGAATCTGTTCCTATGCTGATTTAATAGCAGACTAGGCGACCTATCTGTGTGGCTCTACATATTAAACGAATGCCATTTTACTGACTGACTGTTGTTTTGAAAATAAATGAGGACACACCAGTAATAGTGGTGATTCTGGAAACCTAGAAACTAGAATTTGGACATGCATTTTATGGTAATAACAAGGTAATAATAGGTTAAGATTTTATTAATAATTACTTAATGAGGAAAATATATTTGTAATACATGTGGTAGTTTACAATACAGAGCTTGGTCAGAGCAGGTCAGTCTGGTTATTTACTATTAGTTTGTAGTAAAAAACTTTTAGTAAAGAGTATATATCCCTCTGAAATGTGGTGATGTGGAAACACAAAGTTATTACTGTTACTTGACAACAGTGGATTGTGTGCAGATTTATTTATTAGGGGATGGTGGTAGCAAAACAATACACCTTAAAACTGAGTGACTGGTTAATGTTGGTTAGTCTGATGCAACGACTCACAAAAAATAAAATATATTTAAAATCTCTTGTCGATATGTAAATTAGTTTGTCACAAACCTACGAAGAATGTAGGGATATGGGGATGCATTAAATAAATCCCTTTAAGTTTTGTTTCTGAGAGAAGGAGTGAGTTCAGTTTCGATTCTGAGATCTGCTTACATTTTCCCAGGAAATGAATGACCATAAAAGGATCTGTAGCCAAAGGGGGGAAAAAACCACAGGAACATCCTCGACACCCTTCACAGAGCAAATTGAGAGCACTGGAATCATTGTTAATTCAGTGACAGAGTGTGTGCAGACGCTTAATCCGACAAATGACGACTGGACCCAATCCAAAGTTTTTAGGCACCAAAATCAAATAATTTTATTGAAGCCTGCCAAATGAATTCTCTGCATGCATGGAGTAAAAGCACTCAGCAGCATTTTGTCGCCCGCGAGAATAGGTTGTTTCAAAGATGGCTAAAAGTGAAATAAAATAATAACAATAAAAGAACAAAGAGAGGATGTAGAAGAGAAAGAATGACTTGTTATAACTTACAGACTAGAACCATGGTAAAGAAGCTTTTTATTTCCTGTACAGAGTGAGATGACACTGATACAACTCTGTGTTTGTGCACTAAATTTGAAACTATAGCTTAGCACGACACACAGGTATACCTGGTCAAATCCCATTTTTTTTACTGTAATAGGCCACAGTAAGACATGAAAGAGGACATTATACAGTGCTGTGAGTCATTTTTACCACACACACATGACAGTGATATCCATCTTCTCATCTCTAAATCTTTGCAAGAGAGCTAATAAGCCTCTTTTCCAAAAATGTAGAAATGATTCCCCTAAGGTCTTGATTTTTTGAATACCATGGAATTTGGGAGATTTACTCCAGGCAGAGAGTGTCTGAGAATGTAAATGAGTCCTTTGGGGATGTTGAAGAATATAAAAGTTGCTAGGAAATGCACCACTTCACAGAAAAGTAGTTTTCCACTCTTTAAATATTGTACTTTGTTCCCATCTTTTAAACATATTTAAGAGCTGAGGACAACTGAAGGTCATGTGAGTGATCCAATTTATGTACACAAAGTCATGGACAGACCACCTCACAAGCTATTACAATACGATATCACTGGCACCTACATAGTTAATATCTGGGACATACGGATCCAACTTAAGGTCACATGAGCCAGAGGAAGTTGGCGTAGTGGAACATGAGGTCTGTGTTTACAGAAGGGAGAGAAATCACTCGGTAAACCTCAAACTGAGGCTGAAACATGCTAAAACTCTATATACTCGCCCTGAGCCTGTTACCATGGATCCCAGGTAAAACCAACAACTACTGAGGTCATGTGTTTACCAGAGATGTGCATTAAGCCTTGGCGGCTTCTTGTTTTTATGCAGATAAACAGTTTTAGCATGATTAATGTCTGCTCTGCAGCCCCCTGGCTTTTTTTAAATTGTGCTTACTAATGCTAGTGCTACAGTGCTACAGCTTTTTTAAAATTCCTTTTCAGTTTGAATTGCTGAAAACAGGCTAGAAAGATTGTTAAAGTTGCTATTTTTTCCTGGAATCGGAAAGGGCTTTTGTGTGTGTGTGTGTGTGTTTTTTAAAAACATTCCAAGCTTTTGTATTGTTTGTCCCTGGCAAGAATATTTTTGATGTTTATTTTGTCAGGTTTTCAAAAGCCTGTTATATTTGTCCCCTAAAATCTGTATTATAAGGGGATAATCCAATTTTGGAATAAGAAGTATGGAGAGGGATGTCAAAAGAGGAAAAGTGTTTTGTTACAGAGGAAACTGAAACCATAAATCTGGTACAAGTATTGCTCAAGGCCACTTTCTCAAGTTACTCAATCATAGATAAGAAATGTCCACTGTGAGCTACTGCGCTGTTCAGACAGCAGCATGACTGAAAGTTTAAGTTCAAACTAATGTTCAACATTCAATCATCTCTACTTCTCCCTCAGCCTTTCTCTGTACGGTAACTACTGTGGAGGAGTATGCAGTCCTGGAGGGTCGATCCCTCACAATCCCATGTCATTATGAGCCTCAGTATGCCAGCTATGTAAAGTACTGGTGCCGGGGGAAGATGAGAGAGTTCTGCAGCAGCCTAGCTCGATCAGATGACCCCCGATCAACCGATCCGGCTGTGGACAAAGTGAGCATTTTGGATGACTCGGTCCAGCTGGTGTTCACAGTGGTCATGAATGACCTGAAGGAGTCAGACTCTGGGTGGTACATGTGTGGCGTGGAGATAGGGGGTGGATGGACCGCTGATGTTGTCGCCTACACTAACATCAAGGTCATTCATGGTGAGTAGTGGAGTGATTTTGAGGTGATACTGTAATTCTTTAATGCTCTCTATATAAATATTTTATGCATTTCAAATGGTTACACTACAAATGCAAGTTCTGAGTATAAGCTGATATCTTTTCTGCAGGCATGACAGTGGTGAACAGGCATCTGAGCGGGGAGGAAGGGGATAGTGTCACAGCTGAATGCCTCTACAGTGAGAGATTCAGGTATTTGACTTTCCCATTCATCATTTAAACAGCCATTAACTATGCAGAATCCTAAAACAGTATTTACAAAGTATTTAGTAACAAAAGTTATTTGTTCAAAATCTTCAGTTCAGCCTTCACTGACTAACCTGTGACTGCTTTCCGACAGAGAAAGTGAGAAGAAGTGGTGTCGGAGTGGAGACTGGAGCTCCTGTCGGCTGACAGGTTCTGAGGGGAGCTACGAAGACACTTCAGTGGCCATCAGCGATGACAGAACTGGGGCTTTCACTGTAACCTTAAAGAAGCTGCAGCTGAAAGATACTGGCTGGTACTGGTGTTCTGCAGGACAGCAGCAGACAGCTGTGCACTTACTGGTCAAACCGCGACCCACAACTAGTAGGTTGAGAAATCGCCTACCAACAAATACCTATATGTATTCCATGTAAATTATTTTGAATTGAGTGGAACAATCTTAATGAGTCATTCCTATCTGAGTCATTGTTGAAGCTGCCCTAGGCAAGATTTTAATTTAAAGCAATATTGATTTATTTTTTTAGCACTTTGGGGGAAGAGGAACAAGCAAACACAGCACTGACATACTGTCACCTTGTAAAGTTGCGTAAAGTTTTAGCAAACAGCCTATTCACAAATTGATTGAGCAACATTAGCATTCTGCTGAAATTATGCTTCTGCCGCCATGGTGAATGTAAAACCAACATTCACTCTCCTTAACTTGGCGTCCACCAACTTCTGAGTCAAATTAGCTGCTAAATGCTCCACTATATCCACCAGGTATCTGCTGTTTGGTGCTGACAGATAATTTACAGAGTTTTTAGCAAAGCCTTTTCTCTGCTGACTGCGGTGGCTGGAAACAAGACACATAAGACCAGCGAGGATCAATCAAAGTAAAAAAAAAGAAGCAATTTAATGAGCTTAAAGACACTAAAATGCTTGATGGTACATCCAACTTGCTACTCTTAAATGTCTTAATGAAAACTACTTAAACAGGTATTTTAGATAAGAAAAAGAAGTACAACCTTCCGAATACAAGGCCTTGATAGTTTGAAGTAGCCAAGTGCAGCGTTAAAGATCAATATGTGTCTGTGACAGAGGCTGGGGCTCTTAGGTCTCCAGCTGTACAAGCTATCGAACATCACACGACACTTATCAGGAATATTGATGTCATGAAAACTGTGGGTGCTTTACCTCACTGATTGTGTTTATTTTTAGCTGCAGTGTCTATGACATCCCCAGCAACACAAAGTCCAGTCACTGCACACCTGCCCCCGCCTAAAGCCATCTCTAAAGAGTCACAGAACAGTTACAGGTAAGACTGGAGCACTTCTTTATGATCGTCCTCTGAGACATTGTCCCCCATTTTAAAATGAATGTACAAATAAAATTACCACATCATCCATGTTTGATGTGATGCCTTTCACTCTATTAAACATTATGGATGCTTATCTATACCATCACGACAGGGTTTGCTCAAGTTCAGCTCAGCCGAGCACGGATAACGATCCCATAATTCTTGCTGTTTAATATCTGTCCACCACCATCATGGCCGTCATGGTACCATGTCTGAACAGATGTCTGGTGGTGGACTGAATCTCTTTACATCACTGTATGTGTTTAGTCACAGCTTGGAGTCGTTGATGGCGTGTGCTACTGTGATGATCCTCGTGGGCTTGGCCATTTTAGCGAGAAAGCTGTGGAAAATGCACAGTAAGGCAACTTCCCATTACTTTGCATTTTAAATAGTACATTTGGGCAAAATCGCCTCAACAAGCCAAAGAACTGAATTAAGATTAAGATGAGTAAGATATCTGCATTAGCACCTGTGGCTTATATATTCTCCCTATGCATTTCTAGAAAAAGACCCTCTGCTAAGACAAGTTAAAAGGATGAAAGTAAGGCTGTAACACAGCTGCAATACATAAAAATATCATCACAAAGGACAATGTATTAACAGGACTAATTTTTCTCTTTTTCCCACAGGAGTACTCAGGGGATGTAGGTGACCTGCAAAATGCTGCTGTCGTTTTCCTTAACAGGAATTGCCAGGAAGCACATCTGTGCTGAGCTAAGTCAGTGCAATGTTTTTTGTTATGATTTGTAATTGGATGTAATTTTTGGGTTATTTCACTGAGTACATGTTGTTGTACCATCTTTACTATATACATACCACATTTCATGATAATTACGATGTATTCTGCTATGGATAAAACTTTACTGGATTTAAACTGGACATCTTATGAGGGAATGCCACTTCAGAATTTTCCAAAATACAGGTCTAATTGTGTGGTCTTTTATTTCACTATGTCAAATTCAGAGCCGTAACTACCACTAGAGGCAGTGATATGTTGTGTATTTTTCTTCTTTTTTAAAAGTGGAAAAAATTTATATTAGATTTTCTTCTACCTGATCCCAGTGTTTGTACAAGGAAATATAATTGCATTGCAATTGAAACAATTAAATAAATGCAATTAAATTTTAGCAACTTGTGAGTGTACAGTTAAAAACACACTTTTTAATACTGTATATATAGAATTGACTACATTTGAGTAAACAAAATAAGAACTTTCAGGATTTAATAGTTCTTCCTTATTTTTTTTGTATATGTAAAATGACAATGCTTTATTGACACATCCAGAATTTCCTACCATGATTCACATTACAAATGAAACAGAGACATCAGTCCATCCATTTTCTTAACTGCTTATCCTCGTAAGGGTCACAGGGGCTGCTGGAGCCTATCCCAGCTGTCTTCGGGCGAGAGGTGGGGTACACCCTGGACAGATCGCCAGTTTATCGCAGGGGCGACATATACAGACAAACAACCACGCACGCACGCTCACATTTACACCTACGGACAATCGAGAGTCACCAATTAACCTGACATGCATGACTTTGGATGGAGGGAGGAGAGAACCCACGCAGACACGGGGAGAACATGCAAACTCCACACAAAGGCACCAAGCCGACCCCGGGGTTCAAACCCAGGTCCTTCTAGCTGTGATAGAAACATTTAGTGTTAATTTGTTATTATTATTTACATGAGGCTTATTTTATGGCCACTTGAGGGCAGCAGAAGCAATCTGGGCCACAACACTGACATATTATCACCTTAAATCTGGGAAATACTTGTTTACCAGCACATAGGCGGTGCTGAGGGTATTGATGGCAAATTGACACTTGTGAAAAGCTCAATAAGTTTTTTTCAACACTTAACTGCTATTGCTATGGTGATGCAACAACTGTTGCTGTTGCATTGCATGTATGCATAGTGTTCATTCCTGATGATATTTATAATGCTTCATACCAATGCAGGCTGGTGGTTAAAATGGCAAAGTTGTGTGGTAATCCCACATGCAGTACATTTAGCAGATGTGAAGCATGATTAGCATTCATTAGGAATGATGTCCTATATATATATAGTCCAATATTGATCTTCATTTACCTCTATGAACAAGCAGAAAACAATAAATCTAATGACTGTAGTGGTCGTGCCTACCCCCTGAAAGATAAAACTCTATTAAACATTAACTTAAAGAAGATAGTGGGGCGTGTCTGTTTGTTGCCTCTAACTCACAAAGAAATAAGTTGACTGTGAGTGAATAATAAGTTCACGATGGTACATCTTCGATGCACAGAAGCCCCAGGGGACTGACACAGCTACATTTTCACTTTTTGTTGCTACAGACTGCAGAGTTTATTTCATAACAACATGTTTAAATGGCTAATTAGCACATTTAGAAATGGATCCAGTCTGTCTGACAGAAAACGTGTGGGTGCAAAGTCAGAGTTATAAGACATTTTATTTTAAGAACGAAATAATTGAATGAAAACAGAGTTCAGTATATTTAGATTTCCCAATTTATCCCCAAAAGAAATAGCTCAACATTTAACATTTCATTATTGAACTGTCTGTTCTCATATTGAACCTCAGAAAATGTGTTAGAATTGTAAAATGAGCAGACTAATGAGGTGGCCATACTGTGTTGTAACTAACTAGAATCCAAAAGTTTAAGCAGTAGTGTGCGTCATCTTCACAGGAGGAAAGGCTATTATGTTGCTGGTATTACAAAAAAAAAATTACACAAGAATAATGTTTTCAATTATTTTGTGCAGCACTGTGATTTCATCTAGGTGTATGAATAACCTTTTTTTTCTGTCCAACCTGTTTATATCAGTGCAGCTAGGCTACACAACAGAAACATTTCACTTTACTGTATTATGTAAATGTATGCTTTATTAATGGTTGGTTAGAGCGACAGGGGAGATCATTGGTCAGCCTGATCTGTATCTTCTACTCTTTCATCCTTATAAATATTCATATAATTCATGCACAGAAGAATTTGTCATTCCTCATGAAATTAAATATTTGCAGTTATGTGTAGGTTTAGTGGTTTTTGCTTTTTAAATAGTTTATTATGTTGAGTGCTATATGAAGGAAATGGCACCATGGTGATGCTACAGTATGTCTGCAGGATCACCAAGGCCTTTATGTACCATTTATTATTATACGTTATGCATGTTAATTTTTTAGAATTGAATACTATATTACATTATGTTGCAGCGATTTAGTCATTAATCGTAATGAGCAACATCAGTTCAGCCACTAGATGGAGGTCAACCCTGTATGAAATGTGTCCCTTATGTTATGTATTGCTGGTGTGTGTGCTTAAGTTTGTTTATCTAGTCATGCACAAAGTGATTTTCCTGAGCAATCGCTACATACATTCTGTTGAACAAAGTGAAGGAGCTGCTGCTGGACGCCACAGGGCTCCACTCAGTAAAATACAGGATGTAAACATGTCAACATTCATTCGGTTTTCCCATTCAATATGAAAACAGCATTTAGACATCTTGCTAATATCTATATGCATTAAAAATTACAAGTGTGTAACTGTTCCCTGAGTCTTGCCAATCAATACATTTGTACTCACCTTGTGTGCTACTGCTGGAGATAATAAGGCATCAGTGGAAAACATGGAGGGCCAGGCCAAGCTGAAGGATAAGTGACTCTTCTATGCTCCGTGACAATTGGTAAGAAGGCCAAGCATTGCACAAGCGTACACGGACCCCATTAAATACTGCACTATTCTCGTTCATCCGGATCCAAGCGGACAGGAGGATTAGGATGCTGCTTAATGAGGATAAAAATAACAAGATTAATGACTACAGGAAACATGAAAGCTTGAGGTATATGCTGCTGTTCTGTGGGTAATGAAGACGGTACACAAACTGATATAAAGCCTTTACCGCTGTATTATACACCACATTACTCCCTAAAACAACATGATACATTCATTTTTAACATATTGCAAAGCATCATTTTAATAATTTTATATTCTTTCTTGGTTCAGGTTCTTGATCACAGGCCCACAGTAACAGCACGGTGGAAGAGGCATAATTTGAATCAGTGTTTCTATAGTAACAGCAGATTAAAACCAAAACAAAATGAAATGGTACCTACTGTAGTGGCCAGATCCTATTCAACCATCAAGATCCAGCATGACTTATGGTATCAGAGTGCCTCTCACCTGCTGAGAGAGCATGATGAGGTTGGAAATGAGAGGCCAGTCCTGCTGTAGTGCTGCAGATTTTAACTCCCCTGTGTACATCAAAGGGTGTTACTGTAAAATGCATCCTCACACCAGACCCGTCAAACCTATCAAAGAAGAATCTCCTGTACTCAGTTATAATTTAATGTTCACTAACAACATTTACCATAAAGGGAACCCTACGAAAAACGTTTTTAAAATTTTCTATTTTAACCAAGTATTGTGTGGATGCTGCCATAGTGAGGACGAGTATGTATTATAGATTTGTTGACTTAGCTTCAATGTTACAGTGTAATATACAAAGTTGTTTTGTGACAGCTATGAGAAAATAGGAAAGCACCTCGAGACAAAGATGAGGGACAGTGACACCACAGACATGTTAACATGGAGGGAGTATCCACTATAAAATAGATATTTACTGTCTGAGTAATGAAGCCTTCGTTGTCATGGTTACAGTAACACCCGCTCTCAATAAACAGCAGTCTTCCATGATTCAGTGTGATGTTTTATTGACCCATACAACCATCACCTGACCCCCTCTTCCTCCTTTAATAATTACTGCTACCAGGAGAGTGTATAGTATATATATATATATACTGTATAAACTATATATATAAACATAGTTTTTCTTTCATTTTTTATGAATCTATGGTCTTTTTCATAACGATTAAGAAGATCACGAGGCTATTAGTGTTACAGATATCTGATTGTTAATAAACAGTGAAGTCATTCAGCACATGATGGCATTATAATGCACTATAAATATGTTTATGATTATAATGTAATGCTTATTTTGGTTTCTTCTGACATATAATTGAAGCTAAGTTGGGTTTCATTCATAGCAGCAGCATGACTATCTGGAAAATGCCAGAGGACAGGGGAGACTGTCTTGACCATTTACTGATGGGGCTACATCAGGGTTCAGCTCCTTCAACAATAAGGATTGTGATTGTAAATGTCATTGCCAGCGTGGAGCTGAATTCCTGCAATGTGGTCCAACTGGGTCAAGAAGCATTGTATTCTCATTGTCTGCAGAAAATGCATAGCGATAACAATGGGCACAGAGCATGCACAGAAGACTATTGTGCATATGTCTTTGATGGTCTCTACTCCTTCTCCCTAGAAAAAGAAAAAAAAAGAAGTGTTTTGACTGTGCGTGCCATAATTTGTCACTTGCTTCCTTAGTCATTAGCAAATATGCAAAGACATCTCAAACAACCATAATTAAAACAGTTTTTGATATGTGTGGGACTATATTGCTCTTTTTTTCAGCCACACAATGGAGCTTAACTACTTTTTAAGATGCTTTTCAAATGGGTTACTGATGCCTTCATTGTTTCTGAAAGAAGAAAACTTTCAGATATGAAATTTTGAACAATAGTACACAATGATTTTTCTTATACAGAGTCAGAAAGAACACCAGAAGTACAGTTGTGGAGCGTTGAAAGTGTCCTTGAAATATGCATTAATTATCTGTAAAGATTTTGATCTGACATAAGAAACAGAGTATTGTCATTTCCCTCAGCCGAGTCTGAGTTGTCTTGTCTTTGACAAGTTTGATGTGAAGTTCTAATAGTGTACTGTACTGACTGATACCGGATTTTTGAATCCTACATGGTATGTGAATCCCTAATATTAGCCATTTGCATATAAAAACCTTCGTGCTCCAGAAACAGGATTAACTTGTTGAAGTCTGAGCACTGCTGAGCGATGCTGCATCTATAATGCGTTATCAAACTTTTCAAATATTCTGCATTGCTGAATAAATTATTGACTAAAAGAGATAATTATTAAGATTTTTTTTATTTAAAAAAAATTTCTTAATTTTAAAGCAAAAATAAACTTGTACTATTACCATTAACTGCAATTGTTATAAAAGCAAAGAAAATGTAAGTGCAGCCATGTGGGATAATTGCATATATAACCTGACATCAACACCCACTGCCAGAGAGAGAAGAAAATAAAAGCACACACAGGGATCAATATCTATTTCATGCTTCTATAGTACCATTGGCATTGTACAATTTATTGGTGCAACAACTCAATTTGGACTTGCTCTGAGTGCATGAGGGTATATTAAGGTGAGTTTGGTCATTTAAAGGCTGATGATGCCCATGGGTTCTATGTTACAGTCAAGAAATAACACTGAGTAATTTTCAGTAAAGACTTATAAGGAGTCTGGCACATTGCCCTTTGTGTAGTACTTTTGTTTCACTCATTGTCACTGCACAGCTATAGTGTAAGTGTAGAATTTTAAAAATGTATATTATTATAGAACAGAATAGTGCCACATTGTTTGTGTCTATGGTATTTATTATTTAGTTCCTGCTGTAGTTAGCTAGCACTACTTTCATGGGCTAGTTCTAACAGGTCGAGGGGTCTACGGCCAGAGTGAAGGTCTTAAAGAACACTGACGGTTCCCCCAGGAACCATTAATGTTCATATCATATTATTATACATCTATAGCCGTAAAACTGAAAAATCCAACAGCTGACATTTAGTACATTATACTGTCTTATACAACCACCAAACACAAACATTTTCATCAATGTTTCTGTCCATCTGACGTCTGTTACCTCCTGTTACTTCTGTTTTGGCCTCCTAAGAGAAATACCTCAACCTTTCATGAAATGCTCCATTAACCAGCTAGTCATAATCTTTGTTAATTAAGTGTGTATAGTGGGGTTGTACTAGAGACTGAACTAAAACAGTAAAGCTATAGTTAGATTTTATAGGCCATAAAAATAAAGGAACAATTTGAGCTGAGGTGAACTGTCCTGTGTGGTAATTCTCTGTGGTTGTGTCACTACGATTGACCACTTTCACTTATTGTTAGAGTAAAAACATGAAAAAATATGGTCTTTCTGCCTTCTATTTATAGTTCTTGCTGCTGTCCTGTCAGTACTTGTGTTTGTTATATTAATACTAATGCATCTCGAAGGACAACATTGTACTTTCCAAAAGGAAAAAAAACTATCCACTTAGTTTCAGCTTCTATTAGGTTTCAGTAAAGTCAGAAATGCAGAAATGTGTACGATAGATTAAAGAGGCTGATATTCTTACATTCACAAGATAAGGTAAGGTAAGATTTCCTGCCTTCTAATAGCTGTATACGTGGTACCAGACTAAATGTACCCACCTTCCAATGTCAAAGCAAGTGTTAACCTCTCTCAACATATGGTTTATGGTTGTATCTATGGTCCATTTATGTTGGGGGTCAGTATTAAGCTGAGTGAAGCAGAAGAAGGCAGCATCACTAATCATTGTTCGGCGGCTCGATACTTACCAGATATCAGAAGCTCTGCCAAGGTCTGCAGTGCCACAGAGCCGTTCACATTTCACTGTATGACATTCACCTGCTGAGGGATGAAGGGAAGGAAGCAGTCGCTGTGACGGTGAGGGATGAAGGACACGTGCTGGTGGTGCAGTATCATTTACATCAGTGTCATCCAAACCACCACCTACCACATGCAATTCTTTATCAACACACTCCCAGCATCATGACAGGTGAAGCACCCTTTCATCAACGCCACCTGACACATTTAGTAGCCTACGTCCTGAACTGATGACGGACCATAACTGATAATACCGTTTAACAATATTAATTACATTAAACTATTGAACTAATGTTTACATGAAGATTGATTTGGTTCTGTTTGCATTACAGAACTGTTTGTTTTAGATACTGTATCAATTCAACCATTTATCTGGCACAGCTGTTTTAAACATTTTTATCCGCTGTTAATTAATTTATGAACATACTATTGTTATACAGTATGCAATGTTATGCAACACAACTCACAGATCTATTATGAAAAATCTAATTTTAATTTTTGCTTATTTAATCTTTTTAAATAGTGTTGGATGAATCAAATGGATTAAATTTGATAATAAATAATCATTTTGTAGGCAATGTTCAGAAAATGTATTCATTGTTTTATAGCTACTCCTTTGCTTTTTTGTGCCAGTGTGCATCAGACAATCGATATAGAACTTGTAATTTGACCACTATTCCAAAAGTGCTTCACCTTCCAGCCCTAATCTAAGCTCCTGCAATGGAGCATACGTTTTTGCAGGAAACCTTATTGCAACAGGATTACATTTACTATATGCTGACAATTAAATGACAAGCTGCAAACATCAGTAAAATTCTCCAAGACAAAATTCTTCTCCACCAAAACCTCAGCTCTTGCAGTATCCATTCGAATTTAGAAGAAATGTCCATGTAGACTCAGAGTCGAACTGATTAAAAAAGGCAAATGTCAAGGTCTCTATGACCTCTGTCCCATTCTCGTCAATCCTTTGTCTCAGAAATGCCTCTCTCATTAATAGTATTATTTGTATACTATAATAATTAAATTTCAATTCAACTTTATTTATATAGCGCCAATTCACAACATAAGTCATCTCAAGGCACTTTACAGTGTAAAATTTAAAACCTTACAGATTATATAAATATACACAGAATAATGTAGAAAACCCAACAGTCCCACTTGAGCAAGCACGTAAGGCAACAGTGGAGAGGAAAAGCTCCCTTTAACGGAAGAAACCTCCAGCAGAACCAGGCTCATGGTGGGCGGCCATCTGCCTCGACCGGTTGGGGTTAAAGAAGAGAGAAAAGAACAACAGGCAACAGAGATCAATACAACAACAAGGAGCAGCAGACGAGGCACTGGGCAGGTTGGTAGGGTCAGTAACTACAGCTCAAGGGTTGAGGATACCTGAGGAAAGATACAGGAGGAGCTTGATAGCTGAAGGTTCTGCCTCCCAGTCTACATTTAGAAACTCTAGGTTATATTAGTAATTTCTAATATCAATTACTATAATAAAAGATATGATGGTAATATTTTATTGCCCATATCACCTAGTCCTATATTAAATATAAAACCGCACTTACTTCTAAACACCGTCCTACTCCTCCATCACAGTGATGGCCGTGGTGCCCCGTGCTCATGTCCATTAGTAGAGAAAGATTAAATTGCTCTAAAGATACTGAAGTTGAGCGTGACTCATTGACGTTATTCTCCACGAGCTGCTGCCCCGTAGGCTTTCTGTGAAAGAAAATATCTGTTGTGTGTTTGATGGACTCATTGTTGCTTTATAGTATAGAGTTTTGACCTGGCTTGATCTCTAATCTTTCAATCATGTTGGGAGATAAATCATTTGCAGTTTATACTGTAAATCTTGTAGCATGCATACAATTCTACATTTAACCAATATGTCCTTTCTAATCAAACTGGAGCTGGAAAAGATTTGAATCACATAAATGCTGGCAGTGATATATGTTCTATATAAATAAAAAACATGAAATATGCGGTCAAAGTTAGCGACATCGAATGTTAGAAAGAATTTTACACAAACCCGTCTTCTGGGAAAAGCCATTGTAGGGGCCAGGTAGAAATGCATCAATAATTCAGTTCCAGATATTTCATATTTGACCTCATACAAAAATTCATTCCCCTGTGTTGAACCAAGTTTGAAGAGAAATGAGAACAGATACTTGAAAGAAGGGAGATAGGTGAGGGAAAAAAAAAAGAGAGGAGCATCAGTATGAGAAACATGAGCTCGCACGCTTCTCTGCTGCATCCTCACTCCACATGTTGATTGATGGGATCACAGACAACCTTTGGGCATAAAAAGGCAACCAGATACCTGATTGATAAAACATCCCAGCAATAAAAATAGCGCCACGTTGGTGGTTTTGTGTTAGATTTCCTTGCTCACTCTATTTAACGAATACAATTCAAATTTTAATGTTGACAACTGCCCTTGACTGTCCTTGACTGGTTTTAATACCTGAAACCAAACAGTAATCTCCCCCAGAAGCATGTAAAATATATTCAGATATTAAAAACAGCTCTAAAACGTGCTTCCCAGAATATAAAATATTTAGCCACAGACATCTTTGTGCATCAGAAATGGCTGAATAATTCACTTATACATATCCCATATACAATGACCTGTGTAGCCTTACAAAGTGCTAGCGCATTTCGAGAAAGGTGATACATGTGCTGTGCTTCCTAGTGAGGTGTTTTTACCAGCAGCAGTGCATTAAAAACTTGATTTCCGCATTACTGCTATCATTAGTATTACTTTTGCATAATTTTCTGGTTGTTAAATCAATTATGGAGGTCTCTAATCAACAGCACACACCTGCAGGGACACTGGTGGGGAGCTCTGCAAATAATGTGTTGTGATTAGAGAACGTGAGCACTATAAAGATGAAACAACAGTTGAGTACACAGAGCATGTACTCGGCAATAGAGGGGTTGGAAATTTCATATTTATAAAAGTAATTTATGGCTTCTGTGTGTGTAGGTTGAGGGCAAAACTTGTAGTTTTAGCCATTTAAAATAAAATATATGACACAAAAAATGAAGGTGTCTGAATACTTTCTGGTGCCCCTGTATATGTATCAAATCCAATGTACCCCTGACAACCATTGTAAGCAAGGCTCTCTTGGGCATGTAATGACACAGCCTGAAAACTGTATTACACTGGACACAAAGGAAATCCATTTGCTTCATAGGACAACTGGAATAAGAGTATTTCACATTTCATTGTGTGAAATAGGCTGCATAATTCATCTTCAGCTGTGATAAGGACGTGTTGTGATGGGCTTCGGTCAGGTCTGTGTGTGTTTGGGTAATGTTCTACTTTTGACGCTGATATTAGCTCAGCTGTCTGCGGTGAGGCTGCTGCTGTTGAATCTGTACATACAGTGTCTTCTGAGTCTGAAATTTCAGTCGTATACATGATTTTAGGCTGAAGGATGCCTCTTGCTACTAAGAGCATTATTTAAGGATTTATTCCACTGACTTGCTTCATTCAGATTATTCATAATGTCAGTGCTGTTGTTATAAATTGGGTGTATGTATGTTTAACATTTATACTTAACATTCATATAATGAATAAAAAAGGATTCTCCATCAAACTGTATTTGTATTCTACCGTGTTCTGATCAAAGCACCACTTCATAATTCTGGTAAATGCTTTTGCTTTATTCTGAAAGTTAAAGTTAGGTGAGAAGATCCATGTCTGTGTGATAAGTACAGTCATCCTGGCTCTTAAAAATATGCCTATTAACTCTCTCAGTTTTAATAATTAACAGGTTCAGAATAGTTTGTTACCAACAATGGTTAATCTATCTTCTAAATACTGGGACCATCCCAGCATTAGGGGTCTAGGCTAACTGGTTATACTGTATACAGAATTTTTCTAACTCTTCAATTTTGTTTCCTATAGAACTTATGTATACCCTAAACAAAAATGTTTAAAAATGGCTTATTTTCTTTAAAAGTTAAAATAATCCTTTAAATCAGGTTTACATACCCTCTGACATTATTGTATCATACAGTATATTAGGTGGAGATTTGGGCATGTTATCAGGATGCCTCTGGGTGCCTTCCAGCATGTCCAACTGTTCGGAGACCCTGGGATAGACCCAGAACATGCTGGAAAGATTATATACCGTATCTGATGTGGGCTGAGAATGTCTTGGGATCACCCAGGAGAACTGGGCAGAGGGATGTCTAAACTACACTGATGAACCTGCTGCCTACAGATAAGAAGCAGAAAATGGGAAAAAAATCTTTGATGGTTGAATCAATTTTAAGATCACTGTTTAACTCTGTTTGTGTCAGTCTTGTGCTTATTAGAGGCAGTATTAAAAATAAAATATTAATTTGTGATTATGAAAATTCTGTTCTTTATTGAGTTCGGTTGAACCATAACCATGGCTTTTAATACAGTTGTTAGGATGTATCTACAGTGTAAAAAGCGAAATAATTTTCACTTCACAAAGAATATTGACATGTTTTTGAATAGAAATCAATATGACTCCCAGTCTTGGTGGGAGGCACAGATCATTTGGTGTTTCAAAACACATTTCCTATAGCACTCTCCTATTTTAGTCCACAAGTAGCTCTGAAAGTACACCTGATACTGTAGTGCTTAGAAGCAGAGGTGAAGAATAAGAAGTTTATGAACCATGGCCCTCTCACAGACTGACCTCCACACAGTGACTGAAAGCAGTTACTGAACTGTCTCTCTATATAAACTAGGTTTAAGGGAAGAAAAAGATGACAGTGGTATACAGCTATGTAACCTTTTGGCCATGTAAGAAGCATAACACTGAATCTTTTAAAATACATTTTATTATGTAGAAATCAAAGACAAATTTTACAATATTCACATTAGAATGGCTGTTACAGACTGATGTTAGTGAAATCAAGTCCACCAAAGATTCAACTGCAGACAACAGAAATATTATAATTTTTTGTCCTGTTTTAACAAGAAGGTAGAAATAAAAAAGTGGCATGGTTAACATCAAGGAATGTAATATTATGGTAAAAATGTTTTGTTTTTTAAAAGACTTCCTGCTGCATTCAAAATAAACTCACACATATGGGTAATGAAATTCAGTTTCAGTAACAGGATTGGTTTAGCTCTAATTCTAATGGGATCTGCAACAGGGCCCACAAAACAACTGTACTTCACAGTGAAAATTAGCTCCATTATATTTACACAAACCACAGAGAAAACACACCAAACAAAATCGAAACAGAAAGAAGTACAAAATATGAATCCATACTGTTAGTTACCACAATGTGCTACACAGTTTCAGCCTCTTTAGTGATGCTCTCTTACTAATAATATCTGATCTGAATAGCTTTATCCACTCAGAATTATCTTTAAAGGGTTAATTTGGAGACAGAAATGTATGTTAGTGTCTTTAATTATCACTGCTCATCACTTTGACCCATCATTTCAATCATGGCAACTGGACTTTATTCTTGTTAGGTTGAAAAGTTTCACTGCTCGTACAAGTAGCCTCTACAGACTGAAGAGGCTACTTGCCATGACTCAACTTCCAGACAACCTCAGTGATGACTGAGAATCACTGAGTCAATCAGATGAGAACCTCTGAGAGGCTGGTTGTGATCCAGGAACCACTAACTAACTGATGCTCTCTCCTCTCTTGAGAACCACATAATGTGACACTTCATATCATTGTACTGTGGTGGTTTTCTTTAATGTCTTTAATTAAGTCCATCAACATACTGTTTTCACATCAGAACACAAACACAAAAATCATTTAAACCCCTTAGCAATGGATCTCATAGGCCACCTGTGATCCAAAGAGGAGACTCTGACTGAGAAAAAGCTCTTCTGGGTCTGTTGTTAGGGGACCCTCTCCACCATCTGCTTGGTTCCTGCGAAGCCCCATGCCCCCCGATCTGGTCAGCGTCTGCACCATTTCGTGGTCCAGGAGAGCCTCCTTCATACCTGTCTGCTGGTCAAACCCACTCATCATGGGGATCCTCGAGGAAGTGGAGCCCAAGACAGGCTTGGCTCGGTTCAGCACATACATTTCGTGGCCGTGGTCATCACGGTACTCCTCCAGCTGTGCAAAGATGGTGGGTCCATCAGAGTAGTCGTTCACGTAGAGGATGCTTTCTTCCTTGCTGGTACAGTAGGAGCCCCTTTCTTCTTTCCGGTACTGCTGATGACGAGTGTAAATCATAATCAGAAGGAGAATGGCAGTGAGTGCCAGCAAGGAAATCCCAATGGCAATGGCGGTCTGTGTAGCAGGACCCAGAGCATTGAAGTCCATGCTGTCCTGTTCATACAGCGGCTCCTGGCTCACATCCAGAACCTCTGGCCGATAAAACGAGCTGGATGAAGAGGAAACGAAGGAGTGTGTGTTCAAACGAGGCCAAAACTGAGACGAATATGAAGAAGAGGACATGTTGACGGCCAGGTGGAAGGTAACTCTGGCCACGCCACCGGGGTTCCAGGCCTCGCACTCGTATCGACCAGCGTGGGCTACTGTAACATTGCTGAGAAACAGCATACCGCTGCCCATGTCTGGGTCAAAGCTGTCCCTCTCGCCGCCCTCCTCAGTCCCACGCACAAGCCCATGGATCCCACCAGCACCTCCCACTTTGAGACCTCCACTGCTGGGCAAGGCCGTCACCACTCCACCAGCCCCAGGCCTGAACAGCTCACCATTGGGCCCCAACTCTTGAACCAGACCTCGAGGTGACAACTGGGCCTTGCCATGGGAGGCTTTCTTCCATGTCACCTGTGGCTGAGGGTACCCCGAGGCCTGGCAGGAGACGCGGAGGCTCTCCCCTAGCCGCACAGTCAGGTGGCTCGGCTCGAGCTGCACCACAGGTGGGATGCAGACAAGGCTGTTGGGGGCCACCTCCACCAGGCTGAGGTGGGAGAGGCGAGGGGGTTCCGAGCACATCAGCCGACGCTGCTCGGCAGAGCTCAATAGACGCTGGCCATCTTTACTAATCCAGGTTCTCAGCCAGCCCAGAGCACAATCACAGCGCCACGGGTTCTCTAGAGCAGAAAAGGAAAAGCAGAGAAGAGAAACACAGAGTAAAATGCTTTTTGTTCCATTTGTCAGTTTAAACTTTGATTGACCTCTTTTGGTACCCACTGTACAACTAATTACCCTGGACATGAAATCCCTCTTTCATGCAGTAGGTTGTTTTTTTCTATTTGTTCTTTAAACTTAGGTCTTTGAGGGAGTTTTCTCATTAAGACTCTACATCTGAGTGAAGCTCTTTGATATGTAAAATATGTTCACTTCATTTTCACTGACACAAGTGTGTTACGGCTGTGTTTTTTCAGGGGTTGTGTGAATGTCAGTGCTCTGGCAGTACAGTCTCAGGCACTGTCAGGTCTTCAGAATATCTGTATGAAGGCACTAAATTAAATCTTTGAGGATTATGTCATATTACAGGACTTGATGTGTTCTGGGGAATCTATCCTCACTCTGCCTACCTGTGACACGGAGCACTTGCAGACTGATGAGCGGTTTGAGAGACGATGCTCCCAGGGTGCGGAGGTGATTTCTGCTGAGGTCCAGCAGTGCCAGAGATGACAAGCCAGACAGGGCCTGCTCTGCCAGCAGCTCTATGCTGTTCTCCTGTAGGTGGAGTTCCTGTAGGTGCTGCAGACAGAAAAGAGACGTAAATAAGAGGAGGAATACAAATATCAAATGTATAGAGAGGATGACTCAAATCCACCTGACTTAATCTGGACTGTATTGCTGTAGAGTGAGGATTAGTCAGTCATGTCATAAGTAGGATTTACAATTGCAGACTTTATTCCATATACAGTAGTTCATAAAAAAGAATTCCATATATTGGGTGAACCTTAGATTTGCCAAAGTTTTCTCACTTTAATAAAGGATAAGATAGGATTTTTCAACAAATCTGTATTAAGCATTGCCATCTGTTACTTTATCCCAGAGTACATGCACCGACCTGCAGCCCCCTGAAGGTGTGGTCCTGGATTCGAGTTATCTGGTTGCTGGCGAGGTAGAGGATCCGAAGGTGTTCCAGACCCCGAAACATATCAGGGGTAATCAAGTGGATGAGGTTACCATTGAGGGCCAACTCCAGGAGCTGCCCCTGGTTGAGAAATGCCCCGGGCTCCAGGGCAGAGATGCTGTTGTTCTGGAGGTACAAGTAATGGAGGCTGCTCAGGCGAGTCAGGTCCTGAAGGCGGATCTGCACTATAGTGTTGTCCTGGAGGAAGAAAGTCTTCAGGCAAGACGGGGTAAATGAAATTAGCAGAGTGATCACAAATTGATTGCATTAGGGAAACAACAGCGGGGATGTGATGTTTGAAATTGTGCTTGTTTTGTACAAGAAAGTGAGCGCGGCCTGTTGCTGTGTCGTGGTCAGTCGGCAGAACGATGTATTAAACATGAGGAGAGATTAGAGGACTGTGAAGAGCTATGGATATACATTAGTGCTGGCAACACAGACAATGTGAAACAAGCTGGTTCAGAATCATGATAATAATGACAACGTGAGCCATGCCGCATGTTTGCTGTTTTGTGGTTCCAAACGCTGCAGAAAGCACAGCCCTTGTCAGTAAACATCGTCACCAAAAAAAATGTTTGAGTGATTGGAGCTACATGAGAAGTGCTCTCTGCGTTTGATCTGCAGTGCGTGGCTGTCTGATTGATTGCTACTGTGCATTCACTGGTGATGTTTTCAAAAGGGAAAACACAGGGCACGAGGTAAAGTATGATCGACGAGATAGACCTGCTGATTGAGGTTAATGGAACAATTTATGCAGGACATGATTTCTATTAATATTCATGAGCTGCAGTAATGTTGGGGGGCCTGAACCCAAGAGGAAAACAATGGTGTAATGTTAAACATCTTCTCAACAGATGATCAGAGGGTGAGCGAGAGTCACTTTCAGAGCAAGAATGAATAATTACACAGCCAACAGCGCAGCCCCTCCCCTGGGCTCACATCAAAGAGGGTCACGGCGAATTGATTAACCACAATCATTTCAGGGTAATAAGAATGGCTCAGAGAGGAAGTCAACTGATAAAAACCCAATGATGTGGGAGGCGGGGTCAGATGCCGTGCACTGGCAGCTTGTGTCCTAACTTATTGCCGACTGGTCAACTGACCTCTGTGACAGAGGGGACGCCCTGTGGGATTTCTTTGATCCCAAGAGAACCGCACTCCACTGTCAGGCTGTAGCAGCGACAGCTGGAGGGGCATCCCAGAGACAGATGGAAGGTAAGGGCCAGGATGATCAGGATGAGTCTGGGTAAGCACAAGTGGATCATGGTGGTTGTACAGAAGATCCTCAGAGACAAAACCTGAGAAGATAAAATGTAAAAACAGACAAAAGGTACACATTAATCATTCACTTCAGTTAAAAACCAATACTTCCCACTGTCACAGCGATGCAGTTCATCCACACAGCAAAGATTGACAGTAGCTGCTTCTATGTTGTACTGTATATGCAGATAACAGTGAAATGGCAAGGGAGGATTGGTGAAAAGGAGAGGCAACATAAGAGTATCTCCTCATCCCCACCTCTTTTCCGTTCAACTGTGTCTGTTCAGTGGAATTGCAGCAGCTTCTATTATGGGCTTCAATTAATTAAAGATGTGATAAAAGATGTGCAGGTTTGCCTCAAGGACCTCTCTCTTGTCTTTTTAATGCATGCGCAAACACACTCTCTCTCTCCCTCTAGTCCTGTCTCTCTCGCTCTCTCTCTTTTTTTGCAAATGCGTACAGACGGGCAAATGTGATGCAAAGAGACGCAGGCTCCATTTCGACCCCTGTAATCTCAGAAATCACATTTGCCTCCTCGAAGCAAATCCCAAGTGGTAAGCAGCTACGATCAGCTGATCAAAAACATCAGCACTGACTGCTTGCTATACCTCACAGCAATATATTCTTTGATGATAACCCGTCACTGAGCCACTCATCCATGACCTGGGGGGGGGGGG
>JAUYWH010000009.1:3903771-3926571 GCA_034779795.1 Ctenopoma multispine | reverse complement strand
CATGCACCCCCCCCCCCCCCCCCCCCCTACAGCCCCAGAAGGGATTTATTGTTCAACTCGACACATCAAAACAGCCTCAGACTTGCTGTCCAATAATACGGTATGTAGCACAGCAGTATTGACGATAGGTCATTGGCAGCAGATGGCATAAGGATACGGCAGGGTTGGAAAGATAACACATGTTGATATGTCACACTGAGCGCTTCATTCTGCTCCTGTGACAGCAGGTAGATTCATTGTGCTCTGCTGAGCCGCCTGCCCTCTTCTAGAGGATCCAGAAGAGAAGCAGACTTCTCATTGATCCAATCTAAAGTCTCACATTGTTATAAAACAATGATGCACAGCCCAGTCATGTCTCTGTATCCCATTAAGTTTGTCTGTCTTTGTTCGAAATTTCTAGTTTGCCTAAGATTGCAGAATCACTCAGACAGATAATTGATAGCATTTACATCTCGCTCTGAATGATTTGAAGAGTTTATTAATTATTAGAGAGCACACAGATCTCATTACAGCTCAGTGATGAAAGGGTCCTGTGCCTGAAATACAGTGTGACTTATAAATATTCAGTTTGCATGGTGGTGTTTGAGCTGCTCTGTCAGATTGATATCAAGTGTGTCTCATTTGTGGTGTTATAATCCAAAGCAGTAATTTAATGTCTGTAAGAGAAAAAGCACCAGGATCCCCATTTGAGTAGATGTGAAGTCAATCCCAGTGCAGCCACGCTGCGTTGTTAAGCAAATGAGCAATGAACTGGATTTTAATATTACATGTTTGATTTAGAGCGTATTTATGAGGATAGCCAGCTAGATTAATACAATGTGACCTACATAAGCTGTTCGATCGTCTTCTCTCAGCAAATTCATAGACACTTTTTAACGAAAGCATGCCGTTTCCTCTCTGGACCACTCAAAACAAGCGTGGAGTCAAATTATGTATTTCTATTGTAGGGGAGAGAAAGCAAAAAAAATTGAATTTTGAATAAAGCTTTGGCCTGTCATTGAGCTTTTGTTACTTCTCACAGTGAGACGACTTTTTAATAGCTTCGACTTGCTTGAAAAATGTCAGAAGGGACCCAGAGAAGAAGACACTCGCCTGTCCGCGGCTAAGAATACACACAGAACAGGGTGCACAGTCTGATATTTGTTGTTCGAATATGAGCCCAACATCAATGCAAATGACATCCTGGCAGGTAGAGAAAATAGCTTATGTATTTCTTTGCTTATTTCCATGTTACTCTGCTTTAAAAAAAAAAAAAAAAGCCTGAGCGGCAATCTTCCCACGCATTCAGTGTTAGGACAAGGCTGATGAGATGTAGACACAAAGATTACCTATGGAGATATCAGGATCTGCAAACAGAAAGAAGACGGTGACAAAAATAAAGCAACAGTCGAGCAAAGGTTTCCCGCTGCTGACTGCAACTCGTCTTTACAGTATATTTTCTGCTCTGCTCTTTCAGAATCAGCTTGCCCTCGCTGTGCTTGACTCATCTTTTGTCATGCGTATGTGGGATTACAGTGGTAAGAGGTCAATTTGTTCATTTCAGTCTCAGTAATCCTCTGTGGAACATGCGTAATCTGCACAATCAGATGCTTGTTAGCTAAGCTGCTCTCGGCGCTGCCAGTGTTTTCACAGAGGGGGCTGCTTTGTTCAGCATAAAAGAAAAAACGAGGTCAGCAATACATTTCTATCGACAGTATGAAAATGTGTAAATAGGATGATTAGAACTTAAGGTTGTGTACATAGATTAAAGGACAGTGGCTGCAGAGACCTTCCAGGGCAGATGTCAGCCAACAAAATCCAAAGAATATGTAATAAATGACACATCACACAAAGCTCTTCAGCATTCAGTGCCTACATCTACCTCCTAACATCCATCCACGGACATCTCTGCGAACAATATTTTGCACAGGTCTCCAAAGCAACTTTGAGTTAGTTTATTTGAGCATTTCAGAAATTACAACAGTCTTTTTATTCTTGGCATAGCGCTTTGTTTTCACGCCCCAAACAAATCATCCACCGCTAAACAATCACAGTCTGGCTGGCCACAGCCACAGCACAGATAATTCTCCACATCGTTGTGTTGTGATTTTCTCTCTTTTTTTGTCTCCAAGAAGAGTCGGTGTTGATGTGTTGGAGGTGGAGCAGCCAGACAGCCACAGTGCTGGAGGCAGAAGCAAAGTTCACATCCCTGTGTTGCCACCGCTGCAGGTCGGCCTCATCTGTTGTTATGGTAACTCTTGTGATGAGGGAAGGTGTGCTCATGGGGCCTGAAGGCCAGCCACATTTCCTGTGAGCTGGTGTTAAGCAAACAACTCCACAGAAATAGAAGCTGTCATTTCCTGGGGAAAACTGCTCACGGGAACTTGAGCTATGTGATGACCCGAAGCTAAATTTAAATTCTCTTTTAGCACAGCTCTCTGTTTGCCTTTTCCCAGTTTTAACTTTTTCATCTCCTTTCCCCT
The DNA here is from genome assembly GCA_034779795.1 of Ctenopoma multispine. Classification (NCBI taxonomy): domain Eukaryota; kingdom Metazoa; phylum Chordata; class Actinopteri; order Anabantiformes; family Anabantidae; genus Ctenopoma; species Ctenopoma multispine. The sequence continues at coordinate 3,924,109 of JAUYWH010000009.1, read as the reverse complement.
TCCCCTTCTTTTGCTCTCCTGCTCCCCTCATTGTTTCCCTGAAAGCCTCATCATTTTCTCTTTCCCTGTCTCTGACCTCCCTCTTTTCTCATCTCTTGTCCTTCTCCTCTGACTGACAGGTGCTAAATCATTTGCCTCGGAGCATCCTTTTGTCCATAAATAGACTGAGGCCAAGGCACTGGGAGAACACTATGGCTTTAACCCAAGAGTAACACACTGACTTTGAGTGATAGTCTCAACCATGCACACAAGATACCCCCCCACACATACAGACGCACGCATAAACATGCAGAGCACGCCTAGCAAGTAGCACTTGTTCACAAGCACTAGCCACCAACATTCAGGGACACACACTCTGACTGGAAGAAACACACACACACACACACACACACACACACACACACACACACACACACACACACACACACACACACACACACACTCATGCTTATGCACCCGCACATCCTGCCTACAACCAGCAGCAGCCATCATCATTCACAGACACAGGCCAAGTCAGATACAAACAGGCAGCCATGAACATACACTCTCACATATTTTTGTGTCAGCAGTAAAGGAAGCTCTGCTCAGTTAATAAGCCAGCATTGATTTCTTTATTTTTCCACTACTACTCTGTCCAGCTGGGCTCCACCGCCATCGATTGGTGTGTGCGTGTGTGTCAGTGTGTTTGGAATTGTATTTGGGAATGTCTGTGTTGGAGAAAAACAAAGTACATGCATACATGTGCTTATTGCTTGGGCACAGTGTGTGTATGTGTGTGTGTGTGTGTCTCTGCTTGAGCTCGTGTGGAAGCTCACTGTCAGTCTACCTCGAGCAGAATCACCCTCTGAGCAGCAGCAGCAGCAGTCTGCCACTTCTCCCAGTGGAGCATTTAGTCGAAAACCCCTCACTCTGTCTCCCTGTACTTAGACAAACTCAATAAATCTTCGCTTTTTAAGAGTTCACATAATAAACTGTTGTGGCAGGTCTATCTGCCATGTAGACACTGTTGTTGGTAATGTGAGCTGGCCAGAAGAAAAGTTCAAAGTTATTACTGTGGCCACAGGCAGCAGCAATGTTTGTTTCCAACCATAAGAGGAATAATTTATAAAAAACAACATATCTCATCTGTTCAGTTCCAAATTGTGTCACTGTAGGAATTCTTACAATTCAATTTTATTTGTGATTAAGAAGTGAGAACTCAAAGCACGATTGCATCTATGCGACTTCACAATTGATTTTCCACACAAGACTTTCTCTCATGCGCTCACCGTCCAGGAAGGTTGCCACATGACATCATCGCCGTGCAAAGCTTAAAATGATTTCAAAGCCCTTTTACCCTTGTGGCTGTTTCTTCTTTTGTTATTATCCACTTTCTTTCCTCTAAATTCACACATTGTTTGTCTGCATGACTAAATAAATGCGGCATTGCCAAACCCTGTGTAAAAAACGTATGATTCCAAACAGCAAAATTATTATGCAGAGGAAACATATTGATTTTGGAGAGGAATACATAATTATAGTATATAGACAAAGTATATGTAATACAAAACAGTGCTTCTTTGTAACAACACAAAACTTATGCAGACTATAAAAAGTGATGTTAATGAAACTGTTCCCAGTGTGTTTGGTAAAGGTCTGAATACAATGAGACAGACATACACAGCTGTCTGGCTAACAAACAGGCATTGTGTCATACTGTATGCCAGGACACTGTGTCATATACTGAGTTTTCCACCTGGCTGTAGCATCTTACAAAAGGGTGACAAATAAAAGGAAAAACATGAGTAAATGAGTGAAGAGGCAGATTGAATGCTGATGCCTCCGCACAGGTGCACTGTGTGGTACAGTTGAGTAATTAACATCCAACCATCCTCCGTGGCTTGTGTAGAAACACTTAGCAGGTCCAGCTGATACTGATTTTGGGTCAAGATGGCAAGAGGAAATGATCTATGCGAGTGGGAAAGAGGGTTCATTGTTGGGGCACAGATGGCAGGAGCTTCAATCACAAAGACTGTTCGGCTGCTTTGCGACTCAGTAGAAACAGCGACTAACGGTGACCTCAGCATTTACAGTAGAACTATGGGAAAGACAGTAGATAAGCTTGGAAATGTGGTTGACAACATGAAAACGGTGATCCTCATGCAGTAGTGCAATAAGTGATGTGCAACTTATCCTCAGGTGACTGAGAAAGCCAGTGCAGGATGTGGTGTGGAGGGATACAGAGAGGGCTCCCATATTATATAAGAGCTGCAGTGCATAAACCCCACAATATAACGATGAAGGCACGTTTCCAGTGGTTCAGAAACCATAGACAATGGTCTACAGAGATATGGAAAAAAATGATATGATCAGATGAGCCATCCCTAAAGCATATTATCAGCAAGCCCGGATGCTTCAGTGCTACATTGATGTAATCTGGTAGCTATGTTATGCTGTGGGAACATTTTGCCAGGATGGTTTGGGTCCACTTGTCTTCCTGGAGGGCTGGGTCACTGCGAGTCAATACAACGTTTCTCTGAGTCATCATGAAACATATCTATATGGTAGTGGTCTCCCCCAGGGTGACAATGCCCCCATCTACAGGGAATCACAAGGAATCACTGACTAATTTGAATATGAAAAATAATGTATAAATATGCTGTGGCCATCACAGTCACCAGATCTCAACCCAGGGGAGATTATTGACCAGAGTATTAGACGTCTCTAATATCATTATCATTGAAACACCAAATGACTGAATGTTATTTGGAAGAATGGTGTTATATTCTTACAATAGAGTCCAGAGTCCTGAAGAAATAATGGCAAGGTGCACCTAATTTGTTCTTGCAGTACATGGTGCCTCAGTCTAAGAATCACTAGAGAGACAGCAAATACACTTAATCCTCCGGTAAAATTATCCTTTTAAAATTATGATTTTGAGAATCCAGTAAAAATAAAGGAGACATCAAAACTGTGTCTATGTTCATGTACGTCTGTGTCTTGGTCACTCGGGTATTTAGCACACATGCCGGCAGCAATTTCATAAATGGTGTTACCTTTTGAAATATAACTGTCAGTATTTTCTGCTCTTCATATTTCAAAAGTATGTCTGTGTCAACATCGTCGGTCTGACACTTGGTCCTCTGTTGTCTCCTGATTTCTTGAGTCGCCCTTTTTCAAATGCCAATTTTCTCCGGTCTCTCTCTCTCTCTTTAACACACACACACACACACACACACACACACACACACACACACACACACACACACACACACACACACACACACACACACTGTCCATTACAATGGTCAAGGTTGGTTGGTGCAATCAAGGACAGCAATTTCATTCACAGTATCTTCATCTGATGAGCTGAAGAATTTAGTTGGTGGGTTATGCCAGAGCAGAACGAATGGTTTGATTTGTATATTCCTTTCTTCTTCATTTTCATTAATCTGTTTGCAACCAGGGGAGCAAAAGCAGGCACATACACGCGCGCGCGCACACACACACACACGGTATATTTGGTGGTTGCTGAGTACAGTTACGTTTCACTTTGCAATGGATGGATGAGCTTAGACAGGTCGGGGAGATGGATGAGTAGGAGCCACATTCTGCTCTTTTGAGAAGCACAACATTCCTCTCCATCGAAATATTTCCCCCAAAGAAGTATTCACATGAATGCATTTGTATTTGGAAGTGTTTTCATTTAAGCTGTTGCATTATTGTGTTTTCCCCTGTGTTCCGAATGGGTGAGTCTGAATTGTAAATATTACTCCTTTTTATAGCAGCTATGTCAGGAGTGCAGGTATTGCTCAAGCTGCAATAAAAGTGTGTGTGTGTGTGTGTGTGTGTGTCCAGAAGTAAAATGAAAACGATGCTTCGATAACAGTTGCTTATCACCCAGCTATATTGCATTTCAGTAATATTGGGTGAGCAGCATTGTCTACATTGTATCCTCATAAATTATGTTTCTTTGTTGCCATGGAAGTGATAGCATATGCTGACTGCAAGTGATGGATGTCCGATGTACTGTATGTCAAATTATACTCTGCAATCTATCTTATATTGTGGTTGTCTGAGCAGTCTAGCATACACACAGGAAATAATGAAACTGTGAAAGTAATCTGTTTTTCCTCCTCTTTTTTTTTTTTTCAGCTGATCTTTGCCCTCCGCCTGTATCATTCTTAAGTCAGGCCAGAACTGGAGCGAACCACACAATTACAGCCAAGAGAGATTTCAGTCATCATTGTCTAGCAGACAGTAGCCAATGAAAAATTAAAGATCTCTGCAGGCATCAGAAGTCAACTCGTCCGTACGGATCTGTCCACACAAGACGGATACCCCACCCTCGGAGTTAAACAAACAAGGTCCTTTCTCGGGGTCCGCTGTTTGGCTCTACACTGCTTCATGTGCAGAATAGCAATTAAGCAGAGGCACATGAATTAAAATGCTGACATTAAAGACTGTGACACTTAAAAGGCAGAGTGAGAAAACATGGCAGTGTCCCTGTAGGGACAGATACTATGTAGGAGTAAGCCAGTAGTGACCTAATCACATTACATTCTTTTTGGCATCTCCCATAGTGTCACTGCAATATCCGTGCCAGATTCCTATAAGTGTGTGTGCTGTGCTCAGCAGTAATCCTATTATACTTCATTTTTTTCCATCACAACAGTATCACCTTAATATGCCGATGTGATGTGAATATACACAGGCTTAGCAGAGAAATAGGTTTAGTTTTCTTCCAGTTTTTAGTGCTGTCCTGCAGCAAGAGGATGCAGTTGTACATCAATACATTTGGGATGATTACAATATCGTTCTTTGTTTTAAAGGCTGCTGTTTACAGTGCACTCAGCAGCCATTTTTTATTAGATTGTTGTGTTGGACTCCAACACAACAATCACGTAATAATATCTACCTTTACAAAGTTCATAAAGTGTCATTTTTAGTGGCATTATTAGATATATGTTTATTGCTAAGGTCAAAGTGATGGTGTTATAAGGGACTACAATAGGTTGACAAAGGGGATCTGTTTTCTCTTCTAACTTAAATACACAAAAAGTCCAAAAAATGCTGTCTAGTGCAGCATTATCAGTAACTATGACCTCAGTAATAAATGCAGGACGTAAGTAACACTGCTATGACAGTGTCCATCAATAAATACATTTTTAAAAAGGAGCATTATACTGTAGATATCATAAAAGTAGACTTTATGGCAGAACAGGCTGGAGTTGTAAATGTGCACTGAGGTTTTAGGTGTATATACATACAGGTCCCATAAATAGGCAACAACTGTATTTATGTACTTGAGATGATGATGATGATGAAACAATAACATTCAGGGGTTTCACTAGAGTGGAGAAACTATGGCAGTGATTCATTGTACTGAGACGTGTTTCTCATTTGGACCCACCACTTTCAATGAGGGTAGAGTAGAAATTTGAGTGGCGTTGTATAGGTGGTCTATTTACACAGTTTACATATAGATGATCAACAACTATCAAATTCATAGTATCAGATAGGTATTAGTTAATTTAACACTTGCTGTAATACCATGATACATCACATATAAAATCATTTCTTAGAATACAGCAGTGATTCTCAATCTGGGGTTTGGGGACATTCAAGGGTACTTCAGTGCCAAATGAATTGGGCTGACTGTTGACTTTTACTTCTTGAGATGACTGCAGTTACACATATAAATCCATCCTTTGTTTCACTCCCACACTGTCACCTCCTGAAGTACGCTGCAGGCAGTTTCATACTTCATTATACACCAACACAAATCAATCTACTACGGCTTTTTTCTTTTTCTTTTTTCTTTTAAGGATTAAATTCAAATGTCAGATGAGGTCGTTAACAACAGCTGAGAAGCTCTTGTGCTACGGGTACTATCCCAAACGCACGTTTCACACCACACATCAGCGCAACACATACCGTGTTCCTGAGCGTGCACGGGCTGGAAGCTGGCAGCGGTCTCCACACGTGCTCGGGCGACTTAAAAGATCAATTTTAAAAAAAGATGATAAAAAAAAAAAAATGAAATAAAGATGAATCCCACTTCAAATCACTGTAGATAGATGGGCCATCATTGTTTTCTCCTCTCTCTCCGCTCCGCTTAGAGTCCACACAGGCTGAGCTGGCTGCTGAGAGTCGGAGGAAACTGCTCACATCTGCCGACGCTGGACGTGAGAGCTGGAAATGGACGATTTCCACTCTTATCTCCCTCTTCTGATATTGTTATGCTTTGATTGGCTTTTCCTCTCTCTGGCTTTTCCCCCGGAACGTCGGATGTTATCTTCCAGGAGTGACCCACTCCTCTAATTATCCCTGCTTGAATTGACTCTCCGCCTCTCTCTCTCTCTCTCTCTCTCTCTCCCCTTCTCGCTCTTTCTCTTTGTAAGAGACACACAGAGAGGCTGACTTATTCTTATTCATTCGTTTTCAAAGCGTACATTAGGTGGTCTCGTCACACTGATTGTTACAGTTAACTTTACATTTTACACAGCTGAAGGAACCAGCGTCGCTTTATTGTGAAACGACCCCTTCGCAGAGAAGCAGCGGGTTCAGCACCACGGACAGCGGCCTTGTCTTTTATTATGAAAGTTTACAGGCGTGTAAGATTTGATCGTCCACGCTCCGCCACTGTCCTGATATTTCCTGGTGGTAACCGCACAAATAAGTGCGAGAAACCGCGCAAGGGTCGAGTTGAGAAAGTGCCATTTCTGTCTCGGCCAAGGGCAAGTGAATTCAAGCTGAACCGTGGCCCCTCAATATCCTGCAAAACCATATTGCTCAGTCATAGCGAGCGGCCACAGTTCATTACTGGTTCTGAGGGAGAAGATGAATTTTGAGCCAAGGCTGCTATTTCCCAGCACCTTCAGGGCCCTGTTGCTGATTGTTCAGCAATCGTAACATAGAAATGCTTTGTTGAACAGATTTTTAGGTTGGGGCTAAATTCCCCATGTTGTGGAGGACAAGGGTTCCCAATCCTTTTTTTTTGTCTTACCAGCTAAAGAAATCACCCAACACCACCCATCAGGGTTCTTTAGCCCAGTCAGTGTAGGAGAAGCTGGTCGTCAATCTTTAATCTACAACTTTTTATTTCAGTTATTGATACATTATTACCTAAAGTATTAAACAGTTGCAACTATGTGGGTGGCTGTGGTGCAGGAGGTAGCGCAGTTGCCTGCCAATCGTGGGATCGGTGGTTCAATCCCCAGCTCCTCCTGTTATATGTCCTTGGTCAAGACGCTGGTGAGTCAGGTCAGCTGCTCTGACATCAGTGTGTGAATGAAGTGTAGAACATTTAATACTTTAGGTTTTATTTCAACCATTTATCAAAGCCACTGATTTTTAATCACATTCTGTAAACAGCACCTGCAAAACAAGCAAACAGAATTATATCATTGTCCCTAAATAACCAAAAACAATAATGTGATTAGATGGTAATCATTTGTGGTTCTTCACATACTCTAACATACAATCTTGTTCATCATTACAACCAACCCCCCTTTTCACAATACATGCTGCACATTAATCTACGAAAATCAATTTGCTAGTGACGTAAAAGTTTGTTAACCAAACAAACAACATAAACTGTCCTACTCTAACAGTTTTTTTAATTAATCTGTATTTTTAAGTAACGAACCAGCTTCACATATCGACTCCATTCTAATTTGTTCATCCACCATTTTAGCTCCCTAACCATTGGTTAGCTTAACTACATTTAGCTAACAAATTAAGCAAACTACATATAATGTTCAAACTACATATAATGCACTACATTTAGTTAACCATTCGTACTGTTATATATTGTATATGACTTATAAGATATCTAATCTCCAGTGGAAGATCCAGAAGATTTTACATGGGGTGGCGAGACATTTTGGCAGGGTGACTTCCCCCGCTTGCGCCCCTGTATATCAGCCTCTGCTAAATTCACTTTTAACAGCGTGAAGACAGGCAGTGTTACAGTTTTACACATTTTTACAAATTTAAAATGAAACATCTACAAGATCTATTTTTATTAAATTAGTCGAGGAGCTCTGTTGTAATCTTGAGAGGCACTCCATGTGGTACCTGCTGAAATACCCCCTGGTGTACAAGCAGCTAAACGTGGTAGAGAATCACAGGAGTAACGAACGCATGCTTCAGTGCGAGTCCCCTCTGATGACGATCTTGATCTCTCACTCATCCCACATCACAATAGTTAAAACTGTTCTGACCCACATTTAACATTGCTTGATTAAGAGTTGCATGTGAGTGTGAGTGTTTGTGTGTGTGTGTGTTTGTGTGCGCTCCAACACACTGATGCCTTGCTAAATGTGAAAAGGTTCTCATGCCTGAGCAGGTACATTAGGTTGTGTCTAAGTGCGTGTCTTTGTGATGCTGAACGTGCTCCAATGTGTGTGTGTGTGTTTGAGCTCGGATTTTAATGATCTCCTCCTACCCCCTCTGGGCCAGCACGAGCCTATTTTGACCCACATCAGGATAATTAACATCACACTCAAATGTCTGTAGGAGCAGGAGGCTTCTTTCAGATTCTTTCCTCTCCCGTTTTTGGCACACAGGAGAAGCAACAAATGCTAAATTACAACGCCCAGGCTATTTGTACTCATGTAAAGTCCCATAGATATTTTATTTGCTCACAAATTGGCCCATAAACTTTGCTAACAAGTTGTGTTTTCCAGCCATAAAAAACAAAAGCGCTGTATTAACCAGCATCAGAGTGAGACCGCTGGGCTTCTAATATAATGGTTGCCAGTTTAAATCCCCAGCTCTGCAGGGAAGTCAGTTCTCTACACCCACTCTCTACACTATCCAACTGTCTTAGAGCACTTGAACTAGTCACAGTTCCATTAGTGCCAACCTTAGACAACTGTGGTTCTCTGGGTTGTTTCCAGGTGTGGGTGTCTGTGAGTGTGTGTGTGTGTTTCCATAAAAACCCTTCATCCCTTTGCAGCTACTCTCATAGGGATTGACTGTAATTAGGAATGTTCTCTTTCTCAACTTGCTTTGTAAATGAAAACACTGCTATAATCAAAGAGGGAACACATTGGATGAAGCCCTGCTATGGAGGCGTTTACACCTCTAATACTGAAATCACGAGCCTTTGTTCCCATTTTGCTTCTGTATTTCCCAGAAACCTCAAGTAGAAAAACAAAAAAGAAACTCTTTTGAATCACAGCACCTAAGAGAAACTTAAATTAAGAGACACAAGAAGCATAGAGGAAACACAAGCTCCTTGTCATTGTGAGAAATGTAATTGTGACTGAATCATCCATCTCTTTGTTACTAAAATTGACTGGTTGGAGCTATTTTCAAAATGGCAGGCGAAGATAAACTCCTACGACTTGATTCACAGTCAGACAGACAGATGGAGATAAACCAAATCACCAACAGGGCAGTATAATTTTCCCTTCCATGTTTCAGGTTGCAAAATAAATGTGTGCAATTTCCATGTAAATGTGAGAAAAGGATAAAAAAAAACAGGTGACAAAACAAAATCATCTTTTTGTTTGTAATGTGGTCTACATGGGCTAGAATCAATAACATGCACAGACAGATTCATGGGGAGATAAGTGTGATTTAAAGCAACTCTACACACACACACACACACACACACACACACACACACACACACACACACACACACCATGTAATGAGATGATCTCCCATTGAAAAGCATGCAGGACATGAAAGCTTCACGAATGGGCAGCAAAACAACAGCTGTAATGCGACAGGCAGACATTTGTTCCACTAATCACTGAGGGGATTGTCAAATACAGCCGAATGGAGGCTAAAAGAGTCTTATGTTATTCTGCCCCGCTACAGTGATTCCACATCCCGTCCAGCACACACACACACACACACACACACACACACACACACACACACACACACACACACACTCATACTGTGGATGAGTTTGTCCATCATCCCGCGCTTTGGCCCTCACACCTTGACAGCTGTCAGTGACTTTGACGTATGTGATCACAGAAGAATGGGATTACACTGATCTGTGGAGAGAGGTCATGCTCCCAGCATCCCCATCCGGTAAACAAGAACACTCGCATATGTACATTTAGCGCATGTTCAAAAAGCCATAGCGTCACTTTATATTTGTAATTGTGGTATCTAACAATAAGGTTGTGCCAGTGTGCCAATTATATCTGTGGTGCTCACAGCAAAATAATATGTTTAAATAATTCAGCAGCAACATGTCTTCCCAGAGACTGTGTCCTGTTTAACTTGGATAATTAGTTGGCCTCATTGTCGACAGTTTTCAGCAACAACTGCTTCACGAATGATGACGTGTAAAATCTGTTGACGGCAGGTTGTACGGATTATTAAGGAAATGTAAAGGGGGGGAGGGGGGTTTGTAATGATAAACCAGATTATATACGTATATCAGCGTATGTGATGAACCACAGGTTACAATCCAATCGCAAGAAGAAGAGGAAAATTAGTATTATTATTTTTAAAACCATTTCTCAACTTAACCAATATTTATAAAATACTCACTTTCTACAGCACCTGCCCACAGCAACTTACTAACTTCCTACTACCACACCTGCTGTAGTTATTATTTATTTATCTCTTGGCTATGGAAGGAAAATGGAAACAGGCTGTGACAGCTTGCGTAGATATTGTGAAACTGTCAGGCAACACTTTATTTACACAAACAACAGTTCCAGAGCAACATTCATTTGGAGCCTCGGTGAATTATGAGGCTCTTCAGCTGATGAATGCTTCTTTTTTGTCCACCGCTTAGTAACTAACTGTGTGTGTCTGCTGTTTGGTGTTGAAAAGAGAGTGTTAAGTGTTTTTTTTTTTTTTAGTTTTACTGCAGAAAACAGCAGCCAGCAAACTGCTTCTGCCTAAAACTACACTACAGGCAATGTGGGTGCAGTCGTGGACTGAGCAGCTAAACAACATGTTTTTGGGTTGTGTGGGTACACTGGGATTGGGATTTTGGTGCATTTTTCTTATAGAAATGTGGATTGTAAAATTAAGCAACTAAAATCCTTCCTTAGGCTTGTAGCACATAGTTAAGGAGAAAAAATGACTTAGGTTGCACAACTAAAACACACTTGTTCAAAGTTAGGTAGCAGGCCTGTAATGACACATTATTGACAGTTGCCTTTGTGCTTGACTGCTAACTGACCCCACTTCCATTACCTCACAATCCATCTAACTGGATGCTGACACTGAACAGAAATCATGAGGTTCATTCTAGCACTTTCTGTTCACTGTTTTCAATTTTTCAGCCTGCGACACTGTGCACTCTGCTTTCATTAACCAGAAACGGTTAGCAGCTAACCTGCACCGTAAAGCGTTTAACAGCTAATGTGAAAGATCCAGGAGCTAGTGATGAAAACAAGGAGACGTAAAAGGAGAGTGAAGTGTGTATGCTGCATGCTTGAATGTCGTGCTGTCATATTCATATTTATCATATTTATTAGTGCTGTGAGTAGAAAATTCTCTTCTCACCTCAGTTGATACCAGAAATCTCAGAGATGAATATTTCTAAAATTGTCTTTATGGCTAGATTTCATCAGACGTCAGTCAGAAAATAGATTTTTGTGCTGTGGTGAGCTGATCTTGTAATAGAGTGCTTGTGCTTTTATTTCTGGATGCATTAATAGAAGCCAGCACACGCACAACCATACAGATAACAAGACGCTAACAATGAGGGCAGAGGTGTCTCCCTCCTTCCTAGTTATCCTGTTGCATTTTCATCTGTGATTTCTCAGGAAATCCATTACTATTGCAGAGGGGTATCGTGCTCCCGGACCACAATCAATACTCTTCCATTAAAGTGATGAACGGTCTGTTTCCCCAACCTTCTGCAGTCAAGACAAATTCTCAGCACCCACTGATCCAAATCAGTCAATGTGGCCGTGACAGCGCTAAACCCAGGCAATGTGAAGAGAGTGACTGACCGACACCTCCGTCCCTACACCTCCACACCACATCTCCACTGTAGAGCACACTGCCCTTTACCTTAACAGCAGTCAACTCGAACGCCAACGTTCATTTCTCAAATGCAGAGTGAGGGATGAATTGTTATTTCTCGACCGTCTGAGGGCTTGCTCTTATAAGGTCATTTCAAACTCAGTGTGAGAAGATAAGTGTGGCAAATTAAGTTATTTATGTTCAATTTAGTTGGAAAAACAGCAAATACGACGCAAGCTACTAAAAGCATGTTCACCTGTCTACCTTTACCTAATGCTTATCTTCTAACATAACACATGCTGTTCTTCAAGTGTAAAGATAAAGTAAGAATACAACACTGATACAGCAGTTGATTTAGCAGTTGTGGGAATTACAACTACTACTGTGGGAAATAAACACACACTGTTCTTTAATTTACACAGAAAATACAAAGTCGTGTCAAAACAGGAAAGACAGCACGGTATTAATTAAATAAAGTCAGCACTGGAGACTCTTTTCCTTCAGTTCAACAGCTGACAGCTTCTACTATCTGTTGGTAATCTGAAGACAAATGCAGTGAGGCAAAGCAATTACTGGGTGACTGACAGGCTCACAGTCGAACATTTAAGCTGCAAGACAACACAGAAAATTCTGCATAATGTCCAAACAAAGTTCAAATCTTTCTGTGGACTGGAAAGACTGTGGCTGTTGATGATGAAGATATGGCTACGTTACATCACTCAATCAATAAAAGCATGAATGATGGAACAGCGAATTCATCTTCTGCTTATTTGGAATGTGGCTATAGCTGAGGCTAAAGGTTACTCTGCTCTTACCAGTCCTCCCGGCTTTGCTGTGTCAGCGCATCATGTAGGCATTATTACTAGTTAAGCAAAAATAATTGAAGTTTTCTGATTGGTTAGAAGGGTGAGCCTCGCTTTAAAAGCTTTTAGAAGTAATACCTCTGCACTGCTGCCAAACTTCGACAGCACCCCTCAACAAGAGATATTATAACTGACCAACCTGCAGCTGATCGGTGTCGTCCAGTAGGCACATCACACGTTCCCTCTGCAGCGTTACGTTTTAAAACACAATCACAATGATGGAAAAAGTAGCAAATCTTCACAGTGCAGAAGACGGTACCAGAGAGTGTTTGGCACGTTCGCTTGATAAATGATTCAATCAATTGTCCCAACATTGATAGATTGAGCTGATTGATTTTCAATTCAATATTTCAGCAGTAGACTAGTTTTTACAATACACTTTCCTAATGCATGTTTAAAAACCTTTTTTTTAATGTAACGGCTGGAGAACCCTTTTAACTCCCCCTGAACTGACATGATGATAAACCCTCCAGCTCTGCTCCTTTGTACTGTTTTAATATCTGCGCCTGGCTCGCACCGCTTTGGATTGTGTGTGTCCACATGGAACAAACAGATTGATCAATGATGAGCTGACACTGAGATGAAAGATTGTTCAGTGAATTCATTAATCTCTGACTAGTGTCAGATGATCTGAATAACAATAACAGCCACTCTCACTCTCTCCCCAGCCTTATTAATGATAGTATAAAGTTACAGTGTCACATTGCTGGTATGTCACTTATTATAGCTGACAAAAGTGAAGGACCAACAGCTTCCTCACTGTGACCGTTGGGCTCCCGGAACCGGAGTCACCTTTCAAACTAAATGCAACTGTGGTCTCACAAGCAGGAAAATTGCTTTCTGACAAAAAAAGGGCAACTCCAGTTTGGGACATGTCCTTCAACTGCCCCCCTTGATACACAGGCTGTGGCACTGCACTGCAGTGTTGTTGTGAGGACAAAAAGTTCTGCTGCCACGCTGGTCCCTCCACTCTATTACTGTCTGAAAAACTAATTCCTAATCTATTCTTCAGGGCAATTTCCTTTGTCACATTCTTTCTATAGCTTCCCCGAACAGGAGCATCGCAGCCGATGAGATTGTGGAGCTGTTAAGCAGAAATGATAACAGATCCGTGGAACTGGAACAACAGCAGGAATGAGAATAGGAAGTGCCCTGTATGTTCTGTTAAGACTTAACAAGTCACTGACATATAACCGTGTTCATTACGCAGCCTAATCCTGTAACCTGGTGGCAGTCGTGATGGATGTTATGGCTCAGAAATAAAATAGCTTGGCTGGAGTTGCTGTGCCTGTAAAAGAGGCCGGTGGTCTTTCAATCCGCAGTCAGGCTGCACTCGTGTGACTCCAGTGGACAGAGAGTGAGTGCATACTGTCCGTTTTTACAGTTCACGATGGGCTGTAGCACATCCATCAACACCAATCGACAAATGACAGGAAAGACAAGCTGTATTGAAAACTGAAGCTAGATATTAATAAAATCAGCTGTTTTCATTCATGTTTTCTTATAAATACTACTACTTCTTAATCCACGGCTACACGGTGGCTATTTGTGAAGCTTCGTATCTGTTGGATAAATCAAAATCAGTGGAGACAGAAGGCTCCAAGAATTGGTATAAAGGTCATTTATGTGGGCTTATTTTTTAAAGGCAATTAGCAAACAATTACAGATGAAACACATTTTTTAAATACAGCTACTAAACCTTTATAACCCTGGTTTTTAGTTTTCTTCATGGCAGGGTTTCAGCTTGATACCACGCGCTGTGATACTGATGTGCCTTCATGCAGAGTGGTTTATACTGGTACAGCCATGCTGCCCTCTTCTGACTCTATGTGGTCATTTTATCTCTGCTTATATCTGTGCCGTTTTGCATATTGATCTTTAATGTAAGTGTATTTCAGCTGTAACAATATGTAATTATGTTAGGTGTGAATTTAACTATTTTAAAAATAATTTTAAACCCACCACCTTTTTGCATCACTGTATAAATGAATTACTATTATTAACTGCTGATAATTATAAGCATTTGAATTTCAGAAATAACATTTGTAATCCACTGCAGCCTGTTTCACATGTTTTAAAATAACTTTGGAGAAACAGATTAAATCAGGTATTAGAGAATGACTGGCTGTGCTCTTCTATATGTTGGACGTTTTTACCAGCTACTTCATATATTATTTTCATTGACAATATGTTTGTTGTAATTTCTATCAGACGTTTTTAAGCCATCAGTTTGGTTCCACTTGTCATGGGTTCAACATAGAGTTTAGTGGCCTGTGATGGACAAAATGCTATTTCAGAAACATTTCCACCCTAGATTTCCATTTTGTTTGGGATAAAAATGGTAAAAGGCACAGATTCAGATTACTGGAACCAACTGGAAATGTCAGATCACAGACTATTTGTATCAGTCTTCATGAAAACTACTGCATGTCAGAGGAACCTGCAAAATCAAGCGTGCTGTGATCCCACAGGAGGTGAACAATAATTACCCCTCTAACCCCATCTAGTGGGGCTAAACAAAAGTTATTCAGGCCTGAATCACATTCAGTGCACAAAGGAGCTGTTGTGCTCTGTGTGGGTTGCACTTTAAAGTTACACTTCACCAATAGTTCTTTCACCAAATACAGTATTTTGTATATTCAAATTAAATGGTTCATTGTTTTGGCTGCTACAAACTTTTTGTAATGATGTACTGTAATCACAATGTAACTATACACTATTGCTGCAGACGTTTCTCTAATGGTTTTGTGAAGCAGTGGATACTTTAAACGAATGCTAAGATGAGGTGTGCAAATAATATAAGTGGAGAAGACTGAGTCAGTTGTACAGTAATACTTTATAACTAAAGTCTGTAAACATTAGCTAACATTAGCTAAAGGTCATACCATAACAAGTGAGGCTGCAGCAGCAAGGCCCTATGGAGTATTAAAGTGAACAAGGACTAAGGAGTGTGTCCTATCACTTGTGAATCCAACTTTTATTCTGTTAGACGAAATTTGTATTTTTCTTCTTTCTAAGAAGGGATCATACACATATAATACATTTCTACACTAACAATAATATTTCCATAGTGTAATATGAATAATTCCGATTACTGTAAAACCCCTCATTTATCACCAAAACATGAAATTCAACATGTGAAAAGCTTTATTCATGATATATAGGAGATTAAATATTAAGAAGTGTCAGCATATTACAAACAAATGGCACTGCGACGCACTGATCTTTAAAATAGATTTTATTTACCATTTTGTAATGCAACAGTTTACGATACACAGCTGACAGGACTAAGACATTTCAATGGATTTTGGCCCTAAAGGTTGAAGAACAAGAAGAACAGACATGGTTAGATAGATAGACGAATAGATATGATAGAAGGTACCAGAAGAAGTGTGTTCTCGTTTCTCACTTGTGCTTTTCTTCTCCAATGAAACTATTCACATAAGCATAGCAACAACACAGCATTTTGTCCATTTTCTTGCAGCCAGAGCACAGAAAAAGATATTTTTTATTGTATTTGATGCATATTTGTGGAAGTGGAAGTGTAACATTTTATTTCAATGACATATTTATTCTTGTTGTTTATATAAAAAAAACTAATGATTTCTTTAAAGTGCTGTAACACGAGATCATGCTTTTATGAGCAGTAGTAAGAAATTCAAGAGGTCATGTTCTGTTATTCACAGAGAACCACAGGAACAAGGTTAAATCACAGTTTTGTTTTTAGTACAGTGGAGCAGTTGTGCTGTGAATTTGTGTACAAAAAATGGTCCGAACCTTCATATAGCTGACGTTCTTCAACACCAGTGACTTTCTGTAACAGTAAGCGGTGGTATATTAGTTTCTGAAGACGTGGATCAGTTAATAGCTGAAATATTCTCAGGCCCAGTGGGTAAGGTCTAATTCTTTTGGTAGCCAGACAATCAAAAAAATTCCCAATAAATCAACTATTTGACACGTATTTGTTATAGAATTGCCTAAAATGCCTACAAAATCATATTATATACTGCCGTTAAGCATCAGAGACTGATGACTGAAAACGCAAGTTAATTTGCCCTGATGCTAATTTTGGTGTTTGGATTTAGCTAATTTTTTAAAAACATTTTGTAACTAGACACTGAAAAACGCCAAAAACTGTTTGGGTTAAGGGCCACAGAGTATTAAAGGTCAACTGTTGGCGCTGCACTGTGTAAAGTACATTTTTAAGTACATGTAATACTGTTTTTCATCATCGTCATGTAGCTGCAGCTACCGTCTCCACCTAAGCTCACAGTAAAAACTAATCATTCTTTTGTAGTTCAAGTTTCGATCCAAAGCTTTTTGTTTGGCAATGTTTTTTAATATCAGCTGACTTTATCTTAATTTCCTATGAATACAACCTCAAAAACAAACAGAAAAACAAAGTAGTGTCATTGAACGATTAAAATCTGAAGGTAAAATATGTAGTTTTCTTTCTTCTTTTAGTACAAAAGTTTTTTTTTTCTTAAAAGATACTGTATGTTATTAGCAGAGTAGGACTTGGCTAGTTCTGGTAGATTAGAGGTACAAAGACATTAATACTGACACTACGCCTGCTCTACATGCAGGCTCAGCAATAACAGCTAATTCACTACACACAGAGTACACAATACACCTGACATCGGCTACATTACACTACAAGAAAAATGACAAATCAAAAATAAAATGAAAGAAAACCTGCCCACCCCAAACCCACAAAAACACACTTAACCGGCCCCGAAATAAAAGCAAAGATCAACACACACATATACAGTGCGATTATATTTTTTTACATTACTGTACAAAGGGAGGAAGAGTCGTGGGGCCAGCAGAAATAGCAAGGGCTGGGATACATAGAGAGATGGTAACATGGTGGCTAAGCTTCACATACTACAGCATGAACACACGAGACAGGCAATCACAGAAAGGAAACGCTCTGAGCTCCAAGCTCACCCAATATGCGCTGAGAAGAAGAAGTTCATATTTATCTTTTTCAGCAAAATAAACCTCATTTAGAATTTCTGATCAGAAGAAGCAACACAATGTACTGAGATTAGCAGATGGTAGTAATGTACTGTTTGATAGAGCACCTGGTTTTGCAAGTAATTTGATTAAAAATAAACTCTGTTACAAAAAAAATGCCACATTAAGTTGTGAATAGTTAGGAATGATCCAGAGCTAGAAAAACAAAGACATAATTCACCATCATCTGCTGTACTGGAATAACTTTACTGTACGAAAGCCCGATTAAAATCTAGAAACGTGTGCTTGTATCAGAATTACCACTGTGCTTCTCCTTATTTAACATTAACATCTACCCAGCCAGAGGAAGTTTTCTTTCTGCTTGTATACAGCTCACATTTAGACCTCTGTTGTGCCTTTACTACCCTGAGTGTCAGCATCGCTCCCTCTTGTGGATTATTGGAGAAACTGCACTGTCAAGTTCAATTTCATTGTCCAACTCTAAGGACATAAATGTTGGTGGAAGAACCAAAAAAAAAGTCCAGTTTAAGTTGTGCTTAAATATGAAGCTGCAGCTAGCAGCTGGCTAGTTTAGCTTAGCATAATGATTTAATTTTTTTGTGCAGAATAAACAAAACAAGAAATGACTTATTAATTGTTCAATCTTCTCATCTACACTTCAGCAGCAAATCAAATACCTACAATAAGTCTTCCTGCATATAAATATGCTGTATAGAATATACAGTTATCTATATTATGTGAAAATGTTCAATGCTCATTCTGGTACCACAGCTCTCTAGTTATCCAGAACTGACTTTGATGATTTGATAACTGACAAACTGTGAAAAACCAAAACAACAACGCGAAGGATCAGAGCCACACATGATGCAGTCCCAAAAAGCATCTCTCTGCCACCGCAGCAGGTGTCCAACAAAGCGTATTACGATGTGGTACCACCATCATCTGCAGTGTTGTCTTAGCATGTTAAAGAGACCCCTTTCTGTCCTTTCACCCCTCTCCAATAAAACAACAACAAATCAAGTCACAGATGAGGAATGGTAAAAATGGTTAATTATGATTCTGTAGTTTTTATCTTTTTGTACAAAATAAACATATGCTATCTTTATAATTATTTACTAGGTTACTTTACAATAATGAGAGGTAAAAAGGAGACGTCTACTGAGAGAATGATACAGCTACATTTAAAACTACATAATTCATTTATTATGTTTTATTCTGTGTCCTTCAGGACACAAGCTGCATCCTCTTTCTGCTTCCTTTCTCTCCACCAATCACATCACAGCTTGGCTCAGAGCTTTTAAAAACAAGTGTTTGTAAATACATTAAAGGTTTCACTGACTGTAAGAGACTGACACCAGACCAGTCTTTGAGATATTTATGTTACCAAAAACACGTGCAGGTAGCTTAGGTAATGTTTTTGGTAACATGCCTGAATGTGGCAGATTGCTACGACCCACGGGAGACACAGACTACGACGAAACTATGATCCTTTCGCTAGCTACCTCCTCAAGCCCAGATGCTCCTTCACTGACCATATCCCATGATGAATTTCGCTCAAAAAGAGTTGCATCCACCTATTTTGTATGTATGTGTAGGTATTTCAGTCCGTATAATCTTAGCTGAAGCAAGGTTTCCACAGGCGAGGAACAGCAATTAAACCACAATGCTTAACTTTGCTTGGACCCTGAGAAATGCTCACTGGGATCTCTCCTTTCAAAATAAAAACTCGAAACAAACGATGCTTCGTGTATGTGTGTGGCAGTATGTGTGTGTGTGACTGTGGAGGCAGAAAGTTACAGTACGGTTAAAGTTCACTGATATTTCTCTGCCCAGTTTTCGAGCAGCTTTAGTGGAACAAAAAAAAGTTACAAATAGAAGAAATTTCCACAGAAAATCAGCCCTAAGTGAAAGTCGCCATCTCTGGTGTTTGTTAAACATTTGTGCTCTATAGTTTTTTTTTTTTAAAGAAGCAGCAGCATAAACACGACAGGCTTAGTCTTAAGCTGAGATCAACTATGGTTGAGGTCACTGTGTGCTGTGAAATGCACAGTAGTGTGAGTGTACGAGTGTGAATGAGTGCGTGTTCTTCTTTCTCTGGCCATGGACTTATTTCTATCTTTCAGCATCATCAAGACCATAAATGGCCAGTGCAGGCACAGTTCACCTATATATTACAGCACCACAACGATCAGATCACTGCCACTATAGAAAGTCACCGATCTCACACAGACCCAACAGAATAAAGGAGAACAGTGTGTGTCTCATTGTTTCTGCATGCACAAAACAAACACATGCAGCTTCACAATCTACTGTACCGCTAACTGCATATGAAGATGGCATATACAAGTTTTACAAAAAAAAAATGAAAGGAAAAATAAACTGCATTATTAAATTAGGTGGAAGAAATTAACAACCTACCCACCCACACACCCCCACAGACACACACACACACACACACACACACACACACACACACCCCCACAGACACACACACACACACACACACACACACACACACACACACACACACACACACACACACACACACACACACA
>JAUYWH010000009.1:3872450-3903671 GCA_034779795.1 Ctenopoma multispine | reverse complement strand
CACACACACACACACACACACACACACACACACACACACACACACACACACACACACACACACACAGACAAACATACATGCAAATCTTTTGGATGATGACCCAATTTTTTCTTCCTTCCATTTTTCTTTTTTCGTTTATCTAGCGACAACACACAGATAGATAGAAGAGGTTAGGACAGATATAATAAGCCCTTACAATATGTAAAGGTCTCCAGTGAATAGGATCTCCCCCACAGACTGTGGGAAAGTGGGGTGAGGATGGAGGAGAAGGGAGGAAAAGCTGAGGGATTTAAGGAGGAGATGGCTGGGGTGCAGGGGGGAGGGGGGGGGGGGTGCCCAGTAGTGCTGATAGAGTGGGGTGACGTCTATGCACTGGGGTTGGGGTTGTTGTGTGTGTTGGTGGAGCCATTGCTTCCCTGGATGGTGAGGCTGATCTCATCCTTCCTCTCCTTCTCCTTCTCTTTCTCTTTCTCTTTCTCTTTCTCTTTCTCCTTCTCCTCCTCCTTCAGCTCCTCCTTCTCCTTGAGTGGTCGAGCCTCCACAGTGTCTTCGGAGGCCATGGGGGCGTAGCGGCCCGTCCGATGCTCCTGCAGGGCAGGGCCCCACTTTGGATGTGATCGGCATGCGTTCTTCAACCGCTAAGACACGGAGTGAAACAGAGACACACGTACGATATGAGAAATAAAGCAGCCTCCATGTTCATGCCTCCATATTCAGCTACATCACTGCCTATCGTTGTGAACGATAGGCAGTGATGTAGCTCCCTTGTGTTTTTTACTAGTGGGAGGTCTATGTTAAAGATAAATAAGCTACAGATTTATAGATTTACGGATGTGATTCACTGTGGGTTTTGGTCTCTGTATGGGGTATAAGTCTTATCCTTTAAAAATCTCTTAGGTGATATTACAAATCGATCATTTGAATTTGTTATGTTTTTTGTCTGCACGTGTAGTGTTAATTGTGGGACTTATTTACACAGATACGTGTAGAAATTATATCCCGTCAATTCAATTCACAACAGGTGGACCTCCAGTTAAATTCTAGACACATACCAAGGAAAATGACAGCAAACAGGATGTACCTGAACAGAGCTGCAGCAGGGTCTGAATAATAAATGAGTGATACTTGGTTTGTGTACAAATTGTGCAAGTCACTTTACATTGTAAAGTGTAGGCTGTGCGTCAAAGTGGACATGTCACTAAGGCTCACTCTAACAGAAGAAAGAGCTGTACCAGGGGCAGTACTGTACCTCTCTGAAGGTGGCTCCTGGGGACCTTGAAATCTTGTAAAGGGCATAGACGGGTATGCAGATCACCGAGGACAGAGCCATGGCGAAGCCAATAGCTAGAGACCAGCCGGGATACACATAGTCATTGTAGGTGATGGGCTTGTACTGGATCACTGTGAAGATCAGGATGAACTACATGGACAGAAGAGAGACGGAGAATGAGTGCAGGTTGAAAATGAGCAGCCATTTTCCAGCAAGATGATGATTAAATGTTTAATATGTGATAAAAATGAATGAAAAATTTTTAAATAGGTTCGAAAAGCACAAACTGTATATTTAACATTTTCATCTGCAATCAAGGCTTAGTGAACATAAATGCATTAAAAAGACAGCAATAAGGATAAATAATAAATCAGCATGCGGTCCCCATTAAGCAAACAAATGGCTGCTGTCAAATTAAAAAAAGATTCCTGATGACATTTTTACAGAACATGTACTGTGTACAGGTGAAATAACGGTAAACTGCAGCACAGCAGGCATTTCTTTTATTTAAAAGTTGAAGATAATTACGGTTTATAAATCCTGGCTGTACCCAACAGCAGTGAGTTTAGTCACAGTTTTAGCAGAGGCCCCTGGAGAGCAAAGCATTAATCTGTGTAGTGAAAATGAAAGAAGGAACAAAAGTGCCTGAAATCTGACCAGTAATCCACAACAATGAATTTCTTGGTTGGCTCAGCAGCTTAGTGGACTAATACGCCTGCTTGGGAAATACCATTGATAGCAGCTGCATGTGTCCATTTCCCAGTTAGAAAGATTTGGCTTTTAGAGGTTTTTACTGGAAGCAAAGACAACAGCAGCCAAACAGATTAGTGTTGATGGCAGCTCGAATGTAGGTCAGGTCCCTAACAATGAGTCAGCAACAAAAGTTAAGAACATAACGCTCAGCGAACCAACGTGTGGCTTGCGCCCTGCACCAATCTCCAGCTGGAGATCCATCAGGACAAAAGACGTGTTACACACAATGCTAACATTTGATTTGAAGTGCTATGACTGGTGCCAGATCAGCAGGTGCGTTTGTAATTGCATGTTCACCTACAGAGATAATGAGAGGGGAGATGAATCTCCAGCAGACTTTGAAGAAGAGAGGAGGAGGAAAGCCCAGCATCATCTCAACATCTTTGAAGTAGTTCCTGTGGCCTGCAAAAGAACACAAAGTTATACATAACATCCAAGGTATAGCATATACTAATGGTTTCAGTAGTTGTGTAAAGAGGCACTACAGGCAGTAGTTGTGTTTATGCATCTGTTGTGTGACGATGCATGTGTGTTTTTGTCTGTTCCGCCTGCACAAAATGCAAACAGTAGCCTGAAGACCCATAACTACTTTAATGTCTTTTTTTTCTTGTCTCACAGTACAAACTAAGTGTGTCTTGGCCTATTCAGCCTGTCACTGGTGGAGAAAAAACAGTATCTCTGCCTCTGGTATGACAGCATTTTCTTTTTGTGATTGTTTAACGTGGGCGTACAACGCAGAGTTCACAAGAGAGCTTCAATGAATAGCTGAAAAATTCATGTACTGACAAGGTGCTGAGAAAAAATCCTTCTCGCTGGGCTCAGACAAACTGACATTTACTGTGCTTCTGCTTTCAGTCTTTATTATAGCTGTGCTGAAACTACCTCTAAATGGAAACATTATGTGTAGCTTTGGCCAATTGTCTGAAAAGACAAGAAAAGTAAACAACTTCAGCTACGAATAAACCCAGAATTGTACACCAAAATGTTAAGAAATGTTTCTGTAGCAATGATAATGTGTTTTCTTTTTCATCTAGAAAAGTAACTAGACAGAAAGACAAAAGTAAAAGATAAAGAATGTCATCCTGCTTTGAATTACACAATCATTTCCTGTCGCCATCTTTGTTATCTGGAGAAATACGTTTTTAATAGTGGACCACCTAGAAAAGTCTATGAGGATTCGGAAAATACCATCAGATTTTGGGTGACTTTCATTAAATCAGAGTTAGAAGCAGTAGCAGGGCTATTCAGAGAATGTGCACCACTTATTTTTCCTTTCTTACCATAAATGTACATGACGCAGATGCACATGATGCAGGAGATGATAACCAAGGAGAAACTAGCAGCATAGTTGTCCATCAGTAACAGCCAATAGATTCCTGCCTGTACACACGAAACAGAGAATGAGTCAAAAACTAAACTAAAACTACATGGGAGAAAACATGTTACCTACACATGTTGGAGACTTACCCGTGTTGTTAGTGGCACTCCCAGTATGAAACCGAGAATGGCCACTACTAGTGTCACTACAGTCTTGTTCCTTATGATCCAGTCCGTTCCAATCTCATCAACGATTGCCGTCACCAGGGTCTCCAACAGACAGAACTGGAATAACAGAGAGAGACTGAATTAGATGAGAGACTCTCCGCTGACTGAGTGCTGATGAGTTGAGGCTAATAACTTCATTCAAAGTTGAACGTCTGACACATCTGATGGCAAAAACAGCCCGTTCTGCTTTACGTGTGCAATACATAACATTTTTCTTTTTAAGATAATGTCATTCAAATGCTTACACACATTTATTATGTTAAATGGAAACAACAGCCTGTTTTTTTACAAATATATTTCAGAGGATGCTGAGATCCTCTCAATAACAATGATTTTAATGTTTTAACGGTTAACTGTTGAAGCTTCAATGTTGTTGCAGGTGTAATAACATGTTTACATCTCATTTTAGCACGTTTGCATGTTAATGTTCCAGCTGGAGCTGATATGTATGAAAGTATGAAAGATTAATCGCATCGCTATAGTGATTACAATTCAACTTGAAGAGGACATAAACATAATAGTTGCTGAGATATTCGGATCATTCACAACCACAAATGTTGACCTCGTGGTGGCGCTAGAGGGTGTGTCAAAACAGCAGTGCCATCATTGGAGTCGTGCTTGAAATTCACCAATACAACCGCCACCATCCAAACGCTTCATTGCATTTTTAACTGAACATTGAAAGACAAACAAACGCATAAAGGTTTTTGCTGATGTGAACAATCTACATGAACAAACCAACCAATACA
The DNA here is from genome assembly GCA_034779795.1 of Ctenopoma multispine. Taxonomy (NCBI): domain Eukaryota; kingdom Metazoa; phylum Chordata; class Actinopteri; order Anabantiformes; family Anabantidae; genus Ctenopoma; species Ctenopoma multispine. The sequence continues at coordinate 3,899,354 of JAUYWH010000009.1, read as the reverse complement.
GCAAAAAGATGGCATGTCACTTGACACGCAGTGATAGGAACAAGGCTCAGGAATACGAATATAAGTCCCCTGCAACCAGTGATAAATGATACCAGCCACACAGATTGACTTGAGCTGTCTGTAATCTGCTAATATTGACTGTAAACAACACATAAGCCTTTTAAAATGATAAAGGGATCTGCTGCTCTAGATGAACATTGGGTTCCTGATGCACAAAATTCTCTTCTGTAGAGTTCGCTTTGCCTTTTTACAGGATCCACCCTGAGCTGAACAAGTGCCACAAACCAAACTACTGCTAACATACTGTCTGTGCGCCGTTTATAAGACAGACACGTGGCAAAGTTGTACAATCTGTAAAATCTATACACTGTGTTTGCACATATACATCCGGTGTACAGGTTTCATGCCTCACCTGAGTCCCGAGTCCTAGAAGGATGAGCATGAAGAAGAAGAGCAATGACCAAAGTGGAGAAATAGGCAGCAGAGTGAGGGCTTCTGGGTAGGCCACAAATGCCAGTCCCGGTCCGTGGTCAGCCACCTCCGACACAGGGACGTTCAGGTGGTGCGCCATGAAGCCCAGGATGGAGAAAATGACGAAACCAGCATAGACGCTGGTGGCACAGTTGGTTATACTGATGATGATGCTGTCTCTGAAGACAGAAATAAAAAGAGAAACATTTGGGTATCAATCTACGTGAAGTAAATGGTAATGAATCCTAACGGGATTAAAGTCTACGGGTTCTGTTCATGGTGTATACCAGACATCTATATCAAAGAAAAAACATCTCCAGTTGGAAATCTCTAAACCCTAAACAGATCAGAGTGTTGAGAGAGTATGTTCTCTCAATCAAGGTGATTAGTGGCAAAATTAAAAACTGAAAATCAGTGCGCTTCCCTTATTTGCTGAAACACCTGTTTCTGCTGTGTGCTGCTGGATCAAGTGTAAAGACTTAAGAGTGTACTCTCCCTGACGCTCCCTTCCCTTGATTTAACAAGGGAATGATGTGGTTGCACAGTGCTTTGTTTCCTCCCATTTCCTGTTACACTTATCACAGAGAATGTTTTTGATGCCTTTGATGCCAGTCCCTTTCTCACCTCCTCCCAAACCACCAGTCAGACTCCTGTCCTGTCCTACACCGTGTGCACTTCTGTATGGTGGTGTTACAGGAGTACAGAGAGTGGCTCCATGGGGATGGAGCTACAGAACACAAGCTGATTAAGGCTGCTGTGCAGCTGTGTGTGCAGATAGCACAACCTCAAGCTCCTGGCAGAGGAACAAATTATATCTTCAGCCTTTCTCCTCGCCCCCTCCGACTCTCTTGACGCCCTCAATCTGTCAGCACGTGTGGACAAGCTCAGGAGAGTAAATGACATCTTTTCGTCTCCTTATCTCCTTCTCTTTCGCCTTTCCTCCATCTTAACTTTCTCCTTGGCATCTTTCTTGCTCACTTGGTGTTCAGCAGGCTCCTAACACAAGTCCAAAAATTTATATCTGTGCCTCCTCCTGTGCCACTTTCTCTTTGTACACCTGTAGCCTTGAAGTTTCCTTATGACTATTGCACCCTCCTCTTCTCCCTTCTCCATCCCTCTAAGCCCTGACTCACTGGGTGCATGCCACACAGCCTGTAAAACCTTAAGTAACTCCTCTTTTCCACCTTCTTGGTCTCTAGTTAGTGGAAATAATATGATGCTGGTTTGTTGTTGAGACACTGTGGCTACATAACCTTATGCAAATGACTATGATCATATCATGGAGGCAGTGGCAGCCAGACACTCACAAAATAACAACAATTCATACACTTTCAATGCTGAACCTTCAGTTTAAGGATAACACAGTAACTGTAGAGCTCTCATGTTTGTCAGTTTGTTTTTCAGTATTGTGAATGTAAAACTGGACCTGGCTTCTTTCAGATAATCAAAATACAGACATTTTGTAAATGTTTTTGACTTTTTTGTAAAAATGCTTTTGCAGTTTCTTGCAAAGTTAACATTACATACATTACATGTATGTTAAACGTGAAACTACAATGCAATCAGTAGTCAATCACATTAGTTTATCACAAAGATCACATACACACATATATAGTTTGCTAATTACAATGTTATATCTTTTTTTTTCTATCTGTACAAAACACAAATTGTAAACATGACTAGTCATAGTCATGTGTTGATCTGTTTATCAACCATGATCAGTGATTTCCTGGAGTTTCTGTTGGTTTTATGGCCTTAGTCATATAGTCCAGCAGGTAATGCTAAAGCTTCTTGCTTGCTATAAATTATCATTTAAATGCTAACTAGCCTAGCTTAGCATAAAGACTGGGAACATCATTTTGTATATTCTTTATGTTTAGCATTTCTCAAAAAGTGAACGAGTTTTCATTCATCCATAGTCTGGAGGACCAACCTGAAACAGTTGTTGTGGAACTTGTTATAAGAAGCCATGGTAATAAGACCACCCCAGGCACAGCCCAGGGAGTAGAAGATCTGTGAGGCAGCATCTCCCCAAACCTAGAAAAACAAACCCACATGCAGACAGTAAAAAAAAAAAAAAAACAGTAAAAAAATCAACTTCTTTTTCTAGTGTATTAGGTAAGAATCTGCCTGTTTATGTGAGTAAATACCTTTGCATCAAGGACCTTCTGCCACTGTGGAGTCAAGTAGTACTTGATGCCGTTGATGGCTCCATCCAGGGTGATGCCTCGGATGAACAGAATGGTCAAAACCACATAGGGGAATGTGGCTGTGAAGTACACCACCTGGACAAGGACACACAAGGTGGTGAAGTCAGACATACATTGTGGTTTTAGGGAGTTAAAAATGCCTGTATACTCGATATGTGTGTGAAGATATTGAACATATGTTGCAAAATATTGAAGATACTTTGCAGGTTCTGTTTGAATAATTGTCATATTTTCCCACAGCCAAGTCTTAAGTCTACATATGAGTGTGTGTGTGCCGCACACTGACCTTTCCAGAGGATTTAACACCCCTGATGAGGCAGAGAAAGACGACACACCAGGACACAGCTAGGCAGCCCAGGATAGGGAGACGGACCTCTCCAAAGTTTCCGATATCATCAGAGATGTTTAACACGTAGTGTCTGATAAAAAGAGAGAGATGCAGACATGGGAAGTGATGTTTAAATATTTTGTATTGTATAATACTGTATATTTTGTACAGACAATATAAAATTAATAGCTGGAGAGAATAAGAATAATATAGAGACAAACCAAGATGCAATAGTGTGTTGGAGAATTACAACATCATTTCTTGTGCACCTAATGCGGGGCACATGTTAAGTCTTTGTGTGGGGTTATAGTGGTTGAGAATTAGTATGTCTAACATGTGCAGTATGAGTATGAGGTCATTTGTTAATGACTATGATGGACTGTTTAAAGAAACTGTTTCCTTGTGTGGCGGTTTTAGCAAACAGAGCTCTATAGTGCCCGCCACAGGTGAGAAGCTGTGTCCAGAAGGGTCCGAGATGTATCCTGGCTGTAGATGAGTAGAGGTCCTGAAGAGCGGGCAAAGATGTACCAATGTTTTTTTTCTGTCTGCTGTATTCTGTTCTACTTCTGTTTTTATTGAATTTGCCAAATATAATGAAAACAGAAAATCACTGGCCTTAAGACAAACTTCAACAATGTCACTAATTGTCATAGATCAAGTAAAGGAATTTGATTTAAGTAGGATTAGAGGTTATTACATGAGTATCTGAAATGCCTGATGGATTTAAACAGTTATACAAGCTATGTGAAGCCTGTCAATAATGTAAAGTGCATTATAGCCTGTGTTCTGTGCCACAGACTCCTGAAGACTGGGAATACGCTCTTAGTCAGGATTAGCAAAACAAACTTCTCTCTAAATTTAATCCATATTGGATTTTTTCCTTTTTTGAAAAACAAGCTAATTAATTATCTGCATTGTTGTTTGGTCCTTACTAGAAATATAATGACTTGACTGATAGTGACCTGATTAAGCAACAGCTCACATTGAGCTCATTTTGCAGATTCTGCACATTTGTGATTATTTTTATTTCTAACATCATAGTTTTATCTTGAGCAAAGCCCATACCATTAATGTTGTCAAACCCAGTGCACAACAAAAGGCACAAGGGGGACAGTCAGGTGTATGACATATGACAGCATGAGGCAGAAATGGGCATGCTATTAATAAAAGACCACATTTTTAATGGAAATGTGACATAAAATAGCACTAGAGAACAAAATACTGTTGACTAATCACTTGCCAAGCACTAGGTATATTTAGGTGGACAAAAAAAAGGTTTGATGCAAATATCACAGGTGAGGCTGTTTCTACTGAGATGAAGATTCATGGGTAATTCTGAACTGCACCAGCTGCTGCTACACTGTATTCATACAGTCAGCATAAATTAGCAGGATGGATATGGGTTTCACATCTGAAATGCAGAACCATTACGCTTGATGATCCACTGTAGGCGCCCAGATTAAGTTATGTGCAAACAACACCAGGCCGCTGTGAAATGACCATAAAAGTATTCAATTAAATTGGTTGGTTTTGCAGTATTTACATGTTCTCCCTCTAAGACCTGAAACAATTCAATTATATTTGTGTCATTTATATCCGCTCTGGCTCTTTCTCTTCTCTCATCCAGCAGATCATCCATTAAATACAGATCATTCAGCTGTGTAATATGACTGAGAGGATAACTGATCACCACACACCAATGATTTACATTTCATAACTCCAAAGCCATTTTTCACTGGGAGCAGCTGCACCAACACAAACATCGCTGACCTTACACCTAACCTAGAACTTCATGCTAATTGTTCTGACTGCAACATTTAAAGAGAGCCCAGCATAGTTCCAATGATTGAATAATAATATGTGAAACCTCCTGCTGCAGCGCTTCCAGTCAAATACATTCTGAATATTAAATGTGACAATGTTTGAGGTAAGCTTATCTTATAGATGCATGTCAATTGTGACCTCTCTGTTGAGTATATCAGGCCTAAAAAAGGACTTGAATTATAATAATCACATACTTTATTGATCCCTTGGTGGACAGCTGGACAGACAGCACATGTTGGTGCTACTACAAAGTTTCCCTGTCTTATCCAAAAACATCTAGACATGTAGTCTGGAGGAACTGAGAATCAAACAGCTGACCCTGGCGTTCATACGTAGATGATTGTTCTACCAACTGAGCTACTGCCACCCCAAGTAGATGTAGTGGAGTCAAATTGAGGACTGGACCTGTCGCGTGGCAGGCAAGAATTCTACCAGTGAACCACCAATGCTTTTATCAAAACGAAACCTATGTTAACTTATGTGTTTTTTTCAAAAATGTGAAACTTGTGCTTGTACTGTATCCACTGTACAGAGACTCCTCAATCTTTAATGTGATAACCCATTCAAAAAATGTTATTCTAAAGTTCAAGTAAGATAAAATGTAGCAGTCTGAAACGTAATGGTATTATAGCATGAGCTATAACCCTTTTACTTTACTTACTTTATGTGTCATTTCAAATAGGGATTTAATCTACACCAGTGAAAAAGTCATTGGTCAAAAAAAGTGTCACCCAAGGCCCACGCCCAGTACTTACTTCCAGTACTCCTCACTTGGACTGGTCCTCTTAGTGCGGTTGACTACCTCAGACACCCCTGCTACCAGGCTGGTGGTAGCATTAGCCAGGCTGGCGTTGAGATGACGCCCGCTGCCCACCACCCCGGTGCAGTCTGGAGTGTTCCAGGGGTTGTTGCAGTAGGTCCAGGGCAGCAGGTTTGTCATGGACATAAAAAAGTAGTAGAAGGCGATGCAAATGACCACATTATAATAGATCCCAATGTAGGTGGACACCACCATCATGCCGTAGCCCACACCTGAATAAAGGAAGCAACAGGATGGATTATGCCACTGCCATCATGGACTGTGAAGAATTTTGGTGACAGCAAGACACACAAATTGCCAGATACACCACTAACCTTTGAACATAGGGCTGATCTTCCAGACTCCCAGACATCCCAAGCTGGCAAACTGACCGAAGGACAGCTCGAGGAAGAAGAGAGGAATGCCACAGAAAACGAGCATAATAAAGTAGGGTAGCATGAAGGCACCTGGAGCAGAGAAACGATAGGAAAGAAAGTGAGTCATGGTGTGCGTTCTAGACACTAGACTACAAATTGTACGTGAGCTTGGGTGTGTTGAAGTGTTATTTGGTGTTAAAGTCATGAGTGTGACAAAGATAATTCTCGCAGACTACAAACATAGTAGTAGTTCCATATTACACGTCATTACTATGAGGTACAATGTGGAAATGAAGACAGTCATAATACTATATATACATTATATACATGTTACTAAGCATTGCGCACACTATGTGTAAAACAGTACATTTCTAAGAATAAATTAAACCTGTGCTGTGAAAGAAAAAGACCCCTAAATCTCATGTGTCAGAGTAAGTTCCCCTGAGGGATGAGAGATGTCACTGAATGTGCAGCTGAGTCTGCTCAGCAGTGCAGTAACTCTCTGGTGGTTCACACTGGACAAGAGGCCAGACACTCATCTATAGGGAACGTCTGCTTTGCATGTGTGCGCCTGTGCTTTCGTATGACTGTCCGTATGTGTACTAGGCCGCAGCAACCAGCTGCAGCTGTACAATACCAAAACCTTGTCAGTGTGTGTGAGTTGCTCAGGGCTGTTTCCAAGCACAGTAAAGGAAGGTGGGAGCCTCGGGTGCCACCAGCTATAACTATAACATCTGCTGCTGAACCTGCAGATCATTTGCTATGACAACATCAAAATGTGATACGCGCTGGTGTCGAAACGAAAGCAGTGATGTACTGTACAGATGTCTGCCCTCAAAAACAACAGCTGTCAAAAACACCTCTCTGCACTCTGTTAACACTCAATGTGAGCGAGATATTAAACATATTTAGAGTTTTAGTTGATGTCATTCGTATCTGTTTCTGCTGTGTTTTGGTTGGTGACCACACTGACGTACTTAACCAAGATAAATGCTAAAGGTCAGTGTGTATCTATCGTTTTAGCCAGGCTGTCTGGAGACACAAAAACCACACGTGCATCCCAACTTACAGGTGCATCTCAAGAAATTGTGTGGCAAGAAAATGTGTGCAAGCAACATAGATGACCTCAACATTAAGAAGACTATCAAGCAAAGCTGAGAAAGCAGAGAGCTTCTAATTTAGATAGAAAATATTTAGAACATGTTATTTTTAAGATGCATTTGTCTAAGAGGTGTGAATAACTTTTGGAACATGTTTTTAAACGTATTTGAAAAAAGTTTATGCGGCTTTAAGGGAAGTAAACACTAATATGATCATCTGATGATATTAACTTGAACATTTTTTAATTATAAGTTCATAAAAAATACACAATAAAACACAAATGAAGAAATAGTGTAGCCAGTAAATTGGACCAAATGATCAAGTGTGGTCAGCTTGCATGAAAACAGTCATATCTACATTTGTTTACCCCGTTCGTCTGCTACATCTGGACATTATGTTAGTCCTGAAAGTAACTTCTGCTTTGCAAAGCAGCTGATCGCTTTTGACAGTGCTACAGATGTTTCCTACTGTTTCAGAAAAGTCTTCACCACAGTGAAACATTACATGAGATCCACATCCTTATGTGTGAAAACTATGCTGAAGCTTTATTTCCTTCCCATCTTCATCCTCCCACTAGAAGGCCTGGAACTTTCCGTCCTGTTCTCTGTGTTGTCTTATCGAGCTGACTGTTACATGTCAGACCACTGTATCTGCCTGCAAGCCTGTCTGCAACCATAGTTGTTACATTTAGATGTAGTCTGCATGTTTTCATGTCTAGTTACTTCTGAATTAAGCACCTGGTTTAAAAGGTTTGAATGTACTAAAATTTGCAAACGTCATATTATAATAACAGAGGAAAAAACATTGTATCATCTGCCCAGCGATCCAAAGTTTGGAGCTGTAGCTGTGGGTTGATTTGGAGCCAGCCACAAAAAGGAGCCACACAACACAAAAACCTTTTTGCATCTGCAAAGCAAGGAAAAGCATCTCTGCATGTGTATGGTCATTCTCTAAACTCTCCATGACAGACACCAATGGAAATATTCAAAAACCTCATTCAAACACAGCTGCCTCCAAAATGTTTGCTCCTCTTGCCGATCATGCAGTTTTTCTTAGTAGATCACATACAAAATGTCCACCAACGAAAAGTGCACTTTCCAAGATTGAGCACAGAATTTAGTCCTCGCTCTTAGTAAATCAGGCCCTGAATGTCTAAATACACTGCATTTTCTGAGCGCTGCCATGAGTGACAGCACTTACATTCTACATTCTCATCCAGTCTTCTGCATCATTTTGTACTTATTTACGTATATAAGTATATACGTATTTCTTTCTGCACCTTCTACAGCAAAAGACAACATAACGTGCACTGCTTAAAGATAGCACCACTGGCCCCTAAAAAACAGGCTAGTCTCTATGCCGTAATATGTACCTCCTCCATTTCTGTAGCAGAGGTAGGGGAACCTCCAGACGTTACCCAGGCCCACAGCATAGCCCACACTGGTGAGGACAAACTCAATCTGGTTGCCCCAGTTCCCTCTCCGGGAGTTTTCATCCTTCTTCACTGGCTCGCCTGGAACTGCTCCATTCTACAACAAAGGCACAGAGAAAGACAGAGGTTACTTCAGGTGACAGGAAGGCGAGTGTGTTCCTGAGATAAAGCCGAGCAACTGCACTTGGCACCTGAAAACACACGTGTGTTACCAGCAGAAAGCAGAAATGGACGACGACGCAGAGAAGATCATGCTGAGAGGACTTTATTATCTGATTTGGTCAAATCATTATGTTACCGGATGTATGCGGAGTAGTATTTTCATTATGTAGTGGTGTTAAATAACCTTTGAGGTTCACATGGAGTTGAATTATTCATGTGCCACACACACACTTATGGTTATTGGTTATCTCATCAGCCACAAAGTCTAGCATAAGGTGTGTGTGCTGGAGCAGACAGGATGTAAAGTGAAATCAGCGCCTTAAGAGCAGCCCATAAGCATTTGGTCTTGTCGTCCTGATTTCCAGCTTCGCCTCTCCCCTCTCCCCTCCGCCCTCCCCCCATCACTCCATCTGCTGGCATCAGATGGTCCTTCTCTCATGACCTCCTCCATAATCTCAGATCTGTCTGTCTGTCTGTGGGCGCACATTAGAGACACTCGGGCTCTTGCAGAAGTATAAATATGACTGATTTAGATCATTTCTCCTTTTTTTTTTGTAGAATGTAATCACAGGTGCCTGCAGGGCGTCGTAAAGATAGTCATTAACGAACTGAAATGATTTAACAATCACGACTTTTTAACACATATTTGCTTTCATTCTGGCATTTCAGGGAGACGTGAGCTGAGTATCAGGAGCACTGCAACAGGAATGTGATGATCTGAATCTAGAATTAAGTGGTAGGAGGTGTTTATGTGGACTACATTACTCAGTTGTCTATTGGCTACAGAGCTGTGCTCGGTTTCTAAGGGGGCTGATATGCTGATTATATAAAGAAATAAATCTGGTAGAACAGTGGTGGAGTGGTTAGTGCTGGTGCCTCACAGCTGGAGGGTCCCTGGTTTGAATCCAGGCAACCCACGCAAGCATGTTCTCCCCACACATTTTCTCCCACAGTTCAAATGCATGCAGTTAGGTTAACTGGTGATCAACTGGAGGTTTGTCTTTATATGGCCCTGAGATGACAGCTGGGCTTCGTTCCAGCATGTTAACTGTGTTAAAAGTGAGCTTTTATTAAAGTTAAAGCGTTATAGAAACTTATACGCTGCCTCTGGTCGTACAAGCTGGCAGATTTAAAAATATTCAGTAGGAAAACATAGTGTAAGCTGTGCAAGACACACTTGAAAAAAACCCAACAATTTCATTTTTGTACTTCACAACTGACTATAATAATTGTCTCTGAAACTACTTGACAGAACTTTGAAATGATCTGCAGATGATCAAACACTGAAATGCTTGTTTATATTATTTGGTATTATATAGTAGATGTTTTTAATTATGAATTAAGCTGTAAATAATGTGTGAATATCTTTTTTTCTATTATAGGACGTATATATAGGATTATATATATTGAATGATTATATTGTGCTGTAAAAAATTATTTAAAACCACAACATTATCACGTTAGAGAACAAGTTATTACAGCAGAGTTTATATAACAGCAATAAAGCCATTTTTCTGCTTTGTTCTATTTCATACAAGCACCACCACAGGACACTAAATCCTGGGGATAGCATGTTGAACACACGCTAAGCATCACCTCCCCCAGATGAACACACTGCTTCCGCCACAGAGTGAGACATCTTGTTCATCAGCAAAAAATGTCAACAGCATCAACCACAACAACTAAAAACAACCTCCACATTTTGCCCCCCGTGGTGCCACAGTTCAACTCTGAGGCAGCGCCAAGCGTGACTAATGAGAGAGAGAGAGAGAGAGAGAAAAAAGTCAGCGGACAGCAAAACTGTAACAACCACAGAAAACAAACATCCACCATATTTTCCCCAAAGCTCAGTAGTTTGTCTTTGTGTCTGGCTGTGCTTGTATGTTAGGAGGGTAAAATAAAGAGCATCCTTGGCCTTTCTTTGTCCTGGACTGAAGGCTGCAGATGGGAGAGACAGGAAGATCAACAAACACAAGAGTTGTTGGTGAGGAGATGCTCGCGAGGACACCCGCGGTCGTGAGGAAGAACCCCCAGCGGTGAGCCCACCATCGCGGCGGGTCTCACGTTGCGACGTCTCCATCTGGAGTTGACTTTGGAAGAAAGAAGACACAGAGACAGTGTGCGGCTGTGTGTGCTCTTGCTCTACATCTTGTACATCTGACTTTCCTATCGGCAACCAGGTGTGGGCCTCCAGAGTACACACACACACACTGACAAACAGAAGAGGAAAGACCCCTGAATCTTAAACGTCCACTCTGTGGGACAAACAGCTCTAGGGAGTTTGCCGAGTATTGGCATATAGTACCTAGTATTCACAGTTTTACTATGTTTAAATAACTAATTGAAGGGTTTGGGTTAGATGATCATATCAATATCGTGCTCATATTTATACACTAAAGATGAACCCACAACCACGGCCGCTTAACGTCGCTCAGGCCCAGCTGTCACTGAGTGAGAGGCCCTGGACAGTCCGCCAGTCTTTCACAGGGCACACAACCATTCACACTTGCATTGACACCTACGGGCGTATTTGAACCATCAGTTAACGCAACAGCATGTCTGCTCTGCGGGTGAGTGTGTTTCAACCGCACCAATGACTCTGTTCATGCTCAGCTCTCATTTCTCCTCTCTGACTCTGTAGTGGATTGTGGACCACTGTTTTCCATGATATATAAACATTCCTATAAAAACGTAGGACTTTCCTACATATAAATCATCAAATACTAACAAATACTACAAACATGAGCCAGAGAGAGAATATATGAAAGAATCATTTCCAGCTTTCAGTAAGGTCTTAGAGTACAGAGAGCATTTTCTAGACTCGCCTCAAACCTGTCCTTGTAAATTCTCCACTACCAACAGCGTGGACCAGATAGCTGTACGTCTATCACAGGTCACATCTCTTCTGACTTAAAAAGGCTGTGACTCACGTGATCACACATTCTCCACAGGTTGGATATGGAAACATGCAGTAGAACGTAGAAAGAGACAAAGTGAGAGGAGGCAGGTGGAGCATAAAGCAAATTCCCAGTAAACAGGTGTGTGGGAGGGCTAAAGAATGGATTTGAAATCTACTGGAGGTCAACAGGAAGCACTGGCTGTCGACAGGTTCAGCCTCAGCAGAAAGATCAGATCAGTCTTCTAACGACCATTTATTGGCTGAACCCTCTGGGTAGAAGTTGAACTCTCTCCCTTGCCTGACCCCGATATCTGCCCCTTTCTACCCAGGTGCTGTAGCCTGTGGCGTTGGCTGCCTGGAGCCCCCTGGTCAGTCAGTCAGTCAGTCAGTCAGTCAGACAGACAGACAGTCAGACAGACAGACAGACAGTCAGACAGTCAGACAGACAGACAGACAGTCAGACAGTCAGACAGTCAGACAGTCAGACAGTCCTCTCTTCACATCGCTCCATCCCTCCAGTTCTCCATCACATGCTTCTCTGGGACCATCTGGGCTTTATATAAGACCACACATGTCCCCCTCTCGTCTCTCCTTGTATATAGTTTGCAGCTTTGCTGTCTTTCCAAGGTCTCTTTTGAGTCACAGTGTTGACTTTGCTCAAACTTTCTGTCTGTCTGTCTGTCTCTATCTTTGCTGCCACTTCAGAAGTAAAATAAAATGAACACAGGAAGCAGCCTGTTAGATTCAGAGCACTGATTTCGCTGAAGTCATTAAAAAATGTACGGTGGTGCTTGAGGCATTAAGAATCTGCATGGGTCGCAGGTTTGGTGGTTGGTTTGATTACTGTTAAGATGAGTGAAAAGGAACTGATGCAAATTGTGACTTAAATCCCCTTATTTTGTGATTTACAGAGATCCGATGTAGTGATCTGTGCTGGCTGCTTGGAAAACTAAAACCAGAGCAAACAAAGTTTATTAGGCCGAAGCAACTGAAACATCCCAACAATGAATGAAGTCAAACGTCAAAAGCGAAACAACAGTTCTGCTCGATTATTAGACTATTGATATTCTACTGACTTTTTGACAGTCAGGCATCAGAATCAGTCCAAAGTTTTCAACGTTTCCAATGACATTAAATATTTTACATGTACTGTCCTGGTCAAAAGTTTGGGGTCACATAGAAATGTCAGTGTTAGTGTTGTAAATGGAACTGTGTTTTGCTGATGTAAATGCATTCATTTAAAATGCTAATTCATCATTAGAAAACCATTTAATTACATTAGCTTAAAACATGTAGGTTTTCCTTAAAAAAAAAGAAATTTCTAAGCGAGGCCAAACTGTGAATGTGTGTTATGAAAGTTCAGGACAACAGAAGAACATCTGGTTCTGTGACATGTTGAACTTATTGGACATTAATTATACGTAAATGCTGCTGTCATTTAAAGAGTGTAGAAGGAACAGTGGTTTTCAAACTGATCACTTGTGTCTGCACAGTTTCACAGGTTATATCACATTTTGTATTTTGAGAAATATAGTAACAGTGTTGTCTTAATCAGACTTTGTTCCTTGTTTCTGATTAACACGTGTCTCATTATAATCTGTTGAGCCAACTGCGACATTCACCACAAACACTACAAAATATTCTGTCTGGCAGGCATACAGCCGACTAGTGATTCACAAATCTGCAATCATAGTCTCACAGGTTTGGGTCCAACAGTCTGTCAAACAGACAAAATACAGTCCCTAAGTCTTCTATCAGCTAAGCCCTTCTTGAAAAGACTGCCAGCTCAGTGAATGCAAAGAGAAACGCTGATCTGTGTTGTGCAGGCTCAGATTGAAAGTGACATAAGGTGGGATCTGTGTGATTCACCCAAAAACGTGTCACTCGACAAAGGCCTGCAGGTGTAATGTGAAGGAACTAAATGCTCTAGCGTTTGTAGGAGGGATGTCTGAACACACTAAACCTCCAAAAACTACTGTTGAGTTTCACTTGAGCTATGCTTTTAAATCCCAACCGCAGTGACGCAGGTGCTCGCTGACAACAAGCACAACACTGTGGTTGTACCCTGTCATGAATGTGAAAATAAATTTGTGAAAACAAGCATTTCTGAAGGAGAGCAGACAAAGTTTGTTCCCATAAATATCTACATTTTTAACAGTCAGCTGAAAAAATCTGAAACATCAAAGTTACTGGCTTTACTCTCACAGCAGTACTCTCTCTTTTTTTTTTTATCCCAGATGCACTTTCCCCCTCCTGCATTTCCTCTGGATGCTGCTGCCTCTCATCCTATCTCAGTCCAAAGAGAGCACTTCAGCTTTGTAGACAAGCGCACACACACACACACACACACACACACACACACACACACAGTAGGACGTACGCACAATTTCACTTGCAGCACATTTCCACACACACAAAGGACCATTTTGACAGACAGCAGCACAAACCTTTCGACGTCTACTGACAGCTGCAGCCATGTGTGTAACAGACTCTGTCCACTAAACTATTGACCTGCTTTCATCTTATGGCAGCACACACACTTTAGATTACTGTCCCTTTCTTGTCTTATCCTCTATCATGATACGTGAACTTAACATTTTGGACGTTATAAACAGGAGAGTAAGTATACTTGTACTTTGAATGTTCCACGTTGTTAGTTCATCTCCTAAGCGTTTAAAAAGGTGCATCCCAACTCCTCATTTAATTGCCACACAAAGGCAGTTACTGTACTGCCGAGCTCTGCAAAGACCTGATAATCTCTCCCACAGAATGAGATTTGTTAAAATCGAGCAACTGCTGACTGTGCGTGTCGTTTCATGTCTGAAAGAATTTTATTTAGTGACACCTCCTATAGAGCAATGGCATTTCACTGACAACTCAATGCTCTCTCCCTCTCTCAGGGGAAGCTTTCTCCTCCTGCACATGTGCCAAACGTCCCTCGATTACTTTTTTGCCTTTTTAAGCAAAAAAATTGCATCATCATATGACACTTTGGGAAGATGTGTGTGAAATGTGTTTGATAGAGTCATCTGTCACAGTTAGGTTTTGAAAAAAAAATCAGCTAAATAAATAATAAAAAAAACATTTTCTCTAAACCTGAAATTTGCAGTTAATTACTATGTTATGATTTAGATGTTTATGATTTAAGATTTAATACGTCTATAACATCTCACAGTTTTACCTACACCTACTTTACTGCCATTTCTATCGATGGTGATCAGTTTTGTTCCATGTCTGTCCAAGAAAGAATCCGGTCCAGTACTTTTCTATGGGGACACTGCCTTATCCATAAACATCCATGCATCCTTTAGCTACACCACTTTTTTCCTTGCCAGGGTTTAAAGGGGTGGGTGACAATCCCAGCTGTCATTGGGTAAGAGGCACATTCATGGGAAATAATGTGAAAACGTGGAGAGATAAAAGACATTGTTTTATACACACATTTTGTTCTATTATAGATTTTGTGATTATAACGTGATGACAAAAGTTCATTATTCAAATCATTGTGTTCGAAAGTAGAATTATATTTAGCATTGACCTCGACGTGGTTTTCCAATTATGGACATGACAAACTGCTGGCATGTCTGACAATTAAAGCTGAAGATATCAGATATCCGCTAAATTTGTCCGGTTCACAACTATCAGACTCCCCTTGAGCTGCTGAGCTGATCTTACATTATCTAACAGTAATGTTATATTTTCAGAGACTGGCAGCACAAACTACAAGCTAATGATTTAGAACGTGCTGGGATGGAAAATAACATGCACAGGCAGCTTAATCCGCAGTACCACATGGAATTTCACTACTGAAATATAATAATAATAATAATAAGAAGAAGAAGAATTTGACAGAGTGTACAGACTGTGGGTCAACAGCTAACAGCTCATGTGTGTAGTCAGAAACAAAACACAAACAAAAAGAGAGATGTGAGAAGCCACTAACTAACATTTGTTCTGCAGATCATTTTATGGGAAACAACAGGCAGCATGCAGTAAAGTGGGTAAAACATGCTCATAACCTCAGTGGGGTCTCTACCTGGTTAGAGAAATTAAATATTGCTAACTTAAATCTAATGGTATGCAGTATTATAAGTCTGCAAAACCTCTATGAAACACAAGTAGAAAGTTAAACATTTGATTTGTTGTTGAGGAAACCTAATAAAATAGCAAACATTTAATGCTTTTCTATTTCGATTTCAATTTCAAGTTGAAGCACACATGCTCGCTCTGATTCATTTCGTATCCCCATTTCCAGCCAGGTAACCGTGAGAGACAGATCCCACCTGAGCCAAAACATTTTCTGAACAAGCATGTGCATCCTCAAAAACACTGTGTTATGTAATGTGCTACTCTGTGCCATTCATTTAATTATGGGTCAAACAAGCCTTAATGAGCCGTAGAACATGAGATTTTTTCTGAATCCAGGGTAAAAAAAGGGACAAATGTCTCAGCTCTTGGCATTAAAAACTGCTCCGTGATGTGAAAATGGGATAGGGCTGGATAGCGTGGGAAGGAGAAAGGGATGAGAAGGGGGAAAAAAAGGTGATGCAGGAAGAAGATGCAGGAAAGGTCAGGCTGGAGACATCTGTCCAAACACTGAAAGTGATAGAGTCGAATGTGTGTGTAAATATGGATCTTTGACCTTGTTCCGACTGGGTGTGTGTATATATAGTGTCTAGATCCAGTTGCAGTTCACACTTGGCGTATTTCAACTTGCATCTTCTGGAGTGGAGAGGAGAAATGTGGTGAGAGCATTTGGTGTTAGCTGAAACATAGACATCGCTGAGCGTTTTGGCAAATCATCTATACCCATTTGGGTTTGTTATGTGATCTGCAAAGTTGACCTTTAATGCAGTCAGAGAATCATTTGCATTTACACTACTCTATGTACTGCATCTGAATATTACAGCTCCAGCTCCAATCTCAGTCCACCCTTACTGCATTTTAGGCCGTATGTAGAGCTCTGTCCAGGTTGAACATGATGACAGTTGAACTGTATCAATCAGACAAAGTCACGTGAACCTCTTGACACTAAACAACAAAGAGAAGAGGAAGTGCTGTCTAAAACGTGTGAGGATCAGACAGCAGCTAGAGCAGCAAGGAAGAAAAAAAATATCTTCCTGGCTTCAAATGTAAAGCTGTCCAGTATTTTACAGCTATCTGTGACATTCTTTTTCACGATTCAGATAAAAGGTGTCTTCAACAGAGCAGAAGTTCAGAGAATAACCCTTCACTACGTCACCTGGGGGAGACAATAGTTCTCTTTAATATAAGATGTGAAATATATGATTATACCACAGTGCAAACTGAGGTGGAAATGTGTTATTCATTTTCTCCTGTGTGTGAATACAGATTATTTAGCATCAATGCTACGTCTTCCATTCACTTTCACTCAATCTTTTTTTAGACTGAATGCAAATATGTGCATTAAGAAAGTGTGAAACTCAATAAATCAGTCTTCTACGTGAGCCACTCCTGATACTTTATCCAGTAAAACAGTTAGCTTAAACACCCGGTCCAAAGTGATCTGTCCTCGGAGACAGGCAAAAAGGAAACGTCGTAATGTTGCAGATTTTCTCCAGCCAATAATGAGGCCTCCGCTATTCAAAGTAGCACACCTAATCTCCCTCGCTCCACCTACACAGAGTTTACTAAACATGTCTGTCTGCGGCAACTGAATCCACTCGGCTGTTATGGGACAAAAAGCCCACCGGATCCCCCCAAAAACGGGCCGCTCAAAGCTCTCTTTATAAGTGGGCTGTGAGGTGAGAGTAATAGGCCTAAAGACAGCGAAGACCGTAGCTTCTCAACCTGCTACCACTGGGGCCACATACCAAATAATCACATTGAGCAGGGACTGAATAAATTCCCTCCACGGCTGATTAATTGAAACCAATGTATGGGGTGTCAGGAGGAGGAGAGGAGGAGGAGGAGGAGGGGAGAGATTCAAGCGCTGTCAGATCAAGGGTGGGATAGAAGCTAGGGGTCACTTACAGGTTACAACACTCCATACAATAAGAAAGTTGCTCACGATGTCAGGCATCTCTAGATCATACTAAGAGGTTTCTTAGATTGAGAATACACTTGTGTTTAACAATGTGCTCAAGTGCATTTGCAGGTTGTTGCAGGAGTTGGTTTAGTGCATCCTCCGACAATACACATCCCCAAGGTTCAGTTAAGCACATCTTGGGTAATGTCATGAGTATGTAAATGCAGGTTGGATTTGACTCTAAACTCACAGAGGATGGGAGGTCATTGATGATGCTAAGTGGTCAAGAATACATCTGATTAGGAAAGTATACTAAAGTAAGTAAGTAAGTAAGTAAAGTAAGGATACACAGGGCCAGTGAAGGGCCAAAAGTCAAGCCGCAGCACAAGTGTTCTCTGAAATGCATTTGGAAACAGCAAAGATGTCAGTAGGTGTCATTCAACAGCGTGTGAAACCCAACTTTACCAGTGTCAGAATTAGTACGACAGTTTCAGTAACTTTAGTGACTCATTTTCCCCCTGCAGGTGTAATCCAACGTATTGAGGCTAATAAGTACAAACTACTTACAGTAAGTCTTTTTGTGGCCTACTGAACCTTTTAGCACCTGGGACAGAACTACAACAGCCCTGTATTAATAGCTGGGTCGAATTCAGAAACACAACAGAAAAGTCAGCAATATCAAGGATTCATGATGATCACCATTTATTTTAAAATTAGTTCCAACAATCTTTAACAATAAACCATTATTACCTTACATAACTCCACAGTACTGATCAGTGGGCACTACCATCACTACGCTACCTCCACTAAACATCTTTAAAAGCCCAGTTATCCAGTTTCTTACCTTGACATAATTTTCCATGTTGAGGAACCTGACACAAACGAAGCATCAGCCTCTCAGACAGTTCCAGCAGTCTGATGACTGAGTGACTTCTCTATCTCTGTTAGACTTTTAGCACTAAACTTACCGAGGCTGGAATCCTCAAATGCCTCCCCTGGTACCAGGAGAAGGGGGGGGGGCTAGTTCTGTGCACGTCTTTGTAAGAAAGAAATGTGGGGGAGGGGGGGCTAAAGGACCAAGAAGGACCAAGGCGTGGGTGTAGGGCAAAGAGCAGGGGGTGGGCATTTGATGTCAGAAATCATCAAGACTTTTCTGAAACTTTCCTGCACCGACAAAGATCTATGTGTCTGCGAGTTTCTGAGTTGTGAATATGGATGTGGATATGTGTGACAGATTAGCTTACTTATATATGTATATGATCAAAGATATGTGCAGGTGCTTTCACCTGACAAAGATTTGGAGAAATTCAGTTTGGCACAAATAATCAGTCCTTAGATTTTCAATTTGTTTGCATGTAACATCCGTGTAAATACCATGAATCTATTATCACAACTGTTTTGACAGCTTCTCTTACTGCCCATTGTCTTTGAGTATAGGGTGACAGCACCCAGTCAAAACATCAGGATAATCTCCCAATCCGATTCAGAAGTCGGCTGTTCTCTAATAAAACAATGGGATTACACGAGCGTGAGTGAGCGAATGAGATGGGAAGAGGCAGACTGAAATAGAGACGGATACTGAGATCACTGTGAGAGACGCAAAGAAAAGAGTGCAAGGCAGAGGGACACGGGGCAGTGACGGCTAATGTGTGCAGGCAGGTCTAGCTGAAGCCGCTGAAGCCGTGTGCACCCAAATTACGCCCCCCACCTACATCCACCCCCCCTTCTCCATCCCTCTACCCTCCCTCGCTGGTTCCCTCATTTGCTTAACGAGTTCATTTGTGCATAGACCTTCATCGGGTATGGCTGTCAACTGATGCGCAAGACTGGCCTGCGGAACTGTTGGCCATCGCAAGCTGTTCACCTGCATCCCTCACCCCCACACACACCCTCCCTCCCACTCACTCACCCACCCACCCAGTCACCCACGCACACACACACACATCTAGAAAAACACAAAAGAGACACGTCTGTCAGCTTGAGCGCGAGTACAGCAATGAATGCTATGTTCAAGCTGCAATATTTCTACCATATCAGCGGAGGACCTGAAATTTTAATGGTTTTATGGTTTCTTTTGTTGACTGTAGAGCTGAATTAACGGTCAATTAATAGATTAGCTGATAAACAACAAGTTATTAAGCAGCTACTCTAAAAAGTCATTTATCATTCTTAACTACAGGAGAAGTTCTTCGTATTTTAGATGTTCTTTGCCTTAAGTAAAACGGTGAGGGAAGATGTTAACTCCACAAACTTTTGAATTATATGATGGTCATTTTATTGTATTTTCTTTACAGAGCCTGGAAGCTGTCAAAAAGTAAAGGGAAAAATGTGATTAAATCATTCATAACTTAGGCACACAAATGTTCTCATCATTTATATATTTTGCCTCTAACTTGTTGAAAAGCAGTCAAAGTCTATTTTTTCTGTTTTTTGTTAAATGTGAGTAGTAGTGTGAAATATAATTATAGCTCATAAATATAATACTACCGTTGCCAACACTTATTAACAATTTAAACTACTCTTTTATTATCCCTACATTGTCTGACAAAATGAACAAGATGCAGGTCGATAAACAAATCTGATCACACGAAATTCCTCCATATTTACAGCATATTATAGAGAGGACTGGGTTGACAGTCAGAATATGATGAACTGATCGATAATGAAAACAATTGTTGGCTTCAACACTGGTTAGTTTTTGAGTAATTTGTGGAACAATTCTTTCTCTCTGGGACCAGAAAAGGCAATTAATATAACAATTTTCTACTAGAGATCTTTTTATTCTGGGAACTTTATTTAAACTGTAATGACCACTGTGGTGGATGAGTCATTAAAATGTACTATATCTACTCCAGTGCTCGTTCCGTGTCACTACAATCACATCAGACTGCATCATCAATCTTTCTCACTTGTTTGTCCTTGATTTTCCTCATTGTTTTTGCCTCTTATCTTCAGGTAGCATTAACAATTATCATCTCTGTGGACTTACTCTCAATCCTCACACCGCAAGTGTGCTGCTTCAACAAGAGAGTGCAAACACTCTCACACACACACTCAGTCTCAACAAGCATTATCAGCCTTTTTCCTCTCCTCGTTTTTTCCCTGCTAACACGATGAGCATGCTGCCTCAACGAGCCTCATCATCAGCTCTTTTCTCCGCTGGTTTCTGCTTCCTATAAATCCATGACAAAGCTGATGAATAAGCCTCATCAGCTTTTTTCTCCCCGTGTTAAGAGTTTTGCTTAAACTTCCCCTTCCTCTGAAATGTCGCACCAGTGCACTATAAATGTAAAGTGTGCAGGTTGCAGCACTATACAGTATAATAATCAAATCACACTGAGTGTTCAAAGCAACTCGAACAGTTTTTAAACCAATCTCTGACCTTTACATATGTAAAGATGTGAGTATGGGTCCAAAGACCCAGAAAGTACCTTAAAAATGCGTAAGAATAATAATCATATTTATATAATATGGGCAGTGTTTTTGTACACATAAACGTTATATCCTTATTTCAGATTAGTAAATAAGCTCAACTCCCAATTTTGAGGAACAGGAAAAGAATGGAAACAGTCTGAAAATGATGTTTAAGTGCACATATATTATGACATGAAGTTAAGTCAGTCAGTCATGCAGTAAAAATGAGAGAATAAATTTTATTGCTGGTCTTTCTCATCTACCATTACTGGTGATAAGATGAGGAAGCCAACTCCAGCAAAGTGGGTTAATCCTTAGCTACTGGCATCATTCAATTGGTGCATAAATAAAAAAGAACACCTGCAAGGATGCAGACAATCAGAAAGCAGGATAATGTTAGGATAAGAATCATTCAGGGGGATGAATAACAAGGTTACAACGAAACACAATATCTGCAACACTATATCCAAAATATAACCAAAGCCTTATAAAGCCTAATAAATCTATGAATCATATGTACATGTAGTCGTTTAAAGCTGTTTCACCTAGTCAGGGTTTGTATGACAGGTGCTCAAAAATAACAGTTAAACCCAATTTATTACACTTTTTGCACAAGAAAAGAAGAGTTTTAAATGTTTATTGAATATTCTAAGCCATCTCCACATTTTGGCCTAGCATCAGTATGTGATTTAAGCTATCACTAACCTAAGACTTGAAATTAATCCACTCTGCTCCCTCTTTGCTCTGCTACACTCTGTCAAGCCCAGTGGGTTTTCATCATTATGAGATTACAATAAATGAGAATGCTTTAAAACTTACTAATGAAGCATAAATCAATTAAGCTTTCTGATTGGTTAGTATGGTGAGCCTCACACAAAAAAACTTTACAAACTAATATCTCACTGCTGGTAGTGCTGATCAGTGACTCATAGGAGGCTTCAACATTAATTTAAGTTTTGAAACATATTCCAAAAAGTTAATACTGTAGCTTTTAATAATTATACATATATGTGTTCTGTAAGGTTGTTTCTAGCTGGGTCATCATTTTACTCTATACACTGAATTTACTGGATTGGATCAGCTACAGAGAAAAAGCAAACTAAATAACAGCACGTACACAACATGACTGAATACCCTTGAAATACTATCTGCAGAAGTCAGTGAATATACAACTCGACTTGAAAAAGAAGCACTCTCCCACACACGCTGAGACTACCAAACAGCCCTAACACAAAGGGAAACAAAATCAACGTGCATTTTAACAATGAAGAGTGGGTCAGCAAGTCAGCCAGTTAGTACAGTTACCTTTCACCAAAAACATATGAATGAATTTCCTCCTTTCAAACAAAGAAGCTGTTAAATGTATACGAATATTTAAAACATTTAAAGAAATGGTTTCAGACTAAAAACCTGTTCTGGGTCTGACTTTTACATATGTGAATACTGGATTTAATTAATGTCAAAGAAAGTTAACGGTTGCTAAATTTGCCTTCAAGGATAAAACAGCAGCAGTTAAAGCTTTTGACTTTTTATTCCTGTGTCTGTCTGCGTTTGCCTTAAGTCTGAGAAAAAAAGGCTTTCTTTCAGAACATATCCTCTACACATCAGTTCTAATTCCTATGGCCAAAATCTTCAGGTTGGAGCATGCAGCCCTATACCAGTGAAGGCTTTGGGCTTTGGGCAGTTCACCTTTGCCTTAACCCCAACATTCTTCAATAGTGTTTTTGCTTGAAGAGGGAAACTCTAGCTGAGCTACTGACCACTGTGTCACCCAACCATATATGCACTTTACTTACTTACTCACGATCCCTCATGTTTCCAGAAGAGTTTATGTAAGGATGAGACAGGATGAGTCTCTCTCGTCTTCTTATTTTCTCTGTTGATCTATTCTAGTTGTTACCACAGTTATTCCAGTTTGAACAAACCTGAACTTTACTTTACTTGGTTGGCAGACGCTTTTATCCAAAGCGAGCTGGTGCTAGGTGTCTGGCTCAGGGACACACCTGGTGGGGGGTGGGCTGAGAGTCAGGCTAGGATTCGAACCTGCAACCTTCTGCATGCCAGTCTGACACTTAACCCACTGAGCTTGAAGCATAGCTTCAAGATGGAGCACAGGATCAATCATTGAAGTATCAGTACAAACATTAACTAATTATAACAGAGAAAATCTAGTTCCTCAATTCATAAGTCTAAATTATGCTGATTCTCTCATCTAACTCTCAGGAAGAAACTTAACAAGCACATCTCCCTAAATGTCAAACTGTTTATTTGAGGAGAGCTGTCATTATAGAAACATCCAGTCACAGAGCTTACTGTAATTAAATATGACAACTATTGCAGGTGTGCAACAGCAAAACGTTCAAAATGTACCACAGGTCTGATCTGAGCCTCTGATTGGCTTGTTCTCCACAGAAACCGTGACAGAGTGATGGATTTAGTAATAGTTCATGGTAAAGAAAAAACGTGTAAATGATTCAAACTAACAGTCACAGCATACACCTACAGTAGGCCTGCATGTCTACCTCTCTACTAAGGAACAGTGAAGATGTAACTATGAGAAACTGTTGACATGACGTTTTACAAGAGGGGAAATTATTCTTTGCAGCCCCACGCTAATCCTAACCTCATTAATGTTGGCAAACTTTCACTGTTGACTTGCATATCCACATCAGCTTATGTACACAGCAGGTCAGTAACATTTTACTCCCATCATTTAGCCAGCTCTCCGTTCAGCGAGCCCATCAGCCATTATCAGCTATTCATTCTTCTCAGTCAAGTTTGTGATGATCCTTCCACTCAGCTGTGCACGTATATTCAGTTTGCTGTGTATGGCGTAGTACGACTATGTGCTTCTGCAAGGCAGCTGTGAGCCCAGAAGCTTAACTTTAGTGAAGTCAGAGCCACTGCAGGGGAGATGAACCAGGGGCGCGCGCGCACACACACACACACACACACACACACACACACACACACACACACACACACACACACACACATCCGTGTACACACATCCGTGTACACAGCCTCTACATATCTATTTGTGACTTTGTCTTTTCTGTTACCCACATGTGTCTGTTCCCTTGCTTGCTAAGCCTTGGTGCAGCAAGTAAACACAGCTACTTTGCACTTCTGCTCCATAAACTGCAACACCTGCCCCCAGATGGGCAGAGTTTGTGTGTCAGTGTATGCATGAGTGTGTGTGTGTGTGTGTGTGTGTGTGTGGGCCCCTGCTGGCTCCTTGCGCTACATGTAAAGTACCTAAATGTATACTGTAACATTATAGATGACATCCATAACGCACTCCTGCTAATGTGAATTTGTCAGTATTGCTGTCAGAAGAAGGCATATGCTCTCATGTTTTAAGTAACAGAGGTTATATTAGTGGAACGTGGAATCACACTGTTAAACAGGCACTGAAACCGTGACAGCCTGCAGGGCAGACATGCTAAATATATATCTAAAGATGATCGTGGAGACATAAACAGAAAAGGTAGGTGTTAGTGTGATGGCGTTCTGGATGAATGCCTCAGTGGAAGAATTTGTACTCTTCTGCACAACAAGTCTCATTAGCTTCTTGGCAAGGCACCCTGTGATCCAGAAAATATGCTTCTGTACAAAGCAATAATTTGGGTCAGTCTGTTAAATCTATTAGTTTTCTTTGAGTTGTGACTATTTTAGACTAGTAGTGGATCGACTGCAATTCAAAAATATTTTGTGCAGTTACCACAAATACAACTTAAGTCAAATATTTGGACATTAAAAAAATAATTATTGGATAATTTTCTAAAATAAGTACATGGAGTCAAAGCAGTGACAGCACAATCAGAGCTTTTGTCTGGATATGAAAATGGTATCAGATCTGATCCTTTCTTTCACTAAATGGTTGTCAAAGCCAATCACCAGCCCTCACTTAGTAATTACCTGATCCATCGGAACTCCTTATTACTCCAATTATTAGTCGAGCATGTCTTGAAATCACAAATGACCTCAGACTATTGTCCCAACCCGGTGAGGTCTGTCTACCGCTGAGAGGAAGGACGTGACCCATGTAATGACAGAGGAAATGAAGGAACTGGGCTTTGATGTGAAGTTGTTTTTTTTTTGTTCAGTCCAAAAACTGGTTTTAACACGGGATGATTTTAGAAATGGAAAAAGATTGTGTGTATAGTGAACAGGGATCAAATAAATCCTTGTATGGAGTGAGAGGTAAGGTGCCAATGGTTGCATCAGCAATGGATGATCCGTTTTTAGGTGCCCAACATAAAAAATAACAAATCTGTGAAAGGTTTTATTTAAATTTTATATCTTACAATTATACAAAGTGAGTTCAAAGTTCAATTACCATTCAAAATCAACTATAAGATATTCTTGTGTAGCCGCAGAAGCATTTCTTCACAGTTAATTATATACATTTACACATTACTAACAATATGCACAAAATATATCTGTTACAGCAGTAACAGCTGGCGTTTTTTCTCTCATTTGAATCAGTATTTACTGTATCTGCACTGCCCTTCTCCTGTGATATTTCTTTCTCTAACAGTTTGAAGAAAACGTCCAAACTTGCAGAGACGGGATGTGAGCAGAGCTGGATTTGGTTCATCATTTTCTGCAACCCTACGTGATGTCACCTGGTGATTCGCTGTGCTGTTTGGCATTCATGTGTCCACGAGGACGTAGTGCTAGCATGAGACCTAAAATCAATCCACTCTGCTCCGCCCTGCCCTCCCTCTCCATGCGGCGCTCTGCTCTTCTACAGTCTGCTACACTTTGCACAACCTTTCAACTATTAGTCAGAATCAAATTACAACAAATAAGAAGCTGCAAAACTTGCTAATCAATCAGAAATCGTTGAAATTCTCTTTTTACAAGAGCCTCGCTCTTAAAACTTTTAGAAACAAGATCAATCTCTGCCCCACTATCATTAACTTTATAGCATCATCAGACATTTTCATCAAGTCTAGTTCCTACAGACACTGATGCAATTAAACTCTTTTCACTTTACGGGAACTCAATTTTCTTTTTGTGACTGTAAGGACTGTCAGGATTTCCAGTCCTGCCGAGATGTGCCCATCTGAAAAATTTAGTCAAACTAGAGAAGCTCTACGCCCGCAAAACTGATATGTCAAAGCAATTTCGGCTCCAGCGGAAAAGAGGTTCCCCTGCTAGGCAAACAGAAATTTGTACATAGCAACCATCTTACGCAGGTTATTTGATATTATCAAAACTGAAAGCTTAAATCAGTGATTTTATGATTTGTGTTTTGTATGACGTGAAACTGTGGACCTGTCTAAATAAAACACATTTTAGTTTAGAGAGTTTGAATATGACAGTTTAATAATGTTTTTCATACACATTTTAATGCTGGTATCTCTATCAACTAAATGCCTGATAACACTATTCAACAACAATAATTTATGCATTTTCTAATAGCAGAGCTTCCTTAATGCATTTCTAAGCAAATGAATGAATTAAATTCAGAAGGTGTGTGTGTTAATGAAGCCCTCTGTCTTTCTTTAGTTCTGTTCTAGATGTTCAAATGTGACAATTCAAACAGTGTCTTGTTGTCTGATTGGCCTGTATAGACTACGTATACTGTTTCTATACACTACTTGTCCTGACGTAAGTAAAGACACACAGGCAACCAGTCCTTGTAACAACTAAACCTGTAAATATATTGTGACCTGTCAGTCAGAGCATTGGGAGAAATGGTATGCGCATGTTTACAAGCCTAAACAGTTCAGAATGAGAGGATTAGTCTGTGCACTGTTGTGGAGTTGTCGCTGTGGGTGATTGTTCTCACACTACACTACAAACATATGCACACAAACACACACACACACACACACACACACACACACACACACACACACACACACACACACACACACACACACA
>JAUYWH010000009.1:3845029-3859348 GCA_034779795.1 Ctenopoma multispine | reverse complement strand
CACACACACACACACACACACACACACACACACACACACACACACACACACACACACACACACACACACAGAAAGGGTTGCCACTCAGGGGGTACGCAGAACTATGGGGTAACACAGCTCAACAAAACCACATTCGTGATTAGTAACAAAGTGACTGTTGCTGCTTTGTCGTGCCATTTCCCAGCATACATTTCATTACATAAGTGCCATATGCTAAATATAGAATTTGCATCTATGAGATTTATCAGAATTTTGCAGCTCAACCAAAAATATTTTCTGACTAGAGCCAAGTATTTAAAGTTGAAATGTCTAAGAACTATAATGAATCTAAAGTTTGTTTATTAGCTCCTGATAAGGCTGGACACTTTATTCTGTTAACAGGTGTTCTCACAGTACCGACTCCTTTCCAACAGAAGAGTAGCAGTAGTAACAGTAGTAAGTAGTAAAAAGATATACGTGATATATTGATTTCAACATTCAGATTGACCCAGTTAAAATGTCCTTCATATCATAGTAATAACTTGAGATAATGTACTTAATACAGTTGGGCAATGACCCTTTATTACTCTAGTATCAAAATGAATGTGGAAAAATAAGTTTCTCATTATGTCCATTATTACAATAGTTTGTCCAAAGCTGGTGAAAATAAAAGTGCGTTTTGCTTTGGTTTCTTGGTTATTTTATGCAGAAAATCAAAGATAAGTTGAATCAAACGTGGAACTTCTACTAAAAATGTAATTAGAGAATACTCTGTGTAACGTATACTGTCATACAGAGTCAAATAGTTGACTGTGTGAGGTTAATTAAGAGAATGTGGGAAATTGTCATTTCACAGCTGACAGAGCATTAGGTTCAATTACAATACTTAATTATCATCTCTGACTGTGGAGGAACAGTAACAGAGTAACACTTGAAGTCTTGCCAGGGTTAAACTTTGATCAGAAGCCAGTTATAGGTGACCTTTTCTCCCACTTGGCCTCGATGGTGATGGAGGGGAAACAGCGGTCTACACAGCCAGACGTATGAATGCATCGCTCAGCAGACAAATAAGCTAAACCTCAGCCCAACTCCTCCTCTTCCTCCTCCTACTCTCACGTTCCTATACATACATCCCAAAAAACAGCAGACGTTTTAAAGACAGCGAGTGGAAAAGAAGTAACTCAGGAGTAAAAACAACGTGACAGCTATCCACCCACTAAAAGATTGTGCCAGGGCACCATCTGCTCATCCGCTCAGTGGAAGTGGTGGCTTCCAGGGCAGTCAAAGACAACGAAGGAAGATTGAGGGGACGCTCCCCTTTTGAACGCTGGCGAGTTACGTTTGGACAGAAACGTTCTCGGCAGAAGGCTACCAGGCGAGCCAAGCGGTAGCAGGAAGCGAGTGCCTTGTGTGTCACGAGATTTACGGTGACGGGTCCATCCACCAACCATCTGGGCCAACATAAATAAAGTTACTCAGACTGCAAAGAAAGGGCAGGCACTTACAAAAGGTGCCACTGTGTTGAGAAAACACAACAGGAAAGGGAAGTTTTACCTCTCAGAAAAGAGCTATAGATTAAACATGGAGTAAAAATAATGATTCAGAGATTTTTCATAAGCGCTTATTATAAATGTGAGGAATTTAGTTGAGGAGGAAAAAAGAAGAGAATGGAACGGAACAAAGACCGACGTGACAGTTGGCGATGGGAGAAAAGGTCCTGTCCGTAATTCTCTGTCTCTCTCTCACACACACACACACACAGACACACTCTTTCATTCTTTGTTGATGTCTCTAAGCCATGGCTTACATCACTGTCTGAAGACAACAGTCCCAGCCATGAGAGCTGACCAATCACGAGAGGCAAGTTGTGTGTAAGTGTGCATGAGCGCTTGTCCCCTGTCACTGCCAGAGTTGTGTCTACAATCTACCAGCAGCTTTGTGTTTACCTTCATAGATAAGCTGAGTTTGTCTCGTTTTGACCTTTGACTCAATGAGGAAAAAAACAGCGACACCTGAATTCTGTGAAAGCATATTTATCAGCTTAAAGTTTCTATTTAAAGCCAAAGTAAATAAGAAATTATTTATAATACTGATAATAAGAAGCCAAGAAAGAAAGACTGATATCTGCTTATTGTCATCTTATAGAGAAACTGTTGCGTAATGCCAACAACACAGTTGCTATTTACCATGTTGTGATATGAAATGCACTTTTTTATCTAGTGAATCAGAATCTGTTAATAACATTTACTTTACTTTTAACTTACACTATGAAAACTTTATGTTAGTGGTGATAAATTCAGTCATTGCTGGCCAGTGTACCCTTAGTGTCACTGTAGTGAACAATGATAGCTCTGATATCTCCTCAAGATTTTCTTCACAGTGTGAGAGGGGCAGTATTAAGGCACTGCAAAAACTCCACTCCTCAGTAGGTGAAATAACCTTTTTATCTAGTGACTACACAAGACTTCTTGACTTAATTCAACAAAGTGTATCATATATAGATTTGTGGTTATGTTTTGCACACGTGATGTTTTTACAATGGCTATTTTTAGTAACACATTAAGAGTCAGCATGACAGCATGCTTAACACACACTAATAAATACTGAACACAAAGCACAGTGAGCGCTGGTGTGATTATCATGTGTATTTGTGCACATGATGTGCACACACATTAGTCATAAAACATAATGGACATATGGAAATTCTGATGATGATGCTTGATAAAAAGTCAGAGGATTACAACATTCACTGGGACTCATCCTCTGGGGATCGTGAATATCTACTAAAACTTGTACTAGATAAGTGGAAGCTTTGGCGAGCTGGCTCATCAGAGGCAGCGACATGCATCATCTGTGAGCCATGAACACATCTACCATATTTCCTGACAATCCATCCTATACTCTCAAAGCAAAAAAGGGCACACTCGTGATGGCACTAGACATCTTCAACTGATGAATCTATAAAACTTAAACTGACCCAACTCAACAGAGGTGGGTCAGTTGTGAGCATTCCTCTTTTTTACAATACATTATTAATTTGACTTTGTTCTTATTTGAACTTGTCTTATCAAGACTAGACAAGACTTATTAAGACATGGCTTGCTACGCTGCCGTTTTGCTTGCAACAACCTGCAAGAAAAGAAAAGCTTGTATCTAAAAAGTTAGCACTTAAATTTGATCTGTCATTCTTACAGTGTGAACACAGCCCTAGGAAAAGCAAGCACAAAACCAAAACAAACCTTCTGTCATGGGAAAACAATTCAGACCTTCCTCTTCTGACATTCATTTAACTGCGTACAACAGATAACAATATCTGAAGTCACAAAACACTGGAACTCTCCAACAGTATGTTGATTGGCAATCTGTCAGAGCTGAAAATGAGGCGACAACACACACACACAAAAAACATTCTGTGAACCAAATCTCCATCCTCCAACCACCTTCAAATGTTATGAGGAGAGCAGCAGAGCCTGATAACACCCCTCTCTTAAGTTCTGAGAGCGCGTATGCATTTTAACGCAGCTATGCATCTCAAAAGAAATAAATGTTATCGGGGGAGGAAAGCGAGGCTTCAAACGAGTGAGAATGTCAGAAAAGAGTCGAAACTCAGAGTTTGTGTTTATCTGCGTCTCAAGACGGACTAAGGCACTTGGACTGAAGCGAGAAAGAGAGAGAGAGAGAGAGAGAGAGAGAGGGTGAAGTGACCTGACTGCCAATTATGCTAAACCTCTATTTAAAGCTTTACCTACAGCTGAGGCCCGACACCGACACATTTCACTCTTGGCCTCATCTCTTACCAGCAACTAAAATATGACTGCGAGGAAAGTTTGGGGACAAGATTTTGCTGATTTGTGCATCCTGGTGATCAGCAGGTGATACTATACTTAAACACCAACACAATGCCAAGACAGTAATCAATCAGAGGAAAACTTTGGGCTTATTATTCAATGAAAGCTTGATTGTTATTTCTGTTTGAAAGATAAAGATTGTTAAGGCGTAGAGCGTAGGTCAGATCACACGGTTAAAAGGTTGTCCTAAAATCTAGCGCAAATCAGAGAAATGTGAGAAAAATGCTTTTGACATGTAAAGTACACAGTGAAGATAAAAACTGTGCTGGTGTCCCAAGAGCAGCCACCTGCTCTCTTGTGCTCATGCTGGGAAAAAGCAGAGAACATTTCAACATGTGGCTCAGCAGCTGCATCCCACCAGTGGACTCAGACAAGTGGTCGCATCCACACACAACATCTCTATACGTGGATTCACTGGTATATATGTGTTACCATTTTATAAACTGTTGTGTGTGTCTGTGTGTGTGTTGACATTGAACAAAAGTAAAACTCACCAGGACCCCAGCAAACTGCTTCTCTTCCATCCTTCAGGACCTTGTCGGCAAAGATCCCCTGCCTCTCTCTCTCTGCTGCCGTCTCTCTGCTGCCTCGCTCTCTCTTTCTCTGGGATGGACTCGTCCGCCTTTTGCTATCAGAAGTTTTTAGGAGGTGGCTGAAGTTTCGCTCGAGTGTCTTCACCCCTGTCTCTCTGTCTCGGGCCCCAACTCTTGCCTCTTCTGTGTTGCTTTGCGAGTGTAGCTTGAGTGGCGTCGCTGCTTTGTGTTAATTCTGCCCTAATCCAGAAACTTTTCTATGCTGTGAAAAGAACATGTGACAGGCAGAGAGGGGGTGGAGGGAGGAGATGGAGAAGGTGGGGAGGGGGGGGGTAGAGGCAAGGCAACACTTTTTAGTTACTTGTCGCCTTGGTCACGTTCAAAACAATTCCTTAGTCTTTGTACATGACCTGTTTAAAAAAAAAAAAACAACAAAAAAACTGAAATCCAAAACCAACTGTTGGCGCTCTGAGAGTTCAACACACGACCAGGTAGAAAGGAGAAAAGTGAGGAAAGATGCATAGAAAGAATTTAGAAAACGTAGTAACAGATTTGCATTTTTTAGCAAAGCAGCTGCCATAACAAAGTGCCCTTTTGTGTAAAGAGATTAACTGTTAGGGGAATGTTTAAACTGCCCATTGACTACTGCTGTACGAGAGCCAAGCTGGGAAAAGAACACTCAAAAACAATCAGGATTTAGACGATATTGGCAGAAAATTCCTCACGCTGAATGAAATCTATCATCATCTATATTCCTTGGCAATTTTTTTTTATATTTGATGAATAGTGCTGTCTGGCTTCATGTTAATTTGCAGCGATACACAACAGTGAACAGCAGCAGAACTTTTCATTGTAGAAAATTCTTAGTATTTCTGCAGATAAACTACTTTAACGTGTAATTAATCAACATCATTGCTGATCGATTTTTCATTTATCTAGGAATCCTTTCAGAGAAAAGCTAAAACACAAAGAGGTCTCCATCAGCTCATTGGAACACCTCACAGTCAGGTTATCACGTGGAGAAAGAAACGTGAACCAAATACAGTGACTCTGCAGCATGTCTACCTTCCTGATACTCCATCACTTACTCACTGTATAAAAACCCTAGTGTGCTAATAGAATCCGAGTAAAAGCAGAGAGAAAGTGGCCAAATATAGCCACCATTCAGAGTTTGCACGCTTACATTTACAGGAGTCAGCTGGGACTCAAAATGCCCTGGGATAGCCATCATACACGGCACCCTGCACATATTAGGGTAAAAATTTGGTTTAATACTGGAATCTTACCATCTACGGTATGACGTTTGCAGAAAAGAACAGAAAGAGACACACCAACTTCTACATCAGACAAGAGAAGCACCTCAGAAGTGACAAGAAACTAACTGGTGAGAGGAGTGAAGTCTATGTTGAAGTCACAGTGCCCCAGCTCCATCCTGCTGGTTGACTCTGATAATGAATTTCACAAAGCAAGAGCAGAGCCAAGCCTATTGGGTAATGCAAGGAGGAGTGGTGGTATAACTCATGAAGGATGTTCCTAGGCCACACATCAGGTTTCATGAGGTTGCATGGTACACGGCATGGTCGTAAAGGTCTAATTAATAACTAGCTGAAGTATCAGTTTGTGCAAATGTGAGCTTGGCATTCTGTAGTCTAAGGAAAGATAAGGTGAAGCCACATGGCTTACAGCTTGATATCTGATGATTAATTATTTCTCCAGTTGTTTTGTCAGACAAAAAATATTCTCATTACTGTGTGAAGTACTGCTCAATACTGCCCTGTGAAAAAAAAAGAGGGGCTCAGGAGGTGAAGCAGCTTTGGTCGAGCTTGGTTGTGGATGATTCAGGCGTGAGTAAACAGTGTTGCACATTTGAACATTCAAAACGCTTCCCTCAAAACAGAGACAGACTGCAGATGGACCACACATACAGCGGCTTTGGAAACTATTCATAGCCACATTATTTTAGTCAATCTACACTCAGTTATCCATAATGATGAAGTGTTTTTTTCCATAAATGTATTAAAATTTTAACAATGAAATATCTCATTTAGTATTTAGTACCCAGACCCTTTAATCGGTGTTTCTAGAGGCCATTTGGCAGCAATTACAGCTTGTTAGATAAGTCTCTACAAGCTTGGATTTGGGCAGTGTATCCCATTCTTCCTGGCAGATTCTTTGAAGCTGTGTCAGACTGGATTGGATCCATCTGTGAATTGCCATCTTCAGGCCTCTCCAAAAATGTTCTATGGGATTTAAGTCTGGGCTTTGTTGGGCCACTCAAGGGCAATCAGACACTTGTCCTGAAGCCACTCCAGCACTGTCTTGGCTGCATGCTTCAGGTCATTGTTGTGCTGAAAGGTGAGCCAGACTCAGCAGGTTGTCTGTCTGTCAAGGATTTTTTGGTTGCATTCGTCCTTCGCTCAGTTCCAACTATGTTTTCAGAGTCCACTGAATGTCATTTGGCAAAACATGTTTATGTGAGGTGTGGCTGCTGTCTAGCCACTCTACCGTTATAGCCTGACTGGCTTTCCAGCAGGTTCTTCCATTTCTGCAGAGCCTGTAGAGACTTTAGAAGCTCTGAAGCCACTGGGCCTCTGTGAGAAACCTCAAAGCTTTAGAAATGATTGTGCTTTCTTGTTGTTTATTCCCAGACACATTTTCTTGTTGCACAGGTGAGAAAACATAACAAAGGTCAAAACATCACATTCTTCTAGTGCATATGTAAGACTCTGCATGGACATGGGAAATAATAATTGTATTAGAATTATTTTTGACATATTTCATAAGCCAAAAGGCATCTTAACTGTGAACTAAACAGTCTAGTTAGACTTTAAAGAGGCACCTTTTAAGCGTCATTAAACATTCTTTCATTGTAGGAGTAGACTGTAATGAAGGTAATTAAGCAACGAATAATAAAATCATCACAGGACACAGAAATGAACTGAACAAGAACAACTACTGGATGGATCATCTTAAATCCCCTCAGGAGGAACTGTAAAAACTTTGATGGTTAACTGACTTTTCATCTGACAAGGTACAGCCTCACAGAGCAGCATGGCTCATAAGCTGCCAGAATGCTCAGAGCTACCTGTCAGGTAGTTGTGTGAAACATCTTTCCTTACATTTATGCGTATTTCACTCCACAATGGACCAGCAGAAAGGAGCCAAGGTTCGAACTTATCTCTCCGGCTCTGTTTTGTCATTCTTTAAACAACTATTTCTGTCACCTTTCGTGTGAACAACGAATTACAACACCATAAATGTCTTCTAGGAGACATGGCCTGAAAATAATCATTGTTATCACATAAATTATATGGTATCACTTTTCTCCCAGTTTTCCTTTTGTTTTCAAGTGTTGCCAATCGGGACCTGCATAAAAACTGCTTTTGGACCTGGTCAGACAGCATGTTGTACGACCAGGTTCTGCTTGTGCAGGCTGCTACCTGCATTGTCTTTTTCACTCCTAAAATTCTTTGGCTCTAAATTTACATAACTTCAATAAGTCATAGAAGATTTATAATCAGGTGGCAGAACTGCCAGATGTGTGGAGTAGGCACATCTTAATCGCAGTGAGTAGTTCCTTGTCCATTTTGACCAGGTAATGATTTTAAATCAATATATTACACACTGCATGGTTCCCTGTGCCTGACATGGTACATAACACAATTCAATATATTTCAGACAAAATAGCATCGATTATTGCTAGCTATGTTTACAATGCATCATATTGTTGGGCTTGCAAAGCCAAAAAATATTATCAGTAATGTCAATGTGCAGCAGTATGATTGGGACACAAGCACTAATTTGTCATGACAGAAAGCCTCTTTCTTACACTATGCACAGATAGGTAAATGCCACTAAGAAATTGTCATGTACTCAAAGTGGCAATAACTATTCGTAGGCCTTTGTTCAGCACCCAGTAAATATAGCCACCAGTCTGTGCATCACATTGGATTTTTTCAATAAGGCAATGACATTGGAAATGAGTAGATATGGAATTTTAATATAAAGTGCAAACATTGGTTTTTTTCTTTTTAATTGTGGCATACAATTATATTGGCCGCTGTTGCAGAAGAGTTGGGAAAGAAGGAACGTACTACAGGAATCACACAAACACATAATCTATAGCATGAAATGTGTCAGTAACCCCCCCCCACAAGTGAGCTAAAAGCTGCAACTGTGGAATTATAATGTACAACGAGCACAGAAAACCTTTTCAGAGACCTATTCTGATGATAATCAACAAATAGCCGCCACTACAACATAAAGACAAAGGCATGCACATACCCAATCTTTTTAAATGGAATGGGAACCTAATACAGTACAATACAAACAATAGGTAGACATCACCCCAGTAAGGATGATCAGTTCACTGACACTAAATGTCTGTAAAGGAGAGAGCTTCTCTGTTCCTCTTTTGTAAGAATTTGCTAAATAATTTCTATAGAGTTTGGACTCCACCAACTGTCAGGCACGTCTTGCACAAATAGAGAACATTCAACAATTGTTAACCTTCCCAGGAGTGGTCATCTCACCAAGAGCAATAAATGTAATAGTGCAGAGGGTCACAGGGTAATGTCAAGAAAACTGAGAGCCTCTCTTGCACTGACTAATATCATTGTTCAGGGTTCATGATTCACTGATCTCACTCTCACATTTTCAAGCAACAAAAAAAGACTCTGATAACCCTACTGCACTCTACACGGCCAGAACCTAATCATCAGAAATAGAGAGTTAATGACTAGCAAGGGAACACAGTGGAACATTAACTCACCGAGATACTAGATATTTCCTTAAGAACGGACAAAAAGCAGTAAAGTATTTAAGCTGAAATATCCATGTCATTAAGTTATCTCTGGTCACTGCTCAAAAGGAAAGATAAATAATTGACCATATCCCCAAATCATCCAACAAAGCAACCAAGCATGACCACTATCAACATGATTAAAGCACAAAAGTAATGTGGTCAAACGATTTTATTATTACTTTTACTGCTCCACTCAATTGAGACAAAATAAAAGACAAACTGCATACTCGTACACCTGCAAAGTGCTACCGTAAAATAACTGTTAGTGATACAATATGTCACAACTTAACTTTGCTTTTTGTTGACATTATTTTACCAGTGTTAATCTTTTCATTTTAGCTGAGATTTGACTTTAAAAAGATAATCCCAATGTCATGGTAGTTTTCAATATTCAAGATTGTGTTTTTACTTTAATACCTGGCAAACCTTGTACATACTGGTTGTTATTTCCTTTCAGATATGCCGGCTCCTGAAAATGACTTCAGAATATATTTGAAAGCTTGAAAAAAAAAAACTAAAAGTAACTAGGTCCATTTACTTCAGTACATTTTAGAAATATTTCTACTTTAATTGAGTAATTCCACTTTCTGCTACTTCACACTATGTATTTAGAAGCAAATATTGACCTTACAATATGCCACTACAGTGGTTCTCGAACTATGGCTCCCTCTAGTGGTACACAGGAACAACTGAGATGTTTTTGACGAAAATTAAATAATAATATTAAAGACATTATACTACTATAGTTTACAGGTGAACTGTCACCACTCACTGGTTAAG
Source organism: Ctenopoma multispine (assembly GCA_034779795.1). Taxonomy (NCBI): domain Eukaryota; kingdom Metazoa; phylum Chordata; class Actinopteri; order Anabantiformes; family Anabantidae; genus Ctenopoma; species Ctenopoma multispine. Next base: position 3,849,404 of record JAUYWH010000009.1, on the reverse strand, counting down.
GCCAGACGTTTATACACTTTGCATCCTCATAAACATTCCTAACAGCATTAGAGTCACAGCACGACATAGCGACCTCTCAGACTGTTTTTATGCACAGTCACAGAGACAGAAACAGCCTCACAGACATCGCTGGAGTCTGTTGGTTAAAAAATCGAGAGCATGGATTACTAAATGTGTCATACAGCTGCTTTGAATCTCGATGTGTTTCTCTCTAGCAGCTCAAATAAAGCCACAAAATCATCCTAGTTTACATGTGAACTGTTTCCACTCACTGGACAACATCTGACCTTCCGGTCATATCCACTTTACATCTCCATAAACATTATTAACAGCATTAGAGTCACAACAGTGAATCCTGAATTACAAGTCTTGGCCCAAACTGACTATACAGTGTTTTCATCCACGTGTTGTTTTAGCCAAAATCTGGTATCTGGATGTCTGCCATAAATTAAAAACATGTCCAGTTTTATTGGGGACAATTAATTCAGTTACATGAGCAGACGTAACACATGTCAGAAATAATGTAGCTACATTAATTGAAGCTGGTTCCTGCTGACAGCTGTACAGCTGTGTGTGCACACTTCACCCGTTCAGTCTCTCAGGTTGTTTGTACATAAGGTCACATGGAAGAGTCTTATTCACAGACATCGCTGAAGTCTAGTTGCTGAAGTCTGTTGGTTGAGCAGGATGTGATGGTAAATCGCCTATTTCTGAATCCAGAGTGATCTCAGGCAGCTGTACAGCTGTCTGCCTTCTGCACGTCAGTGAGAACCGAGTTTAATCAATGGTGAAACGGAGTCGTGATCATTGTTGCTACGTCTGATTGATAAATGGTAAAAAATAAAAGTAACGAGTCGAGTGTTCCCCAATGCAGCGGAGTAAGAAGCGTGTCTTCTTCACAATACTAAACAATAAAACTACTCCTAAGTAAATTTTTTTCAAAAAGTTACTTAAGTAAATGTAACGGAGTAAATGTAACTCATTACTACCCACCTCTGGTCATAATGGTGGTACTTGGAGAGCCAAATATTTTTTGAGGGTTTTAAAAGTTTGAGAACCACTGCACCACTACATTCTTTGAAAAATGTGTAGTTAAAAAACTCATAATCAAAAATCTTTACTGAGCCTGGTGTGAAATTCACAAGCTATGTAACAGTATTTATAGTAATTTCTGATACTTTCTACTTCACATTCATGACATCCAGTAATTAATAATAAGTTTTGGATGATTACAATTTTAAAAATACAAACTATATGCGCTATTGTCTTACATTTTCTTCTTTGGGAAAGAATACCTAACCGAAAAAATACTTGGCATACCATACCATGCCACTGAAAAACATTTTTTTTGGGATGGCATACCAATCGCTCTGTAAACACACAAAGGGCAGTTAATCCTAAGCAGAGTGTTAAAAAAAACTTCTCTACTAAGCTGGTCATCTGAAAGTAAAGAATAGCCTTTTTAATGAGAGGGGGAATAACTTTGATGAGGAGGGAAAACAAATGTACCTGCTTGGTTGTTTTTTTTAAGTCTGCTTTTCTTGATATGAGGAAGCTTATACTTATGTTATTATGTTGGGTTGTTTTCCAACCAGAAGCAGAAGAATTTTTTTTCTTAGGTCAAGGAGCACTTCCACTCAGAGTTGCACTCTGACTAAGGTTTCAAGAAAGAAACTGAAAGTTCACAACTACTACAAACTACAGTAGATGAGCTTAACTATGCCACAGGGCCCCCTAGTGGTAGAAACTATCGAAAATAGAATTTTGACTCTCCATCCTAATCTTAGTACCCAATAGTAGACTATTATTATGCATCACTTCTATCTCCTTTCCTTTGTCTTAAACCTTCTGACTGTGTCTCTCCTAACCCCCTCTTCCCCTCTGGTCCCACAGTAGTTGGGCATTCCAGATGTCCAGACATGTCTGGACAAACGCTTAACAAAAATAACAATGACATATTTGCAAGCCTTTTGTGAAAATATTCTTGTGGATATTCATGGGAAAATTCCATCATGACAAATACCTGATGCTTTTACAAACGCTGCTCCCAGCAGCGACACTGCAACACATTCCTTAATAGTTATTCTCCTTAATATAAAATAGCATCACTGATACTCCAGATGTTTGATCATATTTAACAGACCTTTGACACATGATTTTTGTGCATTATTAAAGGACATTATCCGATTTCATTCTGGACAACCACATTTTTGACCAACCATCTGAGACCAACAACAAATGTTTTCTATTATTAACCATCAATATATATATATGTTTTATAATAAGGAGGCAAACAAGATGAAAACACTAGATAGCTATATTGAGCACTTTAGTAAACAATTGCCTACTTACACACGTAGCAGACACAGATCAACATTAACATTCATTTGAAATTGTTTCTGCTCCACTGCATTCACCAGCTAGCTTTCTGTCTGCTGCTGGGTAGGCAGGGCTACAGTTGGTTTATCAGAGCTTGCTAAAAACAGCAGCCTTCTGCTGTGGAACACAATGCTGATAAGAGCAGAAAAAGAAACCCAAAACAGTGGGGTGGTAAGCAGTGAACCAAAACAATGTGCTGAAAGATACTAAAATGCTTCATAAAGCTGAAAGCCACTGTGGTCTGAGGTTGGTTGGTTTATTTTAACCACTGCATGTAGGAATTTAATCTGCTGTAATAGTTAATGCAGCTTTTTATCTATTATGATTCTATTTCCTGTAACTACTGTATGTAACTGCATTTTAAGTTCCTACCTTGACATCAAAACAGTTGCATATCACCACCATGGAGCGACCCTGAGGATGGAGGATAAGAGACACAGCAGCAGTGTCCCCTCACTGACTTCACTGACGAGCTCACGCTAGCTTTTGACTAATGACAGTGGAGGTGGAAGTGAGGCACTTACTATTTCTCTAGTGAAAAAAATCTGTCCATCCCTAAATCCCTTTTATTGTCTCTGATGAAAACTTCATATGTAAATCAATGGGCTAGGTGCTGATGTGCCCCGAGCTAATTGTGAATTACACTCCTTCCTTGACTAGTTTAGAAGCCCTGTTACCACAAGCTGATGTGAAACTCAGTAGTTACTACACTGTGACATGCATGTGATTAAAGCTGACAATCAGTGGAGACTTTTCATTTCACATACAGTTTGATTTGTTCATGTCTTGTTTGGTCGTGTGGGTGTTTGGCAACATTTTGCAGGAGGCTGGTTGTAAAAAGACACTTTGGGACACTAATAAGTAACCTATGAATGATTCTCTTGTGAGTGAGAATACCAGTAAAGTATTACGTTACAAAATGTGACAGTCACAACAAATATTGAAATTACTGAGTACTTTTCTTTTAAGGAATACTTTACTTTTACTTTTAGAAAAGAACAGTTGTCACTGATCATTCATTGATCACTGACCTACTCCCACTTACACTCCACAGGTAGTTCCTGTTACAGCCACTGCAGACAGAACTACTACACAAGGGATTAAACGATGAACTGATGTTTCATTTCATCATTTCTCATCCGGTAAAGTGAAAGACTCTACATGACAGTCTTCATTAAAAAAAATTAAAAAGGAAATCCACACACGGTTTCTCATCCCCCCCACCCCCGGCTCTATTTTCTACTGAAGTCGCAACAAGAGGAGGAAGCAGGGGGGAGAGAGGGAGGCCACGTGTTTCTCTCTCGAATAACAGCATTAAATCATTGTACGTTACCCACACGTCCTCACACGCTGTTATTACTTCTCATTTGTGGAACCACACATTTGATCATTTAAGAACACATAATCCCACCATATCGCTCATTACTCAGTTAAAAACCGATAAAACCACAAAATGAATAACCCTCAATTAAAACCCGTTAGATGCCCCCCTCCCTCCCCCCTCACGTCACGGCGACGTCTTACCGTGGAGGTGAACTCTCGTCTTTTGGCTCGACTCTACTGTACAAATATGGTTCTTTTCCGCCAATAATAGGCAAAGTTGCATCACCTTGAGTCTTCCGGCCCCCTTCGGCCACAGCCGGGTCATCAACTCCTCCTTCAGCCCCGCCTCTTTTACTCCACCATGTGAGGGATCCCCCGTCTGTCCACACACACACACACACACGTCAAGCTGTCAGTGGTTTACCTGCTTTATTTAGATTCCTCACTAACGATTTATCAATCCTGATTTAAATTTTTCATTGTTATTAGAAAATCACTAGAAACAAACTTGGGTGCCATAAACGCCTCACGGGAAACTCTGTGGGAATCAAACGATGAAGAAGATGTTTCTTTTCTCTTCATGATGGATGTCAGTGTGTTTGTGGAGCTACACGTGCTCACTGAAGGAATGCATTCACGTGCTGCTGCTTTTGTTCCCCTGCGTGGGGGGGGG
>JAUYWH010000009.1:3819635-3842286 GCA_034779795.1 Ctenopoma multispine | reverse complement strand
ATAGATAGATAGATAGATAGATAGATAGATAGATACTTTATTAATCCCTCGGGAAGGTTCCTCCGGGAAATTCTATAAGGGCTGTGAGCAGTGAGCAGAATCAGAGTAACAGTAGTATTTGTTTGGAGTCAGGTGTCTGTGTTTCACCTTGTGAATATAAACCCAACATCACCCTGCAACTCGTCAGAAAAAAAGTCTGGATGCTGAGATGCTAAATGCGTCACTGTGTTCTTTGGGTTAAAGCGATTATTTCGTTAACAGCAGGGAAACCTGTCTCCGAGGTTGCAATAGTAAACACGAAACAGTCGTGGTCACATTTTTAGGTGAAACAAACTGACTTAGGGAAAGAAGCAGAAAATTGACAGCAGTCTTGTATTTACAGTGAGTCCAGTGTTGTATTGACCCAGCGTTCCCCCATATGCAGGCTTCATGTAAGGTCACCTTACTTCCTCGTCTGCTCCAGCCTTGACTCCAACAGTTGCTTAAGGGCTTTGTCACAAGGATGTAAACATAAAGTGTTTTGGAGCCAATGCTCACAAAACCAAAACAATAACCTGAAAGACTCAGTAAAGACTCGCCGTATGACTCACTGTGAGCGACTCCTTTCATATTACACTCAGCATTTTGATCCACTAGCCTATGCTGTTTGTTACATTTGTCAGCTGGCAAAAACTTGCTCTTCATTTGATGTGGATATTGTCTGTTTAGAAGTCTGTAAGTAGACAAGACAGCTAAGGGAAGCAGGTACACCCACTCATATTCTAAATGAAAGAACAAGAGTGGAGGCTGTGCAGCCAGTAGGCGGCGCGCTGCTGGTGCTACTGGCCACATACCCATCAACAGGAAATAGAAGATATTACAGAAAGCTACTGTAGATCATGTAACACAATCATCTAGAGAAATGAGTCACTATTGACAATGTTAAAATCAACTTGCCATTAAAAATATGCTACTAGCTTCCCTGACAACTGTTGTTACCGTTGTCCCATAATAAGATGTGATAGTAATAGTAAAAGACAGGTTCATGCCATCAGCTTTAGGGCAGAGAAAGAGGGTTTGCCTGAGCAAAAGCTGGTAACTTTGATCAGAAAAGGTCTCGATATCACATGCCAGCAAAACTCTGCGTCACTATGTGTACAGTACAAAACAAATGATTTATTGTGTAGTAACTTTTTAATATAAAAAAGGAAAAGATAATAAAATAAACCTTATTTCTTTCTGAATAATCAGACTGAAGATAACTTCAGCTGCTTTTTCATCAAAGCTGGATTGACGCAATTCTCCATACACACAAACTGGATTTTGTTGATTCACAACAGAGTTTTCCCTGCTTCCCTCGTATGTCAGGTGTTTTGCCCGAACACCTGCCAACATGTCTCCACCACGGGCATTCCAGTGCGGTACAGACAGTATGTACTATGATAATAATCACAGCAAATGAAGAGCAAGTTTTTCCAGTTGACGAACGTATCAAACAAATGCTGTGTACAACATGGACGACTAAACACGTATCTGACCTGTTTATTATGTGCTTACTGCTTTTCATACAGAAGGATCTCGTGCTATATGGTTCAGTATACAGGAAAATGTATAGTATCATAAAAACGTCAGAGATCATCAAGGCAGATGGTGCACATACGATTAGTTGTATTCTTTAGTGTCAAAGTCATTTTGAGGCACATTTCTATAAGACTGAGAAGACACTTATGGCTCAAAAGTCTAAAGGGCACCTCTAGGGTCTGCTGTGGAAACAGAACTCTCCCACGCCCTCTCTATGACCTAAAGGTATAATTTAGTGTTCAGGGAGTGGCGCTTCTGAGGAAACTGCATGAAAATGTTTGTGATCTTCTTATGTTTGAGATAGATTTTTCTCACATTCACTGATGTCATGAGGGCATAGTGTCTCGTCAAGTCAAATCATTTACCTTTTGTACTTATTGCCTTGGTGTCTGCCCAGACACACTGACTGTGGAGTTTGACTTCTCACCTAGTGACACTTCACAAAACCCAGAATCCTTTGGGGTTAGTTAAACAAGGCTGCAAAGGACCACATTGCTGTGCCTGCTTGACAACACGCACATGCGCTCCCGGAGAAATGCTAATCATTCCCACAGAGTCCCTCAATACACAGGGTTGAATCTTAATTTTAAAAAGAGTTTAGATTTCTTGTCGCGTAGATGTTTTTTATTACACCGACAGCGCCATCACCTCACAGATGCAATATACACCACGTTCTGTTGTTAATCATTCAGTCTCGCATTAGTTATAATTCAGATTTTACAACCATGGATGTGTGGTTATGAATTATGTGAAACAAACCTTTTTAAGCATTACCGAGTCTACATTCGTGTTCCTCTTCGTTGCCAATACCTTTAAGATAGATACTTAAGAGCTGTTTTTGCTAACTGATATTCTCTCTCTATGTGTTGCTCAGACGATAAGTGTAATTCTTTGTGTACGGAATGACAGATAAGAACTGAGGGCTCCAGAGCACTCGCTTTGAAAGTTAATTTGGCATTTCTCCAAACACTGTCAAATTGTCTAACAATAGATGGGGAGGACAGATGAGGAGGTAGATGTGTGTCAGCAAGTTGGATCTTTAAAAACCATCCACACTGCAACCAGAGAAGAAAATAAATAATTCCACTGGATGAAAATGTATTTAAATACTCATGGGTTATCAAAACTATTACAATTTCTCTGTCCATGTCTGGCATTTCCTCACTGAGGTAATGGTGTCTGAATGTTGATTGTGTAAATGATGATGATTATTTGCAAATGTCCAAATCCTCAGTTTAATGCCCACTGTTGAGTGGACTGCTGCTTGAGTTTTACATTATATAGGGAGTAGTTAATGAGTAAGTACGGAGTGAACTGGACTCAGTCATCGCGTACAGAGCAAGAACTCACAGCTGCTCCCCAGATAGCAAAATTACTCTGGCGAATACTGTTTTTTTTTTCTGGCTCACATGCTGCATGACCGTCAGATACTACATTTACATCTGGACACTGGAAGTGTCAGCCAGCACTGGAGGTCACTGGATGTTAAAGGGTGTGGGCCAGACTCGGGCATATATCAGGTCAGAAGTTCCCTGAATCACTGATCACTGTTGCTGCTTTTTAACAAATATTCCAGTGCAGTAAAGCTAATTTATGAAGCCAGAAAATAAGTTCAACACAGCTCCTTATAGGCCCTTTAAACAGATGATGTTTTGACATGCCACAGTGAGAACAGGTACAAATATGATATAATGTTGTTATGGCTTACCTAAACAGAACTGTAAAATGCATTAGAAGTGCTAGTTTCCATGTAATAACCCAGGATTTAAATCATACTGATGAGCTGTTTGGTCACTGTGACTTTTATTAAACTAAATCATCACTGCAGTTTAACGTTTTTTTTATTTATTGCTGGCTAAATTTAAGAAACGTTAGTTGATTTACTTATACTTGGATTATTTATGGTTGTTTATGGATTAAACATCAGTGACTAAAGGTAAGATGAATGATAATGAGACCACTCTCAATCAGACCACACTATAATCTGAAATGTAAAGAAAAAAGTCACTTAATTGCAGAGGACTGTCACATTAATCTAGAAAAGATACTTCAAAACAGACAAAATCCATCAACTCCACCAGAGACAACAAACAGCTGTGAAATGTTGAGAAATGTTGTGGAAAAATCCACAAACGGCAGTGTAGGAGGAAGAGAGTCAGAGAGAGAGGAGAACATAATCTATCAGCCTGGCTAAAAGACCATGAGCAGAAAGTGAACCGAGGACACCTAGTGGAGAAACGAAAGAATGATAAAAGAAAGAGGCTGTTTCACACTTGTTCATGAAGCAGACATAAAGGTGTTCTGGGGACCAATATTTAGAAATGTAATGATTGTTTAATGTAAAGTTACTGCAGGTGCATAATATATGAATAAATAAAGGACTTTACTTGCCTACACATGATGATTTCAATCGTTTTTGCTTTCTCAAGAAATTAACCAAAACAAAGTTTTAAAAAATGAACATGAGAAAAACTGAATTCTGTTTCAACCCTGTGTTATGTTTTTCTGTTTTATGTAAATGCTGTAATCTTTTTTTTCTTTTCTTTTCTACTTTATCTCTCTCACCAGACTGGAGTGTGGATATATGCTGCTGCATGTGGTGCTACCTGATATGTTTAAGTGGTTGCAGAGGTGTGTCCCGAGTAATGACTGGCCACACTTGATACAGGATATACAAATTTCCCCATTGTTTTTAGCTTGTTGCATATTTTTTCTACCTCACATTGGACAATTATCTAGTATTTTGGATTCTTTGGGTTTTTCACTGCAACTTTGTGACCTTTTTTTCTAGTTGTGCTGCTCCTTTCTGCCAAACCGTATTAAGGGAACAACAGTTCTTCAACTTAAGGTGTCTGGCTTTGAGGTTAGAGACAGTGGAGCATGTTAAGTCCTGGTTATATCCATGTACTTTGAGGATGTCGAAGTGAAACATCACTCTGCTCCATTCAGAGCCTTTAACCCTTTGCTATATCCACTGCTGGTTGAATGACATATAATGCAAAAACTCCATTAGCAGAAAAGCAGAAACTTTGGTGGATGCAAAATTTACACCCAATCATACATTTACCTGTTTACAATGAACTCTATCTTATTTTGCCTCTGTCCAAACAGATTTTCATTACGTTGAGTCAGTACAAAAATAAGATAAAAAGAGAGAAGAACAATAGATTTACCAGTTTAAATGGATTAGACAGCTGCATATTGGAGCTGTACTTTTCAGTGTACAAAACACAACTATGAACAATTAATTTAATTTAATTTAATAACAAAGTAAAATTAGTTAGTAATTTGTTCATTAGTTTAAACTTCATTTATCTGATGAAAGTTAATATGTTTTCTCTGTATATTCATCAACATCTACATTTAAACGTGTCTCACTAAGTTTTAAATTGCTCTTCAAGAATCCTGTTAATGAAGAACACTGCTCAAAAAAAATTAAAGGAACCATTTAAAAACACATCAGATCATAATAGAAGACCATACTGATATGGAATAGGTAATTGCAGCAATTGTCATTGTCATTGCAGCAGCTCATGATGGTACTCGGTAGTTTTTATGGTTCCCACATGCTTGTATGATCCTCCTTATGAGATGACGGAGGGTGTCCTGGGGTATCTACTCCCAGATCCTGACCGAAGCCTCACCGAGCTCTGGACAGTCTGAGGTGCAACCTGGCGTCGTCAGATGGACCTAAACATGATGTCCCAGAGATGTTCTATTGGATTTAGGTCAGGCGAGCGTGGAGGACAGTCAGTGGTATCAATTCCTTCATCCTCCAGGAACTGCCTGCATATTCTTGGCACATGAGGCTGAGCATTATCATGGACCAGGGGGAACCCAGGACCCACTGCACCAGAGAAGGGTCTAACAATGGGTCTAACAATGACTTTTTATGAAGTCTGTTTCTAACGGTTTGGTCAGAGACATTCACGCCAGCGACTCACTGGAGGTCACTTTGTAGGGCTCTGTCAGTACTAATCCTGTTCCTCCTTTCACAGATACCGGCCCCGCTGATGAGTTAAGGACCCTCAACAGCCTTATCCAGCTCTGCTAGATTAACTGCTGTCTCCTGGAAACTCCTCCATGCTCTTGAGACTGTGCTGGGAGACACAACAAACCCTCTGACAATGGCACGTATCGCCTCATGCTATCAGTAGAGACAATGACCCTAGTCAAATGCAAAACTAAACAGTCGAAAGAAGATGAGGAGGGAAAAAGTGTCTGTGGCCTCCACTTGCAAATCCATTTCTGTTTTTGGGGTTGTCTCATTGTTGCCCCTTTATTGCAGCTGTTGTTCATTTCTGATTAACAATCCCCTCTGCTACTTAACTGACCAGATCAATATCCCAGAAGTTTAACTGACTTGATCCTATACTCTGATTAAAAAGTGTTCCTTTATTTTTTTGAGCAGTGTGTATACTCCAACAGATTCTACAGAAATGGCTTCAAATCAAACTCCTCATTTAACTGGATTGGACTTACAGTGCAAGAGGTTAAAAAGATGCTTAATATGTTTATTCCTACTGATGAGTTGGGACTGTATTTATTTGAAAATCATGTAAAATATTTTTTTTCTGTGATTTTTCTTAACTTAAAAAAAATTTATATATATATCATTATATATATATATATATTATATATATATATATATATAACCTATAGATATATGAACAACATATATATATATATATATATATATATATACATATATATATGTTGTGAATGAAAATTATATTTTTAGGTTATATTAGAAAAAATCTTAAGTATTATATTTTCTGTAACTTTTGTAGTGACTGGAATTGATGATTACTTTTACCATGCTATTCAAAAGGATAATATGGACGTATGATAGCTATATTGACAGACTCATCACGACTGTATATAGTAAAGCTGGAAAAAGATTCAAAGGCAAAAAAGCTGAAAGGGTTTGATGAATAAGGTTTGCTACATTTGTTGTGCAATGTGTCCTAATTTTGATGGAAATGCAGCCATAGGCAAATGTGTTTATATGAATGACCATTAGAGGGCAGCCTTTAATAAACAGTGATAAAAACCCCACCAGGAGACAACATGCAAGTTTTGATCTTGAATATATAAGTATCATAAAACTTGTGTCTTCACATTACAGATCATCTGATGTTACATATTTATAATCATGTACACACAAAGCACTACACAAAAATCTAATATTATCACAAAGAAAATCATCTAACTAAAAGTTGTATGGGGTGTACAAGGAGACAACAGGAATATTTGTAAAAGTACTTTTATTTTTGAGCCCTTATGCACATAAAATAACAGTTGAGTGGCAGTTCAGTTTCAAGTACAGCAGCTCAACCATTGGTTGCAGTGGAAATCTTCATTTTAAAATACACTTTTTCATAGCAAAATATAAAGTATTGCGTCCCCAAAACACTGAGCTGTGAGGGTGGGTTGACACCTGATGCTTGGTATTCTGAATATGACCTGAACTTGTTGGCACTGCTTAAGCAAACCTTCACAAAACCAAAGAATGCCTGAAATGTAGGCATAGCCCACAATACTTAGCGATTCTAAAACATCTACTCTGAATGCTAACAAAACCTTGAGAAAATAGAATATAAAACTTTCAACAAGAGCCCTGACCTGATCTGAGTATTATCAAAGATATAGAAATGTAAACATTACAAAAATACAATTTACATATGTACAATGGGTCCTGCCCACCGTGAGTTTTGTCTTTTGGGAAGCAAATACACAATCTTGTCAAGGCAATCAACTAACAATCAATAACTTATTTAAAAGACAGAGCGAGGAAAGGTTTTAAATACCAAACTAATATAATTTAGACAAACATACTCATATATGCACAGGTATGTACAAACCTACCAGTTTCCATTCATTTATAAGAAAGAGGCCCTTGATGCACTTTTGAAAATATGTGGTACCTCAAGAGATAGAGCATGATTTGTTGCTGAACAACATGAACAACTGCAAAGGCACCACCCAAGGCCCCCACAGGAGGGGCTTTTTGATTTGGGCTAGTAAGGGGCCAGCTCGTGCTTCTTCAGGGATGCTCTGACCACAATCCCTTGATGGATTCAGAAACAACAGTGTCCATACATTCAGTAAGCTCTACATGTGCCTCTTCATGTGGAGAGCCAGGTGGTCTGAGCGGGAAAATGCGCGCTCACACAGGTGACACTGAAAGGGTCGATGTCCAGTGTGTTTCCTGAAGTGACGGGTCAGCTCGTCTGACCTGGCGAACTTCCAGCCGCAGCCCTCCCAGTTACAGTGGTAGGGCTTTTCACCTGAAGGACACAAGACACAAAGCATTTTGTTTAGATGAGATGCTAAATAGTTAAATAAGAGATGATTTGTCCAAGCTAAAGTGACATGTGCTCACCTGTGTGTGTTCTCATGTGTGCTTTGAGGTGGGAGCTCTTGGTGTAGGTTTTCCCACAGCCTGGGAATTCGCAGCTGTGGGTGGCAGCACGTTTTCTGGCCCAGGACCTGCGGCCTCGCTTCTGCTTGATGCTCCCCACCTCATCCTGCGAGTAAAACTCCAGCAATGACGGCGAAGAGGGAGGGGTGAGCATCATCCCCTGCATGGACGCTGGATGATGATGCTGCTGCTGCTGGTGAACGCGCACAGACTCTCTGTGCATGCTGTACTGTCCTTGATACTGTGGCACACTCTGGTGTGCGTATTGCTGGTAGGGTGCGTTCATGTACTGGTTTTGGAGATGGTGTTGAGTGGGATGAGCGCTCATTTGTGCCAAATGACAGTCTGCGCGTCCACGAGGCGCATCGTGCTGCATGGGGTGCGTACCGAATCCCGGCAACGCACCTGAAATCGTACCCGGGTGGTGCGTAAAAGCAGCCGGATTCACGGAGCGCATTTGGTGTTTCTCAAACATATGTCCCATAAAGTCCCCACCAGCAGCTGCCATCATGCAAGACTGGCCAACTGGCTCCGTCTTAATTTTGTATCCAAGCGGTGGAGGAGATGTAGCCACTTGGTGATGAGCAGGTGTAGCTGGAATGGTGAGCGGGTTCAACGCCCGCAGCTCCGTGTACTCCCGTCCGTCTCTCACGTTGCCCGCGCCCTCCGATGAACTCTCACTGTGGTAGCTCATTTCAGGCGTAAGAAGCTCTGCCATGAGACTGCGGACCGGGCCCGAGCCTGCGAAACCCGCGGAGCTGTGGTAGCTCTGTGCGGCCAGGTGAGAGGAGGAGTGCTCGCTGCAGTCTGGAAGGGAACCGCCGCTGCAGCTCTCTGGAGACTCCGGCAGGGAGTAGGCGCACTGCTGCTGCTGAGGTGGAGAAATGTTACCGCTGCCGTTGTTCACCACGCCTGATCCAATGGTGTTAGACAGAATGAACTCGAGGTCCAGGAATTTCCCCAGCTCGTCGTCTTCTTTGGGAGACTGTACGATGCTGAACTCCACTTCGATGAGCGGGTTGTCTGCGCCACCTGTTGCGCTGCTCCTTCCACACTCGCTTACCTTGCACAGCTGCGCGGGAGAACAAATGGAAACGATGAGGTGAGAATGTGAACTCAGGCTGCACAAATACTCAGAGGAATGAGACATACTTAAAGTAGCAAACTTACATCGTCAAACTGTTTTCCTTCCATCGCTTGAACGTTTGGAAACGTTGTCGTTGCAGGCACTACTTTCACAGATGCAGCCATGGTGGTCGCTTAGATAAAAAAAAATAAATCAAAACTGCCAAGACGGAAACACACGATCCTCTCTGTCCATAGAGCGCCTGTTTGATAATGTTGGCAACTAAGGAGAGTTCCAGGATTCAGGATGTGAGTATCAACAGAAATGACGGAGCCTTTTATTTACCTCCTGTACTCATACCGGGAGGAGGTGTGGCTTCCTCCCCCCACCCACCCCCCACACAGACACACACAGAGGCACCTCCCCCACGACAGCCAACAGAACAAACAAACAAAAAGTGGCATTCAGGTGCGCCAAGCAGGTAATTTACTTAATTATCTAAATAACTCTGTGACCACAAATGTCCATCGTTTAATATGAATAAATACACGTGAAGGTGAGTTTTTCATCCTTCAGAAATTAAGGACATGTCTGTAAAACAGACTTAAAACTAAAATCTTTACCTTTCCCCATGTTTGTACATATGTACATTTATTTTCATGATTCAGAAAATGAAACATTTTGTAAAGACGTGAAACCGTGTGAATAAACGTCTTTGAGTGTAATGACATGAGGTTCACCTCCTCTGATGATATTCACCCAGTTCTTCTCTCCTGGGAAACCGAGCATTTCCCTTGAGGCAGGTACAGGGGGCGACACTAAGCCTGGCACAAGTCAGAGAGCGCCGGAGAGTCAAACCTTCACCTGTGCAAAGGCGCGTCACCACGTTGTGTTTATGTACATGCATTTTCTAAAAATATTATATTTACACGAACTCAGGTCACCTCCGAGACTTTTTTTATTTTTACTAAAGTTGCGTCACACAGTTTCGTCGTGGCCTCTTCAAACGCACACTCCGCACATCATTAATTTGTCCCGACTTGATCCCTGCGCGTTGAGCACAAACACAAACGTGTGAAGCGGCGGCTCATTCCCGAGGCTCATCGAAACAACCTGTTAATCTGGCTGTCAACAAAAGAATACCTGTTTCTTAATGTCCTGTAACGTCCCCTGCAGTCATTGCTATGATAATGTACAGATGGATGGCTGAACTGAGAGGAGACAACGAGAATCAGACTTACTCAGCATTTATATAAAATCCACTATGAATAATGAAATGATGTTTATTTGCAAATATTAAAATTTTTCAGTAATTTTTCTTCTTTTATACTTTATGTACATTTACTTCCCAGCATGAAGATCTAAATAAAAATGGGGTCCAAGCCTTCTTCAGAGAAACACAGAAAATTCTGTAGGGAAATTTATTAAAATGCTGCTTTATAACTACTTATATATAAAGTAGTAATTTAATAAGAACTGTTCATCAACTATTTTTTAAGTGCATGTATTTTTACCCTACTGGGCTTACGTAAAACTAATTCCTGTTCTGTATACGAGCCAAGTGGAAATGGACTTTGTTTCCTGAGGAAAAACTAGACACTTGCTTCCTCTACTTTCACTCTGCAGCGGTTACCTTTGGCTGTAATAACTGAGGATGCAGGCGTAGAGGAGCAGCTGCCTGCACGGCCCAACATTAATCGACTGTATGTCCACGATTGAAACTGATATTAATTGTGCAAAAATAAGCCTGATAGAAATGTTTTGTCTTAGTATCCTTGAAAGAAATCACATTTTGAAATTATAATTTGGGAACAATCACTCCTGCAGAGAAAACCATGCTTCATTTCGTTTCATCAAAGACATCAGCAAACTCAGGTCATGTAAAAAACAACTAACCAAGACCAGAGAGATAAAGAGTCACTCTGAGCTTGGGTTTCTTCTTTTGTGACTTTCCTTTCTAAACGGGAGACAGTCTCCCAGCTCGAGTGTTTTCTTAACACAATTACTTAAGATTACAGTCAGATAGAGCCGAGGCATGTTTTGCAAGCAAAGATAAAAAGACACTTTAACTTGCTCAATTGTTTGTCTTTCTACCTTTTAAACATCTCATTTTTTTTTCAGTGAAGGCCAATTCAAACCTTTTTGTTTTATGTTGTGAAAGGAGAACTTAATTGGATTGACACATTGACAGATTTGTTTGTGGGCAGTTATTGTCCATCTTTGTTCCCTACCTGTTCTTTGCTCTTATTTCAAAAAGCCATCTCTACAGAAACACCGTCTTTACGGCTGACATGCTTCTGTGACTCCCAACCAACTGTTCTAATACCACGGTGGCGACTTTTTAAAACATTCCAAAATCAGCAGGTTGCTATTGAAATGGTACCAAATTATAACAAGTAACAAAGAGTAAGTTGAACAGTTTGAGGGATTAAAACATAGAGCATGATAGTTGAAACAGAAAAGTAATGAACACACAATAAAAATGAATAGTTGAAATTAAATAAATAAATGTTACAAATGAAAGGAATAAAGCACATATTTTAAATAGCTAAAAATAATAGCTAAGTTGACAGATAAAAAATAGGAAACTAAAAATCTTAGCTACAAGTAGAGGAAAAACTCGCAGATAAATGGTTAGATGGCTAAATTAAGAAACTCGTGAAACAGTAAGCTAAAATCCATCTAAACAACCAACTGAAACATATCTGGAACATGCCGGTGGTGGTGCTGATGAGGGGGATCATCTAAACATCAGAATAAAAAGATGGGAAACATTAACTTACTTAGTCGGCTGAGTTGGAACTTTGAATACTGTAAACTCATTTAATGGGACACTTGTTTGTTTCTTCAGTGCAGTGTGTGTTGGCATACTCTAGTAAATGTACTGTACAATTACTGTCATTCTGTCATTTAGAGAAACACATGCCCATACACACAAACATTTACACTGCAGTCTTTGTGTGGACACTCATTCAAAGAATACGTTCGCTGAGCCATCATAACTCAACACCTAAACCCTAGTCCTTACCCCAACCTTAAACCAGAGTCTTAACCCTCAAACAAACCTCTGATAAAACCTTTCTGAAGAGCTGCCAAAATGTCCTTACTTCTAAGGTATAAAACCCAAACTGGTTCTCACAAAGATAGCCACACATGCACACACACACACAAACACACACACACACACACACACACACACACACAAACAGCAATTATCCTCCATCACCCACAAAGTGAGGGGAAACCCAACTGTTATCTTGGGTAAATATGCTGTCTTGCATGGCATGAAAAAGCAACAAAGTGATTACAGACAAATAAGTAAAGTACAACGACAGCATGGAGACGGGCTAGTTACCTTTAGAGATTTAAAAAAAAAAGGCAATGGGGAGGAGAGGAAATTAGAACGAACGCAAACCAGTCAAAGAATCATGGGAAAGAAGAATAGCAATAACACCAGGCTGAAGTTAGTAGTAATTCTGCTTTTCCTGAGGCCAGAGTTTGACGCCATGTCTGACTGCAAAGATTTATGTCTGACCAGACTGGATTGGATTGGGTTAAATGGGATGTTTACTGATGTTAGACGATGTTAGGTTAAGAACCCCAACATATTAGAAGTATTCAAAATATACAAAGCACTGGAGCTACTCAAGGAGACACACATTTTATTTGTAGAGCTGAAAATGATAACGGAAATCACGAGTCCTTACATTACATTCAATGTCTGGAATAACACAAAATATAAAACATTGGTTAAATACAATAAGCTGAAATGAAACCAAAGGCCTCCCTTACTATGCTAATTAACTCACTTGTTATAAAACAAACAATCATTGCCTTGCCAAAGTGCTAAAAGGTTTACCCTCGTCCAGTGAGTGAAGCTCATGGTGGCTAGATGGTCAGTAACATTCAGCACTAATGAAGCCATTAGCAGCTAGCTGTTAGCCTAATGAGATCAGGGTGCCACATACTTATCAGTCATTAGCAGAATGTTGGTTGATTTACGTATCTTGTGTGTGCGATCAGGATTAGAAGTAATTAGGAACTCGAATAGCAATGATGACCCACTGGGTAGTGACACAGTTATTAATGCTGATTGATGTCCTCAAAAGTCACTTTTATCATTATTACCCTATCACCAATCCCTAGTTAGTCTGAGTGTAGGTTAAAAACACTATTTTTCTGTAGTTATTACTTTTAGTTTGTAGTGCTGTATTTTTAAAGCAACCTCCTTATTCAAAATCAGCTCAAATAAAACCATGATATTCTCCTTAACAATCACCAAAAACACAGAACAAGCAGTGCGCTAACATGTCACCTGTACCTACACGCATCCAAGAAAGAGCAACTTCAAATTTACTGTAATAGCCTGACGCTTGTAGAAGTTAGATGCCCAAGTGTGATCACTTTCATGTAAGTATGAACAAAATGATTTTTGATTCAGGATTTTTGGTACAGGAATCTTAGCTTACTTTAAAAAAAACCTTAGCGTGTCTGACTAAAGAGCAGAGATCTGGGTTTGAGTAAGAAAAAATACATAAAGGCCAGCAGCTGTTATTCTACCTGGTCTAGCACTTTATACAAGTGGACTAGAAAGAACCTGTCTCACTTCTTTCAGTCTCAGTTTCAGCTCTTTATTTCTCTATATTGGCCTGTAGCAGCAGCCGAGAGTCTGCCCAGTTCTGGCTCCCAGCCTACCTGTTCAACCTGCTGGGACTACTCTTGTGTGTGTTTGTCCCTGTTGATCACTGACACATGTCTAGAAATATAAGTTTGAAGAACCTATATAAAAATAGTTTTTTGGAAAGAAAACCCCCTTTATTTTAGTTTAAACGCTTACAGTGCTACACAGGAGACAAATAAAACCCCAAAGTATAGTGTATTAATGAAAGCGCACACAGAAAATACAAGTATAAAAGTCTAAATACAATAACAAAATTCACAAATATGATGAATATTTTAACAAAGAGGTAAAGGAAATGCAAAAACAAAAAACACACTGTGATGAATCTCAGCTCAGCATGAGTGTGAAACAGGAAACACAGGTGAAAAATGGTGCACCAAAACACATTTTCTTTTGTTTTTATTTTGGTTGAAGGTTGAAGTCCCACATATCAGCAGATGGCTGGTGGACAGTCAGCCAGGCTCATGAGCAGATAGCTTGTTCATTTAGCTTTGACACAGATGAGTGTCAAACAACAATTAGTAGATTGTTAGCACATCATCAGAAGTCACACTGAAACCAGTCATTTTCATTCTTATTAGAACAAGTAGTAACCAGGTATTTCTGGTGTAAAATACTGTAAAATTCATTTTCCCACAATTCACACATGCCTGGCAGTTTTGGTTTGCTTAGTTTCTCAAAAATGAAGAAGAACACAATGACTGGAAGGTGGGGTGTTGATTGAAAATTCATTATTTTGATTATTTTGACCAGAAACAGTCAAAAGACACTGCTGCTAGTCCAGCTTATATCAGTACAAGTGGGTTTCTGTTTAAAGAAAATGGCTGACAATAGGTGCGGCATTAAAGAGGTAATGGGAAAAAACATTGTGTGCTAAAATGGGGGCGGTTTAGGGTTGCTGTTGCGAAATAATGCCCATATGATCTGTTCAGGAGCAATCCTTGTGCTCTAGGGCAAGAAGCGATAGCTCTTCGTCCATCTTGGCTGTTCCACTTAGCTCATCTTTCAGCGACTGAGCTGTTACTGTCCTAACCAGCGATGATACTCTAGATAGACACATGACAAAGGGACGAAATCACAGCTATTGTTTTGCTTTTGTAAGAGATATAAGGACAGTATACGATGCTTGACATTTTTGGTTATTTAACACATTGTGCATTATTTTTACCCCCAAACCAAAATGTGAGAAACTTAGGGGCACAGTGGGACATCTCAGTACATGTTGTGTGGACATGACGTACCAGAAACCAGGTCTGGGAACCATGTCAACACCAACCCATTGATTTAAATGGCAAAGATAAATCCAACCTGTTGAACTTTAAGAAAGTAGCAATCAAGAAACATTCAAATAGCTGTGATAGATGTCAAGTGATGAAGCGCTTTCTGACATACTTTTCATTTCTCCTGTCACGGGCTATATAGAAGCTAAAGAAAGCTGGTGCACAATGTGGGTGAGTGAGAGGCCAAGGGGTGATGTATTGTGTGCAACATACTCTGGATTCTGTGTCAATAAGGAGTTCAGTTTCCAAAGGGGCCACCCATACACACCATAAATCTATGAGAAAAAAAGTTAGGTTAATGAAATATTCAGAATCCTGAAAGAAAGGTGCCACTTAGGTGCTGATAATAAGCTTCCTATGAAGTTATTATAGAGAATCACATGTTTTAAGTGTTATCACTTAAAAGTGATAAAACTGAGCTACAGTATGGAGTCAACAGACAGAACGTCTATGTTGTGCTTTTCAGTCACAACCATTGCATAGCTTCATACTTTCCCTACAGAGCCCCAGGATTCACTTCTTGTTAGTGGTTATGTCTGGTTTAGTGAGGCCTGATCAGATGATAATGATCGATCAAAGACGTGGTATCAGTGCAGCAGAAAGTCTCATAAACTGTAAATATTCAAGGTAACATTTGTTGTCACTGTGAGTTGTTAACTGCCAGGATAACAGATGAACTAAGACAGAAGAGGCCAGTGGCCTTTTAATAATTATATATAATAGATAATAATAATTTTTTTTTACCTGAGTAGAGTAACCTGAGCAGCAATAAGAAAACATCCATAGCTCTTTGAGATTTAGCTAAAGGGTATAAATTCTACCCTCAGAGCAGCTCTGATCCTCACTCTGATCCTTCAGATCATGTTTTTACAGGTCAAACTGAATATCTACCAGCTGGCGCTATGTTTCACATCATGTTCTGCTCCACTGTGAACAACTTACAACGCATAAACACGTGCATCCTGCTGAACAGCATGTACTGATGTACAAGTGCAGGGTTTTTTTTTTTATAACTGTACTGTAAGCAACATGGAAGTGAAAGCAGGATGCAGATACTACTTGTGCTTCTTCACAGATATGGCAGCTGAAAGTCCTGAAAGCCAGAAGACAGACAGGAGAACAAATAATTACCTTTCCCAGGTAGCTGCACTGATTGTTGGGGCTGGAAGATGAGTGAAGGGGGCTGTGTGTGTGTGTCCGAACACAGCATGTCCTTTTGACCTTACGGCACTGCAGACACACAGAGAGAGACGGTTTTGTGTCCCCAGACAAGAGGTCTGCTTTCACCTGAGCAGGCTTGGCCAATTACACTTTTCAGCACCCCCCCACCCACCACCCAACAGAGACAAAAGGTAGTGAAGCGGGATGAGTGACTGGGACCAGAGGCTCTTCATTAGTGGGGGAGGGGTGGGGACTGTGGTTTGGAGGCAGGAGAGTTCTGAAAACTCTGAATTTGGGTGCAGAGAGTTTGCAGGTTTGGTTTTGTATGTATGTATGTCTCCATGTAGAATTTACACAGAAATGGAAATCAGCACATCTGACAGTTGACGTATTTTATAACAATTCTCAGTAATAAAATCCTGAGAGCACTCGCATATTAAAGATCCATGATGTCCTCCAGGGAGGCTGGTTTTGCCAAATGACATTCCTCTGTGCCTTCAGGTGTGTGGACAGGTTCAGACACGGCCAAAAACAAGCCACTGGAAGTCTTTGTACACAGATTTGTTATTGCTGTAGGTATCAGCTGGGATAAGATCACATTTTGTGACTTTATACAAAAATCTGGCATAGAATCCAGATACCTTCTCTGTGGCGTGCACGTGTCTCAACTGCAACGAAAGCGTGTAAATAGTAGAACATCGAAACGGGCATTATGTCAGCTTCATTTGATCTAAAGTGGGCATTTATGTGGCACACATTGACAAACACTTGAGTCTTTATGACTGGTAGATACAAATACATGTTATGCAAAATCTGTGGTTAGGTGTAGTCATTTTTAATCTGCCTACTGAAACACGTTTGCCCTATGATGTAAAAAACATTTCCGTAAACCTCTAAATTATTTTGTTTTCCAATGAAAAAAAAAAAACAGAAAATCAGTTGAGATGCTCAACAATTCTTTGTACAAACCTGTTAATCGACCTGTCAAGTTTAATTAAAAGTGTAATGTGATTAAAAATATTCCTGGGAACTTGAATGGAGCTCCAGCTGATGAGGTGCAAAATTTTATGAAATCCAGTAAATCCATCAAAACTGACCCCACTTACCCAAAAGGCAGATTCCAGATTCGTGCACAAATACAATTTAATTAAACTGCAAAATAAAAATTAAATGCAGATGTTCAACAGACCCTTACTCAGAACACTTACAAGCCAATGCCATGTTATTTCATATATGTTTTAGCTGTTAGCAGCCTTATTAACAAGATCATGATCAGAGGGCCAATAAAGCATTTTTGCATTTGATTCATTTGAAGGTGAAACTGAAGAGTGATACAACACCACAATGACAGACTAACACATACAAACATGATAGATTTTTAATAATTCTGTGCAAACACTGAAAATTGAAATTGAAAATATATCACGCTGCCGGCTGAAAAATTGGCAAAAACAGCATTTAAAAAGCAACCATGGTGCTCTGAGTTCAAGCTGAAATGGGTGAAATGTGCCCTCAGAGCAGCTGTTTCCAGATCATGTTAATACAGGTCAAACTGAACACTGCTACAGAACTGAGAACTGTTTTTCACATCATGTTCTTTTCCAATGACAGCAACTTACAATGCTTAAACATGTGCCCCATTCTGAACAACATCTATTAATGGACACAGCACAGGGAGTGGCTGCTGGATGCATAGCTGTGCATGACACATTAACACAATATTTATCCAAATACAGGTTTTTTACAAACTTGAAAAGCTACTGAGAGAATAACTGTGAAAGCAAGGGAATCTTGATTCTCAACTATATATGTAGATACTTACATATTAGCAAAGAAATGTGTAGTTGTGGAGATTTTAGAACATATATACTATAGTATTCGCCTAATTAATGGACCTGTGACATTTTGGAGCAGTAACAAAGTCCAATACTCTATGGTGATTTTTCATTTAGTGAAATCCAAGTATCTCTCGTGCCTAAAAACATCATAACAACTTGTCATAAACAAGTCCATGCACCTTTACAGTTTACGGTTTCAAGCAGTTCTATCCTAAAGAAAACACTTTGTACTGTACATTGTGGCAAACTGCCTACCTGTTTACATGCCCAATTTACATCCTGCTTTATTTTTGCTGAGGTACAATGCGTCACAATCAATTCTCTTGTGTCTATGATGTGCTGTCAGTGAGGATTGTGGTGTACAGTACATTAAACCCTCCAGGCTTCTGAACAGTCTGAACAGCCAGAACAGCCGCAGGGCCTCCTTCAAAGGGAGCGAGAGCCAGCGCTGGATTCTCACAGGCAACAATCCAGCTAGACGCACGCACGCAATCACACTCACATGCACGCATGCAAATTCAATGGTGCCTAGACGTTATTACTGCCAAAATCAAGCACACAGGCATGAACCTCTGTGTACTGAAATGTGCACAAATATGATCAAACAGATTCACTAATGCACTTACATGTCGACATATCCAAATCATAGTAATTACGATTCATGTTTAGCTAATAAGCATGTAGACAGCAAAGATCAGTTGTCTTGGGGCGTAGTGATGTTGTCGCTAACTTGGAGAACTTGAAAACCTTTCCTACTTTGTCGCCCTCTCACATCTGCACAAGTACTGCAAAAAGTGACAATAATTATTGGCTGCAGATCCTACCATCAGAAACTGTGACAGAAGCTGCTAGACAATCAAGCGTCCAACTTCTTTTGAAGCATATGGAGCATTTAACATTTTACTTGAAGCATAAGTCTTCAATGTTTCCTCTAAACCTACACTGCATTTGCAGGAATGGCCATTTTGAACAGACGAGAAGAATCTGAAAGGAGCACAAATTTTGTTTGTTGGGCTACACTTTCAGTAGGTATGTCATGCACTTTCTCAGGGAAGCAGACAACTAAGACTTTTATCTGCACTGTCATCAAGAGCAAACCTTGTAGCTCCTCCACCGATAATGAAAAGGAGACTTACTTTGTGGACTCATTCTGGAGATATCTACGTCCATTTATCAGTTTGTTTTTCTCAGAAATGCTAGCATTTTAGCCTTCATTTGCAATACTTATGGGCAATGATGTAATTTTCTTCACTATATAACACACCTAACACTGACAGGCTAATTAACCTCTGCTGTGTAAACCCTCTCCAAAAACTCTGAGGTGGTCTTCAGATGTTTTGCACAAGGCTTAGCTGACGTACATTCATCTTTTGGCTTTTCAAATCAGGTTGACAAGTTTTCTCACCCCTAATTTGTCATCGTATGCGTTTGCTGACTTTGCTAAATACTCAGTCCAACTCTCCTGTCACATTTAGTGGGCTAATGGAGTCCACTTCAGATAACTCTTGTTTGACTAAGTCTGTCTCCAGCCTTTAATAGTCTGTTTCAACAGAGCACCAAAAACAAACTTGACCAATATGCACTGCATTATCACGTAGCTGCACACACCGCACAGAATCACCATGGCTTGCCACTTACTGCCACATTTTTTTCCACACAGGGCTTTGATTATGTGATCATCAACTATGTGATTTATGCAAGTGCTAATGACGTATTTTTAGTTTCTGGGTCATTCAGGTCATACTTTAATTTATGCAAATAAGGAAGTGTTCACCTGATTGACAACAATAGTCATTACAAATGGCATTCCAGGTATGTATTTTGTGGTATAGTCCTTGAGTCTTTTTTTAGTATTTGAGTTTTGCCTCGTCTGTCCTCTTTCCAGATTTTTAAGGTTGAAGTAAATTATGTGGCTATTACATTACCTATTTGGCGGCATCTGGGAGTGTAATTTCACTGTAGTTATTTCTATTTAGTTAGTACTTGCAAGACCTATTGCATATCAGTCTGGTCTCTCCTGAGAGACCCCCCTTCTTTCAGGTTACTGGTTAAGGAGTTTTGATTGAACATCTGTTTTAGAGGTAAATTAAATTTGAATATGACACTTTTCTCCTATCCCCAGAAAGTTCTCATCTTCACTAAAGCCTTGCAGAATTGACATACTATACAATATCCTCACTACAGCTGGTACGTCTTGACTATCAGTCACATCCTCCAATCACCAACACCATATAGTTAGTTTGTCCCCATCCACTTACATAGGCTGTTGAAAGCACCCCCTATGGAAACCATCAAACTACATGTAGCTACAGTTATGGAGTAATGATGTCTGAGAGCAATGTGGTTATGAACAAATTAAATAAAGCAAATTCTTCCTTGGCATCATGGAAAGGTCATGTATATAAATCCTTTTCTCCTGGAATATACGTAAAGGTCTGCTGCTGTCGGTCACCTACATTTCTTATTTTTTGTGTCACTAGTTACATCACTTAGTCTTCTTTCTTCAGCCAGCCCTGAAAAAGAACTCTACGCGAGCTGATTCATGAGCACTGTAGGTAAGAATGTTTCTTCTCATCACCGCACGATGCTCCCTCATGTTTTCTAAGAAACTCATGTGTTGATCAGTGTTATCACCTCAGCCATGTATTGCCTGCAGAGGGCTGGCCAGTTCTACACAGCTCTTATCGGACTCTGGCCTCTGGCATTTCAGTTAGAGAGTAGCTGCTATCTCACCTTGTCAGCCTTCTCTTCTGTTAGGCCTGTACAGCACAGATTGGTGGTGATGACATTAAGAGGGGTATACTCATTACTCTATGTTGATTCGGTTGTTGAAGTTCCAGTTTTCTTTATACATTTTGGTTTATTTTATTCAGCACTTCTGCATCTTTACTTTCAGAAGAAAATTGGACATGCAACTACATCTTTCTACTGTCCTTGCTTGACAAGTGGTTATAGCATACACTTTTTTTTCATATTTCTCATGCAAAAACAAACTGCATTCAAACATTTCAACTTTCCAAATGAGGGAGAGTTTCCGTGAGATCCCAAGAGTGGTCTTACTTTTCCACTGAATCTGTTGTTACATCTGTGGTCTCTCAATTTTAAAATTGAGTAAGAGCTGAAAATCCTATGGAGAGCAAAAGGCATGAGGAAATTCAGCTTGTTTTGTGAGTACTGTTGCTGAATACTGATTTAATATACCATAACTAGTGTCATAGTTTTATTTACTAATAACATTAAGAGAAAAGGCTCTAAAGTGTGTGTGTTTGTTATGCAATAGGGTAAAGTAAAAAGTGACAGGCATTGTGTTAAACTAAGCAGAGCACAACTTTCTGTTTCCAGTTCTCACACACTCACGATAGAAAATTAATATGCCTTGTTTAAACAAGGCTTTTCCAAAGGTTTGGTGTTGTCAAGATGTTAATCCCCATCAAATGACATTATATACTTGAGTTGTTTTGAATATGTACCACACTTTGATGAACCTGCAGTACCTGCTTTGACACGTCTAATTATTTTGGCCACATGTGTGCTCACACATTCAAATCAACAGATTGGAATGTTCGTGGTTAACGATGTGGCCAGGCGGCGTATTCACAGGTAGAGCTGCATCATGACGTTCCTGATCAAACAACGTTATATAACTGATCTATTCTGTACCACAGTTACAGTATGAATCCTTTAATACCACATAAGCTATGTTGGAACTGCGTGCTTTGACATCGGGGAATTCTGAGTGACATTTCGTTTAATGTTTATTCAACCAAATGATATACTGTAACAACATCCTCAACAACTCCGACATGCATCAGTAACAGTATTTAACTACAGCCACCACAATACTGTAGTTACAATATTGATCTTACAGTTTAATAAAATAAAAATAAAGATTCCATCAAACTCTATAGCTAAAGATGGTAACTCATTCATTACCCATACACTCAACAGGGTGATACAGAGCAGGGATTCCAGTCCCAAAGGACCTTTCCCTTCTCCTTTGTTTTCCAACTCTCCTTGCTCTTGCCACTCCTTATTATCTGGACCAGGTGTGTTCAGTAAATCAGCAGCTGGGAGATGCCATTCATTTTGTCTTCCCCAACTCCACCCTAAACGGAGACAGTGTTCTCTGGCTTCTGACTGACCGATCAAATCTGACTCAGATAATCAGCTGCTGGCAGGGCAGAGATAGTTGGAAAACAAGCAGGGCAGGTATTCTTGAAGGCCGGGTTTGAGAACCGCTGCTCGAGAGTCACCAGTGGAATTCTTCAGTATACCCCAGAAAAGCCCTGCTTACCATCTGAATGTATTGAGATATCGTTTATATCTGAAGGGGCACCCTGCTTTTATTTCTACGTACTGTACATGTGTGAATATATACTGTATATATCCGCTGGTCAACTTTCAGCACTGACATGTTGCACTCATTATTAGAGGATGCGTAATAGGAGCACACTGCCTTAACGTATGCTCCGCTTTAAAGCAAGTCTCAATCTCATCCAAACGCCATGCACTTAAGCGAAGTCGACTGCACTTTGTCATTTTATGCTGCTTTATATTAGAACAAAACTAAACTAAGTAATAACATATTACTATGTTACCATGTAATATATATATACACACACACATATATATGTATATATA
>JAUYWH010000009.1:3780107-3819243 GCA_034779795.1 Ctenopoma multispine | reverse complement strand
TATGTATATATATGTACTGTATGTATAAACACGTGAGTTAAAGCACTGTACTGTACTATCAATGTGCTCCATTGTCAACTGCCTACACATTAAGAGCAGCAGCCTTCCAGCCCTCCTGAGTCCAGTACAGTACATTATGATTCCTTCATTAACAGAACACACAGCTTGCCAAAAAACAGATTGGCAGTTGTTTTTTCTATTGTGTTTTCTTCCATTCTATTGGTTGGATACAGAAACGGCGCCTGTGGTTTGGAGATAGCATCGCTCGTTGCAACCACATGAAGAGAAAAAAACCAACAGTCAATTACACCATTAGTGGATGAGGGTAGATGACAGTGTTCACAGCCACTGGATAAACACTGAATTAAGTCTATAGTGTCATGGCACACACTCACACAAACACAGAGCAGCTGGCACAGATATCTGCATGTTCACATGCATTTACATGCACCTGCAGAAATGAACTATTCTTCTGGTATTCTGGTATTTAAAGCAGCCACCATCTGATTTAGAGACGTGAAGCTGACAGCAAAAGGTAAGCTTTGTTTAAAGACCCATAACATTTGCGATATGTGAAGATATGAAACATCTGCACACAGTTGTTCGCTGTAACATAAATCTAAAAAACATAATATATAGATAGAATTTTATCTAGATAGATAAAATCGATCTATCTATAGATATATTCTCTCTATATTTCTCTCTCTATATCCTGGATAACACTTTCTTTTATTTCTTGACCTTTTTAATAATAGTAATTAGTAATTAATTATTTCACTTGGGGAAATTCCAGTGGACAAACAGATGTACTTAAGGCGCCAGTGGTTCCGGATTCAGTCACTGCCCTCAAGTAACCAGGTTCTGCAGAGAAACAAGGTTTATCAGGTAATTGGGGAACAAGTTTGCATTTACTGAAGAAACCTGGTTACTGGAAATCTGTATATACATGCAGCAGATGAGTAATCTGATTTATCCTCTACCTTGGGTTAATTCTGCAAACATGGTGCTGTTAATGCTGAAATAGTCCATGTTGTGCTAGAAAAAACTCTGTAAAATGGTTGTACAAATGTTTACATGCCAAGAGAGTTGAGGCATCAGTAATAGGAAAAAAAGTCCACAACTTAACTAAGGTTAATTAATGTTTACGAATCAAATAAAACTATTTTTGCTGTCCTCCTAACACAGAATGTACAGCAGTACAGTCTGTACAGTACATATGCGTTGTTGTACTAAACTATTGGGTGGTGCAGGCTAAGTTTAAGAAAGAACAGGCAGACAGACAAAAGAGAAGAAGCTCTGCCATAAAAAGTGAGTCATCTTGGCACGAGTGCATTGCTGTTTGGAAGTACAGGATTTTGAATATGTCCATGCCTCCTTCTGTCATTTTCACCTGTAGAAATATAAACATCATTCAAAAGAAGAGGAAGGTGAAAGCAAAAATAAACAAAAGTATATTTCCTGCATGTTTTCTCTTGTCTCATCTGTCAGTGATGAGTCATCGGGGATGTGGAAAATCCACAGCAAGGCTAAACGTTCCAAAAGAAGAACAAACAAAAGTGAAAAATGACTTTTTACACTGTAAAACTGTACAATTGTTGTAACAAAATCACACTAAAGCTGGACTGTATCTATTTCTCTAGAGGTAAGCAACAGGCTTGCTATATAGATTTATTGTTTTAAGCATCTACATTTAAAATCTGCCCATATGTTTATGGTTGGTTTGGTCTCTGCCATGATTAAAGAAAGTAATTTCCACTAGATACACAGTGTTATGCTATTGTGTAACCTATGTTGTATAATTTCCCTTTTTCTTAGGCAGGAATCTAATCAAGTACAGCAATCATGTTTCCAGCACATTTACACTTGTGCCTCTATCCAGATAAAATCAGGATGAGATTTACCAAACCTTTAATAACACTTACTCAGTTGGAACAGCATCACCACTAGCCGGTTGGCAATAACACTTAGCAACCTAACAAACTTAAACAAACACATGAATGGATGAATCACATCTACGTACTATGAGCAAGACAAAAGTTAAATTATTTCCTCAAGCCACTCCCTCGGCCATGCAGATCAAAGTTTTCTCGTCCAGCTGATCAGGGATCAGATGAACGCTACAGCAGCTCGATAAACTTTGTGCGTCATTGTACTTGTTGAAATTGTGAAAGTTTCTTTTTTAAGCATCTGAAGAAAGCAACATAAATTGCTACAAAAATATACATGTGTTTAGGTCATGTTACAAATCAGTGTATGATTGATGTTACTATGCTTTTACTTTTACTTCCAATTAACTGATAAATTAGCTTTTACTGTAAAGGACATGATAAAGGGATTGTTTTGTTTGTTTATGAAATAAGATTGATTTCGAAAGTAAAGTAAAGTCAGTAAAGTCCTGTGTAAAGTGTGCACAACTGATAGTTATTTAGATATGCTTTACACAAGGGGCAGCAGTGTGACTTATTGGTTCATAATGTTTCCTCAAAGAGGGTAAGTGCTGTACTGCTGTGTCTTAGTTTCCTTTTAGAGATACGTGGGCCGAAATGCCTGCGGCAAATGACTGACTCATGACAGTGCTGGAATGCTGGCTTGTGACTAGTGACCTGGCCTCTCACTGTCACGCTGGGATAGGCTCTGTTACGAACATGACATGGGCAGTAGGTAAAGAAGACACATAAGTGTTAGTTAGGTTTTATGGAAGGAATAATTAAAATGGACGTCATCGTGGAATATGTTCCAGCTCTTAAAGCTCGCCTGACGTGGTTTGTCCAGAATAATCAAGTATTAGTAACCATAACAGTTGCAAAAACAAATCAAATCAAATCATCTTTATTTGTATACCACCAAATCATAACAAAGGTCAGCTCAAGGCACTTTACATAGCAAGGTTAGTTTTAGGCATTCAAGCACTAGGCGACAGTGGAGAGGAAAAACTCCCTTTAACGGAAGAAACCTACAGCAGAACCAGGCTCATGGTGGGCGGCCATCTGCCTCGATCGGTTGGGGTGAGTGGACAGAGGAGAGAGAAAAGAACAACAGGCAACAGAGATCAACACAACAACAAGGAGCAGCAGACGAGGCACTGGACTGGTTGGTACGGGCAGCGGCTACAAAGTGGACTCCATGGTCGAGCACACCTGCAGAAAGATACAGAGAGAAAAAGAGACAGAGAGGACGAAGCACAGCTAGGGGAGAGAGAAGACACAATGTTCACAACATGCAATGATGTCATGATAGTGGACACAGAGAACGAGAGAGAAGAAGACGAGGGGAGCTCAGTGTGATATGGGGTCCCCCAGCAGACTAAACCTAGAGCAGCATAACTAAGAGATGGTTCAGAGTCACCTGAAACATCTCCAACTATAAGCTTTATCAAAAAGGAAAGTTTTAAGTCTAGTCTTAAAGGTAGAGAAAGCAAGAACTGTGATGGATATTGGCAATGAGCATTAATCTGGTTTCAGCATTATATAACATTAGCACTCTTCTCTGGTGATATGGTTACCTTGTAAGTAATCAAGAGGACTGGAGAATATTCGGTTTCTGTATGTTTGTATTAATCCACACACTGTAACAGTACAAATATTACTGGGCTGGTGACTCATAGCTGATTTGAAACTGACCATAATTTAAAATGTAGTAACATTTAAGAAATGCTGAACAATAACACATACACTAATTAAAAAGGAGGAAACTAACATCTTAATTTAATTAAATGCTTGGAGAAAAAAAAGGCTCAGCTGCACTTCCTCTTATTGTTCCAGAACATTTTAGCATCTTTCAGAATTGTTTTGGTCACTGACCCACAACTTTCATTGTTGTTTTCAGAACCCATTCTGTGCTATCCACACACCACCAGAAGAAAACAGGGTTTATACATGAATCTTGAGGTTGAATTTAATACTTTTTAATAACCTTTTCAATACCTACTGGATATTTTTTTAAACCAACATGACATTGAGCTGCAACTTTTTTAATCGACTTTCTAACTTTTAAACTGATTTTCAGATTTATACACATTCTGGTGAGTACAACACAATGTTTAGAGATTGTGAGATAGAGACAGGACACGATTTAAAGACTCTGTGATTTGAATATATCTTGCATTTATTTAACTGATGCTATCAGCAAGCTGTACTTGCAAGAACGAGTGCTAATCCAAATCTGATAATGTACCCAGTTTTAGTTTATAGACACCACAAAACCTCGACAAGCAGTGTTGGTGTTGGTGCAAAGTTCAGCCAGTCAGTACAGTGAGGTTTATTTTCAGTGAATGAATAATGAAAAAGATGCAACTGCCTAAAAATATCAAACATGCACTGCAAGTTTTTGGAAAAATCTCCTACACTGCAACTTCCTGCATGGTCACCTGGAGATCTGCCGTTGATGCAGCCGTTAACATTTGGTTTGGAGTGCAATGGTGGGAGCAGCACAGAAAGCAGAGCTGAGGCTCAGTAGAGATGAGCAAGTTATGCGCAGATTCGAGCAACAATAACTTCATGAGACAAAGGCTGTCGCAGATTTTGGAGTCAGTTAAAATAATTATTCAGGTCTCCACCTGAACACCTGGCTCTGACCTGATCTAAGATCTGGTTCAGGTGTTGGATCAACAAGGAATTAGAGTTTTCACTATGAAGATTATTTTACAGAATAAATGATGTGACTTATCAGAAAAGCTGTTTCCAGTGTTTCCCCTTCCATTATATGAGCAAAGTGCCCCGCCCTCCATGAAGGTCAAGTTAATTGTATTTATGTTTTTATCTTCTATACAGCACCAGATCACAACATAAGTAATTTTCCTTTCCTTCCTTTTATTAAACTAACGAAACTAACAGCCTCATGATATTTATCTGTGTCATTTCTGTCTGTTGTCTGATCTGTGTCACGTGCGGCAGAGCTCCGCCCAATTGTGACACGTTTGCGCGCACACTGGCAGTCGGAGCGCGCGTTGGAAAATAAGTCACCTTTATAACACCTTTATATAATAGTTCAGTTGTTCTATTGACTGCAGTCATTAAAAGAAACACATGGATACCATGATTCCTTTAAGTGTTTGTGTCAAAGTTGGTGTTTTTTCCGAGGAGTTTGTGTAGAATAAAGTGAGCTTAAGTGAGAGTGAATTTTAGACCTACATTTGTTAATTGACAAGAAACACTTGAAATGAACTTAAAATAATGCTAAACTGGCTTTTTACTGGATATATAAGTAGCCAGTTGTTGGCACATTTGCATTTATATGAAATTAATAGTCTTTATTTTAATTTACCACTTCCTACCTGTTGAGTTTCCAGTTTTATCAAAAAGAAACATCACAAACAGAAGGTTACCCAGTCAAACAGACAGAGAGAGAAACAGGTGAATATGATGACCAAAAATTACACGTACGTTAAATCTGATACCACAGATGTGATGTGCGCTTCAGGCCAGCACAACCTCATTAATCTTCCCCCGAGGCACAATAGCTAACTGTTGTGGCTGGAACCTTTCTCTGGTTTAACGCCTTAAGCCATCCACAGACAGATGGGACACATTGGTTTCCTATAGCAGCTTGTCCACACTGGAAACCATATACCCTGCATCACACGTTATCACGAAGTGGCAACAGACACACACACACATACAAGCACACAAACTGTAACTGAAGACTGTTACCTTTCACTGCTGTTGTTTGTCACAGCTTGTAAAATGAGGTGATTTTGGATTTCAAGGAACATAGTGTGTGTGTCACTTTTTTAATGTATGTCTGTGTGTGAATGTAGATGGGATTTGTGTTTATATATGTGTGTGTGTGTGTATAGGGGCATGTTTTTTCTAGTTTTGGGATTGTTTCCCTCTACTGGTTGTGTATCCTGATGAACCCTAAGAGGATCCTACGCTAAACAATATCTTTTGTTTCATCTGATAGTAAACCAGTTTCCTCTTGTGTGTACACAGTGTCAATTTTGGAACTTCTTCAATAACATAATTATAATATTAATACTTACAATCTTCTGCTCATAACTGGCAATAAATGATCTTTGATCTTTGAAATCTTTGTATCTGTGTTAAAGCCCCTTGCACAACTGCTTGAATTCTTGGCCTTAATAACTATAAGGAATGTCTTGATAATACACAGTATAGGTAATATTTGTGGTTTGTTTTAAACAAGTGGTGTATGTACACTGTGTCTCCAATAAAAAAACTATCATAGTGCTTCTTTTGTGATATCCTAACCCCCTATTAAAAAAACTGTCATATAATAGGTGACTAAAAGTAAACAGTTCAAATCTTCAGGAGGGGATTTAAAAGCAGGAAAGTGATGGCAGCTGACCCACCTACTATACGGCTCAGGCTTAGGTGAGACTCCTTCACCTGTCTCACTAAATTGATGTTGATTATTGAAGGGCCACTTGTAATAGTGATCATATGCAGAGTAGGCAATTGCACAGTGCTGCACTTTGGCAGGGGCAGAAAACCGCTGCATCCGGGGTTATCACATCTGAGCAGATCTTTTTTTAAAAATGATAAAAATAAATATTTATTTACAAATCTTCATGTCAATCTCTGATGAGGACCGTGCATCACAGACTCCGCGATGCAGTGCCAGACCTATGAGAGCGCACAGACTCGGGACAGAGCGCAGATCTGCTTTTTTTAATGAGGAAGTGGGACCCAGTATCCTGCTCTAGTTTTGTATTTATATGTATTTTAAGTATATAAAGGAGGATTTTGTGTTAAAATTAAACTATATATATATATATATATATACAGTATATATATATAGTTGGTTTGTGTGTTTATATGATACACTGTAAATAGAGCGGCAGTCCGAAAGTAGCATTTATAATAACAATAAAATAATTTGTATGTTCTATAGTTCCTGATGTTGTGCTGAGTGCATGAACTGAAATGAAACACCCACTTGCTGGCTCTGAGTACTCGGGACAATTACCCACTGTGTTCACACATGGACTCAAACGGACATTAAACTGACTTTTTACTGGGTCTCATAGCATAAAGTCTCTTGAATAATCTCCCAGCTGACTGACTTGGGTGTTTGCGTTCTCAGATGCACTTCACCCAGGTAAAACCTGCAGGTTTTCAGGGTTCCAGTGTATGTGTGACAGCAACATTACACATTACACAATGTAGCTACGGCATTGCGTCAAACATTCACTCAGAATGAGTCAGCCTGCAGCACAGAGCAGCTGTTCATATACATTCCAGGGTTTTCACATACTGTTCCTGTTCTGTAATACACGGTTAGTACATTATTGTCTATTTTTCTGCTGTATATTTGTGAAAAAAATCCCTATATAACCACAAATGCTATTCTGTCTAAACTTCTTGCC
This sequence comes from Ctenopoma multispine, assembly GCA_034779795.1. Classification (NCBI taxonomy): domain Eukaryota; kingdom Metazoa; phylum Chordata; class Actinopteri; order Anabantiformes; family Anabantidae; genus Ctenopoma; species Ctenopoma multispine. The sequence continues at coordinate 3,811,916 of JAUYWH010000009.1, read as the reverse complement.
AACCCATCCTAGATCTTTCACTGATGATTAATGGTGACAATATTTATTGGAGAGCATAAAAAGTGGTAACCTGTGCAGTGCTAATCCACCTGAATAACTGAACAGTATCATAGTAAGGTATAGTGAGACAGGTGAATGAACCTTTTCCCTCTCTACATCTCATGTGCCCTGAGGACAGGAATGATGAGTCAGAGGATACCCTGTAAAGTCGAGAAACATGTCCTTTACACTCCTCGTTCCCATTCAAGGTGTCAGTTTTTACTTGTAGTACATTCTTTTTAGCTTATATACTAACTAATAAATGTTTGATCCCCACTTTGATGAAACAAAACTGAGCCCTTTAATAAGCTGGGCAGGCTTGACCACTCTTAACTGAACAGATTTTTGTATGTATTTTCTCAGATGAGAAAGAACTTTTTTATAGCAAGTTTTTATCCAACTATATAATAGACAAAATTATAAAATTATATTATTACTTACTGTACTGTACTTTGGCCATTTTCAGTAGTGACATAACCAATGTACTATATCTGGTGAGTCCCCAAAAAACCTTTTTTGTGAAAAAAGTTGTGGTGGACAGTAAGTCGTGCACTATGTAGCAAAATGCAAAAAAACAAAACAAAATCCAGCCTAAACTATAATCTATCACTTTCGCAATTGTTAAGCCAAAAAATAAGCTCAGATTCTGTCCTGTTATTGAGGAAGCAAAGGTACTGACCTTACATTGTTTTCTTAGAGTATAAGCTCTCAGTGACATGTTATCCTTTATCTGTGTTACACCCTTTTTAACTTCAGCTCCTCTCAGCTGTCACACTGTGACAGTGAAACAGGGCTCTTTGGATCGAGTGACCTCTCCATCCTCTTTTTTTTCTTGACACTTTGTATTCTCTACCTACGTAACAAAAGCCCTCCAGAGTAACCCTCACTTCCTTAATCTCTCCCCCCTCCCTCCCATCTTCATTTTTCTCTTTCACCACATTGATCTGCCCAGCTCGTGCTCTCTCTCTACGTCCCTGTGTTTTTCCCTCCTTTCGTTGTCATTCTCCTTCTCTGTCTGTGTCATTACCCGCTTTGCTGTATTCTCACATCACACTGGATCAAAGACATCGTCCTCAGGTGTCAAATCCATCGGAAGTGGAGGATTCCTAAAGTTCTAAAGTTCTCTGCTTGCTTCCTTGACAGTCCCAAGCTGTTTTGAGACATTGACTGGGACCGTGAACTTATTTTGACTTCACCTTTGCAGTCATGCGTGAACAGAACAGTCACTGTCCAATTCAGAGTGTGTTGATGACGTTTCTATCATGCAACTTGTCCAAATCCAAAATAATACACAAGAAACAACAAGATTTGGGAACTTCTGTAAGTAAGGGCTAATGCAGAATCGTCCTGCCTTGCACATGCTCTACCCAGGCAAAACCTCTCTTTCCATAGATGGAACTGCTGGGTTCAGTTAGTGGTTTATATTGTTCATACCAAAGATAAGAAATAAAAAAATTGGATGGCACTGATCCCACCTGAAATATCTTAGTAATTATTGAATAAACTACCACAACATTTGGTACAGATATTCAAATGCCACCAGCCCACCAAAGCTTCCAAATATGCTGCGCTATGTTTCACATTGAAATCTTTACATCCTACTGATATGAGTTAAGTTTACTGGAAGGTTTAAATCAAATTTGGCACAGATATATATGTTCCACAAGGAAAAACCTTAATGTCTTTGCAGGTTCCCTGTCTCAGCAACCACTGAATGAATAGCCATGAAATTTTTCACAAAAAACATGAATACAGCATGACATGTTTACTATAACTGCAAAACATAAAATACTTACAGACAGAAAAGTAATTAGCAAGTATTAGAATGCGGACATGGTAAACAAAGAGGCATTTTAGCATTTTATACCTACTTAATGTCACCGTGTTAATCTAGTCATTAAGTGTGTTTACATGCCAAGTAAGCATGGTATTCGGAAACATCAAGTTACACAGTATTCAGTATAGCAAAATATACAGTATTCATACAGCAAATTTACACAGACTGTAGCAATAGTTACTGTTTATTATTTTATGTTCCTCTTCTTCCTCATCCTCATAACGTTTTTTTTGGCTTGAAGTCATCTTTTACAAACTATTTTATGTTTTCTCATTGACTTTCACAGGACACGACGAACCCTTCGAGATTATGAATGTGGTCTTATTAAGTTAATAATCTTATGAAGTAACAGCGTAACCTAAGACTACTGTACCGTGGAAGCTTGCTGTTTCCAGCGTTCATGGTTTGTTTCCTCATGATGTGAGCCAAGAAATTAGTTGAAGATTTATGTGTTAAGGTGAATGAAGGTGCAGACAAAAACAAAACCCATAAGAAATGTGAAATGTGACCATGCGATAATGCTGGATTTAGCATGTGAACTAATATAGAAGGCCTGCAGACAAAATCATTTATTTCTATCGACTTTGAACCTTAAATTACAGCTTGTAATTATTGTGTTAATTTGTGTTATTGCATAATAATGTGCATTTATCAAAAAGGTTCTTAAATTTTTTCAAAATATTAATTTAATAACTTTCCTGTGTAAGTCTAAGTATTTCAAGATTCAAAGGGTTTATTGTTATGTGTGAAGTAAAGAAACACGTTTCCCTGTACAATTAAATTCTTTCTTTGCTGTTCCTTATTGAAAAAAACAAATGTATTTCCTAGTTTAGTCACCAAACAGGTTGAAATTATAAATAAGAGAGAGATAAAGAGATAAAACTTGCTGGTCTAGTACAACTGTTTGTGATTGTCTTGTGAATGGCAAATTAAGACTAAACATAAAGTTTGATAACTAGAAAACCAGTCATGACAAATCATCATTGCCCTACTTGTACTTTTAGTACAACGGAAAATGTGTAGTTTGTGCCTGAACAATCTCACAATGTTAAAAATATCCTGTGAGAATAATAATTACAAGGATTCTCACATAAAATCCCCCTTTGTGATGAGACAACCAGATATCTGCCATTTCTATAACTGGGCCTCTTGTCCTTCACAGAGCAATTTTCTAAACAAAGAATATGCTTTGCATTTTTGTGTCCAGCTGCACTGTGAATGAAAATAAACTGAATAAAGTGTATGCAGATTTTAGACTGTAATTTTTCTGAGAGTGTGGTACCCAGGTACCTTTGGTACAAGTGGTTCACTCTGCTGCAAATAAAATCATGGGAACAATCGGGGACACTGCATGCTAACAAAAATTTGAATAGTCATTTAATATAGCTAATTAAAGGGGAAAGTGTGAATCTGAGTAATCTTTGTTATTATCTGAATGCAACAAACAAAGCATGTTCCAGGGCCAGAGTAATGGTGATTAGCCTAAACCAACATTGCTCAGTTTTGTCTGAGCTCTTCTCAGCTTTAACGTGGCCAGGGCTTGGTGGATAGTGACGTCACATACTTCCGTGTATCTGAATTTAGCAATATTTGCTAATGTAGAAAGCATGTACTTCAGTGTTCTAACTAGACCCTACTTGCTGTGACAGCGTGCCGTGATATTGACAGTGATAACCTCACAACATCAAGACAGCTGCACCTTCTGAGATTTAGATTTTACTAGTTGGAGCTCTAATACCATGCTTTACAATCAGTTTGTTTAATAAATAGAGGCTTAACATAAGAGAGACCACAGACTATCTAAAAGTATTTGAATAGTCTCATTTGTCATACAGAGGCACATAAATCCACTGAAGACTGAGTACCAGCGGAATAGATTGGTTTGAGAACAGTTCATCACACTGACATCTGCTTTAAAAATATGTTTCTGTGATTTCTTGTAGGAATAAACCTGTTGTTTATTGTCGTCTGCACATGCAGTCCTGTCTCCTAAAAATTACGTCTATATGGGACGAAACTGCATCCCGGATTACGTTTTGATACAGGACATATTTGTGACCTGATTACGTTTTTGTAGAATGTAATTGTCACACTGTCAACACTGGCACATGTTGCAAAACCAAAATCACCTGGTCAATCTACACTACTATTGTTTTTCAGACTACACCCATCTGAAAGCAGACGTCTAGCAAAGTTTATAAATGTTCAGTAAGTGGGGAAAAAAAAAATCTAAAGACTGATGCATTTTTCCACTGGATAGAAGCAGGCTATGGACACACTGTTCATAATACAATTGCTTATACACATGGTACAGGGACACACGGAAGATGTGAGCACAAAGCAGGATGCTGACCCGACAGTTTACTGCTCTGGTACATGCACTTGCCAATCGTATATAATGTCAGTTCAACCTGAGAGAGTAGCTGTGCAGTACCTGTCTACATATAAAAAATAGCTGTCGTCCTACTGATTAGACATGTAAATGTTTATATATGTTTTCACACATACTGTAAATCAGCCACTTTAGTTTGGACGCGGTAGCATTGTGGTATGGCGCAATAAAAATGCTGACTACACCCAGTTTAGCGTAAGCTTGTAAGTGTGTTCCAGCTTACATACGCTTCCATGGAAAATCATTTCAGCTGACTGATAAGGAGTTCCTGTTCTGTCACAACAGCCCTGAAACTCTAAATGGAAAAAGGAAGTTGCCATAGTTTAAAACAGGTCAGGGGATCACGGTGCAGTGTCACCTCAGCGCTCTGTGTTAGGCGTAAACAATCACACAAACATGGTTATTACACCTGCTGTGTGGCTCAAAGGTCAGTCTGCACACGCACAGGGACGCCCAAAATAGATGAAACAACAGGTAGCTCATACAGACACATACAGACAATTCTACTAGTCGTTAGTCACTCTACAGTGAAGCATGTTAAGATGCAAATAACACATATGTATGTTATGAGACATGGTCGTCTAGTTTTTTTGTTAGCAAACACTGCTGTTACTGTAAACCGATGAATATCAACCTAACATCTCTGTGATGAATTCAAAGGAAGCTAATTTGCATACAACTACACAGCAATCAAATGATTTGCAGGTAAACTGACCCTGATAGCATCTGTGACTTGTTGTGACTGCATAGCAATGAATGCAGGCTTTGTTTCTGTGTGTGTGTGTGTGTGTGTGTGTGTGTGTGTGTGTGTGTGTGTGTGTGTGTGTGTGTGTGTGTGTGTGTGTGTACGTGCGTGCGTTACTAGTATTGTGGAGACACGCATGTGTTAACACAGTCACATTGTGTGGAGAACTACAACAGCGTAGCGTTAGGATACAAATTAAGATAAGATAAGGTTATTGTTAAGATTAGGATAGGTCTCCAGGAAATGAATGCAAGTCAATATGATATCATCAGATGTAGAAACACAGCTGTGTGGGTGTGCATGTCTTTATGTCATTGTCTAGGACTACTTTTAGTTTAATACTGTCATTTTGAAGATTGCTCAGAACATCATAAGGCTGTTTGAGGGTTAGAACTTGTTTTGGGGGTTAAAGTTAGGGTTATATTTAGGATATAGGATAGGGGTTTGGCTGACACGGCCAGTATTGGAATACTGGCTTTTGAGAATTACTAGTTACTGTGACTTTCAAAGGACCCATGAGTCAGAGAAAACTTGCATCACTCAAAGTGGGATGTGTATTCTGCATGCCTCTTCTGAGGATTCCCACGCATTAGTGTTTGATTTGCAACAAGATGAACAACAATCCAGACTTCATGCTTCTCTTACCTACAAACTGACAAATGGCACAGTCGTGTGTTTTCAGTAAATACTGATAAACTACAGTGGATCTTGTTTGTTAAACTGGATAAGCTGATGTATAGTTCACCCTTTGACAGAACAGCTTTACGAATGTTAAATAATAAATAAATTATGGTTCTTAAATGGTTCTTCAAAGAACCATCATACAGTAAAGAACCTTTTTATTTTGTGGATGGTTCTTCAGCTATTACAAATGTTTATTAGAAGATTACTTAGTTGCTCACTCTAATGTTAAACACACAAAGGACAGCTCAGAGTAAGATTTGTAAAGGTTGTTTGCTAATTTAGCAAATTTCTTTGTAGTTTGCTGGGTTAGCTAAGTTTCCACTCTTATCACAGGAAGCAAATTTAACACACATTTAACTATTTTCCTAACAAAACCACTTTTATAACTAAGTGAATTTTCTCCCAACTAAATTGAATCTTTGGCTTCTAAAATATGTGGTTTTATTGCGTGCTGCGTACATAACCTAATGTTAGACCAATATTCAAATTTCACTAAAATGCCGCCTGGAGCCTGTTGTGCCGTGAGCTCAATCGGTTGGTTGCTGTGTCTGCTCTAGAAACTCAGAAATTCAGTAGAGCTGATATGTACTTTGAATACTCACATGAGCAGAAATGTGACACATGTAAAGGTGTGTCTTTGACTGTTACTGTACAACTTATTTTCAGACTAGTTGACAAATTACCTTGACAATGTACAATGACATTTGATGTTAAAAAATTAATTATTTGTATGTACTCTGTACATTTCATCCATCCACCACAATACATTAAGAAATGGTCAATATATTAACAAGACCAGATAATGCAATACATTAAATAATCAATATTCATCTGAAGCAAGCTTGACAGTTATAATAAAATTTGATGACAAATGTTTTGAAAAATAGAAGGCCAAATCTTATCTGATTTCTGCTTTCAAGTTTGTTTATTACTTTTTTCTGATTTTAAACTACAGTACAAATGGATATTTGTCACATGTTGTATACTCATCAACCAATTACCAAAAAAGATATTTATAATTTTTTGCAGCCTCCGTATTAATTGATATCACAGAACAACACAATGTAATGTGGGTTTTGTCTTGTTTTAACAGATCATGGCTCAGCAGTGGACTGGTGGAGAAGTATCTCTTTGGCTTGAGAAAAATAAATTGGCATATTTTTTTAACAGGTCTTTGTAGGTGAACATTTCTATGGATGTGCCATAAGGGCTCCACAAGAAAACCAACATACGAAAAACTGCTGAAACATCAACAGATATACTATGAAAGTGAATGTGGATTCTAGTTTTGACTGGCAGCACTGCATCAAAGGTGGTCTGACCACAATATCTGCAGACAACCTAACCTCTCACTGACTTGCAGAGGTTAATGACAGCATAAGGAATTTTTGTTTTGGACAGAATGACTGCACCTCTTCTAATACCTGAGAATGTTGCACTGGATGGAAATGTCTCTGTAACTGCTGTTGAGAAATGTACATTATTTAGGACCCTACCTTTCCTCATAGGCACCAGGATTGAAAAGGGCAACAAGTTTTGGCAGCTTTATCTTTTAGTCTGAGAAATAGGAGAGATTATTCTTGCACCAACCATCAGCACTGACTGGATTATGCATATTATTCAGTATGTATCAGTTCCAAATTCAGGAAGAAAAAGATCATCAGATATCCAGCCCTGCATCCTTATGGAAAAAAACAAACAAACAAGGCAAGTAAAGTATGCTCAATGTTTGTTTGCTATTTTAAAGTGTTTGTAAAAGTTAAAAGTATTGTTTAGTTTTTTTATTCTCAATATGTGCTAAATGTATTAATAACGATGGGGAGGATGAAAGGAGCACCAACCAACATGAATCAGCAATTAAGCAAGAGTGCCAAAAAAACTAGGCCAAATGTAGATCGTAGATGTCATTCACTCGCACCTCAGGAAAATACCCAAGTGGAGAGCAAACTACATTCTTCAGCATACGACTGAGGAGGTTCTACAAGAATTCCCATATCTTACTATCCCCGTTGTGGTGAGTGTTTTATCAAATGCTGCAGCATACAATTTAAAGCAACAATAACAATAGTGCACAATAAAAACATGAATATGTACTGATGTGCTGCATATTTACCCAGACTCCCAGTAATCAGGTACCTACAGGAGAGGTAATGTGACTGAATGAACAGATTTATTTCATGAGTAATAAATGTATACACAGTCTAAACACTAACAGAAATGCCAAACATGTGCATTTAAGTCACAGCAAAGAGATTCTGTAGGCATTTTACTATTTATACATGTAATCACAGACTGACTCTGAGACTGACTGAGATTAGTACTGCACCAGAGTTAGACCATATGTTGACTATAGCTTTCTGTTTTTTTCTGGTTTTATTTTCATGCTTCAGAGATAAGTTTGCACCAGTTTGATGTATTTTGGGAAGAATAGTCAAAACGTGCCTTTTGCACAGAAATGTGTACTTGGGGATAAAAGTAAACAAATACAAAATTATAATTTTTTCTCTAATGATAAAACACTATTAAAACACTTTTTACATTTCTACCACTGTCCAAAGACAGTGTCCGTAGGTGTCACTGTGAGCGTGTATGGTTGTTTGTCTGTATGCGATGGACTGGCGATACCCCGCCTCTCGCCTGAAGACAGCTGGGATAGGGGAGTTCACAACTGGGACAGGTTTCTTGTTGGAAAACGTTTTACAACACTGGAGTTTGTAAGCCACCTTTAATCATACCACATCAGAGAGACTGATGATCTGTTGATTAGTGCTGGGTATCGATTAAAATTTCAAGAATCGATTCGATTCAGATTCTCAAGATTCAGAATCGATTATCACAATTCGGGCGTTTTCAAAGCAATTAACACCAAAGCCCCCAAAATGCCCGTCTGGACTTTTGTCCTATTTTAGCTGTAAAAAGGGCAGAAAATGTAAAAAAAAAAAAGAAAGAAAAAAAAAAGGGTAAAATCGATCTTTGGACGTACGACTCGATCTTTAGGAATTATTATGAGAATTGATTCAGAATCAGAGAATCTATTTTTTCAACACAGCACTACTGTTGATATTCAAGCCTGGGGATGAAGTAGACTTTAATGCTTTGGATGTGATGGTCAAGACCTCATTACACTGATCCTTCACCCTTTTAAGGCAGTATATACCAAAGTGAGGTAAGATACATCCTAAACCGGGGGTTGCTCCAGCACCACCGTGACCCGATCTCGGATAAGAAATGTGGCAAGAAAAATTTCCAGGTCAGATGATAAACACAGCTGTTCTGCCATCTATTTTCAAGGAAAATGCTTCTCATCTCTTCGTCATAAATAAGGTTAATTGGGGTCTTGAACTAATCCAGTGTTTTACATGAGTTTTACACTTTCATTGGGAAACCTGTAATTTATACTTATTTAAACTATACTCCTCATTTCAAGAATTTAATTTCTGTTTTAGGATCCAATCAGTCCAACACCCACACTCCCACTCGCAATCCCTTGAGTGATTCAACTGAGGTCAATGTCCAGATGGATGGACAAAAAATTATTCTTGACAACTGGGAAGTGGAAGATGGCGATGGTTATTGTCTTCTCCCTGTAGCAGGTCTACAATGTTGCCTATCCAAGTGAACTAAAAAAGGCATTTGTTCTGAACTTGGGAACTTGACTACATGGCTCTTTAAAGAACCATTTTAAAGAAGGTTCTTTTAAAAAGAGCTTCAAATAACCCTTTCTTGACAGTTCTTTGAGGCACCTTTAAATGTTCTTCATCAAACCACTAACAGAAATTGATCTTCAAAGAACCATGGTTTGAAAGGTTCTTTGTGGCACCAAAAAAGGTTCTTCTATGGCATTATTCTAAAGAACCTTTTTGGTTCCAGTTGGCGCCTTTATTTTTCTGAGTGTACCCTGACTACAGTAACCAGGTTTTCCCGTTTACATGACTTGAGAGAGTCGATTGTAACCTGGTTATTTGAGTGCATGTGAACACACTGAATGTCTAAAAAGTCATGCTGCAATTCCATTATTTACACCTGATACTATTTGTGCCAGTGTGAACGAGCACAATATGAGCAGATGGCTGAGGTTCTGTGAGAGCACGATGGCATTCATTTAGAAGCACCAGGAACACGATAGGTGCTAGGCTTGGCATCCTGGAGTATTTAAAAATAGCAATGGTGTTCCTTTAATTACGGTAATGACAAGAAATCGGCTGTCCATAAAAGCTGGTATTCTTACCAAGCTGAAGACCAAATACAAAGATGATCCAGTGCATGAGTTGATGTGGAAATACACTTTCCTTGGTATCACAAAGGATTTGAGATAAATGACACTGCTTTGCGTGAAATAAAGATGCAGTTGAGATTTATTGCTCTATGAACAGAGTCGACTGTTGTGGCTCTGTTCCACTTCAAGCACTATAAACATTTAGTTTATTTCAGTAGTAGGTCTTACTAAAAATCCAAGTGTTCCAGCCGAAGCTGTAAATCAGGTAAAGCTGTTCAGGTTTAACAAGTGAACACATGTACATCACCCTGTACACACTCATCAGTCACTGGACGCTGTCATTAAACTGTGCACCTTGTTTCATGACACCAGAAAATGGCAACTAAAACTATGTAGAATAATTAGCTGATAAACTAAACATTACACCCAACAAACTACTATTTAGACTGTTTGGTTTAGTGCCCTTCATGGAGGTCGATCATGGGAGCAACTGAATTGGACAGAGAACAACATTCAAAAAAATTTGCAAACATCCCTTTCTCACTAATAAATTGGAAATTAGTGGGAGGGAAAAATGGCGAGAGCCGGTGGCTGAAGAAGAAGGATGCTTGTCCTGGACACACCTGAGCTCAGCAAGCCAGTTCCACCCCCTCTCATTTCACCTATAAGTGGAGGGAAGTAGACTCCACCGAAAAACAGTGGGGTGCTAATTCAAAGCTCCAGTCTTTCTATGCCTAGAGGTCCAATTTCATGCTTATTTCTCCCTGTCCCTACCATGGTCCCTATAGTCCATCGAAGGGACTATAGTCTGGGTTCCCTTCATTTGTTAACATACACTCAAATACAGCACATACAATAACCATCTCTAAAATGTATAAGTGTATTCCATTCCTGGGAGACTGCATTCACCTTGACCTTGAATCTCCTAAATCCTCTTAATATTTCCCTTGGTGAAGGGGTCATTGCTGTTGCCAGCGTGAAGGCAGATTTTACTGAAGCTATAAGTGAGGGATGAAAGCCATACACGGTGATGTAATCTCCTTGTATTTAGTAGTGGATGGAAACACAAATTAAACTGCATTTCATTTTGCTGTTTTACTAGAAATTGGTTTTACAAATTTTCTTTGTAATGTTTCAGGATACAGGACTGTATTACAAAGCATTGAGCTCCATTGGGGAGAATCTTGTTACAGGGTCCAGTTCAGCAGAAGTAATTGAATAATGCATATAAAGGATTATCTGCAAAATGATTTTTAATACACAGAAGAGATTTTACAACTCTGGAAACTTATTCCAGCTGCGAATTTTCTATTTTTTGCCACAACAGTACCAACATAGAAAGTAGGAATTCTAATTGACAATCCAGACAACTCAGAGATAGATATCTCAAAACGTTGACAAATTAAACTGAAATACTCTTTGTGGCTTGACACCCCCTCGAGGTAATGACATTATCTAGTATTACTTGTATTTAGCGACACAACCCACATCATCAGCTTGATAAGGGAGTCTGAAACTTTGTGATAAATAACTGAGGACACTCTGTCTGGTAGCTCAACTTTACAGCTTTAGCTATCCAAATGACAGGAGAATTGAAAGGTTTTTTTCCCACAGTGACTGTAACATCAGTGAACACAAATGGGATTTTTACAATGGGAATTCCATTGAGTATTACACCTAGATTACAAGAGTTATTCATATTTAAATGTGGTCAGCTTGCAGTAAAAAAAGGGTAGGTTTGGAGAGTGAGTGATGTCATCAGATAAAAAAACTTGTATATCTGATATGTGAAAGATTAAAGGAACGACAGTAACACAAGTGTATTTGCATTTGCATTATGACATAAATTTGCATATATCTAGCAGAGTTGTCTTTGACACATGTGAAGTATAATTCATCAGTTTAAATCTTCTCGTGTGTGTGTGTCTATATATATATATATATATATATATATATATATATATATATATATGTGTGTGTATGTATGTATGTATGTGTGTAAATAAAGATCAGTATATTTTTGCAATTGTGTAAAATTTGCTTTGAAATACATGTAATGGCTGTTGCCATGCACCCTCTCTCTGAGATAAGGTTTCGTTTACACATCCCACAATAACATCTCTTCATCAGAAATCTGATGTTGTCTATGTATACTTTGGTTTATTAGCACAATTACCCTCATAGCGTCATAAACATACATGCACTAGTTTCCCTTGACTGGCAAAGTAACTGTTATTGTTTCTGCCACAACGATACTACCTTTGACGCTGCACACACTCTCACACTGCAGCATTTTTGCTTCTGATAAGACATCAGAGAGAGATTTTGTTAATTGCTTTGCTGAATTCCTCGCAGAGAGGAAGTGCTCCCATAACTGCAGCTCAGATGCCAGAGGTCAGATGGCATAAAAAAAGGATCACAGGCAGATGTTCTTTGGCCAAAAACAACAGTGGCTCTGCTGTTAAAGGAAATCAATCAGCTCTGAGCACAAGAGAACAATAAGATCTGAGTAATGATATGAGTACACTCGACTTGAAAGTAACAAAACCACTAGAAGCAATCCAACATGTAAAATTAAAAGAAAAGGCCTCATTCATGATGTGTTGTTTTAATAAACAGTATAAAAAACAGGCTATATTTGTTTTGAATATTATCTTTTTACTTTCATTCTGAATATATCTGCAGTTATTCATTAGATTATTCACAAACAAATTTGTACAACTCTTATAACTGGTTTGAAGTTATCACACACTGATACTTGCTACATGTTCAAACTGTAGCTGTTCACACTCTCTCTCTCTCTCGCTCTCTCTCTCTAGGTGTGGGCAATGAGTCAGATTCTTTTTTTTATTTTCACTAACTGGCAGAGGACATCTCATAAATACTATAGAAAAGAAATACAGCTTTGATTTATAACAAACAGTGCAACAGTTCCACTGGGCTGTGGTGTTACTACCCTGCATCATGGAGCTGCCAGTGGGCTTCACAGCAGGGGCTACAATATCTGTTCAGCCAGTTTCCTGGAGTCTGCCCTGCCATAACGTCACAGTTGTTATTCATGAAAGGCACGAGGCTCGAGTTACCATTACTCTAAATATATCTAATGAAATGTGAACAATGCTAGTTTAATTAAACCCACGCCTTAGACTTGAAGGGAGTTGGACTGGGGTGCTATTACTTTGCCCCACGGGGTTACACAGTGGGATAGCAGCATGGGCTAAGTATACCTAGACAACACCTAACCCTTTGGTCTGTCCCATTTCCTCACCCATTTTCCTTTCATAAGGATGTTTGAAACAGTATGAAAAACCCACCTTGTATTTGCAAATCTGTAAATGTAATCTAAGCCCCCTCATGGGGTTGTTCTTTTGGTCCATATTGCCATCTTCTATGTCACAAATGATTAGATATCACAAATGTTATTTTGAAATGTTTTTAGAATTCAGTAATGTTTTTCTCTTGTGCATAAATAATATACAAATTTTATATAAAATAAATATCCCCATTATTACAAATAAAATCCCCTTATCTGCCAAAAAGTTCTTTATCTCATCTGATTTTATAGGAAATTGAATAATAGAAAAACATCTCAGTAGCTTTGACAGTTTTACTGTGATCTGCTGTCACTACTGTGCCTCATGGGGCTTCCCAGTGGGCCTCACAGCAGGGGCTACGATACCTGTCCAGCCCCTTTCCTGGGGTCCCTCCTGCCATAAAATCACTATAGTTATTTATGAATGGCCTACAGCTCATTTTACTATCTGATGTGTGGGTTACATATACTGTAAAATGCTTGTAGAACAATGGGAAGGAGGTGATGGAATCATTTTAACCCAGGCTGCCAAAGTGTGCTTCACACCCAGTGTTACATGATGAGACCAAACCTCCACCCTGGCCTGTACCTGGACCACCTGGACACCTTTCAGGATTGTTAATGCTGCGTAAAAGACGGTGAAAAAAAATAAAGAAGTAAAATTCAATAAAAAACTCTGACAGGTTAACAGTTTAGGATACTACTACAGTTTAATATTATACTTCCTTATTGTCATATTTGCACTTCCTGATGCCATCCTGATGCCTATTGACAACAATATACCATGCACCTTTATTTCACTACTCATTATGGTTTCCTAGCCACATTTGATTTTCTTGTTTTGAGAATTTTGCAAGAAGTGTGACGATTTGTAATTCGGTGGTAGTTTTTTAGCCCAGAACCATAAATGAAGTGCACAGGTACTTGCACAGGCATGTTTTGGTATGACTGTTCACGTGTGCCTATGCGTGAACCCTCTTCGTGGCTGTACCATCCATCCCTCACCTGTCGCCCTACCTCCTGCTCTGGGAGAGGCCTCACACAGTGGAATGCTTGTTGCCATTTAAGCTCCATTACTACCTGCTGCTGCCCTATTCTCCCTGCCCTCTATTGCCTGGGGTTCATATTGGATAAGAGCCGTAAAGCTCTGCGTTTCATGGGGCTGGGCTGGGTGTAATTAGAGGAAGGCAGGCCCCTCATTCCCAGCACTGTGGGGGGCTACAATCACAGGCTTGCCCTAGCCTTTGGGCTGCCCTACCAGGCGCTAAAGAGGCCTAAAGAGGGCACCATGGGGGACAATATCAAACACCACGAGAATCCTAGGATAACAGCAAATAACACTGCAGGAGAGAGAACACACACACCGGCAGAAGACATTCACAACTCAGTCAGCCTGTCTGTCAGGACTTGTTTATTGCAGTGAATACACCATTGTGCTAAGTAAAGTAGCACGTAGAAAAGGAGGGGAGGGGGGGTTGTAAATTAAGGGGTCTCTCCTGAGAATGACTTGCTTTTGTGAATGTTTGTTTATGCTGCTGCTTTATGGCTGTTTATAACACAAATATGCTTATTTTGTTGGTGCTTGCAAAACTGCAAAACTGCTTTTACTTTTACTAAATTGTTTATGACTGATTCAATCAATATTGTATTATCGATCAAAAATTCAATCATGTTTAAACTTTTAACTAAAATTTTCACATTTTGACATTAACTGTAATTAAATAAATAGTTCAATAGATTTAAATAGTAACAGATACAATTACAGCCAATTTCTACAGCCAATAAGTTTATCACAGCATAAGGGGTACCAAATGGGGGAAACAACCTGGTGCTGTTCTGCATGTTACCTGCCTGTTATACCTCCAAAGCTCAATAATTTACATGAATATGCTCACTACCTCCATCCATGGCCTACACAGTCTGATGGGTAACCACACAGCGCAAACTTGTCCCTCAACATTTGCCTAAAGAGGGCCTGACTTGTATTTACCCTCATAACACAGAAGCTCCAACTCACGATGTGTCAGCCAACTTGTCAATAGTAAGAAAGACAGTGCAAAACCAACAGCAAACGCTGGCTGTAATCTCTCACGCAGGGATCAAGGTGTGTGAAGAACGGCTGTGGTAACAGTGAGATTATAAGAGGAACAGTAAGTAATGTCAATATGAGAGGGCAGGGTCCTCTGTGTGTGTGTGTGTGTGTGTGTGTGTGTGTGTGTATAGCAAAGCTTGTGTGAGTGTCATTGTGTAAGAATGTATGTGGTATGTGTGTATTTATTTACGTTCGTGTGTGCGTGTGTATTTGTGGCAGGTATTTTACAAATGTATACACAATGTGCCATGTTTTTATGTGTGGAAATTTCCATGTTTTTCCAGCTTCTGTGTGTTAGTGCGGGTGCAAGTGTGTGTATACTTGTAGAGCTATGTTTGTGAGAATCAATTTAAATGTTATACTATGAGAGTGAGGACATTTTAGTCAGTTCTCATTTTCTGACAAAATGTCAAAGCAGTAAGGCCTGATGTTTAAGCTTAGAGGTAAGGACTAGGTTAGAAATGTATTGCTGTGATGGTTAAGGTTATGTTAATGGGTGGGGGAACGCACCAAATGAATGTGTCTTTCTATGGTTGTGTGGACACATTTTAGTTTGAAACTGTCATCGTGAGAATACATTGGCACTGTGAGGACCGGCTGTGTGTATGTATAAATCTAGGTGTGTGTACAGTATATGGACAATGAAAAGTTGTGTGTGCATGTATAGTCAGTTTGTGTGTATTCTTGCAGGTTTGTCTATTTATGTGTTTAGGTTTGTACATCCCCTAAGTGCGCACATCAGTGTGTGTGTGTGTGTGTGTGTGTGTGTGTGTGGTTGTGTGTTGAGCTGTAGATGGATGTTAATCCTCCTGGAAGCAGCAGTGCGACAGAACAAAGCTCAGCTCAGGTATCCAGGAGGTCATGTTGAGTTGGTGCTAATAGCATGATGAAAATCACTGTGTGTTATAAGTACTGTCACACAGCATACAGTTTGCATTGAGTCAGGGGGCACAGGTAGGACACGGCGCTGACACTGGCGAATAACAAGACATGAAGTAAGCTCTTTTTTACTGCTAGCATCCACCCAGCTGTTACTGACAGCTTCAGGGATGGTGCTCTGCAGCTGACCCTGACCATTGATCTCACCGTAGACAAGAAAAAGAGAATTCCCATAAAAGGACACAATAAAATAAATAATTTCTCACTATTGAGTGGCAAGATTAGAAGATATTCCACAAATAACTATATATTAACTAATATATTGCATTCACTTAAAAACCCTATTTAAGCCCATGATATTATAATTCTAATTATTTTTAAATGCAGTCACATTTTGATTTTTAAGAACAGTACGTGAAAGTGGAAAATAACATAATAGTACATTTGGAAGCACTTCATGGTATTCCATACCTGATGATAAAGATTTTACATATACAACCAGAGGATCAATTGTTATACATAGACAAAAAAATATGAACTAGTTAAAATTACTGCCACTCGTAAAATACTTTAACATAATATAACATGTGAGTAAAAGAAGTAAATAATCTGGTAAAATGTACACTATATAACAAAACATTTGGTAGGGTCCATTGTGAATACATTTAGTTAAAAAATGTAGTTATTGTGTCCTTTCCTACTTCCACCTGAATTCCAAACATGTATATTTAACTGTATGTTCTTTTCACATTTATTACGGGATTTAAATGCTTTTTCAATCAACTCTAATTCACATTAAAATATCCTAAGATGTAAGTGCACTGTTCATCAATAAAGTCAGTTACACTCGTCCTCACGTCCCCAGGATCTTATCCTCTAATACCCCACATCATCCTCATCTAAAAGACAAAATCCCCTTAAAAGCAGTAACTTTTACTTACACAGCCTTTTTCTTTTTCTGATTTCCTGCAGTTTTGTCAGTCATCCACTTTCTATCCCTGCTTCTTTCCCTCTCGATCCCTCCCTTCTTCCTTCCTTCAGTACCTTGCCCTGTCATCCTTTGTTACAGTGAATGGTGACAGTAGACTGACTACCTACACACAGCTGTGAAAACACAGAAATCCTTTCTGGAGAGAAAGAAACAGAAAAAGCTAAATGTGGGAATGTGTAAATATGCCAATTTATTTGTAACCTTGTGATTAATAACTCAGTAGCAAATCCTCTTTAATGTCATTCAGATGGTTACAAAAAAGCCCCTTAAAATCTGATTCTGAATTATTACAATTAACCACGATGCTAATACAACGACGCGGGCAGCTCTTAGAAGCTGGAAACTCGACTTTGGTGTGGTTCTTTAAATTTCCTGAGTTTTGTGGTTCTTGGCTGATGCTGAAAGATCATGTCAACGTCATAAACGTTTTTCTCTCTTCACCATCTATGACATTAATGACTTCACCCTTCCTGCTTTTTGTCATAATGAATGTCAGGTTGAACTTACTGTGCGAAATGACTGCCTCGTCCTTACAAGCAGAATGAACAGCTGCTACGAAGAAGACAGATAAATCTGACATGGGACATATGGGCATATTTTAGATATGAAATGTTTGACCGTGTGCACTACGCCCCATTACACTTCTGAAGCGCACACACAACTTATATAATGATAACAGAGGCACATTTCTTGATATTTCTCAATACTCTTTGTAACTTTTGAAGAAACAGACCCTTGTTTTTGGATAAAGTAGCAGCTTCTCCAAACTACTATGACTGTTTGGCTGTCTTTAATGAGTAGTCTTTAATGAGCAGTAACTAAATACACCACAGGTGCACTGTGTGTGTGTGTGTGTGTGCGCGAGCATCAGGTACATAGATCGGATACAGATACAGAGATCAGAGGAGAATAGTAAATGTTAGGTGACCATGTAGAGACAGAAATGACAAAAGATAAATAACATGAGGCTGTTTAGATTGTTGAGGCTGTTCTATATGGAAGGTAACATTAAATTGCTTCTGCAGTGATCTGGTGCTTTATCTGGACAACTCAGAGGAGTTTTTAAATGCAGAGAAGGATTCTTACATTATGACAGCATGGTGTTGTCATGTCATGCCTAGTTCCAGTTTCCAAGCTATGACTGAACAATCAGGATGGAGGGAGGTTTGGCAAATGGTCAGTTTCATCAGTTTCATAGACCACAGTTTCATTTATCACAGTGAAAAATGTATAACTTAAATTAAACAATATCATATAACATTGAAACTGATCATTGTTTTTCACACACTCCATATTGCTACACATATTGCTGCATACTACAAGTAAGCGTCTGACTGCTATAAATATACCAAATCTGTCATGCTTTTCTGAGATGATAAGCAGAAGTGAACTTGGTGAGATCTTTCTGATCTGCTGTGTTGGTGTAAGGACTTAAAGCCATTAGCTATTAGCTTTTAGCCCCGCAAAACAAAGGCCTGCTTCCAGGGGAGAGACCTGAAATCCACCTGGAGCTGAGGAGGCAGAGGTGTAAAGCTGGAGAGAAGTGCTGATAAAACTCAGATATGATGTCTCTCCGGTAAAATGTAAATATTCTCAAACACAGCTTTTCTAAGAAACATATTTAATCTCGAAACCATATTTATCCATAAAAAATATAAATATAATAAAAAGTTAAAAAGCTGAAGAGTATCATGTAGTTTATTGGTGTATGAGCTTTTTCATTTACATTTTATTCCTCATATCAGAGTCAGGTTAGCTCTTTCCTGGCTCTCTTCCTCCTTGCAAGGAGAAATTACACTTGTTTTTTCAGCCCAATGACTCATTGTTACTACAGATACAAAAGAAAAATCTTTAACCATGCAGGTACCAGGTGAGTAAACACCTTGTGTTGTAAGCTGTAATTACAGCTTCATCTCAAACGGTTCCGGTCAATTAAAATTCCTGTTTCTCCAGCCACTAATACTCACTTTGTCTAAATCGTATTACATGAATTGATGTCAAAGCAGATCTGAATATAGCCGTTAGTTGTATTACATCCAAGAAAGGATCTGATAGTTGAGTCATGGCAAATGAACTTCTTTTCTGTCATGTAAAAACATTTCACTATTCACACAATTCAGAAGTGCAGCTTTAAGAGCTGGATTTTCTGCATTTAAAGAACATTTTGTTCCTCATACGAAATAATCATGGGGAGAGTTATTAAATTGGGAATGCTATTATCATCAAGCAGAATTTCAATGGGGACAAGTTTTTAATGAGGTGCACTGCACCTCTTTCATCCATCTAGTCACTAGTGTGACTGAAGTCTACACCCATTCCCTGCTGTGCCAATTGGAATTCCTTCTTCTGGCGTTCCCACTGGCATGCACACGTTAGTACACACTCAAAAATGCATGCACGCGCACACACACACGTGCACACACACGTGCACTCCCACCCTAACTCCTTGATCATGTCCTA
Source organism: Ctenopoma multispine (assembly GCA_034779795.1). NCBI lineage: Eukaryota > Metazoa > Chordata > Actinopteri > Anabantiformes > Anabantidae > Ctenopoma > Ctenopoma multispine. Next base: position 3,792,268 of record JAUYWH010000009.1, on the reverse strand, counting down.
AGATGACAGTAATGACAGTGTTTAGTTCAAGAGAATCAGCATTGCTTTGACTTAGCTAACACCTCTCAGGTATTTAGCTGAGGGGGAAATTTACTGTCAAACTGACACTTAGAGGAGCAATTAATGAGCTTAGAGAGAAAGCTTTTCTGACAACACGCGCAAAGAGGCAATACTAAAAGAAACGTTTTCTCTTATCTTCTTCTTTTTAATGTAGTTTTGTTTTGAATATAAATTAATTCTTAAGTGACTATTGAGCATTACGGCGTGTTGGCACAAGTGTGTAACTGAATAAGAAAATACAGTGGAAGCAGAATTTCTGACTTAATGCCAAGGATGGCGTTCAAAACACCTGAGTATCAGCTTTCAGTAACCTAGCCACGGGGGAAAGTGACTGTCTGCTGTCAGAGCTTGACATGTAAAACAATAAGATGTGGTTATACAGCTGCATGGGAAACACTCTGAATATAAATAGATTTAAGCCACAATAAAATACCAGTTACTAACATTTATTTTATATACAGTATATACACCTAAAAACACTCCTTTTATTGCCATTTCTAAAACCTTAATTAACCCAGAGAACCACATTTTTTGCTAACTTGGCTTTGATAAATACAGTTTCCCACAGATCACTCTGTTGTTTCTGAATGGCCCATACAGTTCTTGTCGTTTCACCACCTGACAGCAGTAGCTGTGCTTTGTACTTTTAACTTGAGTGTTCCAGATTTCTGAGGAAAGTGCCTGATAGCAAGAAAAAGGCCTGTGTGAAGGAACGAACTGTATCAGAACGATGATGACTCTCCACTACTGTATATCACTCCATGAAGCTGCTCTATATTTGAGGTATGGTAATAGCAGATATCCATATCGATCTGTCCTTTGTAGCAACAGTATCAACAGTCAGACCTTTATTATTAAGTCTAATTCCAATTCACCTACACATTTTGCTTCATAATGATGTATGTCTTTATTCAAACCCTGATGTACGTTTATAATTTTAACATTATCTACAATACTTTCTCTTAAAGTAGATGTTTTGAACATAAATGATCATTTCAAAACAGTAAAATACTGTACTATAATACAGATTTTTAAATCTTTGAATATCAAAAATGTATCAAACTTATTATTTTAAACATTGATCAAAACAACATAACATTCCTCCCTCCTTATCTATACAATCTGATCACCTAAAACAAGTGATTAAATTAATGGCAGTTGCCGTGGGCTGTGGTGTTAGCTTCAGTTTTAGTCTGATTTTGAGAGTACCTAAAAGTTGACATGTGGCCAGAAATTGTGTTATCATCTAACATCTATATACAGCTGATTGTGAAACAAAATAATAATATACCAACTGAAATCCAAAGCAGCTATAACCACATGGCTCAATCATTAAACACTAGATTTTCATCATATTCCAAATATGATCTTTGCAAGGTAGAGAATAATATCTCGTGAATGTTAATATCTTATTCTAGCAGGTTAAGGAAGAACTTAATAATAATTTTATACTTCTGTTCACATTCATCTAATCATGACTTTGACAGTTCAGTCACTGCTACATGCCTCCCTCTTCGTCTGCAGGTTCCCTCTTACTTTGGAAGTGTGAGAGTCATAACTGCACGGTGTGAATTATCTTTTGTCTGATACACAGTTCCTCACTTTCCCACATCCTGTAAATTATTCCTAAACTACTATGTAACCACAGACGTACAAATCTAGGAAGTATCAAACTGCAGACTAAGCAGGAACTCAATCATTTATTCTTCATCTGATCAGGTTTAAGATATGATCTCCAATTCATGAACTCACACATAAATTGCTGTCGTTTTGAAAGCGATAAATATTTCCCACACAATCCTGTCTCCACTGTTCACCTCAACCATGGATGAGGAAGTGGAGGGAAAACCCCCTGGAATCCCCGCTTTGTGTGTGGCCTGTGAACCCCAGCTCAAGAGGTCCTCAAACATGCCCACAGCCTCAAAGGACATTTTTAAATTTTAGTGTCAAGCTGCATTAAGGCAGTGCTCTCATGTATGTAGCTAGGTTTCAAAGCATACAAAATATAAAATATATGGTAAGGGTGTCAGCATTAATTGCACTCAAGTAAGTAAAATACTGATGGGATTCTGAACTTAATCTGAATCTTTCAGGAATTTATAAATTTTCACACAAACTATACACTGAACGGTTCTTCAAGAGAGTGCCTTTTGTTTTCTTTGCCCCTCCACATTTTCACTATATGAATAGGAGACGAGAAACGGCCAGGCTAGACCACTAACTAGCCCCCCTTGGCCATTCTTAATAATCTGGGACTAACTGATGGAGACAAGCTAAAATGGGGGAAGGAGACTGGATCCCTCAGTGAGCTACAGGAACTGCTGTAGCTCTGTGTGAGTGAGTGAGAGAGTGTGTGTGTGTGTGTGTGTGTGTGTGTGAGCTTCCCTCAGTGGAGGAAATGCTACCTCTCTGGAGACTATTACCCAGTAGCACCATTAGCCCTGGAAGAAGGAAATTGAGATGCTTTGTCTTCCTAACTTCCCACTGGTGTGGAAATGGCAAACAAGAAGTCTGCAAATCAGAAAGACAGAATAAGCAGGCAAAGGAACTGTGTGGATTGTGGCTAAAGACATTTACCTACAACAACTAATCGGCTGAATAACTCAGCATCCAACAATAGGGTTCCAGTGTTTAATTTCAAAATATTAACACTATGTTAATCAAAAAGATTACCCTATAAAAAGATACCCTATTACAGCCATGATTATATTTAAAAAATACATATTATGCTGTACATGCAAGAACATGAGTATCACTCATTATTTAATCGGATCCTGATCCTGATCAAATTCAGACACAGCTTTTGCAGATTGCATTTCCACTGAATATAAATTTTTATCAGTCATGATAAAATCTCTTGGAGCTTGGCTTGGCTATTGTTCACTGGCTTAGTCACTTGAATACACACGTGTGCGATTGCACTTGTAATACATTAAAATATACAGACAGGAAAGGCAACATTCACTCTTATTCATTAATGCCTACCCGTAATTATTGGCCAGATACATTTTTCTGACTTGACTTTACTGACTAATATTGTTATGTTCAATTATTATTATTATTATTATTAGATTGTTCAATCTACCAGAAATTCAAGAATATGAGTTTACATATATAAACATATTGACATCAAATATTTGCTGTCACTACCTTCAAAGGTATCAGCAAACAGTACCAAACAAAGAGTTTGTTTCTATTACTTTCTACATTGTAGATTCATACTGGAGACAGGAAGGTGTGTACACTTGAACTGACGTGTAGATATCAATCTGTGCTTTTTTTCTGTATGCTCCAGGCTGTCAGATTAGAGTAAAAAAAGTATAAGTAAATAGGTTTGGGACCAACTATTAATAGACTACATGTTAGTTATTTAAAATTATCCATAACATAGTTGATCACACCTGACAGTATTCAGGAATTCAAACTGCCAGTCATATCAGCAACACCTGCAAATCTGTGACTAAAACGGCAACATCATGTTCAAATAATAGAAACAAGAATAACCAAGGTGATTCGTTATTACTTTACATAATCTTTTCAGCTTTTCAGAGTGCACACCTGATGACCCATTATAGATGTAAAAGCCTCCAGGTGCTACATTAGTTCCTTTACTCTTGGCAATAAATGCACCTCTTATTAATAGCAATTTACTAATCATTGTATATACACTAAAGACATGTGGAATGAATAGCCAAACCCTTTTATAGTACATTATCTCTTAAACTGTTAGGGTTCAACATTTAAACACACAGCGTATAATTTCTAACAGGTGTTCAGTGAAGTTTGAATGCTATCAGGAATAAAATAACATCAGACGGGAGATATGATTTTGGGCTACATGCCCAGAGTGATTATAGAGTTCTTGATAATGTTTACTGGTACACCTGGAGAATATGGAGAGCAGAGCAAACAAAAGACACTGGGTCCTGTTGGCTACATGTGCACTTCCACAGATACATTTGCTTAACATGGCACACGTGGAGAAAAGACACAAATGCTTTTGGAGATATTTCAAAATGTAAGTCAAAGGGAAGATGGATGCTGGTGATATGTTGCTTTAACATCACTCCACACTCACTGGACCGGTGTATAGAGAAATATACAAAGATGGCAATTACCTCATGAATGCAGAACAGGCACCTGCATGATTAATCTAGTCGCGATGTTAGTCTATGCAATTATATAACCGCAATTATATAATCGCAACACAATTATGTGTGTGCAGTTTGCTCATTATTTACACCCACAGCAAAGAGATGACCCGTCATTCTCTGTTTAGGCAGTGGTGCATGTGGAGCAGCGTGCAGACCAGATGGAGACAAATGCCAACAAGCAGGCCAACAATGAACTGGTGCCCAAAACAAAAAAAACAACTGTTACATGGTGATATTTTGGATTCAACCTCAGTGACACTGAGAAGAGAGAGGTACTTTGCAAAACATGCAAAGTGAAGTCACTACATTTCAGCACCTTACATAGCACAGATGAAAGTATGACGAATGCATGATGGTGAATGTCCTGACTGGCAAAGAGACAGCTGAAAGCCAACCTGTAAGCCTAACAAAAGAAAACACAATGACAGATGTGTTTGCAAGACTCGAGCCACGTGACAAGGCTTCAAGGAGGTAGAAAGAACTCACCGACTCACTGCCGCATAGTGTGCTACTTAGCAAGAGACATGGTGCCTGCGTACACCAGCGAAGTTGAACTTAATAATCCACATCCTGGGTAAGAGTTACAAACTGTTTGTATGACTGAATTAAGAAATCCACTTTCAAAATCATCAGCAATATGTGTATTTTCCTCGATAACCAAACAACTAGGCTAATGATACCATTTGCTTAATATTTCACAATTCACACTATTGTCCATAATAATCACAATTTCATAAAGTAATTGACAATATAGTAATTATTTTTCCTTCCTTCTCCTTCAAAATCCTTCAAATATTGTTTTCTACAAAGAACCCTCCATTTTAAGCCATTACAGTCTTTCTGAAGTTGGACACTAATTGTATTATCTCAGCATATTTGTTGAGGTAATATGAAGAGATTTTACCTCATGCTTAGTTTGATGCATGTTTGATTGACTCAGTGGGTTTTCTTAGTCAAGGCTGTGTTGACCACTAAATTACAGACAAATTACCATGTGACTGTTTCTTTTTGCATAGTTTAGCCTGTGATTTGTGGTATTGTCCTGCTGTAGGATAAGTCTGGATCCAATGAAACGCCATGGCATAACATTGAAAAATGGAGTGACACCATGTCTCCAACATGCTTGAAACCGGAGTCTGAGTTTGCATCACACAAATGTTCTGCTTTGTAGTCTGAAATCCCTTTTCTCCAAAATCAATAAACATCTTACCAGTGTGTGTGTTCTTTTATCCATTTTAATCTTTTGTTTTTACTGACCAGTCTGAGACTTTGTCTTTGTAAGTCTGCCTAGAAGACCAGCATCCCATCAAGTTCCATCATTCATTGACAATTCAAACTGTATGTTAATGAACATGGATGCTGAATAAATGGTTTTTCTATATACTACCAGTCAAATGTTTGGACACATAGAGAAAAGCATATTTTATGTCAAATTGTTCAGAAATACAGTGTAGACTTTGTTAATATTGTAAGTTACTATTGCACAGTAGCTGTAAACCACTGTTTTTAATAATATGATATGAACATTATTAAATAAATTAAAAGGAGAAGTGATCATTAGAAACCCTCTTGCAATGATAACACAGCTGATGACATGAATGTTTTTTATGAAAACATGGTATTTCCTGTGTGTGTCCAAACCTTTGACTGGTAGTGTATATATGTATTTACACTGCTCAAAAAAATAAAAGGAACACTTAAACAACACAATGTTACTCCAACTCAATCACACTTCTGTGAAATCAAACTGTCCACTTAGGAAGCAACACTGATTGACAATCAATTTCACACGCTGTTGTGCAAATGGAATAGACAACAGGTGGAAATTATAGACATCCCCTGTAAAGGAGTGGTTCTGCAGGTGGTGACCACAGACCACTTCTCAGTTCCTTTGCTTTCTGGCTGATGTTTAGGTCACTTTTTAATGCTGGTGGTGCTTTCACTCATGAGACGGAGTTTACAACCCACAACCCACACACTGCACTACCTGAGCCACACAAGTGGAAGGCAACAACCCAGCAGCAGGACCACTACCTCCGCCTTAGTGCAAGGAGGAACAGCACTGCCAGAGCCCTGCAAAATGTGCATGTGTCTGCCCAAACGGTCAGAAACAGACTCCATGAGGATGGTATGAGGGCCCGACGTCCACAGGTGAGGGTTTTGCTTACAGCCCAACACCGTGCAGGACGTTTGACATTTGCCAGAGAACACCAAGATTGGCAAATTCGCCACTTGCGCCCTGTGCTCTTGACAGATGAAAGCAGGTTTACACTGAGCATGTGACAGATGTGAGTCTGGAGACGCCATGGACAACATTCTCCAGACCTGAATCCAATTGAGCTCATCTGGGACATCATGTCTTGCTCCATCCACCAACACCACGTTGCACCACAGACTGTCCAGGAGTTGTCTGATGCTTTAGTCCAGGTCTGGGAGGAGATCCCTCAGGTGACCATCAGCCACCTCATCAGGAGCATGCCCAGGCGTTGTAGGGAGGTCATACAGGCATGTGGAGTATAGTGGACTGATACTACACCAGCTACAACACAGTTTTAGTGCTTGTTATATTTAGCAGTGTAAACCGATGCAGATAAGAATAATAAAAGACCATTTGTGAAATTTCCTACGCTAACGCTAAGGCTTTTTATATGTGTCATATAAGTTTAACCCAGAGGAGCAACTTAGTACTTATGAGTTCATAATGAGTTATGAGTTCAATGTTCATTCTGCCAATATTTAAGTATGTGGAAAATGAATTGATGAATGAATTAATGAAAATTTTATGTAATTAAATGTTAACAAGCAGATGTCATAACTTGAAAAACATGAGATGTAAACTGTTGCTTTAATTTGTCAGTAAAAGCATTTGTTTTCAGAGTGAACCTGTACGTGCTACTAGTCTAAATTTTATATAGCTGTAATTTAATCTATAAGATTTGGTAATGTGTGGATTTCTTTGGACATTCTGAGCATAGGAATGAATAGCAGAAATGTGTATTATACATTTGTTTTGTTTTTGTTCAACAGATGCAAAATTCTCAGAGCCATCTCTCATGTTAACAGGTGAGTATTAAATAAAGACTTTAAATAATTATAAAATAAAAAAAGAAATGACCCAATGATGAACAGCATGCATAGTGTACAAGTTAGTTCACTATAATGATGCATCATCTACCCAAGTGGTACATAGACAGAACGGAGAGAAAACGACCAGAAGTTCATTTAACAAGAATGTAAATGAAATCATATCAGCATCGTGCTCAGTTTACTCTCTTATCTGGTATTTCACTTATTGTACATTAAGCTACAATACACACGAGCACAAACTAGCATCAAAGTCATTATGTGTATTACTGTATCTTTGTATCAACTTTACGTCTGTATGTACATCACGGGAACTCATTTACTTGCAGTATGTATACACACAGTGTTTGTGTGTTGCTGTGATAAAAGGATGGAAGACGAGAGACGAGTAAAGATGTGCAATAACTTTCCAATAGCTTGGAGCAGAGTGGCACCCGTCCAGTGTGGTCTGGCTCGTAGAATTACAATAAACACACACAGACACACACAGACACACACACACACAGGCACACATGGATCAAGGCACGTATTGTTAATTCCCTTGAGAAGTCAACCACAAACTGACTCTGTAATGAAAAGAGGAAGCACTGGGTCTTGCTGCCCAACAACTTCAAAGGCCCCAGCTGGGACGCTCATTTGCTCAGGGAGATTTTCTATTTAGATGCTATTGCAGCAGTGGCACCACAGCAGTACTATCAAACATCTAGGAAGCACCACATTTGGAGCTCTGTTGTCGCCTTTTCCTTTTTTTAGTTTCTCAATTGACCTCATTCTCTCTTCATCCCCTTTTCCTCTCATTTGCCCACACATGAATTTTTCCACTGCTTTTTTCATGTCTTAAGCTTGACTGAGAAAAGTATACAGTCAATGCATGCTTGACATAGCTCTCCACATCAAACAGCATAAACACTGATGATAACTTCAACAGCTAATTTGTTTGTCTTACACTTTGATATGCATCTCCATGTCATGTGTTATTTCAGGCAAAGCTTTCAAGTGCCCTAGTGATTCATGTCCTCCCTGCCTCTACTGTCGCTTTCCTAGCACGCTTCAAATTTGAATCGGTTTAGGATCAAGTATTTGATACTGCACGTTTATAACTTATAGACTTAATGTACACCACTCATTAAACCTCATATAAACCTCATAATCTTCCTCTCTTAACTGCTGAACTGCCTGGTGCAGAATATATATTGGTGTGTGTGTGTGTGTGTGTGTGTGTGTGTGTGTGTGGGTTTGTATGTACTCTCCTGGTTCCACACAGTCATTATGGCCATACAGACAATTTATAAACATAACTGACTGATAAGGAAGAGGAGACGTGATGAGTAAACCCAAGAGCACGAGCATGCACGCACACACACTCACACACACACACACACACACACACACACACACACACTCAGACATCTGACATCTGACTAGCTTCTCTTGGATGACAGTGATAGGTTATCATAGGCCATGCCATGCACAAACAAAGAAGCAGACGCGTCTCCGGACAACGTGCTCAGAAACACACGCAGATACATTAATAGCATACCTGTACATCCGGGTAAATCTGTACACATACACTATGTGCGTGGTAAGGGAATCTCAAAGGGAAGAAGGAAACAGAAATAAGGAAGGATGTAAATTCAAAAACTCATGTTGTGATACATCAGTATTACTAGTTGCAGAATGCACTGATCCTCTTATGTTGCTTTATTTAGTTTAATTAACTTTACATCCATGAAGGTTACTTTTGTATGCACAAGGTGACTATATTGTTGTAGAGATAATTAGAAAATGTAGAAAACATAAATGTGTTCTTTACTAGGATGGGGGACCATTTCCTTCTCACTTTTCAAATCCACATTTTTATCTCCCTTACCTATTATTTTACATGGATTTTTTCACTAATGTCTATTTGAACATTGCCCTGTAACTGTGTTATCAATATAATTCAGATAGGAGAAGATCTGAGGTGATAAAATCATTCTAATATTCTCTTGTCTTGAGCAATAAGTTTTTTTTAATCCTGGGTTTTGTCTCTCAGGCTACACCAAGGCTTCCCTATCACATTAATAATGTTTTTTGGGGCTGCACAGTAAGCAGTTTGAAAGGGAGACATTAGTAAGGACATTAGAAGGTACTGATGAATATGTTTTTTAGTCATTTTTGCTAAATATAAGTTGCTATACAAAGCACAATAAATGATTTAATGATTTATGTAGGAAAAACCTAGAACTGGTGCTCTTTTAAAAGCAAATGTCTGGTCACATCAAATATTGTTTGATACCGTTTTGACTTTGGTCTCTCTTCTTTGACTATGCAGACCTGTCTAGAAACCTCTTTACAAAGTACTGTGATGAAACTGAGATACACTGCCCCCAGGTGGTTAATGTTGTCAATACACATCCTCTGCTCCCCCTTTTTAACGTGATTGTGAATAAAATACTTAAAGATGAATGTAAAAATATATATATATATAAAATCACAATAAATTACGCTGAATTAAAGCATGAGCCATTTGACACAGTTAAAAAATGTCACATAGTCAGAGGTTAACTCAATTCAAGCAGTTTTGAATGAATTGAATAAGGCCTGTTTTCAGGTGCAAGAGTACAATAGTTAGAAATATGAGCACACACATGCACATGTACAGATTAGCATTATATATGTCTGTTGCTGCTTGTAGACATGGCTGTTTGTCCCTGTACCAGTTCAGCTTAGGCACAATCTGTACTTAGTCAGCAAATAACAATGAAAAGACTAGTTTGTTTGGGAACACTAACTTCCATGTGTGAACCAGTCTCCAGCTCTGAATGGCACATTGTCAGTGATTGTTAAGGAAGTGCTGTTCATCACTGACACAGCAAATGTGTTTGAAATGGAATGAAGTCAGATTAGACGCATGTTAATGGTCATAAAGGCAAGAATGTAGTAACTGATGTCATACATAGTGGCAAGGTGCTCAAAGACAAAAACTAGTTGTCTTTTACAATAAGCATAGGACAGAGCACACCAATAATTGCCCGCATGCAGAAATAATTTTGTTGTCACTGTGAAACGTAATTGGAAAAATCAACCACAACTACACTTCTGAAAAAATCCACTGTGTGCTACCTGAAGTCGCCTTTAAAGCCAGAGCAACACAGTGGGCTATCAGTCATAAAAACATGCCTCCATAAAAACATGAGCGCACACACCCTGATGTTTGACCTGCATTCATGTTGGAGAGATAGGATCAACCTCATAAATGAGTATGAATCGGTGGTAAAATCTGACTCTTTAATTACTGAATCCATTTCACAACTGCCATGTTGCGAAAGACTGTGTATTTTACAGGGAACAGCAATGAATATCTACTTTGTTGCACGCATGATAAAGATCTGCACAAAATATAAGATGTAGAAATCATATTATACTGTTAGTTCCGTCTTCAAATTTGCACAATTTAAAATATGCTAACAAGCTTCTTGACCCAAAGGCCAATAAGTCTACACATCATTTTGAAAAAAACAGCAGCTCACCATTTTAGAATGCTGGGTTTTCACACGACACAGGTGATACATAACTTTTCATCACATTTCCAGCGATGCTACACACTACTTGAAAAGTCTTTACTGACTGTGGGTATTATCGTGCTACCTTCAGTCAAATTCAGACTGATTTTCCCTGTAGCTTGAGCACAGTGTGTGAAATCTATGATTTCTGATTTGATTGATGATTTATGTAACTGGGATATAATTTACATTAATATTACAAAACAAAAAGTAACAGTAATCTCAAGTAAGCATATTTCTTAAAGCATCTAAGCATTGCAACACTAAAGCTTGGCTTTATTTTGCCCCATTTCTATCACAGCAGGCCACTGGTACTTATAGTGCCTAATCCATTACATCGCCTAATGATCACATTGCATATTAGCTAAAAAAATTTTTTTTTCACACTTTCAGTCAAATTCAGATTGTTTTCAGTACAATATATTGCTGCTTTTGCTAGTCTTAACTACTAGCAAGCTAACAGTGGACCATGGGTTTGCTTTGCTACTGTTTTTATGTGATATTATCTCTGCTAACATGGAGCAACTTGGCTCAAGGACCGTTCACTACATTCTCTCATTTATATGATTGGACTGACTTTTTTTTGTCTTTAAGATAGAAGTTAGCATGTTTCTCTTAATTCAACTCTGTAGTTAATAGCTAGCTGGGTTGAAATTGACATTCAAGTTTAAGTCAAGTCATTTCAAGTCAAATCCATAGTGTCCTTGGTTTTCTTTAGAATTAATAATAATAAAATTGTTAGAAAAGTAGTCAGTGAAACCTAATATGCTTGTTCCACTATCTGTCTCTGGTGTGGGGCCAACACAGCATAGAGTCTTGCCCACTTCATCACTTTTAGGCAGAGGATTCAGCTGCACAGGTAGAGAAAGCCTAAGTAGAGAAATCTGAGATAACTGAGCAGAAGAAGCTGATTTTTACAAACAATATGTGTATTGTAATGTCAACAGTGTAACAACAGCGATCATTGCAGTTCTTAGTAGCACATCACAAAAAAATATATTTTAGTGTGTGATAGATATCGACATTCTTTCTTTCACTTTCTTTGTCTTCTCTCATATTTCTCACCCCACCCCCACACTTGGTTTTCAGTATCAACAGGTTTGATCATAACTTTCCCGAATATCTTGTGTAAGACGATCTAATTACACACACAAACACACAACACATCAAATGAACACACAGCTTTGTTACAAATACAACCTGATGGTGCTTATCTTGATAAAGGACAACCATTATGGAAGCCTGTTGTGTGTGTGTGTGTGTGTGTGTGTGTGTGTGTGTGTGTGTGTGTGTGTGTGTGTGTGTGTGTGTGTGTGTG
>JAUYWH010000009.1:3749151-3765949 GCA_034779795.1 Ctenopoma multispine | reverse complement strand
GTGAATGCCTCTTAAACACCATACAAATGCGAACAATACATTTTGAAGAACACCATTAACTATTACAGTATAGGTCCACTATCTACACAAAATAGGCTTATATATATATATATATATATATATATATATATATATATATGACTCGCTGCTTTTAATAACATATATATATATATATATGTTATATATATATGTTATTAAGCAGCCAATAAAAAAATTAATCATTTGCTAGAATGTAAACAAACGTCACTTTACACATACAGAATGATCTGACATTTTCTCCATACAGTGACGACTGTGTTCCTAAAGAGGGCAGCATTGACTCACTGTTCCCAGCATGCAGCAGCAGCTCACTGAGGCCTGTGCGTCAAGCTGACTGCCATCAGTGGAGATTTTACTGTGGGCTCCTGAAAGATAAAGACTGTGAGATGGTGTCTTCAGAAGCTACTTGTGCTCATTGTGTGCAATTGTTTGAATTGGGGGGGAGGGGTTGCTGTGAAGCTATGGTCCTACATTTGTGCACAAAGGAATAACTTTTGCAGCTTAATAGCAGCAATATTTTCCAGAAACCCTTCTTTCCTTTTCCCTGTCAATTTCGAACATTATAGGTGATCATCAAGTGGAAGAACGTTCCTTCACATTAGATGTATGAATGAGTTAATAGAGGGAGATGAACACAAGAAAAGAGGAGAGCAGAGAATGGATGGATGGAGGGAAAATGCCATAACACCCCCCACCCCCTCCCCTCTCTTAGAAACGCACTGAAAAGAAAAAATTACCCCATGGAAGTTAATGAAGTCTCACAAGTTGATGAGGGGAAAATTGCGGCGAAAAGGGGTCAGTGCTTTCTCTTTAGCCTTTTCCTCTTCCACAGAAAATGGCTGCGGTTGAGATCCATACTTTTAGAGGACGCTCAGCACTCCCGACGCAGAGATGAACTGAGAGAGATGGTGGGGAGAGCCTCAAAGATTAATGGTATTAAGTGGTAGCACTTGGCAATGCGGTAACATATCGTCTATGTTCTCTATTGCACGCTGATAGTTTCATAGACCTTGGCTTTACACATTGACTTTTAGCTGTGATTTACAGGATTCAAATAATCTGGGCGGCTTTTCATCATCGCAAGATCGAGCATCTTCAGTACGGAGTCAACATCAGTGCCAGTTTTTATCAAAAATACAGTCAACACCTTAGAATGGGTTAATGTTTCTGATTGCTGGTTATCGTGCAAAGCCAAAGTCTGAACTTTCTTTCACAGATGCATTTATTATGGGCAGCATCCATCCATCCTTGGTTTAATGTCACTATGAATCGAAAAGACGTTTGTATTTATGTACACGCTGACATTTTGGGATGCTTTTCTGTGAACCCTCCTTCTAGATCATTGGGTGGGGATGTGCAGTATTTTATCTGACAGGCAAACATACACTCACCTACAGATACACATAGTATCAGATAGATGCTAGTGGCAAAGCTATGTCCCTCTTTTTCCATGAACTGGAGTGATTTTGTATAATGTTTGACATTTGGATTTTAAGTCTGACATACTATGATTTTCTGGTTCATGATAACAATGACTTTTTCCCCCAGAATTAATCTTAACGCAGCACAACAAAGTCCCATCTGCCTTCTGTAAGGAAGTACATTTGTGTTACTTTATTTAAGTGTGAGTTTCTTTATACTACAGTTTGTATTAATTATTAAATACAGTAGATCATTTCATACATTTTATTTTAATATCATCTTTTCACTCCAGTGTGTGTCTCCTCACGCTTGCACAAATTCATACCCAGGTGTGTCATGCTGTCTTTTCCACAGGAAATGCTGTATTGAAGCCTCGCTTTTCTCTCTCGCTCCACGGGACCGGCCTTGTGATCAAGTTGAGCAGGGAAGCGACGAGAAGTCACTCAAGTCACCCTCTCTGTCCTATAATGAGCAAAGTGTCCCGTGGATGCCGAGTTCAAGACAGCATGGGAGCACACACACACACACACACACACACACACACATATACACAAATGCACACGCACAAGGAGGAATAAGCGCGTCATGAGTGCACACAAACACCTTCAATAGGATGAGATCCAGAGGATCAGGACCAAAGTCCCGTCTTCCTTTGAGTAACTTTGAAAGGTCTCCTGGTGTTGTGGATTGAAGAATGAAGAGAAAATTGATGTGTGTGTATGTGTGTGTGTGGTTTGAGAAGGCAATTGGCTCGTTGGACCAGACAGGGAGCCGTCATCAAAATCTCCCCTGGTCTATCTCAGCCCCTCAGCCCTCTACTTAAGACCAAAAGAGGCAAAAAGCGATGGAATGTTAGATAAAGAGAGAAAAAAAGACAGAGAGACGTAGAGGCAGACGAAGATGGAGAGTGAGAGCAACAGCAGTGTAGAAACCCCTCAGCATGTGTGCAGCCTCTATCCCATCGTGTGGTGGAGCAGGCTGCCTCTCACAGCCTATTCAAAGCGAGTGTGTGTGTGTGTGTGTGTGTGAGAGTTTCTTCACAGATGTCCTTGAACAGAACCCCCTCGGCTCTGCGGATCCCTGCTGCCACTGGAGAACATTTGACAAGCAGCAGGCTCTTGTTAGAGCGCTGTCAAATTAAAGGTGTGTGTGTGTAGGTCTGAAAAAAGTGTGTGCACGCGTGAATGTGTGTTTCAGAGGCTCTATTCAGAGCCCTGTCAAATTAAAACTACCAAACAAACTGTGTGTGTCACACAGACAGGCCAAGTCTTGTGTATGATGGCAGTGGTAGACCTGGGGCTGCTTTGTCGGTGTTTGTTTGTGGGCGAGTATCTGTGTATGAGTCTGTATGTGCGCTTGTGTGTGTGTGTGTGTGTGTGTGTGTGTGTGTGTGTGTGTGTGTGTGTGTGTGAAAAAACAGATTTTGTGGCATGCATCTTTTTTTTTCTACATGCATCTTTCACTTGTTTGCAATAAACAAATACACACACACATACACACTAGTGTTAGGGAAGACTAATGAGGTGTGTCTAAAAGTAAAGCACGAGTGTTACACACACACACATACTGAAGATTTATGTCTCCATTCGTTCACATGGTTTTACATGATTATCCGGGAGTAAAATCCAGAAATATGCCAAATTTACAATTACAAGCAATTATTACTTTAACCATTAACAAATCCTTTGTGTTACACTAAATTATAATTGTATGTTACTATAATTAACTGAATTTATTTATGCTTTTCACTAATAAAAAACAAAACATTTTGTACCTTCATGCCTAAAAATGTATCAAAGCAGGAAGACAACACATTTTCTGAAGATCCACTGAGGTGGCTGAAATAATATATAATATATGTGATGAACATGAGATGATAAATGATTATTAAATATAAAGGAAAGCCGGAGGTCTCCCGATGCTACAGTAGTGTCTATGGGAAAGACACAGATGTAAATGTATGTAACATTTATGTCGGTATACTGAATCATTTACAGAGAATCCCACTGTGCGTGCGTGTGCATGTATTTGTTCATGCTGTTTTGTACAGACACCGTGACACAAAAATTGTCACACAAAACGAAAAACGAGGAAAGTCATCCAAAGTGAAGGCCAAGGTTTCTAATGGTAGTGAAATGAGATTATGGTTTAGATAGGCAGTGGTCCCCAACCTCAGGGGGCACAAAGCAACACGAGAAAAAAAAAGAGGGGCCACAAGACGATTAAAACAAGAGCAAATCTTCTTCCACTATATAAAACGTTTAGATTTCCCCAGACTACATAGATAGATAGATAGATAGATGGATGGATGGATGGATGGATGGATGGATAGATTTGGAGTAGTATTACCAGTTCTGTATGTGTGTATTTTTGGCTACCTAAGTGTGTCAGTGAGGGCATATTGTAGTGCTCGTACACTACAGAGGCTGTGTTAATATTTTAACTTTGCCTCCATTAGCGAAATGTTATGATTTATGCAGTTGCTGGCAGACTAATATCTTTAGAAGTTTTTTTTTTCTTTATCTTGTAACTGAGAAGCAGATTCATCTTGAAGAGTGATGAGGGGAGGTTGCTCTCTATGCAAAACGCATTAAAGCTAAATGAGGAGTCTATTACTCAAATCTGGCTGATAATCCGTTAGCTAAAGACCCCTGGCCGCTAACTAAGCAGATTAAGATATGTCATTGCCACCGCGACCAGGTTGATAAAAGTACACTACTTATGGAGTCACACACACACACACACACACACACACACACACACACACACACACACACACACACACACACACACACACACACACACAGCCATGTAGCAGTACACACACAACATTTCACACCCCCATCACTTATCTACATACAGTGCCTCCTTGCCAGCTCACTTCATAGAATTAATTCTCTCGTCTCCGCCCACTCTGTTGTGCTTGTGTGTGTGTGTGTGTGCGTGTTTGTAGGAGAGGAATAGGGGGACTCATGAAGAGCCCAAGTTTGTATGGATGAGGAAAATTCATCATGCCTTGATTAAGATTTTATTTCCCTTTCTCAGTGTCTCTTGCTCCTGTGGTGATAATTACAAATAATTCATTTGGTTTTATTCAATTGGTTCATTGACTGATATTCTTCACACAGAGTCCTGAAAATACAAGATACACAATTTGTGTAGTTTCTTGTGAAGCCTTGTTAGCCTTTCTTGTAAATGACTAAATATTAGGTGACTCTATGGAACGTTTGGCAGCTTTTGTGAATGTGAATGACCATTATGCCCTTTTCTTTTTAAATCATCCACTATAAGCATCCACTATGCATGTCCATTGTGAATCAGTTATGCTACGGTATGAAGCCATGGGCAGACGCCAGTGTCCACAAGACTCCAAACCTTGGAGCAGGTTGACCTATGCTGGGCCTGTCTTGTTTCCAGCGACCGTTCGTTGCCAATTAATGGACTCAAGCCCATTCTCCAGTGCTGAGTGCAACACAAACCACATGCATTAAACATGACCATAGCTTCTTCTGCTGGCCAACACAGGAAGACTGAAAGACAGAGAGAGGCAACTGTTTTTCTTTTCTTTTTATAGAAAGGTTACAAGATTGTGAACATAACATCACACTGTCTCCTGAAAATGCAAATCCGATGATGATTATGTAGCAAATGCAATCATGTAATAATGATGTTCTGATATAATGTATTTTTTATGAATGGAGGCCTACATTTACTAGCAGAAAGTGGTTTGGCTGCAGATTCCTGTGTGTTGTTAGGTTAAGGATAGAAAGATTTGGGATTAGTGAATTAAAGTCTACTTTTTTAGTAGTGCAGTTTTTTTCTCTGTTAAGCCAGACCACAGTCTCTCCCTAACCTTAACCCAATGCCACGAGTCCTTGAATTCAACCAAATAAATTATAATAATGCTGTAGTGAGTAAAAGAATGCGAGAATGGTGGCGCAGTAGGTAGGTCAAGAACCCCAGGGTAGTGGTTTGTGTCCCAGCCCCTCCCTAGTAAATCAAATATGTGGAGGGAGATGAGCCAAAAGAAACTTACATACTGTAGTGAGTCAAACTGGATGTTGTACTGTAGATCGTTTATTTTGGCAGAAAACAATTGTTTGTTGTCTGTGTATTTATGATATGCATTTAAAAAAAAAATCTGAGACCAACTTACAAAGCATTTAGTGCTAAAAGCAGGATGTCTTCCCATCTTTACACATCGCAACAATAGTATTTAGATTAGCTGGTATGAAAACATTCAAGGTGTGAGTAAGGCCCTTCAAAAGATTGGACTTGCCCTTTAAGACTCAAAGTGTCCTTGATGGCCACCATCACACATGCACACACAAACTGGAAAACACACACACACGCACACACACACACACACTGTAACGCACGTTAATGCATAAATTGCCATTATGTGAGCTGCCGCCGGTGGCAGAAGCGCCCCCACCAAGATCACCTCAGCTGACAAAAGTTAATTTGCACTAATGATGTTTTACTCCTCTCATTACCTTAAATCATCTCCTTCCCCTCCCTCCCTTCGCTGCAGAGAGGGAGAGATGCAAATAGAAAGGTCTAGAAAGTGAACCACACAGGGAGAGAGAGAGAGAGAGAGAGAGAGAGAGAGAGAGAGAGAGAGAGAGAGAGAGAGAGAAAACCAAAGCAGAATAAGTCAGACACAGCAAGATGCACAGTGGCTGAGAGAACGGTCAGCAGTTTGTAATTGTTATTGTTCTGGATGAAGTTGATGTCCATGTGAGCTGCTCTATACAGCTCTCTCTCTCTCTCTCTGCTTGCTGTTGAATATTTAACACCATCGTATAATTATCAAAGCTACTCGAGTTAATTTTTGATGGAAGGCATGTGCACTCTCAAGTGTTTTTACTGTACAGCCCGCCGCAGCCTTGTATTTATGTTGTAGGCTTAAGTGGTGGACTTTGTAATGATAACAGAGTCTGAGCTTAACAAGTGCAGAGTGTTTAATGTGCAAATGAGTTTTTTTTATAATGCAACTTTGAGTATTATAGTTTTATGACTGGAATAATGTAATGAGTGCTTTGTTTTGCTAAACTTCTTCTGTCTCGTCAAATGCTGTTCCTGCTCTAGCCTGCGTTGGAGACTCGTGACACTGAACACCGAAACCACGGGCGCATTAAGGGGGCTGCCTGTCGAAAAAAATTTCCCCAAGGAGATTAATAAAGTACCAGTTATTATTATTACTAACTGTCCTGATGCAAAGAAGAGAACAAGAAAGGCTTGTAAAGTTACTGTGACTGACTTGGTGGCATGTGAGCCACCTTGCTAGAGTACTAGCAAGAACACTTCTTTATATTTCTGAGATAAAGACGCTTAAACACTGTCAGTAACTACAACAGAAATAATCCTCTAGAATCTATCAAACTGAATATGGTGTACATTATATCTTCCTCTAAAGCAAATAAATTGCTTAAAGGAAAGTAGAAGTAGTTTTCCCCCAGACAACGTGCTCCCCAATGACATCACAATTCAAATAGTTCTCAGTATGAAATAGAAAGTTTGCCAATATTGATATGGATATTGAGAAGCGTCTAGGATCACAGGAGTCACATATGTAAACTGTGCAGTTCCTCACTTTTATTATAAAGCATCGCTCTGCAGAGTTTGCAGGCAGTGTTCTCCAGACAAAGTTATGTGCCACTGACCCTTCCCTCACATCAACTCTGAAACCTCGCAGTCATTAGCAGCCGATTGATGAGGGAAATGGTATTAGTCTGAAAACATTTGCAGCTCATCCAGAGAAGGGGCCATTTTTACAATTGGTTTAGGGGGTTATGAATGTGCGCATGTTCTGTTTGAAATAGGCAATGTTCATTTTTTATCTGTAATTGTTTCTGGAGGAGGCTTTTAGTGAGAGATGAGTTAAGATTCTATTAGAACCCACCGCTCGCCTTCTTTCTTTGTCTTTCTTTCTATCTTTATTTCTTTCTTCTTTTAGAGATACAGAACTTTAGCTTACGCTATCAAGGGTAAAGTTGATGAAGTTTGGAGGTGACTCTTATCACTCCAAAATGACACGCAAGATAAAAATGTGTAGTTAGTAGGTGGTCTTCGCTTAGATAGGAAAGTATGTTGCCTTTACGTACAAAAATAAAGAGTGATTGAACAGGATAAGTGTTGTCTTCTGTAACAGTTGTCGCTGTCTGACTGCTTTGATGGTGCTCACAGTGTGTAAGAGGCCTCGATGAGGTTATCTTTGTTGTCTGCACAGATCAGTTTCATCTCAATCATCATCCTGTTAGTGGACAGGAGCACGATGGATGTCAACGTGGATACAGCAAACCTTCGTTCAGCCAGTGACACAATCATGTATTCAGCACCAAACACACACACACACACACATACATATGTCCTAGCATGTTGCAGGGGGCATGTCATGTGAGTGATGATCAGTAGATATGAAGGGGTGAGGGAGCAGGAACTGGCTTGCGTGATGGATCAAAAAGTTACTTGACAGCCAAGCGAGGACTTCTGGTCTGACAGGAACATTTTATCAAACGGACAGCATAATATGTGTGTATGTGTGTGTCCATGTGAGAGTGTGAAAGAGAACAACCCCAAAGAGACAGTGTCCAGTATCTAGGATGAGATGTTTTCTTCACGTCAGGTCATTCTGTCTGTCCGTGTCTTAATCTTCATCACTTGTCTCTGAGTCTCTCTCACACATACTGTAGATAGATACAGTACATGAAAGTACAAATACACTGTATGTAAAAGAAATCTTCACTGTATCTCTAGTGGGAAATGAATATCTTTGAAGGAAAATATTCTTGTATTTGTCTTAATTCTGGTTTATAAAACACTAATAAAGTTAAGATATGATTTTGTTGAGCCATACGTGAACATCCTCCCTACAGCGCTGTCATTCTTTAACATTAGTCGTCATTCGTCGTGACTACTACAGCCGTGCTGACTGCAGCACAATCACATGATTTAGGGCATTTGCAGAAATTAGTGATGCAGTCATACGTCTAGAGTGGACAGTGCCTGTCAACTACTGTTTCTGAGGAAAGGAATCAATCTTGAAGCTTAACGCTGAAATTAACAGGGACCAAATTTAATTTCAGTTTCTAAAATATCAGGCAGATTTTACCTTCTGGTGAATATTTAATCCAAAGCTCCACAGCTAATAAAAGACTATTAGGTGAAATCGTGAGGTGATTGACTGTTATCAGTCAGCTAAAGTTATGCCTCAAAGAAAAGTGGTGGTACACGTCTTAACTTTAGTCATCTATAGGACTACAAGAACAAAACAAGTACACAGATATGTACTTAAAACTGGAAATTTCACATGAGTCACATCATCTTCCCTGTCATTCAAATAGATCCCTCAATCCTCATTCAGGTTTTGCTTTAATCAAATCCATTCCTTCATATTAAAAAAAGCACCAACATGATTGATCTGTGTGTTCCACAGCGAAACAAACGAGAGAAGGACAGGACACGCAACACGAAGCAAAGCAGGTGAAAGAAGGCTCACCATGTTGCAAGTGTGCAGCAACTGTGTAATATCACGCATCACTCCTTTTTGCAGACTGAAGACTTTCTTTGTACTTTTGAAGAAAACCGCGGCCCATCTCCGTGTATCCCCACTTACAGAGCCCTGCGGCCTTTGAGAGGGTATAGAAACACACGGACCAAACATAATAAAGGTAATTTACTGCCAAGGCAAATTCCATAGCTCTGGGCCTTCACCTCATGTTAAACAGCCTGCTGACCTTTAGCGTCTGATTTCATAAAGAGGGACACAATCCGATTAGGCCTGGACGGGAAAGGTCAAATGTACTGGCAGTTGTGGCGGGAATGTCGCCTGTAGCTGATTGGAGATGTACAGAATGACCACGGCTGTGTGGACTGCAGCCCTGTGCGTGCCTGAGTGTGAGTGTGCATTTGAGATGCTGTGTGTGTGTGGGTGTGTGTGTTGCAGAGGTGGGGGCAGCGACAGCAGTTAGCCTCCGTGGCCTCTGGAGCCGTCAGCAGAAAGGGCAGTATATCTGACATGGGTGGCATGCTCCCTTTTTTAGTCCCAGTGACCACACACACACACACACAAACACATACACACCCAGTGGCATGGCACCAGCTTTACCTGATAGCATCTTCAACTGAGCCTTGAAGTGTATCACAGTTTTATGTTGTGTGTGTGTGTGTGTGTGTGTGTGCGTGTGCGTGTTGAATTTGTTGCTTTCCTTTTTGATTTTTATTTAGGTAGTGGGTGGTGTAAATGTCACAGCACGTTCTGTAGATGGCGTTTTCAGGGACTGTTTGGTTCTCTGACAAGCTTTGTTTCCTAATGCTAACCAGCTTGTCCATGATAACACAAATCTCCCTTAAAAGTTTGTCTTTTCATTTAGAATTCCATTTGAAATGTCTTTTAACATGGCCACCATTACATTTCAATACCATTTTGTTACAAATTAATCAAATTTTCTTACTTTTAACATCATCTCTGTTAGCTATAATAACATTGTACTCATCAAAGTAAATGCTGATACTTGAGGACAGCATAAAACAACTGATTGTTCAAAAACCAAGAGGTCAGACAATAGAAACAGGTTGTATATAGTATATCCAGCAGATCTAAACTACTTTATTACAAGGTGAAACACAGTGAACACATGCAAAGTGTTGATAGTCCTTTTCAGCAGAAGTATGCAAGTGAAGGTACCAAAATTAAAAGTTGAACCAGAGGAGGAATTTTGCCATGTGTTAACTTTAAAGTTGCCTTATTTCCATGTGGTGTCTTCCTGTTGATGGTAGCCAGTGGTAGATTGGTCAGAGGTGGAGAGTGCATGAATCCTGTGACCTCAGTGTCTGGTAATCTAGTAATTGGTAAAGTAATGCAATTCATTTTTCAGTACTGTATGGCACAAGCAATTGTTGGCTTTTAAGAAGTTACTTTCCCATCATTGATTATTGCAGATGGTACTGTCAGCCAAACCTGCAACCTAAAGAAATACAGTATAGTACTAACTGAGGTGCTTTTAATATCAACTCACTGAGGATGAAAACAAGCAAAGAAACACTACTGAGCTTAACAGTATCAATTTTATACTTGTTTGTTTGCAAGCATTGTTTTTGTGGATGTGATTGTACATACATTCCTGTATATCTTAAGTGTGTGTGTATGTCATGTGGTAGGTAGTACAGGTAGTTTGTCTCCCCCGTGGATGGTCTCGGTAGCAGAGCTGTCGTCTGTTTTACAAGGTGCCCATTAAGGAGCTCACATGGATAATGCTGATTGCATGGGGCGCTGCCAGGATATGTGCAGTGTGTGTGTGTGTGCTTGGAGGATGCACACATTTAATGTGTGTGCTTGCCCATATAGTATCTATATGTATAGATCTAAGCGTGTGCATATTTGTGTGCAAATTGATCACAGGATACGTGAACAAATTTTCATGTCAGAGTGTGGGCGTGTGGTGCTTGTGTAAAGTTTTGGATGAATGCACAAGGTTGGTGTGTCTGTGCAAGTGTGTGTGTGTGTGTGCGCGTGTGTCATGGTTAATGTTGATTGTGTCGGGGCACAGCGAGGTGCTGCCAGTGCCGTGTCTGCTGAATGACGGAGATGATGTTAACAAGCACAGGGAGGCAGTCACCACCCCCCTGTTTACAATATGTGGGTGCTAAAGCTGTCGAGACCATAACTACCGCCAAGTGTGTGTGTGTGTGTGTGTGTGTGTGTGTATGTGTGTGCACTAATACCTCCTTTTCCTCCACTTCTTTGTTGTCACACTCCTCATCTCTGGATCGCTGCAGAGCGGCTTGCCTCGCACTCCAGCTGAGAGAGACGGAGAAAAAGAGAGACAGAGAGAGAGAGAGACCTTTCCGGTTAAGTAGCCCAAAAGCCTACACGTATGAGGAATAGACAAATAACAAGAAACAAATGAGCACATGTGTACAGTGGCAATGATAATTAGAGCTAAGAATGTGTGTGTTGTCTGTGTATCTAGGAAACCAGACGTGTCTGAGCTATAGGGAGATAATGATTTTTATATACATGAAAATAACTAATGATGAGTTTTTGCAATTTATTCTATATCACCTTTCTATTTTTACATCTGCATGTGGTACACATGTGGATTCAACAGTAAGCATGGTGGTTGTGCACTTGTCAACCGTCAGAATAGAGTTCTTAGGCTCCAATATGGAGGCCCAAGGACTTTCTGTTCCTCCAGTTTTGTTGTTTTGGTGGTGTTTCAACTACCTGTAAATTGCACAATTGCAATATTACTAAAGCAAAGAAACACTTGAAACAGAATCTTTGAACACATTTGTGAAAGTCTAGCTATTACAACTTCCCCACTTTCATTTAGCAAAATATTAGCATAATGGCCTACAACTTGAGTCACTCACTGTTCTGGCTCATGTTTGAGCTTTTTGGAATTCAATGGTTGTTACTTAGAGTCAAACAGCAAGATACAAGGACCTTAATGGGCCAAGTTAAAAGCTTGGCTCTTGTAGTGCACCAGAAGTTAAAAGCTTACACAGAGTTATCATAATAGGCCATGCTCAACGTCAGCCAAGTCGTCTTTTTGAAGCGGGCCTAATTTCCCATGATGATGATGATGATCGGCCGGACAACATGCTCAGAAACAATTAGCGCTGGTCGCTGAAGTGGACACTTTCCCCTAGTCAGGCACCAAGGGCCAGGGCATAAATAAGTCCCCTTGTCAGCCATTGCCAAGCGACAGCTAATGACTCTCATTAATATGCAAAATAGCAGCCATTTTTCTCCCTTTCTGTGTATGTGTGCGTGTGTGTGTGTGTGTCGCTTCTCATTTTGTGCACTTGGTCCGTCCAGCGCAAAGTGACCAGCTCAAGAAAATTTCTAATTGCAAGTCAATTATGTCATTGAGCCCGTTTACATGTTCATTTGTATGCAAATTTGGAGACTGGTGGGAGAGGAGACGGGTGCTGGCGTCAGACAACATTTACGGCAGAAGCCCTTAGTGTACGATGACCCATACACAGAGCGGCCACAGTCTGCCATAATGACATGATTCATCAATGTTTTGTGTGCGGGTCTTTTGGCCATGTAGTGGGCGGTCTACGGTAGTGAAAATGTTAAAATGAAAAACTAACTAAATAAAAAAAGAATAAATAAAAGATAATGAAAATAATGGTTGCAGCCTTAGAGCTCTTATGGATAATCCAACCTGTGCACAGTTGTCTGTGTGTTAATTACTTAACACAAAAAAAATTTAACCAACCATTTGGAACAGCTTTACAATGCTGGATTAAAACTAGATTTTGACACAGTCTCTTTATAAGACCAGGACCACGAGATGGAGGAGCCATCAAAGATGATATTGTACTTATTGAGTAGATCCAAAACGTCTCAATCTGGACATTCGCCTGCTTTACAGTCTTGTGATTCAACCACAGATGTTACA
This sequence comes from Ctenopoma multispine, assembly GCA_034779795.1. Taxonomy (NCBI): domain Eukaryota; kingdom Metazoa; phylum Chordata; class Actinopteri; order Anabantiformes; family Anabantidae; genus Ctenopoma; species Ctenopoma multispine. Next base: position 3,753,071 of record JAUYWH010000009.1, on the reverse strand, counting down.
CTTCAAATTAAAACAAATTTTTTTTATTTAAATGCTCTTCTATGCCATAAGATTATGTAAAGTGATATTTCAGTTAGTATTTCCTATATATGATGAGTGCATTGTAATATTTGATATTATATAATATTAATACTGATGATATTAGTGCATGATGCTGCCAATTTAAAGTATTACAAAACATTTCTTCAACAGTGAACCCCAAAAACAGAGATTTAATTTGCAATCCTAAAGTTTCTCTAGTTCCTATTTATTGCAAGCTTTGGCCTCATGGTGTAGAACGCAGAGCTTATCATTTCATCAAGCTATCATCTTGAAGATATATACTTGTGGTTTAGCAGAGTGGGCCAGTCCCAGTAAATCATTTCCAGATCCATCATCCTGCAGTGATCTGATCTGATCCGCTCTGCTGTTGATTAGACGCTTATTGGAGCGAGGAGCTAAGACATCAATATGAAGAGAGGGAGGACAACAGGAGGACAGGGAAAAGAAGAAGAAGAAAGAAGGTAAGTTTAGGATACACGAGGGGGAGCAGGAGGATGGTGATAGAGGGAGTAAAGAAAAGGGTGACACTCTTTAGTGGATAAGGCATTTTTTCTTCATCAGTACCTGTATGCTTTCTATGCAAACATGTCTACCTATGTCCTATCTGTTCGTGTGTGGAAGTCCAGCGCCTCTGCTTCATCAATAGCAGTAGAATATCCCGGTGACATTGAGCAGTCATTACAGCAGCCATCAGCAGTTAATGAACGGATGGAGTCTACAGCTTTCCCACTAAATTCATTATCACTGTATTGGAGTTGACAGTGCAGATTAATAATTGGTTTGTCACACAGATATTTTGGATGATTAATATGAGTATTGATTAAGGAGAGGAGTGTGTATGTTGATAGGGGTGATATGAAGAAAAGTGCGTACACCGGCAGTGGGCTGCAGGAAGTCAGTTGCTGGCTGGAAAAGAGACTGATCAGAGCAGTGGTAAGAAAATCACTGCAAGCCAACTTAATCAAAGTTGTGGTTTGTGTCCTAGCATTGATCACCCCATTTAATTCTCTTACTAGCTCTGTGAATTTGTAAAGCATAGCAAAAATGTTTTTTGCAATCACTTTTTATTGAATACAGCATTAAATAGATTTTAATTTGAACATGGTTAGAACATATGTTCATTTGGGTCCTGTTGTAAATTTACACTAAACACAAGCTGTATTTATTGTATTTAAGTCTACATACTGGTGTTGCCAAGATAATGTGGGCACATCACATTAAATCCCGACATCAGTGGTCCAGAGAAGCAGCAGTTTCATGCCATTTTCTCCCTTGTTGAAATATTGTGGATACTGTCTTCTTCTCATTGTGTGGCAAGCCCAGTGTTTGCTATCAGAGTCAAATAATGTGACACAGATGCGCATTACACATTACGGTGTTTATTCAGATTAACATGAGCATTGCGTCAAAGGAAAATACAGCGTCGTCTGCAAAAAAGTTGAACCTAGCTTAACTTTAGAAGCACAAATGTACAAATGTGTGTTTTCTTATAAAGTGTTATGTTCATAACTGATGCTTGTGTAATTTGAGGAGCCAACAACAATTATGTAATTATAAAAAATTGCAGCTAAACAAAGCCTTCACTCTAAAAGGAAAATATCAAAAACAAATGGTATAGCAGTGTAGTTGTGAGCTTTGTAGCCTCATGACAAGAAGGTCATGGGTTCAAATCAAGGCTCTCAGCTTGTTTAATTGGTATATGTTTGTCGTGCTTGCATGTTTTTGCCCATGTGGCATTAAGAAGGTGTAGATAATAGATGGTTGGGAAAACAAATTCCCTTATTATTATGTACTAATGTCAAAATTAAGAATCCAAAGGTACATAAACCACTGACAAATCCAGTACAAGCTGTTTGCGTTTCTCTTCTATACAGAACAACCGCATTGGTTCTCCTGCCTCATATAGCTCTCAGAGGAGACATCTTTATTTGGCATCTTGCTGTCTATCTGCTCAGCTCAGATTCATTACTATTGATCAGCCATGTACTGGATATATAGATCTACCAAGTATATAGATAAGCCATTTATTATGGCTGATCTTATATAGATGTATAGATTCATCATGGGAGCGTATAGATCGACTGCCGACAGGTTTACAGCACATTATTTGCCTCTTGACTCAAATGCGCAGCACTTTACATTTTCTTCTTGTGTTCTGACAACAGGTACTAGACAAGGAACAGACAGGAGAAACCACTTTAGAACAGTAATCTGTTTTGTATTGTTAATATATCTACTACAAGGTACAAAATATAGTATATACAAGTTTGCTTTTCAGCTTAAAATACTGATTATAGATAAAACAAAATGATATGTTTTTCTTTTCATTTTAAAGTTATCTCTTATACAGAATCTACGTCACTTTGAAAGTAGATATGTTAAAAATATCAAGATAACAAAATAAAAAAGGTATAATGCATTCATACAATTCTAGATGTTTGAATAGGTGGATATAAAAACCAAAATATCTTTATCACAGGGGATTGCTCTTTCAGAATTGGACTTAAAATTGTCACATTATCAGTGCTGAATGCTTCTTAGTTACAATTGTGGATTGAAGTTATCTTTATCTTTTCTGTGAGGGAGGATTAAAATAAGATCCACTATAGAGTTATCACCATATTCACCATCCCCTCCCCTGAAACACCTACAAACATTATTCTATCAACAATGCCCCCACTACTTCTCCTCTTTAATTTACACACACACAAAACATGTTACCGTGATACATCCATCCAGACGTCACTGACCACCCGTTGTCATCATGTGGAGATGATAAAGTGACGCTGGGCTTCGTTTCAACAGAGAGGGAGAGGAGGCCTCCCTCTCGGATTAAAGAAAGCCTCAGTTTCCGCAGGGACAATAGGGAGAAATTACCATATGAATATGACCACGGCACCCCTGCCTCTTAAGACCATCAATCTCCCCACGCCGAGTGCCACAGCGTCAGATAACCCCCTGGATATCCCCTCTTAACCTCAATTTCTCAGGATGTATTAAGAGATGGTCGCCAGAGAGAGGAGAGGGAGCTGGGAATGAAGAAGGGGGCTTGGTGTTGGACTGCCATTTTTCTCTGAACACCCACCATCCCATCCCGAAAGAAGTTATAACGCAATTAATCTTGTCCCAGAGGGAAAAAAAATGGCAGCTAAGTGAATTTTACATGAAGATCCTCCCTCTACATACCCTCCTTTCTCCTTTATCACAGCATTTATCAGTCAGGAGAGTTGTGTAATGAAGGGGGTGGGACTATCTGTTGTACATCTGTAGATACATTCAAACTTTCAGAGGTGCAGAGACCAGTGATAAAATGTTAGCACTAAGTCTGCTGCATCTTTATCTCCTGAGAATTACATTCCTATGAAACTAAACTGCAACCACAATTACATTTTTGTAGTAGTATTAGTAATGTGATCATATAATAATTATATTGTGATGCAACATTTTATTAAATGTTTAATTGTCACTACAACACTAATACAACAGAAACATATTTGTGATTGCAGTTTAGTTATAGAATTTAAAGCTGCATCATTGGAGTAAGTACTAAAGGCAACGCTCATCATCATGTGTCAAATCATCAGCTTATAAAGTTGTTATGAATAACATGCTAATAATTTTCCATCTACAAGTCCAGGAAAGAAAGAGATGTTTTATGTCTGTTGACCTGACAAATGAAAGTCCAATATATAACCAATTCATGAAGGACTTATCATTCTCTTAAACAACTAGTTTCAGTTCCACTAGTTGCTAACTTTAGCTGTTTGCCTTTTGGCACTTTTTTTCCGGTCTTGTGTGTTGGGCGTGTAGAGACACAGACACAGTGTGTGAACGAAACACCCTTGTTGCGTGTGGGATTGACCCAACTGCGGAGTGAG
>JAUYWH010000009.1:3719935-3739706 GCA_034779795.1 Ctenopoma multispine | reverse complement strand
ACTGTTGCCTCACGTGCTTGCTCAAGTGGGACTGTTGGGTTTTCTGCATTATTTTGTATATATTATATAATGTGTAAGGTCTTAAACCTTACACTGTAAAGTGCCCTGAGATGACCTTTGTTGTGAATTGGCGCTATATAAATAAAGTTGAATTGAATTGAATTGAATTAATAGTTTGTGCGATTAATTGTGTTGTTCTATTAGTTAAATTTTGCATGGAAAGCATTTTACAGCTTTTAATTCACCCATTCACATACACTCAGACACTGATCATGCTGGAGCTGCCATGCAGGGCGCTGGTCTGACCCACCAGAAGTAACTCGGGGTTCAGCGTCTTGTTCAAGGATAATTTGACATATGGACAGGGAGAGACCTCAATGAACCTCTGAACCTCTACCACACATTTGTCTGTATTAAATATAGCCTATATCTATGTTCAAATATGAAAACTGTACTAGGGACTAGGGACTGCATAGTATTCCTTTTTGCTATGTGTTTCATTCTCTGAGTCAACCTCCAGGCTAGCGATGCATTTTATTTAATCTCAACCAACTTCCAAATCTGCTTATTGGATTCAAATCCCTTATGGAGTCTTTTGAAGTAGTTTATTTGTTGGGTAAAAGCGATGAATGGTTTCACTGTCTTGTTTTTTTTATATATTGTTGGTTTGTATGTAAAATAGTGCATAGATTTCAGCAAAGACAGCTAGTTCGGGTTTGTTTATGGCACCTGACATAATGTCTTCAAACTCAAGCAACAGTGATTAGTTTATGTTCAAACAGTACACCTTTAAACCAAAGACGCCCCTGGATATACCTAGCTGGAGGCTTGAAAAACGTCTTTCTTTGTCTCTCCGTGTCTGTGTGCCTCTCTGTTGTAGTTGGTCAGTCTTTCCTGTCTCTCCCTCTCATCTCGTTTCCTCTGAGGAGTGCTAGTGAGCGGCAGTGGGATCATAGAGCCATCAAAGGTTGCCAGCTGTAGGAAATGTCTTAATTTGCAGAGTGCTGGTCTGACACCTGAGCTCCAGGCTTTTGTGTGTATGACTGTCTGTGCCTGCTTGCATGTGTGTATATGCATGCCCGTGTGTTTTAGTGTGTGCGTGTGTGTGTGTGTGTGAGACTGATTTCAGTCAGCCAGCTCCCCAGCAGGTTCGCCTTTAAATTGTCTCTGTGTGTTTTATAGCGCTGTGCGTGTGTGTGGCTGTGGGCCTGTGCCCCATCCATCAGTGTTAAGATGGCACATTACTGTTAATGAATGATATTTGTGTTCAGCGTGTATGTCAGGAGGGAGGACTGGAGAAGCAAAACAAGCCCTCTCAAATCACCTCACCTCCAGCATCCTCATTTTCTTTGTCAGTTTCTTGCCTGTTTTGCATTTTAGGAATATGTTCTACTGATTCTTTGGCTAACTTATTTGAGCTGTTGTACCTAAACAGCAAATGTTCTTTTCAACTTAAATAACAAGTTTACGTGGTTGCTCATGTCGATTTTCATTCACCACTGGATCATTAAGATTTACCTAATGTTTTAGCACTCACTCATTCAATCATTCAACCATTTAATTTAATATTTTCTGAAGCATACCAGATGATTTGATTGATTTCATGCATCCATGTAGCCACTGTGTATGTGTAAAACTGTACTGTAGATATGTTCTAGAGTCACATGAAACCGTTTTGCATTCAAGTATGCTCTGAAATCTAACATCTAAAGTTAGTATGTAATTTAGAAAGGTATACATCTGTGTGATCGGGCCTCACAGTTCACTCTGCATACCAAGCACACAAGCCATAAATTAAAGTGGAATTAGTGGAGTGAATATTAGGACAGTATAAAATAATTTATAAAGCTTTGAGTGTGAGTGTGTCACGAGCATACTTTGTACAAATAAACAATAGTTGACAGATGGTGGAAGACTCGAACCACCTGGATTCTCTTAGAGCTGGCCCTCCCTTTGGTGAGGAAAGTGACCAGGAATTCAATGGTCAGTGTGACAGGGCTTCAGAAGTCCTCTTCAGAAACCTGCTGGAAAGACGACGATCTCAGTAACAGTCAGGCCTTTATGTTAGAGTTGTTAGACAAAATCCACTTTGAGCAAACACCAAGGCCCCTTGGCCCCTTGTTGTTACTGCTAAGGACACTGAGAGCATTAGGAAAAAGATTCTCAGATCTGGTGAGACAAAAACTGTACTCTCTGCTAATATTGTCTCCTCAGTGAACGATAGTGGTGGGGTCATACCATGGGGGTGCATCTTAGCTGTAGAGACTGGGAGACTGGTCAGAATTGAAGGATGAGTCAAGTCAAAAACAGAGAAGTCCTTGAAGATAACCTGCTCCAGGGCGACCTGAGACTGGGGCTGTTTATCTTTCAGCATGACAATGATCTGAAGCACACAATCAAGTCAAAGCTTGAGTGGCTTCAGGACAAATCTCTGACTGTCCTTGAATGGCCCATCCAAAGCCCACACTTAAACCACTTAGAACATCTGTGGAGAGACCTGAAGATAGCAATTCATATGTCGCCTCTTCACATCTTCATCCTACACTAACCTATCCTCCAGTCCCTCCTTCCTTCTATTCCTTCACCGACTCTTTTCTCGTAGGTGAACCTGCAGAAATTTCATTACTGGTTTTCCTCTCTCCTCTACACACCTCCACCCTGCCTGTCATTCCCTGTACAGCTCTCCATAATGCTCCACAGGCAGTGGAATAAGTGGTGCAGGCCTTTACAGAGGGACGTTTAACAGAGCTCAGTGTGGTATGAAATGTGAAGTATGAGATTAGTGGCGGTAGAACTTGTGTTTGAATTGCAGAATCATATAATGCTGCTATATGATACAGCTGGTTGATATTAGTGAAGCTTGCAGGTATAGATGTAACTATAACTTCTTGTGCTCTGAGTCACTCACAGCAATGAGTGGGTTTTATAAAGATAACATAATCACATACTGGTGCCATTAGAGAAATGATTTTCAGAGGTCAGACGTGGAGCTGGTATGAAATCAGTGTCCGAAGCTTAGAGAAATAAAAGCTACCTTAGAAAAGATGATCTGGTACTGTGAGATGTCAGTCTGTTGCAAACTATGGTTTAGTTAGACTAAAGTATATATTATTTTCACATCTCATTATCAACCGCTTACTGTACTGTAGCACAGTGGCGGGATGGAGCTTCCTGGAAGAGACGAGTGTGTCCCTCTCAAAGGATTTAGCTCCAACAGACACATGAACATTTGTACCATTTTACAATAAATTATCAAAATTGCACGGAATACGGTGTCAACCATCAGCTAGCGTGAAGGGAGGGGAAAGTGGAGACATCAGGTGTCAGGACACCAGCGGGAGTCTTACTGTGCAGAAGAAGCTCATAATCCACCGCTCACAAATTGTTATAAGGTTGAGTGCTGATGCAAGCAGGAGCTGTGTGAGTTTATGAGTGAGATGGGGAAAGGGAGATGTCTCAAACCAGGTGTCAGTAATATGCATAACAAGCTATGTGAGGTTCCTGTTGTCCACAATGCTGCATTTAGGTCTTTTTACGCTGATTAGGCATTTTCAGATGTAATTTTAAAGACTTTTATGTTATAATGTACAGCAGTAGACACAGGCAACATGGATGGATGATGGATGGATGAATAGACATGTTTTCCCAGTGTCAGGCAGGGTGACAGCGTTCTGTCACACAGACCCCCAGCAGATGTCACTCACTCATTAGCGAATGACGTGTGAGAGCAGCCAGCGACAAGCAGCAGTCAGGGGGCCTTGACAGAAGAGTCAGAGCATGTAGTGAACACATTGCCTCCCAGTCTCACTGATGATATTAAGAATATCTTACCTATATTCAATTAAACTCCTGTTTGCCATTATTTAATAAATGGTTCAGTAACCAAACACTTAATAATAAGCCAATGGAAACTTGCCTTGCCTCTTCATTGCCCTCTGTAGAATGTAACCAACCCCCTTTATGAGAAAACTACTTAATCATATTTCTTTTTTACTGGCTGCAGAGAAAGAAAGGAAAACGGCTGACAACGGGAGGAAGTGACAGACGGTCGATGTCGTCAACTGAGCCCGTGTCATTGTCTGGAATTGACACATGGGATGTGCTGTTTGAGTCACAGCACAACCTCTAGTTAACCCTGATGTCCGCGTCCTGCTCTGTCTGCCCGTGTTTACGAGCTTCACCTTGACCAGCATCAAAACAGTGGACGAATGTGTCAAAGAGGAAGCTGGAGTTAGCTCACCGTGATGATATTTCCTATGAGTGTAGCGAGCTGTTAACAAGCTGAATGGGGAGGCTGAATAGAGCTGAGGAAAACAGGGACAAGCAGTGGGTGGGGAATGAGAGGAAATTAGGGAGAGGATGGCGAAGGGACAAGAGAAGGGCAGTAAAACAGAGGAGAGGGAGAATGGGAGGGGATGAAGAAGAGGTGGTGGCAGGGAATTGAGCGGAGAGAGTGGGTAATGGGTGAGGTGAGGGAGGGACATGCTGTTGTAAACATCCTGTAGTTCTTGGCCTGTGTTTGTCTTTGTCAGCATCAAGCAACTGGACCACAGAGCATCAACAAGAGAAGCCTGTGGATTGACTAACTGGAACCATGTCTGGCAAATATACTGCAGTGTGTTCTGTTAAAGACTGATCACAAATCTTAACCAAATCTGTTCCAGTCTGAGCCTACTGCTGTTTGACAGTCAGCAGATAAAATGTGTGGTGTTAGAGTTTTCTCCTTATTTGCTACTTGATATTCTCATGACCGTAAGTTTCGTTCTTCACCAGGAAATAACAAATCTGGTGAGCATACGGTACTGAAGTAATGTAGTAAATGTACTAACATGCAATGTCATGTTAGAAATGACACAATTTTAGACTTTTGGTTTACATGATGATGCTCTGCCCACTGTTGATCACCTGGGAGTGAATCAGTAGTTTTAGTTGTGTTCAGGGATTACCTAGCAGTGGAACTCCCTTTTCTCCCTTGCTTAAAGTTGTCACGTGGTGTTTTCTTGTAAACATGCAAAAGTTATGTTTACAGGGTTACTCACCAACATTATTAACATTGTGTGTATCTTTGTCATCATTCATCAGAAAACATTTGCTATGCAGATTTCTAGCAGACTTCTTGTTTATGTTAGTGCAATACTCTCTTTCCTGGGCTTTTTTTACCACCAACTTAATCAAAGAAATAACTTGAAATCAGGAATCTTCAGAATCTTGAGTCAGGACTGTATATGATCTCTCTTGTGTGAGCTGCATGTAAGGTACCTCCTTATGTGTGTGCACAGGACAGTAATACATAGAAACACATTTTCATAGTACTATATACATGACAAGGTGTCCTGATATACATGACATTCTCAGTTTAACAGTCTTTTAAGATCTTTGTCTATAATTTAGATGACAAAACATAAGGATGTGCGTTCTGTACCGATATAAAGAGGGAAAGGTCGCACTTGTATTGTGGGGATGCGTATTTATTTGTGAGTTTGTGACTTCAGTTTTGTTTTTTGAGCTAGAATTCACGTGGACAAGCGAGCAGGAAGTAGCAGAGTAAGAAACAGGAAACAGGAAGTTATTAGCCAGGATGATCTGAACAGACTGGGCTGGGGAGTACATCAAGAGAACAACAACATACACACACTGCACCTGGCACTGTGCGTGTGTGTGCAAATGAGGAAGAGGAAGGCATTAAAGACAGAGGTCTAAGACCAGATTCTGCTGTTCTGAAATAATGACAACACTTACACCTGTGTGTGTGTGTGTGTGTGAGTTTGTGTGGATAAAAGAAGCCACTCACACTCTTTCTTTGCTGTGAATGTGCAGACAGCTGCAATATCACATTCATCACAACACAACACTTCCTGAAAACATCACAACACTCAGGTAAACTTCCAAAATAAAAGAACTAAAGGAAGCACCTGAGTAAATGAGAAAATGGGAGTGTGTTGAAAGTGCATTTTCCTGCCATCAATTACATGGTAGAACAAGTTCTCTATGGAGGTAAAATCAATAAATATTTTCTGTGTTCTGTTCAGTTCAGGAGGATGTAAAAGAAATAAAAAAATGCCATGATGATATTAGCTTGATGTAAATTGTTTATTTTCTTGCAAAATATGAGAGCACACACAGTTTGTTTTGTCATCATTTATTTTTTAAGTATCTAAGTAGACCAACGCTTTTGATTACGACAGCTGTGTTCTCATATGAACTCCGGAAAATATCTGCTAAATCAGACCCGGACATTGTCTAAAGTTGCCCTTTCACACATGTTATACACAATAGGAGGTTATGTACTTACTGGAAATACTGCTTTAGGCAAGGGGTTAACCTGGATATAGTGTGCAAGAGGCATGACATGGCACAAAAAGTACAATACAGAATCTCAGGGTTTTCTTTACAGCACATTAAAACAGCACCAGCCACAATGATTAGAAATGTGAGATTCTTAAAATGTTACAGTGATAGTTTGCATATTGCATTTAGTTTGTGTGCATATAAACCTATAAACAATGATTTCCATTAATGTTGAGCTATACATTAGTGTAAAGAACATTTTGTAGATAAATAATGCAATTACCAATAGAAATGTTAGCAGCCTGTCATTGCCTTGGTGCGTTCAGGGACAGTACAGTGTGTGTAGGTCGTTTTTAGAAACATTCATAGCCCAAAAGGCTGTAAGTGTGCAAATGTTTGTTGTTAATGCTTCAGTCAGTTAAAACATTTATTCAAACATTTTCGCCCACTGACACCCGCACTGTAGACTGTAAAGTAAACTGATTAAACATCACACTTGAGTCTGTTTACACTTCGGTATACTCTAAACGCATTTTATCATATGTGTTGACTCACAGTCTTAAAGGCCTGACTAGTTACTGACCACTGAACAACTCTGGCAGTGTTGTTACTTTACTCCTGTAAAGCCAGACAGTGAAATAATGCACACACACGCTGACAAGCTGGCTCAGTGGGCTCCTGGATGTTCTCCTTTCTTTAAGTAGAGCTCGATCAGGCAGGTGTTTCCCTTGATAGAGAGGTGGGGAAAGCTGGGTCAGAATGAACTGGCACACTGTATGTGTGTGTCTTGCAGAGCCATCTGCCAGCAGGCACCTGTGTCCTTTGGCTTGGCGTGTTGTTTATCTGCATGTTAGCTAGCTCCAGCTTCCTGTGGACACGTGTCTGTTTGACTGGATGACCTGACCACTTAGAACCAGGGGGATTCCAGGTTTTGAGGCTTAAAAAAATAGCAACTTTGCTATATAAGGCTGGCTTGAGTGGGAAACTTGTTACACAAATAACTGCTTATGCCACCACTGTTCATTGTGAGTGCAGGTTAGTATCAACCTGGAGCACTGACAAATAGCTGATGAGATTTTCCCTATGTGATGAACAATTATAATATTTACTTTTATTCAAGATATTCTTCGCAAATAAACACAAATGTGATGTTTTTTGAAACCTAAATACAATTAAAAAGCTATTTTTGTTTTAAACAAAATTACCTGATAGTTGCACAACTTGAACAGGTTGCTTTTGTAGTTTGCTTTGTCATTCACTCTTGGTAGCAGCATTACTGACCAAAACAGGGTTTGCCCATATAAAGTTGGAATTTTTGTGATAAACCTCAGATGAGCTTCTGCTGTTTTTTACTCCTGCACGAGGACAGGACACCAAAACGATCGAAACCCAGACCTTGAGAGTGGGTGTCATGGATAGTCCTCCTCTTTCCCTCTCTTCTTCTTCTTCTCTCTCTGTGCCTGTGCCATGCCTCCATCCATCCCCTCTAATCCTGATGGTGTTAATTGAAAGTCAGGAGAGGGCACTCTTGCGGTTTCATTATTAATTTAACACTCAGGGTAACTTAAAGTGCAATTTTCACCCACATGTGGAACAGAAAAATCAATGGCCACAACAGCAGCGAGCATCAAGGTTGATTACTGATGCATAGGGAGAGACGGTGAGAGACCAGCTACTTGAAGAGAAAGAGTGACGTGTGTGTGGTGTCTGGGTGGTTTTTTGCTAAGTGTTTCTGATGCATCGACCCTGTTTTGACACCTCTTTCTGTAACACAAAGCAGTGAGTAAACACAAAGACATTAACAGCTAATTAAAAATGACGCCTGGTGGCGGCGCGGGTGTGTTCCTGTACACATAAAAGTGCGGGTGTTTTCTCATTCACGTTTCTGTGGGGCAGGCATTCAGTTCATATCTGCATGCTTGTGCGTGCGCTCCTCCATATGTTTAATTGTGCACATTCATGACATGTGTCTTATTACCTCTAGCTGTGCACTGGGCTGCTCTGTGCTGAGGATGAAATGGGGGAAATAAAGGTATATTGCTCAGTAATGCAATCTGTCCTGCGAGTTGAGGGATGAGCAGGCTGCCCTTTGCGCTGAGCAGACTCACACATGATTTAGAGCAAGCAGATGGAAAATTCTAATATGTTAGCCTAACCCTGAATGGCTAAGAGCTAATTTATTTCAAACCCCTTGCAAGAATTACAGTTCCTTCATTTTCTTACCCCCCCCCCCCCCCCCCCCCCCGACTCTGTTCTTCCCGTCCTCTTCAGTCCCAAACATGAACGACCAAAGTGTTTCTGAGGGGAGGGGGTCTCTAAGATATACTGAGAGATGGAAGTTAAGTGTAAAACTAAAGTGTATTTAACCCGCAACACAGCAGCAGGTTGTAGAATTTATGCCTTCGTTGAGGTCAAAATTGAACTCCATTTACGGTGCAGCAATTAATTGAGAATGTGCCACTCTGAGGTGAGGTAAAAACACAGGAGAGAACGGATAAAATGACAATTTATAGTGAGAAGATTCTCTGCCAGCAGCATTACTCTCCTCATCCTCCCATGATGTATGCCTATACTTCATTTTATGCAATTTCAACTGCTTTGCATGTTAATTCGGTTATTCTAAATTATGACCAGGGTGGCACGCAGTATACTGAATTATTTCTTAATGAGGACCACTAAAAGCCCCCTCCCCTGTGATTTTCCTTTTTTTTTTTTTTTATCTGTTCATGTAAACCCCACACAAACATGCTTAGCCTGACATGGAAAATCCAGTGCACGCTTAGAGCCACAAACCCACACAAACACACTCAAAACCACAATTATCCTGTTAATTAAGACAACACACTCACATACATCCCAACTCTGTGTCCTCCCCCTCGTTTGCATCCGCCCCTAAGTGGACATGTCTGTCTTGATAAACACTTTATGCAGATCAGCTTGTACTTGTTTTCTCTGTCTTAAGAGAGGGAGTGAGGGTGAGAGAAAGAGAGAAATAATACCTCTCTAATTGACCCATTTGGCTGCTTCTCTGCCCACAGGAGGGGGCCTCGGCTTTTAATGTTTGATCGGCCTAATTTGCCCAACACATCATTAGTGGCCATCTTCAGCCCTGACTCTTAATAACCTCTTTATGAGGCGAATGGATGCCGTTAAAAGTCTTTGTCTCTCTCATCTCTCTCATCCCTCTCCCCGGGTCCCAGACCCTCCTTGTCCTCCTAATTAAGTCAGATGTTTCAAAATATGGTAATGGGGCCTGGACCTGTTTGAATTGAATAAGCAAGCGTCTCCTGGACTCTTCAGCCATTTACATAATTTCATTATCAGGTAAAACACACTAATTGTTGAGTGTGGGGTGTTTGTACGAGCGAGTGCGTACACAGGGCGAGCCTGCGGTTCCTTGGCAGGAACGCAGCACTAATTCCAAAGCGAGTGGCAGCGCTCCAGAGCCGTGGTGTGTAAAAGCAACAAGCCATTTACACAGACGCTAATAGATTCCTGAGCGCCGGCCTGTCCATTCCAACAGAGCAAGGCAACATTTTCAGAGCAAAGCTGCTGTTTTATTACATATTGTATCCTAATAATAGGTCAGTGCTTCCAATCTAATATGCAGGCAGCAAGCCACTTACTCCCATTCATTCAGCATTAGCCCAGGCTTCATATGCTGTTTGTGAAGCAATTAGCAAAGAAACAAACCCATCAGCTGCTGACTGAACTGCTTCTTTCCTTACGTCAAGAGTCAAAGGCATCGCATCAGATCTGTCAGTATACGTGAAATGTACAATCCTGAAAGAGCCACTTGGCAGCATTTGCATGTGGGATCACTTGGGTCTCATTGTTTGAGTTGACAGAGTGGTAGAAACCCTTCAAGCTTGATTCTTCCTGTCTTGCCTAGAAACCCATATTGAGTACACTCGCCGTGATCTTAATCAGCAGTCCCTGAAAGGACAAAAATAACTGTGCACTGTATTGACAGAACTGTTTCCTACATCTTCATAGTAAAGAGAAAAAGCAACTAGTAATGATGGTGTTCCTACATGTAAAGTCTGTCTGCTTGTATAAGTCAGGATCAGGAGTGAAACTTTGTTGATAAAAGCAAGAACTTCTAACACTGTATATTTTATGTTGTTTGCATGCTGTCTGGTCAGACGCCAGCTAATGACAACATGTTGACATCCTGCTTGTTTCTGTGTGTGTGTGTGTGTGAACCATGTACTTCCTTTGTCGTGCCTCCTGCAGTGTTTTTGTCCAGATCACACACAGCTGTGAGCGTCTCTCCCTGTATCACGCTGCCAGACTTCCCTCACACACAAAATAACAGAATTCTGGTTGTTTTAAGACTCAGCTGATGATTACTGACACAGACCCGCCAGGACACAGCTGTGCAGAGAGGAATGACGACGACACATACAACTTTCCACACAGAACAATGACAAAGGTTGGGCTTTGAATTGCACCTTGTGCAACGTCAAGCGCTTTTTGCTTCGCCATTGTTTATGTAAAAAAACATTTTGTAGTGATTTTCCCATGTTTTTCTGTGAATGCACATGTAAGCACATGCATATACATTAATATAATACACAAATCCCCTCCCCCTTCTTAAATCATTATTTACCCAGTCTGTACATGTCTCCACATTAGATGAGATGCCAAACACTGATCTTTTTCCCTCCAGCAGCGTCCGTGCCTCATTCCACTGCTTGACAGTGTGTTTGTTTAAGGTGTGTGTCTACATAGCTATCAGAGCCCAGGAATAGAAGCCCACTCTCTTACCTCTGTGTCTGCTGTTTGCCATTTACACTACAATAGTTATTAATTATCAGGTGGGATGAGACATGAACCTGTCGGTGTGTGTACCCCACCTCTTTCTCAATCTCAGCTGGGTAAGAGGGCAGTAAGAAGGCAAAAAATGGATGGATGGATGAGACTGAGCATTAGGGTGACAGACAGCTATAGAGTATCCACATAGTGAAAATATGTAATTTGGTCTGGTTAAAGGTTGTGCTTGTTCTTAAACCAATGATGGTAGTTTGGATTCTTTTACAAGTTTTTTTACAAATTAATTTGAGAAACACAAGATTTGCTTGTATTAATTTCTAGGGGTGCTGCTAGCATATTGGAGACATCCCACTTCTCTCACAGCAGAGTTTCACGCATATAAATAGCGTCCCCCTGATGCTCACATGCTTGATATATACGTGATATCCTGGAAATCTAATATTTCTTGTTGTAATAGATCCCATCCCTTCACATCACATCACAGGTCCCACGTTTATCTGAAGCAACTTACAAATGAGGAGCAAATACCAGGACCAGGATACTAACTTCCAAGGACCTTTTGACACATTTCCTAAAGGAGCTGGGGATCAAATGATTGACTCTACGATTAGAAGAAAATCATCCTGAACTACTACTGTAATAATTTAAAGGAATCATTTGACATTTTGAGAACTGTGAATAGCTCCACACTTCTACAGACAGAGAAGTAGTAAGGTAGTTCCTCACTGGACCTAGCTTGTAGGTCTGGAATAAAGTAAAGTGGCAAAAAAATGAGTGTAGATTTTGAAAAAAGAAGCAGCTCATTTGCACTGGAAACAAGTGGATCTTATCACCTCTGCAGCTTTTGTCACTTACATAAAACACGATGGATACTTTTTAAAGTGTGCAGTCTATGCACACAGTCTCCTACGCTCTTGCTCCTTTTTTTGTTCATCTCTTTTACACAATAGCCTGACAACACATAGCTCTTCATCAGGTGCTGGCTGTCTGGGCGTCTTGCATGTGCAGACGATTACCGTGTCCCGTGTTTGCCACCATACAGGGAGGGGGATGGCTTTTTTTCTTACAAATTAGTGGATAAATAGATTCCCCACCACCACTGCCACCATTCACCCCCCTTTCACTACCCAGCTCCACCCATCCACCCTGTGCCTAATGATGGGGGCTGGGGAGCGGTAATGAAAAACTATACATCACAATCAGCCGGACAGTCCTATTCATGGCTATGCATTATGCTCACTAGTCATAATCATCGCTGCCGTGACAGAGGGAGAGATGTGGAGAGAGGAGAAGGGGAAATAAGGAGACATGGTGAAATGAGAAGAGAGTATGATAGAAGAAAAGATGATGTGAAATGGTCTGGAGAGGAGAAGAAATGATGGAATTGTGGGTAGGGAAAAAGGGGAAATGGAAGAATAGAGTGTAGAGGAGCAATGACGGAGAGAAGTAGAGGGAATGAAACTCAATCAGTGGAGAATAGGTGCTGGTCTTTCTTTATCTGCTCTGTTTTTTAGTATTAACCCTGTAATGAATGTACTGCACGCCAGCACACTCCTGCTGAACTGTAGCAGTGTTACCTGACTCACAGATTAGGTTTTACTCTGATTACAGTACACAGAAGTAGTTAGAAAACTTTGATGAATATTGTGGGCAGCATGAAGAAACTTGGTTAAGGAACTACTGTTGTAAAATAGCAGCGTGTCTTTTATAAAGCAAGTCAAAAAGTCTAGGTGTAGATTTGAGGCAGTGAATGGGTTCATGAAGTACTGCACCTTCACACAGGAGATACAGTATAGTTTGAATCCTGTTACATACCTGCAATTGCTATTACTGTACTGTTTGTCTAACCTTAACCAGCACCTTGTACTACCAGTCACTTTAAAATGTTTTGACAGTCAGATTTTCTAACATCAAATTGCTTAAAAACTTGGGGTGTGCGGTATGAGCCTATTAGATGGCAGATGATTAAAAGGTCTCCACGATCTCAAGGCAGACTGTGTTTGATGTATACAGGCCATGGACAATGTCTTCCAGTGAGACAGAGAACAGCTATTTTTAATTGAAGACTCTCTTGTGATTGTCAGCTCCTGCCCCAGACAGCCCATCGCAACCACTCCTTAGCCATAAGCACATTTACTGCACATGTGCGACAAAGTCAGAAATCAGATCACTGAAAGTAGTCGGGGGACTCTGAAGCTTCCTCTAAAGTTCTGTTCGGGCAACACTCTTTATTTAAATTTGAAATCCAAACGTGCAGGAGCTTTCTTAGTTCACCGTTTCTTGTCTCTACAGCACAAGAGTGTGGAATTTCAAAAAGCGTGAGCGTAAAGAACAGCAGAGGGTGAGAGGAGGAGGAGGAGGAGGAGGAAGAGCACAAAGACACAGACGTTAGAGTAAAGACAAGACCCTGTCCTTTCTTTTCTCTCTCCAACATACATACATAGACATGTTGACACTGTGTGATAACTGTATCTCTGCAGCTCGTTAACCAGAATATCTCCTCTACATTGGTTAGATGGCAGCCACTGCATGCTGAGCCTCTCTGGCCATCCACAATCCTCAGGACAGTAAATTGTAGATGGTGTGTGTGTGTTAGAATATGTCACAGTGTGTAGGTGTGCTTACATGGGTTTGCATGTGTTTGTTGGTGGTAGGTAGGAAGCAACAAGCCAGAAAAAGTAAGGAAATGACAGAGGTACGGTAGGCACACACACGCACGTACACACATTGACTCAGAACCCTTTAGGGGAGCTTTGTATTAGGACAGAGCTGCGTAATAAAAGTCGGATCACATAATCAGTTTGACTACAGCAAAAAACTAGACTAGCTAAAAATACCCAGGGGACAAATAATAAGGTTCTCCTATCAAACATATTGGGCCCGTCTGTTGCCAGGTGTGAGCGCCAGTGTGTTTGTGTGTGTGTTTACAACACAGAGGAAAAAAATTGGAGATGTGGAAACATTTATATCTAACACACACACACACTCATAGGCACAGACGCACACACACACCTTTTCTTGTTGTCCTGTTTTTATAGACTGGTCGCTTACAAGCCACCAAATGTCACTGCTGTTGTTAATCCCATACAGCCTGCCTAATGAGACCATACTTCACACACTCTCCTTTGAGGGTGTGTGCGCGCGCCTGTGTGTCCGCACTTAGTATGTACATGTTTGAAATGCTGTGTGTGTGTGTATGTGAGAGTGTGTCACCCCTGACCTTGGCCTCCCTCGCATCTCATTCCATTTCATTAAATATGTATATCTTATCACACGAGCTCCTCACAAATGCTTTCTCTCTCTCTCTCTCTCTCTCTCTCTCTCTGTCGCTCTCTGTCTCTCACTTATACACTCTCACACACTGAAGCCTATTTGCATGCAGTAAATTCCAGCAGGCGACAGGGACAGGGTTGTAGAGAGAGAAGACTGGCTTACTAATGGGTGAATAAGAGCATGGGTGAGGGTAGGTAAGAAAAAGAAGGATGGGGAAGAGACATAAAGAATGAAGCAGAGCATCTTTTTAGGGGATAGTGTATTCATTCTCTTGTCACTGATATAAAGGAAGAAATAGAACATGTACACTTAGATGCTTTCCTCACCTTCCCTGTACCCACTTCACCTCTCTCCCTTGTCTTCCATCTTCCATGTCATTGTGTACAGTGAGTCGTTTCTGGCCTAATGAGAATGATGTGCTCCTGTGATAAAACGCGGCTGTGGCCTCCTGTAAAACACTGAGCATCCCTGGCATTAATTATTGACTGGGGCTCAGGCGCCGCTGTAGGGGTTTACAAGGGGAGAAAACATTTCACTGACCACGACCATAGTTAATCACCACTGGACACTGGGTGGCACTCAGAATGAAGCGTAGGAGCAAAACACATGGTGTCTTTGGTTAATTTACTGTGCTTGGAAAGTTGTTCAAACACTCTGATACTGTATGTTCTGTTAAACTGTGACATCAAGAATGAACTTTCTGATTTTAGTCAGACAGATAAAAATAAATTGGCCAATAGCATATACAGCCAGTGCCATATACAAATCTCAATCAGAATAGTTTTTTCTTGACTTAATCAAAGTCATGCACTGGGGTACAAAAAAATAAATTAAACACTAAACACCTAATATACCCTCTTAACCTAATAACACATTCCTGTCACAGACAGCAGGCAACTTCCCTCCAACTTCCTGTCAACCATTCACCCGCTAAAAACTAACATTATCAGTGAGTTGTGGGATAGAAATGCACAAATACAGAATTGTGTCATTTTAAATGAATTTACCAGTAACAAAGTCTCTACAATTAATGGTAGTAGGGTTATGAGTAAGAGACAGGCTCCAGCTTGCAAATATTATTCTATCTTCAGAGTTACATCTATGCAGGAGGTGGTGGAAGTCCTGAAAGCTGTTGATGACATTTTATTAGTTTGAAATAAAATAATTTTTTAGCAAATACAATTTTTCAATAGACTTTAGATCAAATTACCAGACAGATACGTTTCTCTGTCCTCTCAACCTATGTGATGCTAGACAGCCTGAAAATTACATAAGTTCTCTTGTAAGTGAATGAAGTGAAAAAGAATTTGACCCAGACTCTAGAAGTATGATGTCCTTTTTATTAATGTAGGTAATTTTTGGGACATTCTGTGTAATTAGAGACTCAATTGAACAGACAGTTGAGAACATTACCGTTTGTGGTACCCATGGTTCTCCTTTCATGTGTTCTCAAGTGTTCAGAAATAGTGCTGGGTCAAGACCACCTAAACTAAGACCGAGTCAAGACAAAGAATTGAGGCAGGCAAGACCAAGTCAAGACCAAGACCAAAGGGGGGCGGGGCCGAGTCCAAGACCAAGACTAAACCAATACAAGCCCATTTTTAAGACCATTGCTGTGATTATAATAATTATGTGGGTTGATATTTATTACAATAGTCCTCTGATAGAAAGAAAAGCAATATCTAGAAATGTTAGTATTATACAAATAGATGTACATTAAGCTTGTTGGAATTACAGTACAATTACCAAATTTTATGTTTAAATGTATTATTTTATATCATTTAAAATAAAACAGCAGTATTTAGAAATATAATTGAAGTACAAAAATTTATATTCTATCCACTGTGAATTGTAAAACCAGTGAAAGACACAAAAACAACAGACTTCCACAGATTACAGATTACTTTCAAATTACTAAAATAACATCTGCGCTTCAGCCCTGATCAAAAGATCAATAATCAAAATGTTTGTCTTCTATTTCTATTGACTGATTAATGTTTGTATTGATAGTTTAATCAACAAACTGTAATAGGGTCAGTTTTTCATTATAATTTTAAGTCATAACTCATTTTATATTTCGAGTCATATGAAGGTTAAACTCTAAACTCACCATCTGTGGAGTTTTTTTAAAAACAAATAGTTACTAGAAACTGAGAACAAAACACAGTTTTATTTAATCTGCATCTGACCTCCGACAGGATGTGTGTATTTGCAACACCAGTACAAACGGGAGCTTGAATGCTGCTAGAAATGTTAGAAACTGTCCGACTTCACTGCGACTTTTAGCCACTCCCCCTGCTGCAGCCGCCTCCTCTCGTGTCTTTTCAGGGCACAGTTCATCTGAAATACATTCGTCATGTATTAATAGATTTACACCAACTCTTTAAAATACAGAACAAATGATGTATTTGTGTGTGTGGTAGTCCACCAGACAGAGACAGAGACAAGACCAAGTACAAATGTAGTCGATTACAAGACAAGACCAAGACCTTGAAAATATGGTCTCGAGACCAAGACTGATCTCGAGTACTGCATGTTTCAAACCTTCCACTTTGAACAAAATTTCACCCCTGTATGGTAAATACTGTTCCAGTTAAGATAACAGGTTAACCAAGTGAAGTTGTACACACACGTGCACACATAACTCAGACGCACCAAGGTGACCAGCAGTGATGGCAAAGCTGTGATCGATGGCCACACATGTAGTCAGCTAGTAAGTTTCTGTGTGTGTGTGTGTGTGTGTGTGTGTGTGTGTGTGTGTGTGTGTGTGTGTGTGTGTGTGTGATAAGCCAAAACAATGGCCCATCAGATTGAAACTGACTTCACCTTGTATCTTTTGGCCCCGGCTTGTGACAATAGATTGGACAGGAAATCCAATGGCAAGCTGAGAGACAAGGAGAGGAGGTGAGGGGGTGGAGGACCAGGAGAAGGGAATAGATTGCTAATATTCTGCTGCTGGAGGTATGCATGTCTGTATGTGTATTGTCTAAGGTTTTGTATGTAGTTATGAGGTGAGCATTGGTGAGGTTGTGTGTATTGATTAAAAAAATCTAATTTCTGTTTTCTTTTTTTTGTGGCCTTTTTTGTTGGTTATGTGGGTGTGTGCATGTTTGTAAGTGAACGTTAAAGTGTTTGTGGGTGTGTTTGTGTGTGTGTGGTGGGTGACCTAGCCCATTTTAATCTGTGGCAGAGAGAAGATGTGGTGAAAACCATTATCACTGTCTTCCTGTCGCTGATAACAGCCCGCTAATCTGTTTGCTGGAGGTATTGAACAAATGCATTTACGCCACGGATGGGCAAGGAGCGAGAAGGGGAAAAGGGTGGGGGGCAGCGGGGCTTAGAGGGGCACTGATGAAAAATGAGAGGATGAGGAGGTTGGAAAAACTTCTCCGACAGTGGTGGCCTCCCTGTGACTACCGGGAAGGAAAGTGAGATGAGGAAGAAGAATGAGCAAGAGGTAAAGACAACAAGGTGAGATGGAGAAAACAAATTGAAGTAATGACAGAGACAGATGAAAAGGAATGAGAAAAAGAAAGACTGGATGAAAAAGAAAATAGCAAAGAGAGAAAGAGGGGAAAAATCAATGTCACCAAAGTGTCCTGTGATAAGGATTGGTGGGGGGGTTGGGGGAGTGACAAAAGGGTGCAAGCATGGAAGTGTTAGATGCTAAGAGTGACTGATCTGATCAAGTAGTAGATCATTTGGTGACTCAACCTTGACATGACAAGATTGATTAAGCTGTGCTGGTCATTGTCAATATTGTTCTCTCTCATTCATTCTTATAAAAAAAACATTTGTTTCGCATCTTCACACTTTTGTGCACTCAAATTGACATTCAGTCCAAGGACTTACTGATTTGAGGCAAATAGCAAATATACTTTGACCAAATATGTTGTTGCTTTGAGCAATGAGTGTCCATATGGATTCTGCTTGGAAATCAAATAAATACACAAACAAATGGTAGATTATAATAACAGCAGTTTGATTCAGGAGTGTTTCAGTAAGTCATTTGAAGGTATAATGGTATTGTAATTTACATTTTTAGATATTTCATCATTTGATGAAAATGAAAATTATTAACCTACAGAGGGCTCAATTCGAAATCACCAAGAAATTTAAACTGAAAAACGGATGCAGCAGACTAGTCCAATTTGCTGAAATGTCATTGCAGCAACTCATAATGGTACTCAGCAGTTTGTATGGCCCCCGCATGCTTGTATGGCTGCCTGACAACATCGGGAAATGCTCCTTATGAGATGATAGATGGTGTCCTGGGGTATCTACCCCCAGATCCTGACCAGAGCATCACTGAGCTCCTGGACAGTCTAAGGTGCAACCTGGCGTCGTCAGATGGACCTAAACATGATGTCCCAGAGATGTTCTATTGGATTTAGGTCAGGCGAGCGTGGAGGCCAGTCAGTGGTATCAATTCCTTCATCCTCCAGGGTTCGATTCCCAGTCCCACCCTCCTACATGTCGAGTGTCCTTGGACAAGATACAGATACCCCGTAGTAGCACTGACACAGGTCTAGCAGCTGCAGCAATTGCCCCAAGGGGATCAATAAAGTATCAATTATTTTATTATTATTATTATTTTTAAAGGTCATGTACATTACCTTCATATGTGATTGTTGCAGTCAATGCGATAAGTATAAAGTGCTTTCATACTATACCATCCATCTAGCGATGTGACGTTTCAGAGAACCACTGACTGAACTGTCGATGGAAGCTGGGTCTACTGGTGGTGGTAGTTTGGTATTAATGCAGGGCCTGGGGCTAGTAGTTAACCTGAGCCCAGAGACCCTCTTCTAATGCTGAGGATTGCTGAGGTCTAAAAGAGAACGTGTGGGGTGGAGAGGGGTTGTAACTCCCTAAGCAGTATGTCAAACACAAAGCCGTACATGCCTACACACCTGTTTTGTCTTCCTTACTTCTCCTCTTCTTTCTCCATGCTGCCTCTTCATTTCTTTTGCATGATATTCCTGTTTTTTTCCTTGTTTCCAATTTTATTATATCATCATTATATATGTCTCTCTCTCTCTTTCTTTATCTCTCACTTGCTTGTGTCATCTCTTCATCCATGATATCTCACCTCTCCCTCCCTCTTGCTCTGCTGAGGCCCTGGGGCACCATCCGACTGCAACAGCGAACCCTTGTATAAGTTTTCCAATTCCAATTCCTGCTGGATTATGGCATGGTGGTGATGAGGGGACATTGCCTCCCTGATTATATATTTGATTCAATGGCATGATTATTGGAGCAGTGTGTGTCAGTGTGTGGTTAGTGGGGACAGAGACCTTGACCTCACCCAGGGGACATCGGACATTCTTCTGCTTTCTCTCTTTTCATGCTTACATACACACTCACACACACTCACACACACTCACACACACACACACACACACACACACACACACACACACACACACACACA
>JAUYWH010000009.1:3687814-3712356 GCA_034779795.1 Ctenopoma multispine | reverse complement strand
CACACACACACACACACACACACACACACACACACACACACACACACACACACACACACACACACACACACAAAACTCATGTGTATGTGTGTGTGTGTGTGTGTGTGTGCACCAAAACTCATTTCATGGCAAATTGTTCATTCCTGATGACAGTCACACTGAGGAACAGCACATGCACAGCTCAGATACACAACAGCAGTAGACACACAGGTAACCAGTGATAGCAAAGTGAAAACAAACAACAAAATGTGAATCAGTGGTGGGAGGCTATGAATAATATTCATTCTTCAATCCCCTCTGTATTATCACATGCTTTAATCTGCCTGTTGCAGTGTTGCTATGAATGAGACTCCATGCTACCGTTTTACTTTACAGTCCAGTTTTCATACTACAGCTCCAGTAGTACAAACACAACTGCTGATCATTTTATTATCCTAAGAAGTGTCTTAAGTAAGTAAATAATAACAGCTGTCATATTAAGTAGATTGGTAGGTTCTTTTTTTTATTTTTACCTATCTAGCTAACTATCATCAGCCACTCTGCTATTATTCACACCGCAGTTTAACAAATCTAATAAATGATAAAATGATGAAAGTGACAGTACAGTACTGTTACAGTAACCTGCTGCAGTTTTGCATTTAAACTGTTAAGTAACATTATCATCACAATAATAAAAAGACTTAAAGTAAACTACTCAGTACGGAAAAACACGTCCTGTAGTGTTCTATTGTACTGTTAAACCTTATATGATGAGGTTACTGTTATTCATTCATTGCAGCTAATACATATTTTTATTAGGGTTTAATCTTTTGATCATTTTCTCCATTAACTGATTGACTGGTTTGTAAAAATTCTGAACAAAGTGAGAATTGCTGCTACAAGTTCTGTTAAACCTTTGTTTAAAAAGTCAAGTGAAGTTGAACTCCAAAGCTCAAGTATCTGGATGTATGTATCATGTTATGTAAAATATAGCACAGCTCGGACGGTTCTTATCCATCGTGAGAAGACACTACAGAAACGCTTAAAAGTGAATGACCAGCATGGCCAGTGGGGAAATCAGTCAGGGTTTTTGTTGCCCGAGATGGTAGTTTGATGTTGATTATGAGAGACTTCTGTGGGACACTGAGCATAGCCTTACTATTTTGCCTTTTGTGTCTGGGGAAGGGTGAAAGCAAGGTCTATTTAGACTTTGCAATTAAATGGTCTGTCTGACACATACAAAAGGACACATGCCACAGGTAAAGCAGACAAATGACTTTTATCCGCAGGAACAATACAGGTTATATTGTCATGTACATAAAACAAATTACAATATTATTTCATTACACATTAGCACAGATGTGATCACTTACTGCACACACACCAACCCACAGGTGCACACACCACTGCTGGGTCCAAACAACATGCTCCAATTAACACTTCCTTAATCGGTGCTGAGCAGACTCCCCCCTCCACACCCATGAGCAGAATCCTCAGAATCCCGGCAACCTTTGGAATCGGCAAATCAAAGAGCAGACATCTCTCAACAAGGAAGTAATTGGCCTGACCCTGCGACCTCTCGTGCCGTACATCAGTGACGCATCGAATCAAAACCAGCTACTATGAGACACACCCACACTGCTAACTAGCGCCTCTGTTGCTTAAAACACACACACTGAATGTATACAGTAACACACACACACACACACACACACACGGTCGCACAAAGATGCGTCATTAGTGGCTGTGCTGCGCTCATTGCTCATTAGACACAAACTAGGGAGAGAGGTTCAGTTGATGGGGAGGCGACGTGGCTGCCACTGCACACACACACACACACACACACACACACACACACACACACACACACACACACACACACACAGAACACACACAGAACACAGATATACAAAAATGACTTCTTCTAGTGAGGACAAGAAGCTGCAGGGCTAATAAGGCAGTCTTGTAAATAGAGAAGAAAGACAAGGAGAGGGAAGAAGGAAATGATGGAGAGACTTCCATTTCTCCTTACTAGAGCTTAGACCGATGGTGGCACTGAAAAGACTTGGGACTTCTTTAATTAACCCCCCAGGAAGAAAGAAATGTCTCTATACTTTATGTATACACTAGTACATGGCATCATTAGGGCCTTGTGAATTGATGCATCCACATCATTGCTTTAAAAGTCAGCTTATCAAAAGGTTTCTAACTCAAAACAGACATTTTTTACAATTATGACTAACATTTTATACCGAATTTAGAGGAAGTAAATTCATGCAAAGCTTTTGCATAAAGTTAAACTTTGCCTAACTTTAGGGTGCACCTTAGAGACAAGCAAGCTAGTTGACGGCTCTGAACAATGTAGATTTCTGTAGGCATAGTCACACTTCAAAACACTTCAATACATAAAAAAAGAAATGAAAGCAATAAAGAAATCACGTGTACTTTGACTTTAATGTCCACTTGAGTGCAACAGAACAAGGTGTAAACATTGACCATGTGTATATAGAAATATCACCCACGATAATACAGCATAATATGATATTATTTGGCAGACATCGGACGGTTTACTGTAAATTATGCTAATGAGGCAATTTTACTTACTCAACATGGAGAAAAAAAACCATTAGATTGTGCCAGTGGTTTATATTGTAAATAAGTAAATAAATATGTTGTTTGCATTCTTATTGGGGAAAAATATGTTTCCTCTTCACATTGAGGGGAGTTAATTCCATAGGAACATGTATCTAAGTAGTTCTTTGTTTTTATGAAACTTGCAAAAGACCACACACACTTGTATAGAAACACATTCATATGCACAGTGTAAATTTCTAGTACATACGTGTCTTGTGCATACACAAATGCAATTGTTCACAAGAACATGCATGACAGATACATGCAACAAACATACTTTATTGTGCACGAATATACTCAGTGCAATGCACATGAATGGACATTAATGCAAATGCACCTACAGAAGCACATATAAATGCTCATCTTTTACACTCATACACACTTCCACCCCTCTTAATTTCTACACACATGAATACACACAGACACATACTCACACTTACCCTGTTTCACACATGGTACACAAACATATGGCTGTTAGTTAATCACCATGTTAGATAGAGAGCAGGCTATGCTAATGCCTCGGTTAATGCCTCAGTGGCTCTCCTTGAGAAATATATTTATCGCTTTATTATGGGCTTGTTTCTATAATTCATAGGAAGCACATCGTGCTAGATCACCCCCAGATGAATAGAGCTGGGGAGAGTGGAAAGATAAGTAAGTGTAATTCAGGTTACAAGAGGTCTACTGCCGCTATATCCCTCTTCACTTCTCTCTCTCATTTTCTTTTTCTTTTTTTTCCCGTTTCTGTAGTTATGATCATAATATCATCATAGCTGTTGGTGCATACACCATTAATGATGTTGCCTTATGGGTGAGACCAACTGTTTCAGCAAGTACAGACCCTTCTGGGAGCAATCAAAGAGAGAGAGAGAGAGCACGTTATGGAGCATTATATCAAATATCATCTTAACTTGAGGTTTTAGTACTGTTATCATTAACTGTGTCAATTGTTTAACAAATACAGGACTGAAGTACCATACATTCAACCAACCTGTATATTGGCCAGTATGAGCTCAGTGCACATGCAAATGCCAATTATACGGTTTCACCATTTTATACTTTGTTTGTTCACCTACACCTACCTATTTAACCTACATTAATTTCTCTGCATCAACTCCCTGTAAAATCTAGAATAGAATTTTAAATCCTTCTCCTAACATACAAAGCACTTAATGATCAGGCCCCCTCATATCTCAAAGACTTCATAGAACCGTACTGCCCCAGCAGAGCACTTCGCTCTCATAGTGCTGGTCTACTTGTGGTTCCTAGAGTTTCCAGATGTGGAATAGAAGGCAGAGCCTTTAGCTATCAAGCTCCTCTCATACGGAACCAGCTCCCAGTTCAATTCTACCTTTAAGACTAGACTTAAAACTTTTCTTTTTGATAAAGCTTATAGTTAGAGCTCATTTGCCAATGCTGCCATTACCTGTGTATCTTCTCTCTCCCATAGTTCTGCTTCTTTCTCTTTGTCCCCTTCTCTCTGTGCCCCCCTCCCTGCAGGAATCCCTGGCTTGGAGCTGTATGATATCCAGTGTGCTGGCCCTACGAACCTGCACAGTGTTTTGTCTGCTTCTTGTTGTTTTGGATTTGTCTGCTGTTCTTTTCTCTCTCCTCTGTCCACTCACCCCAACCAGTCGAGGCAGATGACCTCCCAAATGAGTCGCCCATTGCTTGCTCTAGTGGGACTGTACTATATAGTTCTGTACTTACTTATATTCTATATATAAGTCTTAAACCTTACAGTATAAAGTGCCTTGAGATGACTTTTGTTGTGATTCGGTGCTATATAAATAAAACTGAATTGAATTGGAATTGACCCAACATGTAACATCTGTCAAAGGACTGCAGAAGAAGCAGGCGGAGCCAGACTGTTTTCATAGGCCAGCAGGACCCCAGAAGGCTCTGTTTTTTGCCTTTTTCCAATAAAGTTTTAGGAGCTTTTATCAATCACAAGACCTCTAGCCAACCTGTAGAACTGCCACTGGTGCCTCACAAAACATTTACAGAAACGTCTGTGTCTCTTTTTAAATAACCATATTATCGGCATATTTTTCATATGCCGATAATATGGTTCGAACTCATAGTCAACCAATGTGAATAATATGCTCTTCTATTCAATATATGCTTAATGGTTATGGCAGTCGATTGGATTCTAGCACAGGTAATAAAAGTAATATCTGTCCAACGGGTTAAGATGTCAGAGGTCTTAAAGGTAAAAAATTTTTTAAAAAGTTAAACATGAAAAGCGAAATAGATGACAATACCTGACATGATGACTTTGTCTTTTCTACCAAATGTAATCATAATTTTTTAATGATTTGTTACTGATATTACTGGTATGTATTAAAGTGTAATATCATGTATGGTTCTGTTTGAGTAATAAAATATTCACTGTTGTTTAAATATTAAAGGACATACGTATATTTTTTTATCTGTTGGTGAACAAATGTATTTGTAATTCCTGTTAGGAGGTTTAACTGTCTCTTTCAGTGACTGTGTCTTTGGGTCTTCCTTAAGCAATGCTACTCTACCAGTCTGAACAGGAGAAAGGAAGTGCAACAGTGTAAATCACATAAATTCTCCTCTCCTGTGCTACAGCAGCTCCTTTTGTTTGGTACTATTTGTGACAGAGTGTATGGAGGTGGAATGTAGTAGAATTGTAAATAATAAAATGAAAAAGAGGGAGTTAAAAAAGAAAAAGCATTCCTCTTCTCTCCCTCCCGAGGGAGTGACTTGCTCTGACATTTGCTTTGCTTACGTGAATGTTTTCCCTAAATCACCATGACTGCTATTAGCCCAGAGATGGAGGGGAAAGAGGGAAATAGACGGTGCTAAAGTAGTGAGAGCAACAGTAGGGTGAAAAAATGGTGCAGGATTCAAGAAAGGAACATGTGGTTTAAGAGGAAGAAGAAAAAAAGAGTTGGAAGATAGACAATTAGGAGGGAAGCTGAAAGAGTGAAAGTGGGTCAAGAGCGGAAGAAATTAAACAATGTAATAGCTTTGAAGGTATTGTGATAATATGTTATGATTTAATAACTTAAAATATACATAGAAAACATATACATATAAGCACCATTTACCAATAAGCCACCATGAGGCTGGCCTCAGCCGTTCTTCCTCTGCCCCTATGTGTCACACATCACATATGCACATCCACACACAGCATCCATCCACTTGGCAAAGATCTCATTGTGAGCACCACCAGTGATTCCTCTGCTTCTGAAAGGGTCAGGTGTATGTGTATGGGGGAGGGTGTTGGCATCAGTATATTGTGACTTAAAAGAGGCCTGGGTCATGGCACATTTACTGACTGCCATGACTCTAATTACATGTCTCACGCACACATACACATATTACTGATTGTATTAATTGTGTCACGCTGCTGTGTCACAACACAGTAGAAATGAGGGTCACAGGGGTCACAGGGGCCTCACAGGGGCCACACAGGGGCCACAAAGTAACAGTGATTTCTTCTGTCTGTCTTCTGTGATACATGAAGACAGTACTTACTTATATTCTCTCTTCTCCTTCATTTTTACTTACTGCGGTTCGCACTCCAAAGATGTACTTTGGAATGGGTGTTGAGATTAAACACAGGGCACCTGGTATGGTACGTGTATCTTTATTCAAAACGTGCTAACATCTAAGTTAAAACCACAAACATTGTCCTTGTGATAGTGCTACACCACCATTCTGATCACCAGAGGCATTAAGATTCTCATCTTATCTGGTAATGGTAATGAGATGTCCATGATTGTCCGTGCAAAATTGCAGACATTTCAGTTTGGAGATCCAACTGCCAATTCCCTTCCCCAGAGCTTCTAGTATTACAGTACATATTGTGTGTTATATGAAGAGCTTGCAGAGACCACCTATGACCAGGGACTGCAAATACACTTACTTCACTTTAAACAAGGAGTTAAAGGAAAAAGGAAAAAAGGTTACAAGGAAAAAATGCTGAGAAGCATCACCTTTGAGCAAATCGACACAACCTGTCCTCCGCTCTCTCTGTCACTCTCTGGTCTTATGTTACGTTTTCCCTCCCTCTCTCTCTCTTTATTTGAAACCATGACAACACTATGGATCACTGCGTGTCATTATAGTACTGCGTGTGTGTGTAGACAGAGGCTAACTTGGCCTGACCCTTCTTGACTACATTATGGTCCTGTCTCATAAGTACACACACACACACACACACAGGAGAAACTCTGATTTAGACCTGGTTGACTGCTTTACATTTTCTACACCTTGTAAAATCTAGTTCTGTTCTGTTCAGAAACTGTACTTTAAAACAATATGACAAAATGGATCACAGGATTGTATATTGCATTTAAACAGGAATCTGTGGCCAAATGCCAAATCCACGGTGTAAGGGCAGTTGAAAACCTCTGAAACTATAAAGGGTCTGGAAGTTGATTAAGACTGAGGCGAGCACTCCACTGCCTCCTTACCACTTAAAGAGCTCTTTATTTTGGATATGATGAGTCCTAAGGACCCTTCTTTCCAACCATCCAGAAATAGACTAGACTAGCATTTCGACAGCCAGGCAGGCAGCAGACACAGAGAGAGACAAATGCAGAGCAGGGAAATAAAGTGCCTCTTCACACTGCCAGTTAATAGTACTAGAGTGGGGAGCAGGATGGAGGGGACCTCTTTGCTGCCTGACCCCATGGAGAGCTCTCAATTCAGGGCTCACAGACTCCCAGAGCCCCCTGTCTGTCCTAGACCTCCACCCCTGTAGCCCCACAGGGTCAGAGCTAACCCCACAACCCTACTCTGGAGGCTCAGTAATAGGGCCTGGATGAACTCTTCATGGGGATTAAAAGCCTCTTCTGTCCTCTGGGCTCCGGCTTTTTAACTGGCTGAATTTTCACTACCTGCCAGAACTGTTCTC
The DNA here is from genome assembly GCA_034779795.1 of Ctenopoma multispine. Taxonomy (NCBI): domain Eukaryota; kingdom Metazoa; phylum Chordata; class Actinopteri; order Anabantiformes; family Anabantidae; genus Ctenopoma; species Ctenopoma multispine. The sequence goes on along the minus strand of JAUYWH010000009.1, from coordinate 3,704,849 downwards.
AATCCAGTTTTAGGACTGCTGTTTAAGTAGAAGTAACGCCAACTGAATTGCCAGAGTTTATGACATGTCCTGGCGAAGAATATTTTCCACTTAAGATCTGCAGGTAAGGATGGAATATTTCAGCAGCAAACAATTTAAAATCCGGGGAATGTGAGACTCTACTGAAAATAAAACCACTGTGAAGTAGGTGTGAAAGCTGCAGCATGGAGCACGTAAAGAGGTGGAGTGGCAGCTGAGTGGAGAGATGGAGTGGTGAACTGGAGTCGTGGGTGGAGAAGAAGAGATGCAGAGATCATCACAGGTCAGGGTAAGGTGGATCAGAGGATAGAGAAGAGGAGAGAGTGCAGGATGCTGAATTCCCATTCTCAGCTAGAGAACAGCATGTTCCTGACTTTTAATCATAAAATATTTCAGTCAGTGAAGTTAACTTCACAAGCTCAATTGTGAAGCACAATCTGAATTTTGTTCTCATATTGGTAGTCTGTTATTGGACACAGAGGAACCAATGATTACTAGCAAAGCAAACGGGTGAACAACAAGCAGTGATATGTTCAGTTTAACAAGGTTACAACTTATACACTCACTGGCCACTTTATCAGGCACATCTTTACGATCAAATGCATACAAGGTTCTAATTTCTCAGTTTCTGCTGATAATTCTACTATATGTTTATTACTGAAGTCATAGTAGGTGGTGAAGTCACTGCATGCAGCTTGCATATAACCAATATGCAACCAACCAGGTTAATAAGTGAGCTTTAGCAGTGCTACTATTGATTTAGTTACCTTCAGACTAAGGATGAATCATTAATCAAATTAAAAGTTGTGTATTTTTAAGAGCAATATTGCAACTTCAGCGTAGAACCTTCCTTTTTCTGTATTATTTAGTGTGGTCTCTGCAGGTGGTATTCTCATTAGGGGCTAAGCACCCCTAAAGATCTGATCCTAAAATTGCCCCGGATATTGCAGCTGCAATTCCAATCTGGTACAATAGCATTTAAAAATGCTTAATTTTTCAGTCCTACTTCAGACCAAGCCAAGCTAATTGTTTCCAGTCTTGATGCTGAGTTGTTGCCTCAGCATACACTGAATATCTACAAAAGGGTTATATAGGGAGCAAGTGAACTGTCAGTTCTTGAAGTTACTGTCTTCGAAGTTGGAAAATGGGAAATGATCTACTTTGATTTACTTTGTTCCTGGTATGCAGAGGTCTACTGCTGAAAACCTACATTGGGCACATGAGCATCAGAACTAGACCATGGGACAATTGAAAAAGGTGGTGTGGTCTAACAAATTATGTTTTCTTTTATATCACGTGCATGGCCGGGTGCATGTGCGTTTACTGGGTAAGAGATGGCAGCAGGATGCACTATGAAAATCCCACCTTACAGGCTACAGAACTTGAAGGATGCGTGTCAGATAAACCTGCACAGAGGACAACTTTAAAGGTCGTGTGGGATCCAGGGACACCTGTTAGGCTGGCGGTTTCAGTGTTGTGGCTGACAGTGTGCTTTCTATTTTGTGTTAACTATTTCTTGCTTCAACATAATCACGTCCTTCAAAAGAGTCCCAGTCTCAATCCATTTGGAATAAACTTCATCATGGACTGTGAGCTTTGCCATGAAACAACAGAGCCTGACCTCACTAATAAACTTATGGCTGAATGGAAGCAAGTCACTACAGTCAGATGGACTTGCTTGAAGGCCCCTGCGTCTTGTTTTCCTGTGATGACATGTCACAGTGGAGGATGCGGTAATATCGGGAGCTTTGCAGGGTTAAACTCTAGTACTCTCATTCCATGTGGCAATTAGACAAGTGTGCATGAACAAGCTACTGGGATTGCCTCAGCTTGTTATGTGTGAGTGGAAATTTGCTGCATTTTGTGGAATAAAAAAAAACTGTTGATGTGTTCTTCACCTAACTTTCCTGATGTGCCTTTCTGTCTTCTATAGTTTCAGTTTGCCGCCTTTCTCTCCACCACTGTATCAGTCTTTCTATGTCGCTGCAATGTCGACAAGCTTCTTTCTCCACCCACCACTTCCCTGTATCTTTCTCTCTTCCCCTTCATCTCTCCTTACCCTTCCATCTCCCTCGTCCACTTTTTCCAATCTCCCACAACACATCTCTTCCGCCATACAAGTCTCCCTCCTTCTCTCTCTCTCTCTCTCTCTCTCTCCCTCCAAGTCAGGTGACACCAGCCAGACCACTAATTAGAATTCTGTCACTAAGTAAATGCATTGTGACCGGTGGCTGACAGCTCTGTGTGTGTGTGTGCGTGACCACGCGTGTGTGAGTGTGTGACAGTTTGGGCAGCTTGTTGGCGGTGACGATGGCAGCCGCCTGGCATTTTTAACGTGGCAAGGTGCTGCTCTCGCCACTGACCTGACAGTCATTTAAATTACACAGAGGATGGCTGCTGTTGCTGTGTGTGTGCGTGTGTGTGTGTGTGTAAGGAGAATGAGAGAGAGATTGAGGAAGGACCATTAGTAGCTGTAGGATAATTCACTGAGTTGCAGGTTGACTGATTGTGGAGCTGACTGACTCACTGACTCATTGTTGGAAAACAGACAGACAGATAGGCAAGGCTTGTTTACCATGTCAGCTCACCAATATAACACAAATCCCCCTTTCTCTCATTCACACACACACACACACACACACACACACACACACACACACACACACACACACACACACACACACACACACACACGTGCTTAGAGGCAAAATAAATATATATATATAAATAATATAAGGACAGCAAGAGATGAGGGGGAAGAAAATAAAATACTAGAAAAAGAGCTGAAAACAAAATTGGCTTTCATTGCCTGGCAATCAACTTGATAAAGAGATTGACGGTGAAGGAAGGAGGGAATGGATGAGGCGGATACATCTGTACAGCATTTACCTGTTGAAAGTTTTCACCCACTAGTGTTATCAGATTACCCTGTGTTGAGCTCACACAGGGCGTCTGAGCCTTCGGTGGCTGGTACAGTTCTCTGCATTGTTCAGGGCAACGTGAACTTTTCATAATGTAGCTTGCTACATCTGCATTAGCGATGACGTGTGTGGCCTTAATGTGTGTTCAGACACAAAAAACAATTTTCACCATGTGTTGGAAATGCTAAAATGATGAAAGCTCACTCTGTCATCTCCCATCAATCTCTCTTGAGATTCATAAAGCCCCAGGATGCGTTCAGTGTTTTCTCACAAGTTGAAGCATTTTCAGCTTGTACAGGGACGTCTTTGCATCAATGCCAGTGTGAATTGACATGTCGTGTCATTATGTAAAAGGAAACATGCATAAAACACGGACACTTGAATTACACTAACTATAACTGAAAAACTTTTAATACGCTGAAGAATATTATATTTATATTATATATTTTCAGTTCATTCTCAAGAGAGTTTTAGGTGTCAGCAGTCTGTATTGTGGGATAGCTCATGTTTTTGGAGCATTGTGTCTTTTATTGTAGCTAACCTACTGTCTTAAATAGCTCCCATTAAAGACATTTCAATTGTTTATCAAACTGTAATAAACTAGTTAAATTATAGCATATTAGCACATTCATATTAGTCGTGTTTTTGATACGAGCGTGCCGCGCCATCAGTATGCTTCTATTCAGTGTTGCTGTCTACATCAGGTGTCGACTTGTGTTATGGGAGTAAATGTACCCGATATTTTTGGAAGTAAATATTTTGAGTCTACATGCGCAAGTCTGCGCACCGAACCAAAGTATATCTACAGAGAACAGAAAAATATATCAAACACAGCTTAAACAAAAAATCTAGTTTCCAGTGCTGCTACTACTGCGCCTGTACATAGATGACATTCTCATTGTTAGACATTCTCATAGAACTGGGGTTACAATACCTAACCAACATTGTGTGTGTTCTTTAAGTAGTTTTTACTGTAACTGTGTTTTAATGCTCAAGCACATGAAAACAAAGATATCGTAAGAGTATTGCTGTTTTGCCACAGTTTTGAATGTTCTTTTATCGAATGTGTTTCTGTGCTTTCATCTTGAGCCATGACACGTACCCGTTAAAGACTCAAATGCAAGGTTGGAGCGAGATCTATGTCCCACTTATGCTATACTGCTGCTGGTATTGTCATTGCATTAAAGGAAAGAAATCGATGTGCATCTTTTTACATGTGTTTGTTTGGAAGTACATGTGTACTTTTTCACATGTAAGCCAGAGGAGTGGGGGGAAAAAATGTAATCCATGCAAAATGTGTTTCACATAAGATTGTTTTTTGTAATAGTCGAAGTTAGGTGCAGTGCAAAGAGAGAGAAAAAGAGAGGACCCTTACAGCCCTCCGTGTCAGCACCAGCAGACAAGCCACAATGACAGCAGCATGGTAAAACACCTCTAATGCACCTCTATGGGTTTTTACTGCTTCTCATATAACAGCAAGGACGCACACATGACACGACTGCACACACATGCATATAAACGCACACAAACAAGTCAACGATGGGGGACACTTGAGATCCACGTTTTTGTTTTTCATGGGGGCAACATGCTTCGGTGCAAACTCACGCACACAATGTGGATATTTATTATTCACGCTTTTGTTTTGCACACAGACAACATTCATGCTGGAGAAGAGGAGGAGGAGGAGACTGAGGGTTTGAGGGAGAGATAAATAACAGTGATAAGTCTTGTCTTGTCAGCGGAGAGGAGAAGGGCTGAGTGACATACGATTGGTCTCCCGGTCGTGAAATATGCATGGCTTTTTCAGCAGCCAGAGGAGAGGAGAGGAGTTAATTTAGGCCTCTTGCAATGCTCGGGGTAATTAAAAGAGATGATCGATAGTTTCCCCCCTGTGACTGATAACAACCGACGCACACACACAGAGGCGCAAGCGAACACACAAGCAGTGACAGTGCACAGACAGCTGCACTGAGTATACATGCAGATGACAGCGCACACCCGCAGAAGCACAGAAGAAAAAAAGAAAAAAAACGGAAGTAGAACTATGGCATCTTATTAAGCCAGTGTATCAACAGAAACTGATGTTCTTTACGTTTCTTGCTGTGCAGTAGGTTAGGTCATCAAATTTACGCTATGATCATGATGAAAATGATTTATTATGCCCTGTATGCAAATATTTTCAGTTCATTATTCTAGAGTAAAGCACACACCTTTAGTTAGTTAGTAAGTAAAACAAACACAAAGTAAAGAATATAAATTATTTTTTAAGTTATCAGAACAAATTTAAAAATGGCAGAAAAAGTAATTAAATAGTTATCTTTAATAATAAATGTAATAATCTTACATTATTCCTGTAGATAAACAGCATTTTGTTTCAGTGCCAAGCAGCAGGCTAATATCAAAAATACAAAACACAAATCACTATAGAGTGCACCGTGACTGTCACACACATCATGAGGTATGATTAAAAAGTGTCTTTTATCCTCAGACAATGATACAATGATACATTGATTTCAATGATACAGATTTTTCCAATATACTGTAAACGCTTCATTTTTATTTTCAACAGTTTAACATCAGTATTAAAGATACTCTTAGACATGTAATGTACATGACAATAAATATGGCTCAGTGTGGGTGCTTGATGAATTTATAAAATAGAAAATATGCAAAAAAACTAATATACCAAGCCAAGTGAAACACTAACACTCTCAACTGCAAGTGTTTCCACTCTGCATTATCGCCTTAAAATGAAAACTCCTGCTGCTGTACTTTGATGTTGATTCTGGAGTCTCTGATAATGAGACTGAGAAAAAGAGAGCTCAGTGCTCCAATCTGTTCCATAAACAGGCACTCTGTCATCAATATTGTAGAGGAATCCATTCTGCAGGACTAGAAGACTAATTAGAGCCAGCTCTCAATTATTTAACTCCCTCTGATTTTATTGATTTGTCAGTTCAGAGCTGTGACTCAGAGCTGTAAAATTGACTCTGCTGAAAGAGACATGCTCGTCTGCTGGTTTATGGCTGTCAGCACATAGACGAGGACAGGCAGTGATGTACTAATATCGTCGCTGTGCACATACGGACACGTAGAACAAACAGAGTGACACTCGGAACAGTCATACATGTGGACAAGACGCTCGCGCTCACTGCTTAATATCGTAAAGCCATCAAGTTGCAACGTTAACCAGCTTAATTAACAGTACTGCAATTAAACACTATGTACTCACACACACACACACACACACACACACACACACGCATAAACTCTGAAACTAATTATGTATCTCTCTAAATTAACACAGATCTCCATGTGGAGTGCATGGAGCCCGAGGGATCCACTTAGCCACCTGTTACTAATATCTCAACTCAAGCATGATGACATCAGTACCCACAAATGTGTACACACACACACACACTCGCACAAACAAACAAGTTCCTCAATACTGGCCTTCAATCAAAAGCACAAGCAGCAATAAACACTAGCGCCTTCTGAGCAGGCCCGACTTGTCTGGCTCGTTTGCTAAATTGGTGAAACGCCTAATTGGTTAATTGCAGAGGGATTATGTTCAGATGACTGGGAATCAATTGACCGGGCATACACATTAGCGTGTATGATTGACAGCAGCGGGAAATGATCTCATAGGCTATGAAGCAGATAAGGAGCAGCGATTAACCAAGCAGCGCAGATGTCGATTGATCTGCCGGGCCTGTAGTTTATGACTGTAATCGTCAAATAAATGCTGTTAATCAAACACTATGATCTGCTCTGAACTGGTATTTTTCATGTTTTGATGTATGAATTGATTGTACGCTACGTGGGGATATGGCTTTTGTTAACGTGTTCATACAGGAATGACGGCTTTTAGTTTGCATTGTGTCTTTGAGTGGGTTTCCCCTCACAGACCTGCAGTTAGGTTATTTGGTGACTCTAAATTGGCTGTGGGTGTAAATGTGAGTGTGAATGTTTGTCTGTCTCTATATGCCAGCCTTGTGATAAACTGGCGGCCTGTCCAGGGTGTAGCCCGCCTCTCACCAAGTGACAGCTGGGATTGACTACAGCAGTGGTAAAGATAATGTATACCTGAATGAACTGTTTCCTAAACTCGGTTTAATTGTACTAAAAGCTAATGAAGTTTCTTTAGTATGTTAGTTTGGGGCAGTCACTGTTGCGCAGTTTCTGCACACAGGTGTTTTTTCTAGTAGGTGATTACTAGAATAACTCCAGTGTCATTATAGTTGGTACGTTATTAAACCACCTAGATCTTCCAGTATTAGTCATTATGAAATGAGAATACATAAGATTAAATAAAAAAGCTTCAACTGAACTGAAATTCTTTGAAAACTTTTAGAAGTGAATAACTCTGCGCCTCTGCCTGTGCTTTTTAAACTGTGTTATGCTTTTGCAACCACATTAGTTATGGATAGTAAAGCTTCACCAACCTGAATCGAAATGCCTTTAGATTTTGAACTTTCCAGTGCTGACATCTACAGTAGCAGGTACCAGGCGTTTCTAAATGACACACGGCCATGTCCACCGGCAAATTCAGCAGCCAATACAACAACAGCAGATGCTTCAGATTGCAGTCAATCCATCACTCTCTGATCATTTATCAAGCTCTCTCACTCCTCTTGTTTTCTCTTCCTCTCTCCGTCTTTCTTGCTCTCTCTCTCTCTCTCTATTCATTTATCAAATTCTCCAAACCAAAAGAAAACCAGCGGACCCTGAGGAACACCTGGCCTGCAGGGCTGGCAGTCATCTCACACACACACACACACACACACAAATGTGCACACACAGAATGAAAAAGCATCCCAGCAACAAAAGAATTTCATTTCTAACCCCAGTGTCAATCAGCAGCAAAGTGAATATTTTTCATGTAGCTCAGACTGTGGCAGCTCTGCGTGTGTGTGTCTGCGTGTGTGTCAGGGCTGACTAGACACAGTTACAGGCCACTCCCTCATTGAGCAACACCTAGAGTGTGACTGCTGTCCCTCTCTATTACTCTCTCCCTCTGCTTTTTCCCTTCCTTCCTTTCCTTTTATCCTCATGCATCCTTCCCATTTGTCCAAAACACAAAAAAAGGAAACGGGCTGGACCAAGCTGAACAGATCTGATGTAAATGTGTTGATTTTAGTTTTTATCTCCACATGATCCTCTCTTGATCATTGACAAGGAACATGTACTGTACACCTACATCATCATGCAGTGCAGTCTTAAAATAATCATCATCAATAATTTGAGATCATTCACAGGACAGGCATTTTTTCTTTATGTTTTCAGAAAGCTGCAGAATGCAGCTTAAGCTAGTGCTAGCATGAGACTCTGTCTCCAGTCTGCTATACATATAAGTTCTGGAACATGTGTGTCTCCTAAAAATATGTTAAAATAAAATTACATACTGCAGCTTTAATTTGCATAATAAATGCATGACAAAAAAATATATATATAACAGTCTGAATAATTATGGCCTGGGCTGGATCTGCTGAGACTGACTGGAGCACAGATGAAGAATGAATCGATGGTTGTGGGTTGAACTGCTCATTTCTGTGTGTGACACCGTGTTACAGCAGTGCAGGATAGTAAGTGATTACAAAACCTACGCTGGCAATTGGTGATGAACACGCTCGTGATTGAAGGCCTGTTACTGACTCTGTCAATCAGTTCACATATTCAGATGCTGTTGGTAGCCTCGGCAAATCTTAATAACACAAACTGCATCACTTCGTTTGTGTGTCTGTGCCGTACATGTTAGGACGTGCACATTTCCACCCACAGACACACTTACGCTTCCGTGTATGTCCCAAACATATGTCTCTCCCTGTCAATGTGTGCATGTGTGAGTGAGGTGGGCAACAGACATATCCAGTGGCAGTCCCATGAAGAATGAAGTCACCTGGCTTTCCCCTGTCTTTGAAGGTCAAGGAGACCCACTTGCATATTCATGGCTGAGCGCATTTGTGTGTGTGCGGGTGTGTATGCGTGCGCGTCCATGTGTGAGTGTGTGTCGGGATCGATGGCTTTTAATTGTTTTTTCCTGAGCTGTGGAAGGAAGTGCCAGCAGTTATTGATTGGATGAAGGGATGGGAGAAGAGAGAGGGAGCGAGAGAGAGAGAGGATAGGAAGACAGCGGGAGTACAAAGGAGGAAGATGGGGAGAGAGAGAGACAGTGTGGCAGACAAGAAGGAAATGTGACAAGACAGGGTGGCGACATGGAACATAGAATCACTGTCTAGTGGGTGGATGGGGTGTGTGTGTGCGTGCGTATGAGAGGAGGGGGGTTGATGGGTGCCATGTGTGCATATGTAAGTGTTTGCTTGCCTGTACGCATGCATACGTGTGTGTGTGTTTGTGTGTGTATGGGGGGGCTGGGGGAGTGTCACCGTGTGTCTGATCTGGATGCCACACACACATTGCGTTCCACACTTACTGGCTGCATTATTGAGTCGGGTTTAGTGTGTGAGTGCGTGTCTGTGTGTGTGATTCACTCAACTGGTTCATATTACTGGCACCGAAAAGGCCCTTCATGTTATTCTTTGTTACATTTCTATGGTTTAGAAGGTTAGGTATTTTTATATTACTATTACAAACAAATAATATTACGTAGCGTATGTTAATACTAAAGAGAATACCTGTGCTTTTTATGTATGTAAGATGATGATATTTTGTGATTTAAAAATGACATATAATAATATTAATATGATAGTTTTCTGATTATTTATTCTATTTATGGCTGGAAATAAGTATAATGTTTGCACACATTTTATCAGGACCACCAGCCAGCCCTGAACTCATAAAACCATTATTCAAATTTTTTATGTTTTGGCCAATTTTTTTTATTTACCTAATTATGTTTAATAAATGAAGATCTACCATCTTAAAAGTCTAAATGTTGTTTCAAAATATTTCGGTTTAGATCATTTAAAAAAATTATCCTTATTTATTGTTTTTAAGTCTCTTAAAATTTGTCAAATTTCAATACATTGCATTAACAAATGTATTTTTTTTTTTTTATATTTCTAAAAAAACTAGCACAAATTTTTTGATATTTCTTTATGGCTTACACCAGATTATTGTTATAGTTTCCTGAAGACCTACAACACCTGGTCCTTTCTATCATATATATAATATAACCTACACTTTAATATAGATGCATTATTTAAAGCTTGTAGAAATTTAACTCAAAAATGTAATTGATTGAAATAGTCAGTCGCATTATGTGGGTGGTCTACAATGTTAAAAATGTTATTAAAGCTACTTGTTTTTTGTAAATAAGTTTTTTAAAATGAATGCATCTTGTTTTTTACAGTGGGAACACCTGCTTTACATTTTGTTTGCTTTCAAGTCACATTCCTTAACTTGACTTTATAACTATTAGTTTCTAGTGTTGCAAAAAAAAAAGAAAACAGGAAACTCCATGTTTGAGCTACAGGGCAAGATGAAATTGGAGGCAATGGTGTTGGTCAACCCTGACCCAGTATTAGCTAAGGCTTGTTTGGATGAAATGCGTGTGTAAGTCTATTGTGTATGTGTGGGGGTTTTGTGTGTTGGCAAGTGTGTTTGGAGTAAAAGTAACAAGCTTTATTCCTTAACAATGTTCCACCATGCCCTCATTACACACAGGTTAAAGTGGCACTCGGACCTGTCTGGAGAACTAAAGAGTGCGCACAAACGCACATGAAAACACACACAGGTGAGACTGGACTGTGGCCCCGGTTCAGAGCCGAGCAGCCACACGCCTTCAGTCTTGTAATAGCGAGAGGGAGAGACTGAGATGATGTGTGGCTGTTTCTTAATTGACTTTAATACGATCTAAACAACACGACTGACCAGTAGTCAAAAGAAAAAAAAAGGCTTAACAGGATGAAAAAGTGTTGTTTTGTTACAGCTTTAGTTGTAGCTGTTTCTGCCGTCATGTAGCAACTACTGAACTACAGCAACTGATTTAACGACACATTTTATATTGTTGTTTGGTGAGATTGTTGTTTTTAAGAAATACGGATTTGTATTTGTTATTATTGTGTTTAGGGTTGTTGCTGTTATTTTTCTTTTCTTTTTGATGTCACTGTTGTTTTTACTTTAATGTCGGCGGTTGTGATGTTGATTTTGCTACTGTTACTTTGTTATTGCTTTACTTGAACAGATATTAATGTGTTTACAGTGCAACACATTGTTCATTTTAAGGATCAAACTGAGGCTTTTTCTGTATTTAGCAATAAGCAAATAGTAGTGGTTCTATTGTATGTGTCTACTTTTGGATATTTGTTTTGGTTTAAGGCTTTGTCTCAAATCACTTCCTCATTCACTCAGTCTCGACTCTCTTTATAATAACAATTATCTGTTTTTATTTACCTCTTTAAAATTTTTTTTTATAATTATCTGTAGTCACCCCACATCACCCCATCCTTGAATGAATAAACTGGTGATCGCTTTGCCTTTCACGTCTATGAAATACAAATGAATTTAATTTGGTAGTAAAATAGAGACAGTGTTCAGTGAGTAGATTTTCCAATGAATGCTAAGCTACTGTAAACAAAAGTATTTTAGTTAACACACAGCAGGTCAACTGAACATGCAATACAGCACAATTTGCTCACAGACCAGCATGAAATTCAACATAAAAACATTAAAATAAAAGTTATGAAGTTTTCAATTCAAAATGAATGAATAAATATTATTTTTTGACACCTGTCGATCAGATGATTCCTGTGCCCCCGTTAAAACCACCAGGTGGTGACATTCAAATGAAAAGGCTGAGGAGAAATGTGGTGCACTAGCAAATACTGTGTGATTTTAGACACAGTGTCCAAGGACATGCATGACAGTGGGAGTCCACCCACACTCACTTACAGGGTCCCCACGCTTTTTTCTTATTTTCCCTCCCCCACTTTCCATCTCACTCCTTTCCCAGAAACCCCCATTTCAAAAAACGTGATAATCAGCGTCTACTGAAGTACAGCAGAAAAACATTTAAGTGAAGAGAAGTGGGGGAAACTGTGATGTTGGGGGGGTGAAGTGCTGCCGGGTTGGGGGTGCTGAATTGGTGGTGAGGAGATTGCAGCGACAGCGCACACAAGGCTTTGCTGTGCTCCGCCACACTGTCAAATGTGCCTTGCGTTCACACATAAACACACACAGACACACACAAAGATTCTCTGTAATAGATTCTCGTCTTGACACTCAATTCCGTGGCGAGACGATCCTGCTTTATCCCTCCCTGCATCAAATATTTAAACACTTGTATTAGTGGCTGTGTCATCCCCTCAAACACCCGCGGCTTAGAGCACCAATCTCCTCTCCTCCTCTTCTTCTTCTGATTTCTTTTCTGTCTATCCTTCACTCTGCTCTCACTCTCTTTTCTCATCTTCTGCAATTCCACCCCTAATATCCACAATGTTATCACGTCCTTGCCTCCTTCCACCACCCAATCATTTTATATTTTCAATACTTCAACCTCTTTTTTTCTTGTGAAGCAGTTTTTTTTATCCCCCTGTTCCTTTCAGGCTTCTGTCGCAGGCCGAGAGCCCTTTTCAATCTGGAGAGGAGAAGCTCTACAGATTGCAACAAGGAGGCAGAGAGATGGAATGGAGAAAGCAGGATAAAGGAGGGAGGGGGAAACAGGAAGGTGGGGGGAGAGGAGGGGGAAGTTGGGGATGGGTGGCAGTGGCTGTGCGCTTGAATGATGTCTTTCAAGAGGAGCAGTCTAGCTTGTCAAATCGCCAGCTGCGAAATGAATTGGCATATCTGTTGGACTCGGCGCGGAGATGTGCCACGGCGTTTCATATTCCTCGATAAGGCCAAATAACGCAATTGTCAGGGAGACAGGGGGAGTGTGACAGAATGAGAGAGTAGAACCAGTTAGAAGAGAGTGGTGGCGGAGGGGGAGGACGGAGTGAACCTGGCAACAATGGAGTGTGTATGATAGACAGAAAGAGCCTTTACACCTGATATTCTGCCTGTCTGTCTGGGGTTTGTGTAACGGCAGGCTAATGCAACCCTTTTAAAACCACTCAACACATGAATCTGCTGACTTAAATCTGATTGCTTGCCATTGAAGTTTTCCAGCTTAAAGCCAAAAGGAGGCTAACACCATGACCTGCTCATTTTTGCAAGATTATTATAGGGCAGTTGTGCTTTAGATAGAACACAATAAAAAAGTGCTGTTGAGAAAGGGAGACAGTAGTAAACCATAGAGGTCAACATTGCCTCCTCCAACACCATTAAATCAATCTAAACCAACATGGTGACAGAACAATAGTGAGGATATTTTCAGCATTATATTTCAACAGACCGAATGATAACGTATGTTAATGTTGTGAACACCTGGATCATATTATGAGCTGTTGCTGCATTAGCCTAAACAAGATAACATTAGCATTGGGTGGAAACACTGCAACAACAGATCTCAACAGTGTTATTAATATGTAGTTATCAGTCGAAACACAAAACGCATGTTGATGTGCTTGGAGAGTGACGGAGTGCTCCTTTACTCTATGCTGGCTTTTGGTTGTCTGTAGCCTGCTGACCTGCCTTAACCGCACCATAACTCCACACATGACTCTTGTGTCTTTGAGGTGATTTTTATGAGTCACAGTGGACTTATCGCTTCATCTACACTTCCTGCATTGTTTTATTGTCTGCCATCTCCAGTACTGTAAAACGTGCAGCGCTGATGCTCCAGACTGCCCTTCATATCACAAACTGCAGAGATGACTTGTATTTCAAATCTCTGTCCACTAAGCTGCTTTAAATGTGTTCTTATGGGGAATACTAATAACCCCTGTAACTGTCCCAAACAAAAGTGTCTCAAGAACAGTGGTCCAGATTCAAAGATGGCCACTGTCACGTCATGTGACTAAAGACAGATTTAGAAGCAAACAAATAACCTAAAGTTATTATTTTAAACATTCACAAAGAGAGACTTTTCAGTGTTTTACATGTATATATAAAATGATATATCAAATTTATACCAGAGTTCGTATGTTCTGCAGCTTCCAGTTTTTACCACCTATTATACTTATTCTACACACGTGTGGTGGGAGAATTATGCTACATGTACGTATGCACTGGGTGATTCAGTACTGCGCTGTCCAAGAGTGAACTGCAGTCTGGTTCGGGTCTGACAAACTGAGACTTGTTTGTTCAGTAGCACTGCAGGTGAGAGTGGAAGAGTATTGTTAAGGGAGACCACTGTCTCCTGAGCTTGTGACGCAGTGTGAGAGGAGACATACACACACATATAGTGTAAGGAGTGCAGCATTGGGCTTGAATCTGGTTTGTTGCATAGTATGCGAGAAACTCTGAGGAGGGTTGTTTGAAGTTGTAGTCCAGTTAGACAGTGGCGGAGAAAAGACTGGACAGACTTGTCTTGTTGAGAATTACTTCTGCAGGTGTTTTTGTACTGTATGTGTATGTGTGGGCTGGGGACCACAAAGGCGATGGCAGACAGAAGCTTCCCAGTCTCATGGTTACTAAGGAATATGCAAAGGAAACAAGAAATGCTGTCAGGCTCTGGCAGCATCTTGTACACAGAGTACACACACACTCACAAATACACACACATACACACACACTCACAAACAACAAATATTCTCTCGCTATTTTGTTGAGGTATGTAAAGTTTACTGCTAATACATACTTTTCAGATAGAGATTAATGAAAACCAAAAAATCATTCACAGAGATATTATATATTTATAAGTGACCATTAATGTAGTAAATCATAGGGATGAATTTGAATTTGGTATGGTTTAGTCCAAAAAAAGGAAAATTCCATATTTGTTGTTTTTGTTTCTAAAAGCCAAAAGGAAGCAGCTCATTTTCTATTTTGTTTGTTATTTCAAAACAAAAGTTTATTGTCCACCAAAACACTGACCCTCTATGCCTTTAATGCTTAGCTCCGTGCCGCCCCATATGTATTGCATCCCACCAATAAGGTACAGAACTCCGACCTTTTGGATGTGATAATATACCAGTAGCCTGAAAATTTTATCAAACAGGTAGGAACAAGTTTCAGCTTGACCAAGTTTTACTATTCCATCACATTGAAACCAGTTCCTACCACTACTGTACACAGAGACATTAAAGCTACCAGGTGGATTTAAGGTTGTGGGTATACACATGGATCAAAAGAGAAGAACTGAATAATTAAAAAAACATTTTCTCTGTTGGGTTTAAGCAGTGAATAATAACGCTGTGATGTGCAACGATGATAAAGAGCATAGACAAAGTGCTTCTTCAATTACAAAACACTGAGTTACACTCTGAAACTCTGACTCATCAATGGACTTTATTGATGGAGTGTGTGATCTTTCTCACACACTCTGAACATCCACTATAAAATACATACATGAAATCAAGCTAAAATAATTAAAAACAAATCGTTCCTGTACGGATGGAATGTTCTGCTGCTAATGTGAATATTCCTGGTTCTTTAGAATTCTATCATTATGATGTCACGGTCATTCTGAAATCAGAAGTTTCTTTAGCCTCAGACTAACTCACTATCAGTACACACTCTTCAGATCTCTGAAAGCTGTTGTATCTCCAAGTAACCTTTGAAATTTTCAACAATGTCGCATGAACCGAGTCATTTTCCTGAGGAAAAGTTGACGACCGTGTTCTCTGGAAAAGTTTCTGGTAAGTGTAAAGTGTGTGTGTGTTTTCAATGCTGAAAACATACCTGTTATATGTTCTGTACCTTTTGGTTTATTAACCTAAATATTACAATACATATGTTGTATTTAATAGACAACAGATCATTCATTCAGTTGAGTTACTGATAGACATTACATTTGTAAAATTTCTGGTTTCATAAGGCAAATAAAGTACTGTGTTTTGGGAATCTAAGCAGAGCTGTGTCTTCTAACACGCGTTTAAATGAGAAATGCATTTTTGTCTTATGAAGGTCTGAACAATAACTGTTCTGCAAAGAACAGCATGCATACATATGTCAAGAGAAAGAGAAAGAACACTGATGTTGCAGTAACATCCAGGAAAAAGACAAGGGCTAGCAAAGTTAGCCTCTCAACTGACCACTGCAACATGAATCAGGATATCAGTGTGAGAAAAAGGAGGGCGAGAGATGATGGACAGGTGATCAGAAAAAGAATGAGGTGTAGCAACCTCGACAACCCAAGCCAGCACAGTGATAATTCACTGGAGGCCGTCATCATCCGGAGGGGAAAGAGAAAGGCCAGCGATGATGCTGTGGGGTCCAAAAAGAGGAAGAGATGTGTCACCCAAACCAACACAAACGAACCTAGAATGATCTCAGAGCAGGACTGTTTGGTGCAGTCCAAGAAGAGAAAGGCCAGTGAGGATGGAGGGATGCCTGATAAGAAGGCAAGATCCAGCAACAGCACCAGCAGCACCAGCAGCACAAAGTCCAGTGCTACAGAGTCCAGTTCTTCCATAGCAAACAAGGATGGGAAATCTGATGACAATAGAGACGTCTGCATCATCTTCAACAACGTCTCACCAGAGGAGAAGAAAATCTATGAGATGTCCTCCTCAGGGAACACTAGCAGAAGTAGGCTGATAACGTGAAATAACAGATTAGTTTGTGTAAGCTATGTGAAGGCCCTAACTACTTTAGGCTCAGGCTTTGCTTTCAAGTTTAGAAAGAGAAGTAGGATTGGTTTAATCTCAGAAAGGTGTACTAAATGAATACATCTAATAAAAAATAAACAAATGTGTGTACTTAGTGGACTTTGCAGAGAAATATATTGAGCTCACTCAAATCGGCATGGGAGGCTTCAGTTCAGTGTATTCTGGATACCGCAGAGCCGACCTTTTACCAGTAAGTCATACAAACCTATACTGAAACAAATTCTACCATTCACTGGTATCAGAGAGTACCACACAGATTATTTATGTGTCTTCTGCAGGTGGCCTTGAAGCACATTGCCAGTAGAGACATCACGTTTGAACGAGTGGTGAGCCAAACGCAAACTAAATTAAAACTATAGGGTGGGCCATTTATATGGATACACCTTAAATTAAATGAGAATGGTTGGTGAGGGGGCAAACTCCTCAAGATGGGTGGTGACCATGGTGGCCATTTTGAAGTCGGCCATCTTGGATACAACTTTT
>JAUYWH010000009.1:3652452-3687714 GCA_034779795.1 Ctenopoma multispine | reverse complement strand
ACAAACAGGACTTTAATATCACCAACCATTCCCATTTTATTAAGGTGTATCCATATAAATGGCCCACCCTGTAGAACCTGAAACATTTAAACATTCCTTAAATAGTTTTCTTATATAAATAGTGTTCTGCTGGGCAAAATCCACCTGTCAGTCTTAAAGTTGTCAGAACTTAATTCAGGTTATTTACCATATACTGCATACATTTATTTTCAACAGGTTTGCAATGGGAAAGTATACAACGTCGTTCTCGAGGTGGCCTTGATGCTTAAAACTACAGGTCTAACAGAAGTTGGACAGTCCGCTGCTGTTTCCCTTGTTGACTGGTACATTTTTGAAGATGAGTTAATATTGGTCATGGAAAAACCAGCATTGTGCAAGGACCTCTACAAATATCTTAGGGCCCACAGGGGACCCCTGGAAGAACGTGAAGCAAAGGTACAAACGGTGGAGGACTTGTTCCGTGTTTAACTTGTTTCATTTGGTTCAATTCACAGTTAAAAAGTCACAGTTATCACTGTATATCACTTGATTAGGAATCCCACTGTGTCTAGTCAGGTCATCAAGTAGCAGGTTCTTCCTAATGTCTTATTGAACGTAACTGTAGTGGTAAAGTTTACATGAACACGTGTTTTTACTTATCGGAGTAAAGTAAAGGAGTAAAGAAACTCTTTCCACTGTGTCCCTGTCTCTTAGATTATCCTGAGGCAGCTGGTAGATGCAGCCATTGACATGCACGCCAAAGGTGTCTTTCACCGAGACATTAAGTTACAAAACGTCCTGGTTCAGTTCGACTCTGAAGAACCCAGGGTGCGAGTCATTGACTTTGGCTGTGGACACTTTGCCACAGAGGAGTCATATTTCTCTATGTGTGGTATGATATCTGACTTCTGCTCCTCAATCATTTGTCAGTGTCTGAATAACTGTCTAATTATTGTTATGTTTAAACATCTCTTCACCCTTTCTCTTTCTTTGCCTCTAATCTGTGTGTCTGTATCCTCCCATTTCTCTGTTGCTGTGTGTACTAGGCACCCCTGCATACTTCCCTCCAGAGTGGTTTGACTACAGGGCATACTGGGCTCGTCCTACCACTGTTTGGCAGCTGGGTGCGCTCTTTTACTCATTGCTGACTGGACATGAGCATTTTAGGACTACTGACTTTATCAGTAATCGCATCCAAATCAGCAGTGCATTGTCCACAGGTAAGACACATACATTACGACACTTGCTTCTTGAAAGAAAATATGTTTCTGACTTCCCTTAAATCTTTGATCTCCTCTTTTTCTTTCGCCTTTAAGACTGCAAGAGTTTGTTGCATATGTGTCTGGCCAGAGACCCTGCTGAGCGTGCCACTCTGCAAGACCTACAGCTCTGCCCCGCCCTTAGAGAAACCAGCTCTCAGACAAAGCGGCCCTCCACCTATCCAGCAGCTCCTCAGTAAGAACTTCAGGTAGGTTCCTCCTACCAGTGATTATTCCCAGGGAGCACAGGATCACACATAATGTCAGTAGTGCAGAATCTTAAGCCTCATGTCTTCCTGTTTTGTTCATTTTCAGGCTATGATCCTGTTAATGCTGGACTCTACTAGAACCTCAAATGGACTTAATATGTGCAGTTTCAGTAGTGAACCTTATGGCACTCCTGGATCCTTTCAATTGCTTTTTCCAAGGGTTCTTCCAGCAACACAGGCACCTCAGGATTTTTTTTCTTGACTGCTTGTGTGGGATTGAAAAATAACATTGCACTTATATTGCACTTTACAATTAAACATTTTTAATCAACTTATGTTTCTTTGTAGTGTGAATTTCACTATAGACAGTGTCAGAGCAATATATATACCAATCAGACTGTACCAGTGTAAAGTAGGGACACACCTCATTGTTCACTGTATTATACATGAATTCTATCAGTTTATGGAGAAAGCAAAAAGGAGAAGAAAAGATGGAGTTAGAGACTAAAGACTTAGAGTTTCAAGTGCTTTATCTGCATTTCGGATATTACTATTATAACACACACGTGGCCATAGTTAGCCATGCTAACACACAAGCAGCTACAGTGAGAAAGTGATAAAGAACTACTGTTGCATTAGGACTGGGAACACACTTTTAAGTATAATTTTATAATATAATGCTTGAGTTGTAAAGCTAATGATAAAAACTTCACCATATTATTTTTGCAGGCATCTTTACTTTACTTGCTTCCTGTCCTTTGCAACACAATAAATCCAGCCTTTCCCTCTCCTCCATCTGTTTCGACCTGCCTTTCTCCACTGTGGTCGGCCCATTAGCTGGGCGACCAGTGGACTATGACAGGGTGGCCTGGTCATGGCAACACACACAGCTGTAACATGGATGGTGCCTTTCACATTAGTGTGGTGAACAAGGGGAACAGGAGCAGGAGCTTTTCCATTAGCACCTCCCACGAGCTGCCAAGATCCTGACGGAGGAAAAGAGAGACACACACCGAGGGAGGGGGAAAGAGAGGCACACTGACCATGGTTCAAATGGCTTGATAACAGTATGACAGTGACCCGAGCTGGACCATCACTCTGTATTTAAACAGAAAGTAACAGAGAATGTGGTGTGGTGCTTACAATATACACTGCTCAAAAAAACACAAAAATAAGACATCCTAGATCTGAATGAATGAAATATTCTTATTAAATACATTGTTCTTCACATAGTTCAATGTGCTGACAACAAAATCACACAAAAATTATCAATGAAAATCAAATGTATCAACCCATGGAGGTCTGGATTTGGAGTCACACTCAAAATTAAAGTGGAAAACACTACAGGCTGCTCCAACTTTAATGTAATGTCCCTAAAAGCCTCAAAATTTGGCTCAGTAGTGTGTGTTGGCCTCCACGTGCCTGTATGACCTCCCTACAACGCCTGGGCATGCTCCTGATGAGGTGGCGGATGGTCTTCTGAGGGATCTTCTCCCAGACCTGGACTAAATCATCCGCCAACTCCTGGACAGTCTGTGGTGCAACAGTTGGATTCAGGTCTGGGGAACGGGCGAACCAGTCCATAGCATCAATGCCTTCGTCTTGCAGGAAATGCTGACACACTCCAGCCACATGAGGTCTAGCATTGTCTAACTAAAGTTATCAATTTCAGCTGTGTTTGATAAGTAAAAATATCTGAAAGGAATATATGCATGTTTAGTTTATGGTTAGGTTATTTTCAATGGTTGAAGTGTATATATATATACATGTACTAAAATAAATACCAAAACAAAAAGCTAAGAAAACAATCTAATCTAGACCTGAAATATGTTTATTAAATGAATACAGGAATAAAAACACAATATAAATTAGTCAACTGATGTTCCTTTGTCACACGTAAATGCTTCAGATCATTGAACTAATTTTTAAATCAGGAAGAAGGCAAATCATTTTTCACAGCACTGTAGAAACCTATACAAGCTAAATATAAGCAGCGTTATGTCTAACCTAACAACTTTTTATCTTTTTACTTTTTAGTGTCAAGTCCATGTTAACTGTCCTTTCAAAATAAAACTTCCGTTTTAATAGGAAATTACAAAATAAAAGCGATCACCTAAATTATCTGGGCAAAAACATTAAACAAGTTACATACTGATCATACAGTGTGTTGAAGTCATTTACACCACCTGAAAGATTTTTCACAAAATAATAGTGAGAGTTATTCTGCATTTCTAAAAATGTTCTTTTAAACAAAAGGTAAATCCAAAATAGTGATCTCACTGTCAAAGCAAACAAATGTTTGTATGAATTCAGATCAGATATTACGTAAAGTCCACACATGTCAAATTAAATTATAATCAATACTTCACAATAATTCAAACTCATGAAAACTGGACTTTTTCCTGTTAGGTTGAAGCTACTTGGATAACAAGAAAGAAATCCAGTTGCCAGGACTCAACTTCCAGATATCTTCACAGTAGCCTAAGTGTTAGGTGACGTACCAGACATTCAATGAAAAAACACGAATGATGCGGTTCAAACATACATATGTTACCTACTGTAGGTTTTATTTTCAAATGTTGTTCAGTGTTGTGGAAATGTGTGTTTCTTGTGCCTTAATTTGTTATTTTGTAAAGATGTTATTATTAATTACATTTTTTATTTTTATATTATTTTTTATTTTTGTCTGTCTGATTACATCATTTCTAAAAAAAAAGAAAGATAAGAAATTACGATTAAACAGTTACTCACTACTTAGGTAGTATTATTGTGAAGTAACACTACTCTTAATTGAGTAAAATTTTTGGCTACTCTACCCACCTCTGACTGTAGGGTCTTTATTCCTACACTGTCATTCAACCAACAGCAGCATTTGTTGAAAGAGTGCCCCCCATATGCAGCATGCATCTGTTTACCATTGGAGCCAGGAACCAAATAGTGGCTGCTGTGGCTTACACTTGCACCAAAATGGCAGGTAGTGTCACACCTTTTTTTGCCATAAATGTTAGATTACAACGTAGCAGTTTTTTGGGGTTTAGGCACAAAGACATACGGGCTAAATTTAGGCACCAAATAAGCATGATTAGGGTTAGTATAAATGTTGTTACAATAAGAATGTAAATTCCTCATGGTTACAATTATAAGAACAGACTGTTATTTGACACTGTACTCACAGTCTGCTGTGGGAAAGTCCTTCGCTTTGTTGACCCAACCACTAGACCCTCCTACCCAAGTATATAACAGCCAAACATTCATCTGTCTCCTTTGGTCGTGTTCACATTTTACAAACTGTGTCAGTGTTCCATTAAGCTGAATGACTTGATAAAAAAGCACAGGACAAGATCCTGAATTTGTGTCCCTTTTCTGCTTTGAAGAAACACTGAATCCTACAATTCCCACGTTGCAGCTCAAAAATATGTCTTTATTAAGACATGTCTCCTTGACAAATGAGCTCATCCCACACAGAGTTTCTGTTGTACAGTATGTCTTCAAGTCAAAGCAGAGACAACTCTGGTGACATGATGTGGTTTATTTTCTCAGACAACCTTTATTTGTTATTCTGGTTATTGTGAAAATAGCATAGGGAGTATGTTTAAGATGATTTCTATTTGGTCAGCTAAATTAGGTTCATATATATATATATATATATATATATATGTATATATATATATATATATATATATATACATATATATACATACACATTACTTCTGCTGTTTGGATGTCACTTCCTACAAATTTGTTTATTTTGTTTCTTCTCTTGGACTTTTTCTTCTAATTACAGAAGAGGAGTTGAAATGGATTGCATTGCATTTCATCAATGATTTGCTTTTTACATTTTATCTGTTTCTTTTTCATCTCCAAACATAGCGTTGACATGTCTTTTAAAAAAGTGATCAAATGATGAGGGTCTTATTTGCCATGATCACAGGGCCACACGTTCCCAAGCCAAGTCTGTTGGGTTCTTTATTTATTTAATCTTCTTTTGTTTTGTGTTTCAGTATCTTCTTTCTCTTCTTCACCTGTCTGTTCCCTTTTAATTTGACATGGAGATGCTCGTTATGCCAGATCAAGGACAGCCATCTGTAGTCTGTCAGCTTCCCTTAGACAAAGTGGGAGGTGAGACGAGATGATCGGCATGTATATCTCAGAGAAAGAAACAGTCAATGAGGAACGGATGTACTAACAGACAATGGCAGAGGAATGTAAATGAAGGATTAAAATGCAAAGAAAGGTGTGAACATGAAAAACTAAAAAAGACATAGTTGACACAACATTTGGCACATAAGGCACATAGAGGAGTAAAAAAATAGGTGCAAAGGCAGGCTGGTGGTGATGTAGACAACCACCTAGTACAATACATTCTAATCAATACATTTTTACTGCAGACATATGAGCATGGCAAAGTATGACAATACAGGTGAATGAAATAATAATGGCTGAACTCCATTTAGCTGCTTCAGGTTTAGGTTCCTGATTTTGTGCGCGCTGGCTCATTGTCACACTGTCATGGCTTAGCTGGACACTTGAATAGAACAGAGCTGCCATTAATATTAGTACCACCTGCGCCTTTCCCACAATGAGAAGTCTAAACGTCTTGTCCTTTTACCGAGCCATATACTGTATTCACCTTTTGCATATAGCTGGATTTGCCCATTTGTCATGTTGAAGACAAAAAACCTTCTTGACAAAAGAAGCGAGGTGGAGGTAAAGGTTAAAGGTGAACACAGGGTAGTAAATTCTACCATCTGATGTTCTGCCATCTGATCAGATTGTAAATTCTCTGGACTTTCTACACTGATCAGTATTAATTTCTGTCAAGTGTGTACCATGGTGTCTATCTAATAAGTGCTCTTTGCTAAGTGCATAGATATACAAGATGTAGCATGACAAGACAATAGCTTGCTAATGATGAAGGGCACACATTACATGGAACATGACACAGCAATGGACAGGACAGGACACTGTAGACACATAATGGTACAAGACACTCATTCCACCTCGTCTGCAGAGGACAGGACGTAAAGTGATCAAACCCTCTCAAGAGAAATAAAAGAGATGGAAATGACAGAGGAAGGGACAGGGGATGAGAGTGTTGAGGAGAGGACGAAAGAACGAACAAAGTAGGGGTGAAATAGTAGGACAACTCCACTCAGAGAGCCCCTATCCCTCAAAGTAATGATGATGTTTTAGTTGGTTAAAAAGCAGTGTTAAGGATTGGCCGTGTTGAATATCAGGGAGAGCTGGTTCAGAGAGACGGATGGCTTCTTAAGTAACAGCATCCTGATAGATATGTTGGCACAGGAGCCAGGCATGACGTTTACTGTAAGGAGAGGAGGGTGTGAAACATTAAAGGGAGAGAGAGAAGGTACTATTGGTTCTGAGGGGAAGACAAACTACTTATTGTGCATAAAATAAGATTTGGGATGATTCTGTAAAGCTGGGGGCACACTGCACCTGGACCACACTGGACAAAGTTTGTTCAACAGGCCAACTGTGAGATGAAATCAAAATGTGTCTGTGTGTCCATATTCCACACCTACATCAAGAATTCCACGTAGAGAAGTGGTTGGATGAGTCAACAAACACGCAGGGCTTTGCCACAGGGGACAGAAGTTTCACTCAGTTCACTTAACCTAGCCATGAGGGTTTGATGTCTAACCCTAACCCAGATGTGTTTCTTTCTAATCTGAAGCAAGATGTGATGTTTCCACAACTTTAATCAAGCATTTAAGATTAAGGACGACAGGCCCAGCACGAAGCCCATTCATTCACATGGCATCAAACAGTGCTGCTCCTGGGGAGTCAAACATTTAGCATTAGCAGCATTATGCATGAATGGTATGAACTGCTTGAATCTGTCCTGGTTAAATTACAGAAAACTGTTGGAATCAAGTGAAATGCAGAATTATATCACGACCACTTGAAAAATATGTCAAATGAAACGAATGCATGACTCCACAAGACGTGAGATGGGACACGGAATAAACTTCTGCAAATGTCTGAAAAAGGTTTATTTGTCAGTCAGAATGTGTCTGAGAAGAATGAGAAAAACAGACTCAACCTTTTAAAAATATGTCATTTATCATCACCTTTAGACTGCTCTTACCCTCTGAGGGTTATTTTGTCTGACGGGACTGAGCCCTCCTCCCCAACCACTCCAATAAGTGTTTTTCAATTACTGCTGTAATCATCTAGTGATGAATAGTCTGATATCCAGCCTTTATATTCATCTGCCTTCTTTGTTAGATTGTTTCTAGACAAGGCTTCACTTGTGTGTGTTAATGTATTTTTTATTTACAAGTGTAGAAGGTGAGATGAAATGAATGGCAAAGTTAATGAATTTTGCTTTGTTTAATTTTTCATACAAACAAGTATAAATGCTGCTTTGGTAAACAATTAAACCGCCCACTGTCATTCCTGAAAAGAAGCACAAGATTTTATTTTGATCAAATATTTATGATTATTACTCATCATGTATGATTATTGCAATTTATTTCTCTTTTTTCAGCTCTTTTGGTGCTAATAACAAAACCATAAGCCCAAGCAAAAGTGGCGTAATATTATCATTAGGAGCATTATGTAAATGCAATATTATGCAGAAAGCATGTAATTGCACCAAACGGATGGCCATACAAAACAGATAGCAAAAACACTGAATTGATTACTGCTGGGTCATTATAGCAAGAGCAGCATTATCCAGTATTAACACTAAAAACATTTTGTAAATGCAGTGCTGTACGAAAAATGGAAATTATTCCCATTTAAATATGTATTTGAAGTAAATGGTGGAAATAAAAACATTTTAATAGTTGTAAAGTAATGTGACTAGTGACATTTCTTGACAGCAGGGCTGGAAGTTTCAGTTTCATTTAATATGCTTTTCTGAACTCTTCTGTTTGTGGCTCAATTTCCAGCCTGGAAAAGCAGGCGACTGTAATGGGGCCTCAGAAATCAAGGGCTCATGGGAAAGTTTAAGGTTATAAGGCATCGCTTATCTAAAACCATAATGTCCACTGACATCATAAGGGTTAAGATTAGTTATGTTTTACATGGCACCTTGTTGTGTAGAGAATCCTAAGTGTTTAAAGAAACGTCCATATTAAACAACACCAATTCTAAAATGTGGACTGGAATTACACGAAACCAACTTGGCATGGTCCATTTGGTTTGGTTTAGGCAGAAAAATAATTCAAGCATTTTTTTCCTTGTTACGTTTGGAAAAGATGTTTTGGTCTTAAAATAACCTTTTCCTAATGGTTAGAGGGAGAAATAAGACCAAGGGGCTCAGCTGATCATTCTGTACGCAGCAAGTTAATCTGGACAAGAATCCCAAAAGACAGAAAATGTACCTAAAACACTGAAATACTGAGGGTTCAGGAGTCGACAGCTGCAGGAAAAAGCCCCTTTAGCCTTTCTGATGGGCACATTTGAAGGCTTGGACATCACAGCCTATTAGCTGCATCACTCTCACTGTCTGTCTAAGAACTCTTTGTCTTTTTAGTTTGAGAAGTAACAGAAGTAGGCCGCATTGTGCTAAGAATGAAGAGAGCTCAAGACAGTTCACTTACAGCAGGGGGGAAACTACTAAAATAAAATGTTTAACTGTGATTTAGTTGTTAATTCATGTGGGATTATGTGGTATTCAGTCAGTTACTGTAAGGTTAAATGTGTAGTTATACTTTACCAATGTACCTACTAATACACTACAGCACCTCCTAAATATCTTATTTACACTAAGTTTAAAGGACTGAGATTTTATGAAGAGTATTGTATCACAGTATGACTAAATAACTCCTGCCACGCACATCCATGAACAATGGCCCCACCACAGTTTTTTCTTCCACAGTACTTAACATGGTAGAAATGTCACAAAGTCATTTCCTAGAAACAATAAAATAAAATACATTTTCAGTCAGAGAAAGGACTTCCCGCTCTCTTTTCTCCCCTCCCTCCCCTCCTCCTCCCTCTCCGCTCTCCATCTATCACATCCAGCAGGTGCCACAGGCCACTGACCAAGCCTGTCCTCCCGTCATTAGCCCCGCGTTCTCCCCACGCGATCCGTGTGGCTACCCCTGTCTCCTCTCTCCAGCCCGGCACCCCATAATAATATCTCTTTCAACCTTCACACCGTGATAAATAGGAGCGCACGGAACAAAAGGGATGGAGCGAGAGGAGGGAGGGAGAACAGAGGGGTGAAGTGTAAGAGAATTACAGGGGTAAAGAAAGAAAAAGAGGGGAAGGCTGGTGTGGTGACATGTGGTGTGTGTGTGTGTGTGTGTGTGTGTGTGTGTGTGTGTGTGTGTGTGTGTCTATTTCTGACAAAATCAGAGTTTATGAGTTATTACACATTTCCTAAGATTTAAATGTAATTCTAGGAGATGACTGACATTAAATGACACAAAGTTTAAACTTTCCACTGTGGTGCTTGTAATGATGTTTGTAGCATTTTAAAAATTACAAAAATAAAATAACAGCTATTCATTCATTACAGGGATTAACAGAATATGAGTAGAGAAAAATGCACAGAAAGTGGCATGATGGATGATATTATTGTGTTCTGAACATTTTAAGACTGTGGTTTGTTCAAATGAAGGACGAGGGTGCCACTGGGAGGGTTAGCTTTCTTTTAACCTGCACCACAGGTGCAATAATAAGGTATTGTTTACGTTCCTGAACTAAAATGATTTAATATAACAGTAAAGAGCTACAGCAGAGATATACAGTACTGTGCTTTTAGGTTTTAGGTCACCATTAGATTATTGTTTTGACAGTGCTAATATGACCATATGTATAAGTATCTCTTAGTCTCTTTATATGAAAATATGTACACTGCACCAAAAATATTAAAAAAAGCTTCTTTAGAGTAAAGTGACAGATATTGAGTGTGATCTCTGTAGAGGAATCTGGAGAGGAGTGGAAGACCTGTCAAAACCTGACTCAGCATCTGGCAGGTTCATCTCGATGCCAAGTTGATACTTTCATGGCCCGAAAAGAAAAACTAATCAGGAATGGTCTTTGTGAAAGGAGAGCAGCCAGCAGTCCTGTTTTTGTGTTTTTAGTTGCTCTAGTGTAAAAACTGAGAAATAAATATATAAGGACATCATAGCACTGCTGAAAGACATTTTATATTTTTATATATAGTTTATATTACAAGTTATGTAAAGTAACTACACGTGCATTTACTGTTTAGCTGATAATATCTATTCTTATGCTATAATTACTACTGCTACTCAACTAACAAGATACTGAAACTGGAAAGGGTTGTGTCAGGAAGGGTATCTGGCGTAAAAACCTGTGCGGATCCGTTGATCCACTGTGGCGTCCCCTAACGGTGTAAGCTGTAGGGGGAAAAAGCAGGACCTAATATTTTGGTATTTTATCTTTACATTTAGCACTTTTATTCACAGTGACTTACAAGTGAGGAACATACACACCAGGAGCAATGTGGTGTTTTTTAATGGTCAATTATCCTTTTAAAATGATAAACACAGCGTGACACTGAAACACAGGACTTATGTTTGCTGATCATGAGCATCTGCATGGCTGAACTGGTATTAAAAAAAAACTTTTCAGGACATTAAGAATTTTTAGATCTGATTCAGTCTGATGTTATAAAATCTGTCCCTAAACCTTTGAACCAAGGCGTACTTTAACTCCGCTGTACCGTATTTGTATGACAGACGACAGCTGTGTGATTACTTAGCTTTACTACGTCTTCTAAGACATGCCACTGCTATTGTTCCAAGGCGTACAGGTATATATGAGAGAAGAGCTCATCAAGAACGGGGTAGTGTTTCAGTCATGTGCAAGTGTGTCAACTACAGTTTTGCTCACATGTTATAGTCAGAACTAGTATTTTTATGTTGATTGTTCACATGTGATGTGAATGCTGTCGCAGTCCTAAACTGCTCTATGTGTAGAGTAATAACATCAACAGTCACATATGTTCCTTCCAGTTTTCTTGAAACAGAAGCTTCTCCATAAATGTCCAACAAATCTGTAACGTTCACATCTAATTACCTCTGTCTCTGTTGTTGCTCTCCTCCGTGTTTGCGTGTTCACAGAAGTCCCACATTAAGAAACACACAAACAAACATTTGGTTAGTGCACACGTCTTTGAAAAAGAAGCTCAAAGGTCAGATTTCAGCCACTTTAAGATGTCGTGTGAATCTAACTTTAGCCACATCTGCACTATAGCAAACGTCTATAGATGAGTCTGTACAGTGTGATGCTGCATTCCTGTGTGAAATAGGTAACACCACAGAGGTCACCAATGTTAGTGCATAAACTACTTTTCATTTTAAGTGAAAAGTCATTGTGGCTATATTTATGGTAAAGCCACAATATAAATAATAAAGTGGCGTATACAACACACAGGCCTTTGTTTATTTCCTTATGAAAAATACTAGTAAAAATAAAATGATTAGGAATATAAAGATTATGGTTAACTTAAGATCATGAAGAGTAAACATTGATATTAAAGGCTGCGGGGTTAACTGATCATTTCTCATGCTGCTTATCTCCTCCACTCTGTGCCAGTGTGTTTTTGATTCATTTAATAGTGCAAATAATAATAATAGCAAAATAAATCACCATGTCTCCGACAAAAAGCGGGAGGAGGAATCATTATGCAGATTCCCCAGAGACATGTTTTGAGTTTGATGTTTAAGTCATAATTAAAAAGTGTCTCTCCTCTCCTCTGTCTCAATCCCTGCTCCTGTAATATCTGTGTGATTTATTAGCACAGCCACAAATTACAGCCTTTTTTTCCCATCTCTCTATGAGATATGTGTGATATTACATTTCTACAGTTAAGTAGATTGGTCTGTGTGTGTGTGTGTGTGTGTGTGTGTGTGTGTGTGTGTGTGTGTGTGTGTGTGTGTGGACCTGTGCTCCACCTCATTATTAGCCTTCATCAGTGTTGTCCTGTTCTCATGTCCGGTGACGGACTTAGATGGGTTTATACCAGTTGCCAGTGAAGAGTTGCTGTGACTAACTAGGCAGGTGTGTGTGTGTGTGTCTGTGTGTGTGTTGTGCAGTTGCATTGTCACCTTTAAGTGTGAGGAAAAACTATGTCGTGTCAGGAGAGGAGAGATTGTGAATTAATTTCTTCTTCTTCTTTTAAATGTAACACTAACTTACTTGACCCTCTCCTTCCAACACATCCGTCCTTTCTCCCTCTCGTCTCCATGCTTGCCACCTTCTGTCTCCCCCGAAGCTTGATTTAAGAGTTGCCCTAATGGCTTTGACACATCGGTATTTCTATCAGAGCAGTGTGTGTGTGTGTGTGTGTGTGAGAGAGAGATAGAGAGAGAAAGGGGGAGAGAGATATCTTTGATGATTTAAATATAATAGCTGTATTGCTGCCTTCCCTCTCACTGTTCAGTTGCAGAGATTAATATGTGTATGTGCTTTTCTACTGGTGTGTGTGCATGCATGTAGAATTGTGTGGCTACACATTACAGTCCAGACAGTAATATCTGCCATGCATACATTATCTATCCCCCCTATTATGCAGACATCACAGGCAGAAGAATTAAACTGCGGCTCCTCTCAGTCTTGTTGGTGTTTCCGAGCAGACCGGACTGCCGTGCCCCCTCCCTTCTCCCAGTCAGAGGTTAAGATAGCAATCAGGACGGGACCGCAGATGGAGGCAGACGTTTTAATATTATTTTAATATTCACAGTGGCTGGTAATTGTTAAAGGACAGTCCAGTCGTCGCTGCTCATTCTCAGAGTCCTGGTAATTGCACTATACGCTACAAAGCGTCCAGGCTACAGTTGATCATGAGAGGGAAGGAAGGGAAACAAACATGATGGAAGCTGACACCTAGAATACAGAGCATCAATCACTCTGATGTATCCTCACAATTTGTGTGCTATAGTCCAGCAAGACACATTCTAATTCCCTCAATCTAGAAAATATCTCAGTTCACCTGAAAAATATCTTTAGTTTAGTTGTTTCTGCAGTTTAGTTGCATCGCAGCGTAATGTTTTAGGAGACAGGGTTTCACCTAAAGACCCTCCACACGGAGCGATTCCCTGAAAACCTGGGAGGTAAAATGAAACAGCGCCGTCGGTTTTACTTTGAACATGCAGTGTACAGAATCAGACGTCAAATCTAATCACCAGGTGCTTTGAAAAGACAGAAAACAACATTGATTAAAGTCATTTCCCAGTGTCAAAGCTCTGTGTCAGAACTACAACATCTGAAGTGGCTGAATGAAACAAGGCCCGGCTGGAAAAGAAAGGGAGTTGACACCAAAATAGCCTATCCGCTCTGCGTGCTCCATGCTGTTATGCATCAATCTATCAGCCAACCTTATTACTATTCAGATTACACACAGCGCACACACACTATTCAGATTAGAGGCTAAGGTGTACGGGACGTTGAGGAGCGCAGCAGAGACGTGAGTGACCTTTTCAATCGTTGCCGGACACTTTGAGCCAGCAATGAATCCATCTCAGCGAACTGGTGTGATAGGCGATTTCTTGAAGCCTGTCCAATGCTTTTCAGATCTGCGACCAGGCTTTTGTAATGTATGCACATTACATTTGTTCTCCTGTGTACTGCTGCACTCCTGTATTTCTTTCTTTTGGCAAAGAAATTTTCTTATGGTAAAGCTGTTTACTGCAGAGATTTTGGAATGGGGGGCACAGTTACCAAGTCCACTTACTATAAGCGACTTTGGCTTGTTTTCCTGTAAAGTTGCTTACTTATGTTGGTAGTTGGAGGAGTAAAGTGTTGTTTTTGGGCTTGTTTTAAAGTGTAGTTGCTTGTACGGTAGATAGATTCGCTGTGGACTCACCCTTCTCTTCCCTACACAAATCAAAACTATTCAACATTGTGTAACTGACCAGTGATGGAGCATCTTTAGCTAGCTGGATAATAATTGCACTGCTAATGTTCTTATCAGCTAGACTTTTTAACGATTGGTAAAAATGTCAATAAATTATCATTCACATAATTACTTTCCCAGGTGTTTGTATGCAGCTTCTTTGTATTCAGTCATTTAAACAAACATTTTTATTGTGCTTTTGTTCATTTAATGATACTTACTTGGCTGACCCACCGATGGTGCACCTTATCTTTGTGACAGCTGACACAAACCGCTGCAGCTGTGTGAATCAAATACTCACCAAAATCTGTTGCTAATTTATTAGCTGCTTTACTTTATGTTTTTTTTTTTCTTTAAAGTCCCACTGCCTGCTTTTGTATATTTGTTACTTATCAGCTTTTCAGTGAGAGACAGAACACACAAGCACACTCACACTTCAGCTCTCGCTTTCATACACACATGGACCAAGCCTCTAGTGGGGTGCAGGAAAAGAAACACATAAACACAACACATAAGCAGCCACACCACTCATATTATACATAGTATAGGCTGCATATAACAGAGTATGTTTAAATCCCAGGTTGGCATTGTTTCTGTCACAGTTAAAATGTTTGTTTTCGAACCAGTTGGTTGAAACAGCTGATCCCCTGGCCTGTTATTTTCACTTCCTGGTTTCTCTGTTTTTCCCTCACTCTGGTCACGCCCCCGTCTCTGCTCTTCCCAGCTGCACCTTGTGTCTCATTAACCCTCTCACTGTTTAACATCCTGCATCCTCCACTTGTTGTTGTTGTTGGTCTGTGCTGCTCACAGCCTGTTTGCTCTACGTCCAGCCCCCTGCTGATCTCACCTGTTCCCTGTTCCTCTCTTCACTCTACAAATGTAAGGTGGGTTGGTTTTGGTTTTCGTGCTGTTTTTGTCCCTGACGTAATTTCCCTCTACCTCTCCTGCTCTTTTTCCCCTAGCTTTAAATTGTCTTTAGCTAGTTTATGTTATCTTCACATTTGCCACTTCTTTTTATGATAAATGACATACATTTGTGGTGAATTAAGATATTTAGATTTATATTAAACAAACTTCTTTTTAAAAACTCTGGACTTCCTGGTTGTGGCTTTGTACAGTGCTAATGTCACCAAGACCAGATGTATTCTTCTGAACCTATTTTCACTTATTTTTTGCTCAACTTTGCTAATAGTTTCATGTTGATTGTTTGTACTCTGTGACCTTCGCACTAACCCTACGCTTATCTTATAGTATTTCCTTCCTTTTTCTTTCTTTTTTATTCGTGAGTGACATATGAAGCTCCACTCTAACAGATCAAACCATAAACTATTAAATTCCTGCCCATTGGTGCCAAATAGCCGCCACGAAAAGCCCACAAAAGACACACGGGAAGAAAAGTCAACAGAGGCCTACACAGAGGGAGCGTGAGCAGCAGATATCCTAATATAGAGATCGGACAAGTGGTAAAAAGGAAGAGTGAAATCATTAGGATGCAAATGAGAGGGAACGATTAGCATGTGTGCGAGAGATTGAAAGAGATATTGTATGAAAGGCGGAGGACGAGATTGAGTCGTCTCTGCTTTCACTGGGGGTTTTCGCATTCAAAGCAACAACTGTCACATGCTCACTGTCAAAGATCCAGGCGAGCGGAGCAATTAATTTTTTTTGCAGTGATGACTTTCTTTAACGGCTGCAGAAGTTGTTTTACAATGCTGCTCACTTATCCCTCTGTCCAAAACCTTTCATGCAGCCTTCTATCGGAGACATAAAGGCAAGGATTGACATGGATCAGCCGACAGTATGTTCTCTTCTGCAACAAACTATATGAGTTTGCTGAACTTTAGAGGGTAGTCTACCATAAAGGTGTTAGTTTAATCTTAGACCCTTTCAGATGGTCTGGTTTCAGATGGAAAGTATTTTGAGGATATTTCGAGGACCTGACCCCTGTCTGCTGATTGTCTGTAGTTACACATATAGTTTATTCCTGTGTTATAGTCTTTCATCGTCAGCCATAAACACACCAGTCATCTTGTTTCTTTATTCGCCGTGCTTCTGGGAACACTCCAAGCTTTTATAAATGGTTTTATACCCTCATCCTGAATACTATTGTGGAAGTCTACACAGAGTTCCTTGGACTTTTAGTTCTGACCTGCAGTGTGACTTGTAAGACCTCATACGAACAGGTGAACTCCAGTCAACTTCCAAACTCTTATCCAGAATAAGTAAAGTGAACCAGCCACAGCAAAGGGTTCTGAAAACGTATGCAGATGAGGAATGTCAGATTTGAATTTGTTGTTGCAAACATGTTTTTTTAAATAAGTTTTTGTATTTCACCTGCTTCTCCCTCTGCTTCACCCTCTTTTGTCCACCAGTCCAAATGAGGTGAGAGAGTTCGCTCCACTCTACTAGCCGCTGTCTTAGCTGTTGAGTCTCTTCATAAAACAGAAATATGTAGTGGCTCGGGCAAAAGCCATGACCAAATAAAATCCAGCCAAGTGTCTTCCCAAGAACCCATCCATTCACATCATAAAAACAGCGCTTTATTTGTGTTTTCAGTCAGTCAGTCTGTTGTTGGCCACTTGGTTGGTGTTAGACACCAGGATATCACTTCTGTCCATAAATCCTCCTCTCTTCTGTGTGTTTTTCCACCTTAACTCTGCCTCTCTTGTCATCTCTGTGAGTGTTTCATGGTGCGTCATGTGAGATTTATTTCCAAATATACTGTTGCGAAATGTACTGTGTGTCTTCTTGTTTTGAGGAGGGATTTAGTCCCCGTTAAGAAGAGTTATGTACACTGAGGCGTTTTACACCCTGACTCTTGGTAACAGGGTGTTCTCTGACATATTTCACCCGAGCTTTTGCCTAATCCACAGATCAATCCACAGCCTGCTTTGGAAACACTTCACACACATTTACAGGAGTAGAAAGTGATCTCATGGGGTGAAGCGTTTGACGCCCGTTGCGGTGAGTTTTTCAATGGGACAATCACATTGAACTGAAAAGTGTGAAACTTTCTCATTGGGCAGAAAACAGTTTAGGTACCTTTTGATTTTAGTTGTATCTGCTCGTGTTGCAGGTTCCTGGATTTATTCAAACAGTTTTAATTTTTGGTTTTAATATGTTGACAACTAAAAATGGTGAATGGTAAAAAACTATTGCCACTGCTCAGGTTGACAGTGCTGCTCCATGATAAACTTCATGGTGGATATGACCAGGGGTTAAGTTGCACTGGAGTTGACCTCCTGACATCCACAGGACATCCTGCTGGTGCTGAGCTCCGTTAGACTTTTTTTTTTCTTTCTGAACAAAATGGCTCATCACAGATTAAAGGTTACTGACCCCTGTCTTTGAGGAAAGGGTCACTGCAAGTCAATACAGATTGATCACCTTTATCCTATGATGAAACATTTCTATCCATAATCAGATCAGAGGATATGGTTAACTGGCCCCTGATCTTCTTTATATGCTCTAAGGTTGTGGTTTGTGTGGTAGCACTGTAAAACAGACCTCAAACGTCCTCCCCCCCTTCCATCCCCCCAGCTGTGAGGAGATGTTTTATTTCAAATACCTTAGGTGTCATCTAATGAAGCAGGATTAAAATGAGTAAAGTCTGGTGTTCTCTGGATGTTCATTCATTACCTGATTATTACTGTCCTTCCATTTATGTCTAAAAACTGCGATACGATGCTCTTGTCCTTTGGTATTTGATGTTCGCTGAGCACATTAGTGTAGGGATGACTTCAGGGGCCTTTTTCTGGGGGCTTGATGCTACACGTCCAGATAAATGTATTCCTGTGAAACATCACAGTAAACACTTCAAAATGCAGGGACTGCAGCTATTTGAGCAAATAAAACAGGACACCACTAATGTCACTTTCCTTTAATTCTTTAATTACCCAACCCTGAGCAGGGCAGCCCTGTCTCCCACTCTTAACCTTCTCCTCCCTCTCTTTCTCCCCATCCCTTCTCTGAAATCTCTGTACAAATTCCAGTGTCGCTCTCAAATATTTCCCCCGATTGGGGAAAAAAAAAGTCCAAGTCACCCCAAACCATTTAAACGAGAGCAATCTGATCATGCAGATGATATGATCCCTGTTAACGTGTGATGAAACAAGGATTTATAAGACTCAATTCCAGATTAAATGACTTTCCAACATGGATCATTTTGGCTGTGTCCCCTCTCTGTAGTTTAACAGTCTTCTCCCCTTTTGTCTCTCCTTCTCCCTCCCTCTCTCTCCTCAGGCTGTGTATCAGGGCTCTGTGTTAATGACAGTTGACAGATAGTTGAAGGGCACGGGCTGCTTCCTGTCAGCCCTGTTTTGGACTCATAATTATTTCACCAGTGTCACGTCACTGTCACCCTTGCCTGCTTAACACTGTCTCACACACACACAGATCGCTGCACAGTCTCTCTGCCTGCTGAGCCTTGAGGAGAGACAGAGAGAGAGTGTGTGTGTGTGTGTGTGTCTGGCTGTCACTCGACCTCAACGCTGGCCATTTCCCTGCCAAGACAAGCATCGCTGCCACACGGCAACCGCCGCTCTGCGTGCTCGTCTCCGTGGTAACAAACCAGAGCCACAGCCTTGTGGCAGTGTGTTGGCACGGTCGATGGTGACTTTCCAACTGGATACCAAAATAATGTTTGTGGAATATGTTGTACAACTGGCAACAGACGTGCTGAGGTTTGCACGAGGAGGGAATTCAGAGGGAATTTGAGTGAGCAGTGTGACAGTTTTTACTTTGAATGACCAAAACAGATTTTCTTTAAAATGATGGATAGACTCCAACTGTCAGTTTAACCTTTGTGTTTTGGTGACACTGCTTTCACTTTCTTGCTGTTTTGGGGACCCAGCTCCTGTATGTTTGTGAGCTACTGTCTGTGTTTTTGTTTTGTCTTTTTTACTTTCTCACTGTGCAATCAGTGCAGCAAATCATTGCAGGAACATTCTTGTGAAAGACATGTTTAATCTTATATTTATCTCTAAATAAACCATTTAAAACAAGTGTAAAATATTGTACATGCAATGATTGCACTGATGTTACACAGAATAATCATTTTTTTCTTTATATGCATTAACAAATAATATATTAGTATATTATGGTAATGTGGTATTGCAAATACAGCTTGAACATTTTATTGTGAAATGACTGCTGTTGACCATAAGCTATTTTATAGAAAAAAACAGCATATTAAATATTTGAAACGTTAAGTGTGCGTGTTAAGTTAAATTAATAAAATAAATGTTCCAATTCTTCTAAATAAAATAAAAATAAATGTTTTTGCTCCGTGCAACACAGAGTTTCAAAAGCACCAGAGAGCCAGTGTTATGAATATGAATGGATGTTCAGTGGTGAAAGACTTAAACAAAAGTGTAGGTAGGTAACCCTGATCCTTGTTTTCCAGCCATCCCTGCACTTACAGCTTCTGATTGGCTGAACACACCTGATCCAGGTAATCAGCAGTGATGAGGACAGAGGACTGCTGCTCTTTAGGACCAGAGTTACCTCCTCCTGGTATAGATGTATCAAATTTACTATAGAAAGAAAGTAAAACTACTAATTGACAGGAAGTTTTTACTTTTGTCTGTCCTTCATGATGTAAGGCTGGGGGGAACTAGCCGCTGTTAACATTAATTAATCCTGTTATTATATTATTATACATGGCATTAATAAATGGAAATGAACAAGACGAGAAAGCTCAGGGTGTCTACATGGTTATTACAGCAACGTATGAGAGGAAGAGCAAAAAAGATAAAAGTATAGAAAAAGGAGAAGCGATCAATGAGTTAAACAATAATGCATCTGTCTGTATTCACTGTCACACTCTGATTCTCTGCCACCATCAGGATTGTCTCTCAGACACACACACAGACTGTCCGTCTGGTTCACGCTTCGTCTTCTGGCTCCCTCATCCACCCCCGTCCCCTCCTTTTTGTGTTTTCTTCTCTCTCAGACTTGGTTACTTACACCATCATGTCACAACACAGTCAATCCTGCTTAATCTACTGTGGCTTCTCTTCATTCCAGCCTCTCCTTTCTGTTTTCCCGCTTTATGTGTTTGTCTTTTCTTATGTTCCTCTCATCACTAACACACTTTCTCTTTCTTCCTCACATACTCTGTCTTCGCTCTCCACTCATCTCTCTGTCCATCACTATTTACTGTAATCTTACCTGTTTGGATTTGTGCATGAGCTTTGACAAACATAAGAGACAGCTCATTCTGTGTATTGATGGTAGAAGTACCCACCTGTGAGTGAGCTGCAGGTACACCTGCACACACACACAGTACTACTCATTTAAACTGCAAGTAAGCTAGTCAGAAAGTGAATGTGTCTGTGTGTCAGTCTCTTTAATTCGGTCCCTCCCCTCCCTCCGTCGTTCCCTCTCTCCCGCTCCAGCCCTTCTATTTAAATTAAGGTGTGCTGACAAACAAATTAAATCTGTCACATCCTGTTTGCATGAACCAGACAGGAAGTCAATATTGTCGGCCATGTTGGTTAGCCAGAGTTCTAATCACACTTCACCGCCATGGCAACAAGGAGGAGGGTGAGGAGCGAAGGTGGTCACATGTGCTCACACCTTTATATGTGTTGGTCTGCTCTCTCTGTTGTGCAGGTTTCTGGTCATTTGCATTAAGGTGAATGTCCACAGCTAAAAGTTAGATACAGTATGTTAACTAAAGATTCTTATGAAATACAAGTTGTGTAAGCACTGGTTTTGTGTAACCCGCCCCAAGTACATCACATACCCAGTGCTGTTATGTGGCACAACACACAGAAAATCACACACACAGTCCTTCATGCCCAGGGACACACACTGACCCTCACAAAGAAGACCAAGGGTCAGACATATATCTAATCTCAGCCACATCAGTCACAGTTATATGCCACAGGCCGTTGGTGTGTGTAGATGTGCGTTTTTATATATGTGTGTTTGTGGAAGTCAAAGGTCAGAGGTCAAGGCACCTGCGAGGCACAGCTTGACCCTGCCACCTCCTAAATACACAGGTTTCACAGCAGAATCTTTAATGCAGTGAAGGTTCAACAAAAAGAAAGAAATCAGATGATAATAAAGAAGGAACCTTTTGAATGAAGAGAACAATTTGGTTGTTTCATATAATTCTTTATAGAACACGTTTATTATCAGTTGAAGTCTTGTTACCACGTTCTTTCCCCACAAGCAGCAACAGTTTATGCATTTTCTCTGTCACTGACTCACTCACACTCTAATTTGTCTCTGCCGCACTCTTGTCCTCTTTTCTTCTTGCCCTCAGGTTAGTCCTGTTGACTCATTTGACCCCATTGGCCTGCTGTTAAAAAATGCATGAACAATAAATAAGGACGCTTTCTCTTTTTCTCAGTCTATCCATCCATCCATCTATTCACCCATCTACTCATGTTTGTGCAGAGCTCATTCAGGCTCTTAAAGGAAATGGAAATCATGTGCAGTGTAGTTTAGTCACCGAGGTGATGGACTGATATCATCTTAGTCAACATTTACAATTCTTTGTGTAAAATGTAGGAACCTATCAGAAACTCCATATCCCACAGGGCACTGGGCCTGATGTTTTTTAAAGGGTCTGGTTGACCCCAAGGACCTTGAAAATGATGCTCTATGAGGACCTGGAAGCCTCCTAGAATGCAAGGTTTCACACTTCTGTGAAAAATGGTGCAG
Source organism: Ctenopoma multispine (assembly GCA_034779795.1). Lineage (NCBI taxonomy): Eukaryota > Metazoa > Chordata > Actinopteri > Anabantiformes > Anabantidae > Ctenopoma > Ctenopoma multispine. The sequence continues at coordinate 3,665,752 of JAUYWH010000009.1, read as the reverse complement.
ATTGTATTGCTTCATGTCTTTCGGTTGGGTGTTAACATCAGTATAATTTCATTACATTTTCATTTATACTGCAGATGTTAGAAGACACAGACAATTCTCACGTGCAATTTGTGAAATTTACCTCGCGGATAACGCTGGGTGACTCTCAGTCTAACACTTCATTTGCATGTGGAAAAAGCCTGAAATACTTCGCACCATGCATCTTTTTTTTTTTCTGTCGACCCTAACACTTTGCAGTGACATTCTTCCTCACCTCTAAACATCACTTTTTATCTCCTGTGGATAATGAGGGCAGCTATTGCTGCTGTCCAATGTTCTTGTCATCCTTTAGCTCAACACACTTGTCATGATGGCAGCACACCCGAAATCACCTTTCTCCAAGCTGTGGAGCTGGGGACACTCAGCACTGACCTGCACAGCTAAAATTATAGGCTGAAGGGAAAAGACCTCAGTGGGAGACATGAGATGATGTCAGTACAAAAAATATAGCTCTACATATAAGTTTTACAATAAGGTGCCATGTTACTAGTTTGACTGAGTGTGTCCTTTGTAATGTTACCATTGTTGGACTTTGGGAGAAACTGGGTGAAGACACTTCTTTCTCCAGAGCTAATCATAGCGTCTTATGGTTAGTCTGAATTCCAAGATGCTGAAAATCATAATGTGCAAAGAGAATGAGAGGGAAAGAGAGAGAGAAAGGGAGAGATATCTCTCAGCATTTACTTGTTAAAGCCAAAATGTGGATTGCATCACCCTCCTGGTTAGCAACAGCTAACAGCAGCTAAGTGCTGCTTTGTTTACAGTTTGTATATCTGCAGTTTTTAGTCTTCCACTTCATTCCCGTTTCAAATCACAAATACAGGCTGTTCCCACCTGCTGGTGACAATGCTTGACCTACAGTTGAAGGTGACGCGAGGTGACGCAACAATCGCTCTCAGTCGCTTCAAGTTCTTTAAAACTAGATTGGTGAGTTGCGGCCTTAATTGGGGCTGAAGAGTGTGATGAACTGAAGCGGTTCTAAATCTCTCATCATCTTCTTCTTGCCCTTCATCTGCCAGTAGTTCAAAGGTCAGGACTTAACAGCCACAGACGAACTGGAACAAACAAATTGTTTTGTGTTTTGATGAAACACTTGATTTACATTTAGCCACAATGCATCTGATATTCTGTCTGTGTGAAACCTTTAGGTATGACGAATGATGAATTTTCTAACTTAAGAAAGAAAAGAATCATAAAGACAAAAGTCAGCAGTGATGGAAGAACGGTGTAAAATCTTTTTTTTCCCAGTTAGCACCACTCTACCTCCTACCTTAACTCCATTAACTACAAAACCAGCCCCATTAAGCAAGCTGCATGAAATGGGCAAATTGAATGGGGGGGGGGGATCTCAAATGTACTTTTGGTTTGTGTCAATGTGACATTCACAGATACAACTGCATCATTAAACAGACATAGACTTAAGTTTAGAATAATAGAAAAATTATAGAAAAAAACAGACTAGCAAGGACAAACGTTTTCAAACTGCAGGAGAACCATCAATCTTTCCCAGGATCAATTTCCTAAAGGCCATGAGATCAGGAGCCAGAATGGGGTTAATCTGTGGAAATTATTTTGTTATTAATAATAATTTCTCAAATATCTAACAGCCGGGAAAGACGGACTGTAATGCTAATCAAAGCTGATGGGAGAGTCTGTCTTTGTGCATCAGAAAATTTCCACCCCTTGATTGCTTTAAGTGGTGTATGGATTTAGTTCCTATGTATTCACTCTAAGTAAAAGATGAACTGCTATAATCCCAATGTATTTCAATTAAACACAGAATGATTCTTTGCTTGTGGTAGCTCAACAGTTTAACCTCTTCTAAATTATTTTAATAGGACTTTTACTCATAAACACTTGAATTCAGTTCTGGTCCTTGGTAAGTCAGCAATTTTCATTATGGAGTAAATGCACTCTGATTCAGTTTAATTGCTGCGTTGCTCATAAATAGTCACAATATTATGTTGTAAATAGCTTGAATGGTCTGACTGCATGTGTGTGTGTGTGTGTGTGTGATCTTGGAGCGTTAAAACAGGCATAATGAAGTAGCAAAAAGCTGCCTTCATCCCCAGACCCCTGAAACAAGCAATTATGGCTAATTTGTCCTTTTAAAAAGACATGGGGAAGCCATTTGTCCTGTAACACAACATAAGCACAAAGAGAGAATATTCATGTCTCTCCCTCCCCCTCCATAAACACTTAGGAGCTAATTATTGTTATTAGCATCATGGTTGAAATCCCTCCACAAGGACATGTCAGCACACTTCAACATCTGTACACTTCTGTTCCTTCATCAAAGAAACACGCCTGAGAGAGAGAGAGAGAGAGAGAGAAAAGAGAGAGAGAGAGAGAGAGGGAAGAAGTGACACATATAAATGTCTTGAGATCACCTTGAAAAGCCCTAATCAAAATGTTCTACACTTCCAAGTCATTTTGTTTCACACACAATGACACCATTTCAACACAGCGGTAATTGCCTCTCACAAAACATTGGCCTAATATATACATGAATATTGATTTAGCCATAAGCAGCACCATTCTCATTACAGGCAGTGTTGCACTGATTTTACTATTATTTCATTCGCAAGACCATTATGGAAAAATGTGTTTGTTCAGACAATATGTTAACTATGAAACATGGATTAGACTATGGGGTGATTTCTGTTTAAGATAAATGCCATAAACATCTGTGAAGATCAATAGACTATAGATTGCATACAATGTATGTCAGTGGAGTGAAAAAAAATTTAAACTATGAAAACTATGTGACACTTTATGTAATTTAACCAATTAAGAAGTAATAATCAAGCAACTAACAATTTTTCAAACATCTATTAACCAAACCATCCATTTTCTACTTCTGTCCAGGCCAGATATCCTTCAGAAGTCCTCCAGCGGTTTCTAGAGAATCCCAATTCAGATGGGATGCACAGTCTGTATGAGAGATCTGCTCCATGGTTTCCTCCTGGTTGTGCTCAGTCTGAATCCTCCACAGGTAAACATCCGTTGTCCAGTCCAGTATTTGAGTTAGAGTGAAGCCACATATCAGTCACGTGTTGTATCCATACTTGTGACATTCTGATAATAGTCCCCTAACAAATGCATGGTTTGGAAAATTACTTTGTGTCCGTGTTGTTGGCAAACTGAATCTCCCTCTTATATACCATATATTTCTTGTGTCTTCACTAGGTATACTTTGACATCTCATCCCATTATAACAAGGATGTAAATGAACAAAAACCCAGAGTGAAGACTGCAAGGTGTGGACAGAGTTTAGACACTGTTGATATCAATCTCACCCTGTTGTCATTTTTCTTTCTTTATCTTTCTGGAATAAAATAACCACTTAGCTGGTTGACTTTTCTGTGTCTTCCACAGAGACACGCGCTGCAGAATGAACACGCACATGCACCCACACTCAGACACACAAATTAACTGTCTTGCTCTTGTCCCTAATGCATCTGTCATATTGGGAGTAAGCCCTTTTGATCTCTCTCTCCCTCTCTCTCTGACAGCAGGCTTGCTGCTCACTGGTCCTAAATGAATTGTTATTTCTTCTGGCCACTTGAATTTGTCACTTGACTTCTCTGTGTAATCTTCGCTCCTTAGTGACTGCGGTGTCTGCTCATGTGCATGTGCTTAGAAACCTGGTTAACACAGTTCTGTGTTGTGGATGAAAACACAATGGCTAATAGAGTCACTGACTGTCAGGCCACCAAGTCAGGCAAAATGCCTCTGCAAGGCCTCCGTGATGAACCTGTCAAAGGTGATCTCATTTCTCCTTCACACACAACAATGAAATGTAATCACCTACACAGGCGTGACTAACACAGTGAAAGAGAAATCCAAATTTACTGACAGTACAGAGTGCAGCTGCATGTGTGTGTCTGTGTTGTTATCTGCACACACTTACAGTACACAGTATACCTGCGTGTTCTTTTTATTTAAAATCACAAAGTGCATGTTGAGGCAACTAGGGTTGTTTGTGTATGCATCTCTGAAGTATGAGTAGAGTTGCATGCCATTTCATAGTTTGTGTCCATTGAAGGCCAAGCCCCAGCTTGTACTTGTCATGTATTATCTAGATTTAAGTTACAGTGACAACTCGATAACCCTAAAGATCAGTACATGACATTTGACAACACTCAACCAAATTCGGAATCATTTTCTAGCCTTACATTTCTGTCCAGATTTTAAAATAATTAGGTCTGGATGTCTGGTCCATGGAAAAACATTTCCTATGTATGACTCTTTTCTACATAAAAACAATGACAACAGGAATACCAAGGAAACTGACCAAAATCATTTTCATATGTACCAGACTGGATTACTTTTGAATCTGAACAGGTAGAAGAACCTGTGAGTCTGAACTGAGAAACACATAGTACATGTAGCAGTTTTGGGGTTATCGGGAGCATTTTGATTGTGGCTCAAATGTAAGACGCTACTCCCTGGTGGTGCAGCTTACAGAAGCCAAGTTACTGAAGTTCAGGGATTTCGTGTCCTGCCCCTTTCTGCCATTGACTGAATTATAAAGGCCACACAAAACAAAAACACACCTGCTTCACATTGTCACTAAGTAACATCAATATTAAGTACCAGCTTCACTATCCAGTCGGATGGCTTGTATCATAAAACCTATAACTTATTAAAACCGTGTGTTGGATTTCTATGTTTTTATTTTGATTGATTTGATTAATTTCTGTCAATTTGTCACTTTCAAGGTTTCAAGGATGAGCTGATTAGATTATGGTGGTCAAATGTCCCTGTGACTTCATGTCCATTGATGTACTGGATTTGTTCCTTTTTCAAATACAGGTACAGACAATATGTAAAACTAAATTGTGAATTAGCACGAATTAAAAGATCTGTTTTTTAACTTTAAAATCTCATCTCATGCAAGAGAAAAGAGACAAATCTCTGAGTAACCACTGTATGTTCTTATTCACCTTAATCCAACACAAAAAGAAGCTACAAGCAGGAAGGTAATACATCTAATTTCAGTCTCTTGTGTAAGCAAGAAAGTCAAAAAAAATATAAATCCACTTACAAAATGTAAAATTTCATTTACCTTTTAAAACCGAATGGAAAAACACAGACCAACTCCCCCCTCTGCTTTGCCTCAGTCTTTCTATAACTGCCTTTCTTTGTGAGTCCAATCACTCCATATCTCTATCAAAAGCGCTCTTGAGTAATATTGCACAATAATATTCGGCATAAAATCAATGGCTTGTTTAATTTAAACAGGGAGGAAGTGGGAAGGCTGGGTAATTGCAGAGAAAGGCCCACAAATCAGCCGTCCTTGTTATCCCATTTGACGGACCATTAAACGTCTGCAGGAATAAACATTATTTTTAGCTTAACTACCAGCTTCTGCCGTGCATAGACTCGATGAGCAAATCATTCCTACAAAAAAATAAAATAAAAAATGTTAGACATACAAATGTCCTGTTTATTCAATAATGTTTGTATTTTTTCTTCATTAATTGACAGATGTTGACAGTGGAAAATGTTTCAGCTGTCATACTGTTGTTATTTGGCTAAAAAAACTTACATTTCAATCTAGGCATGTATAAGACTATATAACTTTTCAAAGACGAAAATGTTAAAAGAAATAACAGTCTTACTATAAAAGTGACTAGTTGAATTTGTAAGAATCTCACATATTCACCAGCTCAGACGTCTGTGACACTAATTTCAGTAGTTTTGTATCTGATCTCCTGATTCGGTTCAAATCCGATTCACACAGTTCATAATAGATTTATTTTGATATAATTTGATTTGATTTACATGATTCATCAGATAAAGATAAAGGATAGCATATTTAAAGATAAAATATTTCTCTAAATCCTGGGAACTTAATTATTTATTTGTTTCAACAAATGATAAACACTGTTATTAACTTTACATAAGTTCACATTACAGACTAATAATTATTGGAAAAATAAGAATGCCTAATGCTATTCTGAAGGCATAATGATAAAAAAGTTTAGTTTTTAGGCCTATATATGAGCAGAACAGTGACCTTGTAATTGCTTAGATCTTGCAGACCAGAAGAAACAATCCGGTCCAAGTGTGGTTATTGGACTGATGCCAGATTTATTTTGAATAACGCCCTGAGTCAGCCCATGTGTACTGGGCCTAATCTGGTTGCCAAAACTGAACCAATGCCAAGCGCCCCAACAGAAATGTCAGACTCAGTCCATGCCGAGCCAAGTCCGAACGCCGAAACCCAACCATCATTACCAGTAATGGATTATAATAATTTTTCCACAAAAGTCCAGTTATCTTGTTAAAAGTTTCCCCTTCCTGAAGCTATGAACATGCAAAAAATCTTTCATTTCAAATTGTATTGTTTCCTTACCGCTCCTGCATTACATGTAGCATACATTAACATCAGTATTACGCTTCATAGACAATGTACTGTATATTTACAATGTTATACTTACATTATACCAATAAGTAGAAATGACCAAATCTTGAGACAAAAGATAGAATACAGCAAATAGATTCGGCTTTAATGGCCAAGTAAGGCTAACATTTGCAGGAAATCTCAGATGCTAGTAGCCCTCAAAGACAGCACACATTATATACAATAAATGTAATATAAGGGTGACCTAAAGAGAACAAGTTTCTCACCTCAAGTCTGGAGAAATGGTGAATCCCATGAAGTTTAGTGCTGCTGAATATAGTGAAAGGGGTGTGGAAGTGTTGAATTTCAGTGCTGCTTAAATTGACTGGCATCTACACAGTCGTCAGCATGTTCGGCTCGGTTCAACCTCTTGTTAATGTGAAAACTCCTTACCTTATCAGATGAAGCCCATAAGCCTGTTGCATCTTCTCCAAATTTTAAAAGTTCGGAGATGAACTGAAGATGGATAGATTTAAAGAGATGAGAGAAACGTTCAGTCAACTGTGGGCACAGAAAAAAAAACGTGATTTGTTAAACTTGACTAAAGCCAACAATAAAATATGATGTTAATGTTTCAGGGTGCATACATAAAAAAAACTGTAGCCATGGTTCAGACATGATTTTAAACCAAACCCTTAAATTACCGTGTTGGTTTTTGAAAAGTGCTACCTTCAGAAAACAATGAGAAATGTCTCAGATAATACACAGTTGCATCAATTCCTAGGACAAAGCAACAGAATAATATATACGGTACTTACTGAACTTTGTGTGATTTTAATCAGTGTGTAAAATGATCACCCAGTGTCCCAGACAATAGCAGCAGGTACAGTTTCAGTGGAGTAATATGGAGAGTACTTGGATTATGAGTAGAAGATGTTTTTACTTGGTAGACGATGATAGGAGGAGGCCACCAGACAGACTGAAGAAATGACTCATTCTCTTTCTGTCGCTGTGGTAACTCCTGTTATATTTATTTCTGTATCAGAACACAAAGCAGATGTATGTTAGATACTCGTTTACCCCCCAGCTCCACTTTTCTTTTTCACAGATATTTTTTTTTGTATGTTGCCCTTGATAAATGTTCCCCTGGGGACTTGTCAGAAATTAACCTTATCTGGTCTTTAATTATGGTACATGTGCTCTGATGCTTCTCTCATGCCCCCTCCTAAACCCCAACATCACCCTCCCCAGCCCGCCACTCTCATTTTCAAAGCTATTTTAAGACAATGTGTGATTATCTGTGACATTGCTTGACATGTGCCTCAAGGCTGTCTTTCTTTCCACTATCTCTGCTCTCTCCTTAAGTCTCCCTCTCCCTTTCTTTCTGTCTGTCTCTAATCAAAAAGCCAAACCATGCAGACAGCTCAGAGCAAATAACAAGTCACTCCCTGTGGATGTTTGAAGATGACGGAGCGACTGGAGCGACAAACGAAGAAATGCACGCTCGACCATGTATCATTCTCGATCTTGAAGCCAACACAATATTTCAACCCATATTTTAGCATAAGCATTTTCAGCTTTTCTGAAACCCTTGAGTGTGTGTGTGTGTGTGTGTTTCATGATTATCTATGTATTATCAGTAATGTAACAATGGCTAAATTCCTGAATTTTCATATCCCAAAGGTAGAATTATTATGTCCGTAACAGACCACACCTCACAATTTATTGTGGAACATCTGGTGCCAATGCAGGAAGAAGCCTGACCTTCTGTGCAGTAAGGTGAGATGCACAGGTTTATGATCTGTTGAAACAGGTTCGTAAAAAAACATGCAATGGACATTACAGGTGTTCTATACTTAATCAAAAGCCAGCCGTCATATAGAGGTGAAATCCCTTTATAAAGACATTTTCAGAAGGTCTTTTCTCAGACATGAAGAACTTTTGCCTGAACTTAACCAAATGTTTAATTTAATGTGTCCAAAACAACAACCGCAAAACTCTTGTGCACAGGCAGCCACATTTGTTTTGTCCAGGGACATTTCAACATGTGACCAGGAAACGGAGGGAAACCAGGAGTCAGACCACCAACCTTTGTGGGTTTGTAGACGACTGACCTACCAACTGAACCACTGTCACCCCTTTGTGAGTACCTCTAGGGGCAAGTCTACAAGTTTTCTAATAGTGCGGATACACCGGGACAGACACACTCAAAGGATGGGGGCACCTATTGGAAAATTTGTCAAAATGCGTTAAAGCCATATTAGCTATTTGACCTCCAACAGATCCATACCCACCCTGCAGACGCATACAAGCTCCACACATGCTCAGTACAAACCAGGATGACAGCCCTGCATGGTAGCAACAGCAAGACAGAGTGCTTCTTTGTATTTGACAGATCAATGTGCAAAAATGGAACAGTACGTTTAGTTGTCTCACAAGAACAGTGTCAAGACCACTGAATGAATGTAAAATATTATCAGTGCATGAAACGAGCGGCTGCTCTGTTTTCTGGCAGATGCACAGTTGGTGTACTAGGTCAGGTAACAGTCCAGGCAAACATACGTTTTTGGGATGCACACACACATCCGCACAGAGTCCCCTTTGACCCTCACAGATTCATGGATTTGGATGCAGATTTAAAATTGTAAGAGTATAAGAAACCCACAACTTTATGTAATCTGAAGGAATGACAAATAAATAGGCATAAAGAATCCATCAGAGATAATCTGCCTGCTACAATCTGCTACATAATCCTAATATGACAAACATATCAGTACACCTTAAATTTACATACTAAATCAAGATTTGTTTTTAATTGATTATAATGATTATTTACTCCAGTTTGGTCTGTTCACTTTGTGCCGACTGTTGTTTCTAATCATAAGTCAAGTACCTACCACAGTCTGACTTTAGCAGAGGTGGCACCAGGTGTAGCCAGTCAGATGTTGTGGTTCACCCCTCTGGCCGTGTCCATGTGCACATGCACCACACAAGTAACCTGTACACTTGTTTCATACGCCACAGTGTTGATTTCGACATTTTTATTAGTGTGCGTGTGTAGTACGTGTTCATGTATGTGGTTTGAAAAGCTCCCAGTAGCATCCGTCTGACTGCAGGTGGAAATCATAATTCGGTCCAAACTGTTTTTCTCAACAATGATTTAATTCTTTATTTTTCTGTGTTATGCAAATATTTTAAAGAAGCAAGAATAAAAACAATGCTAGGATTGGATGTAAACAAATGAGACACAAACACTGGCATTAATCAGAATATTGTGTTTGTAACGGTCCAATATGTAAATTGTCGTCTGGGGACTTTTTATCATGTAATCCATTAAACCTTATGGCTTTCCCACTTTCATCATGTAAACCAGATATTTTAACTGCAATTGTTTTTTGAGTGTGAAGTAGCCTGTAGTAAGTCTGTAAGAGATGCCCAGGAACAAAATCAACATTTATATTAAAGCAGATTTAGATGGCAAGCAATGAAACATTGATGAAATTGCCCATCTACCTTCCCTCAGAATGTCGCCCATGTATCACAGTCAGAACAAATACCACATAATTACATAATTAATCAGATCATGTATGTTTCCCTTCCTTCATTTTTTGTTCTTTTGCACAAGAGTCAAATGCATGCAATCACTTGTTCTGTAATGTAATCTGATCAGGGCCATGTAATTCTTCATTTTCCAACAGCTCCCTGGAGCAATGGATCTGAGCGCGAGATGAATGCGGCTGAGTCTCTGTCCCTTCTCTCTCTGTCTCTCTGCTTTCTTTTCTCTAAATGTGGCTCCCTCAGTGTGGTTAACCGCTTGGCTGTGTAGCTGCTGGCAGCTGCGTCTCCTGCCACAAGACAATATCTCTCCTCCTCACTTGTCTCTCCATTTATCTAACCATCCATCCCTGCTACCCTGCCCCGCTCCTCTTTCCTTCACCCCATCCTCTCTTCCAGCCAGCTATTGCTCATCTCCTTTCTCCTCCTCATCGCCCGCTCTCCTCCTCTTCTTGCACTTCCTTTCCTTATGTCCTGTCCTCTTTCTCTTCTTCCTTTCTCCTCCTCCCTCCAGTGGCGACACCAACCATCAGGTCCCATCTATCTGTGTGTACGTCAGCAATTAGAGCGTCATGGCAGCCAAATGCCAGCCATGTCCCCAAGCTACACACACACACACACACACATCCTCAAAGGCTATGCCCTGACAAAACAGCAAGAGAACAAATCACACCATAATTTAGAATCTTGCTGTGCTAAAATCTCATTATATTACAGACATATGGATTTGGTGGTATGCACGGCTGGGGAGCCGGTGCTATAAATTACACTAATCGTAAATTATTAAAGGAAAGATAGAAATGACCGTTGCCTGTCCAGATTAGCTGTAAATCACACTCAAACATGGTTTGTTTAAGGAATTAAGTCCCATGTGGTGTAAAGGACCTTACAAGGTATTGCTTAAGTCACTGGGTGGCAGAGGAGGTCAAGTATAAAGTGCCTTAAAATATCAAAGGATTACAAGTTCAAACCATAAAATAGACAAAGGTTTAACTGAAAATGTCTTCACTCCAACACCGTCTTTACTGAGAACGCCCAACAGCCCAAACCAACGGGCAGCATAAACAAGAACAGAAACCCACAGCTTCCCACACCCTCAATCCAGCCTTCTTATTCAAGAGTTCCAAAACAAAAAAAATGTAATACGGTTTAAGGATAAACCCGGCCAAGCAGAGGTGAAAGCAGGCTGCACGAGGGCAGCCCCGGCCCTCCGCTGTCAGCTCGGCTTTTCATTATCCCGCTGTCATTTCGGAGGAGGTGTCAGAGGTTTCATAACAGCAGGATGTGACTCAGTTCAGATGCTGAGAAATCTGCTGAAAACAGAACAATGTGTGTCTGCTAACGTGCAGCGGTGACGCCGTGTCATGTCGTCATCGCGTTCTGGCTGCAAGGGACAATAGTTCTACACCTGGTAACACACATAAACGACGTTTGTATGTTCTATTAATCCCCAGAATAACAAAAACAAATGTTCATTTTCTAACTATTGTCTTTGTCAACAAAAATTCTTCCTCATTCAGTTGAATGAGACTTAATTTGGTTGGTGACTAGCAGATCTTTACTTGCCAAAAAACCTGTTGTGCATCAATTTTGCTTTTGATACATGTTCAGTCTCATGGGTCTAATTATCTATTCATGTATTTATCCATCTACACATCCAGGATTGTACTTTATGTCTACATTAGGTCAATGTGTAAACACACCCTTCTCCCTCTGTTTTGGTTGTCTGTCCAGACTTTAACAGCAGTTTCCTTCACCTGAAGTGGAGCTTTGCCAACCTGGCCTGTGGAGTGTGTAAATGTGAGACCGCTGGCTCAGCATTTAAAAACATCAGAGGGGTTGGATCACTTGTGTTTCCAAGCCAGCTCTGCTAGAAACACTGTTATACTGGTAGAAATAGCGTGGCATTTTACTCTTTGTCTAGACACACAGAGAAGCTCGATTTGCTCGTTGCTCAGTGCTGTTCTCTTCTCGTTCTGTGTCAGAGCAGTAACTCCAAATTACTGTAGTCTGCTTGATATTAAAAACGTGCACGGTGGAACCAGAAGTAGTATATCATTACTTCTTTGCTTGTCTTCTGTTCAGTTCAAATATCACAGTTGTAGCCATAGTAGCCAATCTTACTAGCCAGAGTCAGAGGGTGGTATGTAGGTATTTGACAGAATTTAACATTTAGCGCACAGGTGAACTGAAATCATTCAATTAAATAATATTTACGTATTATGTAAAGTGCAGTCATATTTTTGTAGTAGTTGTCCTGTAAGGGACATGTTTTTATCACTTCACAAATGTGTGTTACTATTTATCTATTTATCTATTTATTTATTTTGTATTTGTAGTTACTAATGGTTGTTGTTTGTTGTAATTATTGTTGTAATTATTATTTTTGCCTTTATACATGAAGCTGTCATTTCTGTCAGTGTCTTTAATTACAAATAAACCTATTACTGTACAGTTTATATTATCCAATAATTGAGTGTAACACCTTTTAACTAATTTCCAAATGTGCCACCCTTCTGTGAGTGTGTGGCCTCCCGATGTAAAGTAATCTAGACCCGCCCCTGCCCAGCATGCTCAGTAGGTGGTGAACCTGTTTTCCCATCTGTGTATTAATGTGGATGTCCGTACATGCAGAAAAAACCTAGTGTGACACATTGTTTTTTAACGCACTCGGCTTAATGCACAAATAAGAAAAGCATATTGCTTTGCATAGCCCCAGAACATGCTATCTAAAGTTGAGGTGTGTAGATTATCCAGAAACTGGAAAGAGTTTTATTGCTGTGAGCACTGTGACCCAAAAATCTAATTCTCCTTCGTGTGTGTAGGCCTATTTATGTGGAGACAGATCCATTTATCTAAAAATCTGGACCAATATATCCAAAACTGTCTGCATGGGTAGATACCACCAAAGAAAAACTGCTAATTTGCCCTTTAGAAAGTCTGTATATTTCATACACCTTTAAAGAGGTTTTAAGTATCCTTTCTGCCTCTGGTATAATATCTGGTTTGCTCTAGAGAGGGAGAAAGATGCCTCAGCAGTGAAACAGGTGCTATCAAAGTGCTTCTTGGTCAATACACACAGAGGCAGCATTTAAAAACATCAGGGGGGTTGGACTAAAGGGTGGTATTAGACTTTGAATGGAGAGGGATCTAATACATGGATGGTCCTCTTCCTCAGTCAGCCCATTGACTCCAAACTGAGCCTATTAGCAAGACAACACACCACTAATGGCACTGCTACTGCTGCCGCCGTCCCTCATGTGTATGGAGACCACCCAGTGCACACACACACACACACACACACACACACACACACACACACACACACACACACACACACACACACACACACAC
>JAUYWH010000009.1:3631484-3652352 GCA_034779795.1 Ctenopoma multispine | reverse complement strand
CACACACACACACACACACACACACACACACACACACACACACACACACACACACACACACACACACACACACATGCCTCTTCACTTTTCCCACACCATTGTTACCTAAACATTGGTATATTAAAGCGTGAAACCAGATCAAAGTGTGAGTTCCATTAGAAAACCATCTCACCCTGTTAGGCCTAAATGTGCTTGTACTGTAACTGAGAGACAGAAAGTTTGGAGGGGGGGGGGCAGCTTTAGTGCTGGACACTCTGGAGTTGAAGTTTAGACTGAGCATGTGTACATAGTAGTACGTTGTTTATTACTATCACCTCGGATTGTGCAGCTCCAGCAAAGTGAGACATAAAAGTTGGTGTCAAGCTGTTTGGACTGTGGGGCTGTTCCACGCGTGACCAGCAGGGGGGTGTCGTGGAGAGAAAGCCAGGCTACACGAGGCTCTGTCTCACCACAGTTCCCACTTTGTTTTATCTGATGCTTAGATGATGTCGCCTTTTTCTTTCCTGTACAGCACGTCTGATGTCGTCAGGCTGATTGCTGGTGTCGAAATCCCACTTAGGGTTTTGCTTCTTCATCAGCTGCGCCGCATGAGTTTGTCATGGCTGAACTCATTCAGTGAACTGTCAGTGCTTTATCACTTTATGCAGGGACCCGTTTGGTCCAATGAAGTCGTAATGGGGATAAACAATGCGCAAAATTAAATGCATATTTTTTTTAATGTCAGACGCTGGAGGTCACTTTAGTTAAAACTAATCCGAGTGCGGGTGCAAACCAGTGTTTACTGGGTTTACTAAGCTGACGTGGATTTTCTATAGTTAAACATCTAATCTGCATTACTTCTTTGTAAATGCTCTGGAGGTTTTGGTTCTTCTGTGTCGGGGCTTTGCCACACAGACGCGCGGGTTTAGTGAACTTCACTCTGTCTCACTAACTTCAGTCTCTAGTGCGCACTTTATAAGAGCGTCTCGCAGTCCACCTCTTTTTGTTAAGAGGTGGACTTCATTGGCTTTATGGAAAGCAGCAGTCTCTCCAACGGGGGAGAGAGAGAGAGAGAGAGAGAAAGAGGAGGGGGATAATTCATTCACTTTGCGCACAAAGCGCAGTGGAAATCACCCAGGGGAACGGAACGGCAGACAGAGGTAGAAAGGGGGTTGCAGGATGGTGGGGTGTTGAGAAACATGCACACGGACAGACGCGCTCCAATACATCTCCAAACTCCATTTGTTAGAAAAGCATCTCTGGTCTTATTTAAACGATTCTTTAGGTATAAGAAGAATATCCGGTTGTTGTAAAGTTGCAGAGATATTGTCAGTGTTGGTTTGATCCTGCAGAAGAACGACACAAACATTTGGACATGTTCCTAATGTCAGAGAGAGGAAAGTGAATGATCCGGATGTTTTTATGACATAAAAGAGCATAGACCCCCCCCACCACCCCCACCTTCCGTGTGTGAGCAGTGTTCTGACCATTCTGATAGCCTCAGAGAACAAAACAGCTCGCACAGGAGGGACTGAAGAGGAATGATGATTGTTCAATGAACGCGTTTTGTTAGAGCTCTGTCTCTCAGTCGTTGAGCGACCCGAGCGCTGCGCGGCAGCACTGCGCCTCGGAGCGCTCTGTACCCTGGACACCCCCCCCCCTCCACACACACACACACACACACACACACACACACACACACACACACACACACACACACACACACACACACGCCTTCCTCCTCCTACCCCCCCCCACCATCCACCCCCACACTCCCCGCTCAGCCTCGCGCAGCCCCAGCTCCAGCCTCACACACGTCGCTGTTGAACAGTGTGAGAGCCCCTTACACAACACCCCCACCACCACAGCCACCCTTCCCTCTCTCACGCCGCGCCACCACTGCCTGCCACCGTGTCTGCGATCCTGCGCTGCCTCTCTCCTCTCTCCTCTCTCCTCTCTCCTCTCACTGATCATCCCTCTCGGTGTTTCAGCGGAGGGGCTGCACGCGCGATTTGCGCTATTGATACCCACTTTACACTGTGTCTGTGGAAAGTCAGCCTCTCTCTCCCTCTCTCTCTCTCTCTCTCTCTCTCTCTCCCTCTGTCCTCTCTGGCTGCGCTTTGGCAACCTAACAGGGAGGTGTTAACTACTTTTGCTTCCCCAAAGCGCCTCCCGTTATCTCCGGTGCTGCTCCGCAAGAGCCAGAAGCGCCAGTGCTACTGATATCCCCACTCTGCAGAAAAGTTTTCGGTTTGTTGTGAGGATAAAAAAAAAAAAGAAGCCGGAAACCGAGGAGCCGTCTATAGAAGCAGCGGATTGTGCCGCGGCGAGGTGAGTAACGTCTTTTTATTGTTGTTGTTGGGTTTGAAGCTTAAACAGTTTGTGCTTCCACAAACGCCTCTTTTTTTTGTCGCGTTCCGCCGCTTCTTTCAGTTTTGGAAAGCGGATTTCGAGTCGTTTCAGTAAACTTTCCGGAGGATTGTGTGCTGCGCGATGGTGTTACTACGCGTGGAAACAATACATTTAATAATATTTGTAATTTTTGTAAAGTCACGGCTCGGCTGGAACACGGACTTTTACGCGTGCGCGCGTACGAGCGTGAGATGTTCCCAAACAAGAAAGTGGCTTCTTGAAAACCCTTCAGTCGTTTCGTGTAGTTGCGTGTGTCAGTGACATTATGCATGCATTACAATCACACACATCAGCGCGTTAGAAGTGTGCTCCACCGCCTAATACACCGCAACCAATGAGCGATTTAAACTTTTCTTAACTCTAAATGTTGATTGCGCCGTTGCTTTTGAGGAAGGCAGGTTGTGTCCTTCCACAGCTGGTGATTAGACATTTGAATTATTCTAAAACTGAAAAAATTAAAATACGTTCACATATTTTATCAGAGAAAAGAAACATTTCTTATTCTTGCGGCGCTCTAATCTCACGATGACCCAACAAACCCTCCGCAGTGAACGAGAGTCGACAGGCCTACTGTGAATGTATTTAGTTTAAAGTAAACTGTTCTTCACCTGAACACTGCAGGAGTTATAGCTCACTGAACGAGTCTACCACAGGTTTTCAGTCGAAGTTACAGTTGCTTAGGAGCACGAAAGCGCACATAATGATGAGGACATGCGGCTTAAACTGACGCATATCGGCCCCATTAGTTTGGGTCCAATAAAGCCTTTGATTAGGATGATTTTAATGCATCACGTAACACAGATGGAAATGTGTGAAATACTCCTGGGATATATTGTAAATATATGAGCACAATATTCTAATAATGTAACAGTATCTTAAAGAATGAACTTGCGTTTTAATCTCTGCTTTGGAAATTATTTAAACCAGGATTTAATTCAAGA
The DNA here is from genome assembly GCA_034779795.1 of Ctenopoma multispine. Taxonomy (NCBI): domain Eukaryota; kingdom Metazoa; phylum Chordata; class Actinopteri; order Anabantiformes; family Anabantidae; genus Ctenopoma; species Ctenopoma multispine. Next base: position 3,649,020 of record JAUYWH010000009.1, on the reverse strand, counting down.
TAAAAATATGAAGTATTTTTTATTTACAGGAAATACTAACCCTCTGTAAGCGAGCGCGTCCTCTCCAATGTGCATCTGATTATTCTCAGTTTCTCTTAAAGAGAAGCAGGCGGCTGGAAGAAAAAACAAGGCGACTTGCTGCGTCGTGTGCGCGTGCGCGCGTGTACAGACACACACACACACACACACACACACACACACACACACACACAGTTGGGAAACACCTGTTAACTATGGAGTCTCTGTAATTTACATCCTCCCCCTAAATAAGCAGAACCCAGACAGAGGAAGTCCCGGGGGCCTTCCAGCTTTGCGGCCGAGCACAGTGAGCCAAAATCGGTTACCCTCAAGCGCCAGACCCCGTTGCTGCTGCGTCGGTGTTACCGGATACAACTTTCAACTCTAACTCATATTTTTTGTCTCCTTGCCTCCTCTCATTAGGAATAAATGATTATTTGGTTTAACAGAAGTAACGTTTATTTTTGAGCATTTTAACGAGCAGCTCGTCGCTTTTATTTGAATCTTTTTGCGTGTTTTATAACGTTTTGTGTTTTCCCTCATCATCTTTTGGTAAACGGTGGACACAGAGAGCAACACACAGCTCTCACTTTTATTAGATTTATTTTTATTTAACAAGTTAAAGTTTTTTTCCGAGCTGCGGCGCAGACCACAAAAAGAGGGATGATTGACTCTGTATTTATTTATTTCTTGACTCACAACTTAAGACCTTTAACTTTGTAAGGGAATATTTCACCAACAATTAGCAGTGCGGGAAAAATCCAGCAAAGCCATTAGTAGTAATTTCAAAGTCCTCTCAGTGGCAGCAATAAATAGCGCGTAAAAACGCACTTTTGGAGCGAAGGTGCGCCCGAGGCGGGTCATTGAACTCACCGCACTGTGAACATTGAAATATAGTTCCTCAAAAAAAAAAAGCAGAAAGTCCAGAACCAGATCCAGAGACCCCACCGTGATGAATCCCTTCAAATTGATTTTATTGATTGTCAGATCAAGCAGCCCTGACTCCTAACGACCAGCCGAGCCTGTTCGTTCTCCAAGCAAACACATCAGCGAGCAATAATTATCTCTATTATTTTCAATACAAACAAATGACATCGCATAGTTACTGTCGAGTCTGTTTCCGGTGAGGATGGAAAATAAATGTACTATTAACACAAATTATTGTATCAAAAAAACAAACATCCACGCGCGTGAGTCGTTTTACTCTAGTAATTCTCCGTAAATTTATAAAACATTTCTGAGTTAATTTCATTTTTTATTTCTCATTTAGATTTGAAGTATTTTATTCCCTCAGTTCCTATTTACAGACTAACATCTGACTTTATAAACATTTGGTTTTAAATTCAATTAGTAGATTTTAATGATATGATTGGTTTATCAGATTGATTTTAATACTGATTTCCACTGTTTCAAAAAATGATTTAAAGGATCCCGTTTGAACTAAAATTATGTTTAATTCAGAATTTAATTAAAGCTTAATTTATGTCCCATGCACATTAACATATTTTCCGCTTCCGCTTGTGTTTTTAGGATTTTTAGGCCACGTCCACATTTCGAAGCTCTACAAAAAAAATTGATATATTTCTGTATATCTTTCCATGAAAGTCGGATTCTGTTTGTAAGTTTTTTTAGTTGCTGCAGTTGTGTTTGTCTGTCAAACGTGGCGTTAATAGAAGCTGGATTGGTTTAAACTAATGGGAGAAAGCTGCCGGAGCTTTGAGATGACACAGATATAAATCACACATAATGAAGCTTATTTATAAGATGCAAGAAAAGAATGAAACTCGGGTCTTTACACTGCAGTCAGAGGAATTCAGCTTGTTTGTACCGCAACAAATCCAAACTAACATTTATGCATTACATATATATTTATGTATATATATACATATATATACATAAATATATAACTGTCGTTTTATTTCTTCATGTAGGCCTCGTCCTCTTTCTCTCTTTCCCAGAGGATCAGTCTGTAGGCGCAAATGAGTGGGAAAAAAAAGTGTCGAGGTTGGAGGAAAAGTAGCAAAAGATGATTTATTTGTCAGCGTTTTCGCCCCCCACCACAGCCCCCCCTCCTTCTTTCTCTCTCTCTCAGCAGTCAGATGTTATTGCCCGCCATTGATCTCTGCTGCTCTGCTCCTTTACGCAGCGACAAGTGAACTAAAATTAATGTCCATTTCACACCTCTGTCCCGGATCGATAACCGCGGGGGGAGAGAAGTTTATTTTAATTTTAAAGATGCGCCACGTCCAGAAAAAAAACGAACAAACAAAAAGGAAAAAGGAAACAAACAGAAACGAGAAGAAATTCTGTCACCTGCTCAGTGAAACTCACTTTCATTTCCATCGCGTCTTAGATGATCATTGAGCAGCTTCAGCTTCACACGCGTCACATGAAGCAGCTTTTGTTTGTGAGTTGTCCTCATGTAGGAACCGCTGATTCTTCTCAGGAAGAATATGAGACTAATTATCTATTAAGAAAAAGTGAATGTAACTTTGTTGCAGAAGTACAAAAAAAACTCCTCTTCATTCCTCATTAATGTGGTCTGTATAAATATATCCTCACCAATAAGTCTGCTCCTCATATTTGGGAATATTAACGCGTAATGACCGTTACCCCCCACCAACCACCACCACCACCCCCTCCACCACTCCCTCCCATAACGTGAGACTGGTAGTAAATTAACCGTGGATCGCATAGTCGCGAATAGTTTGATGACCCCCCCTCGGCCTATTAAGTCCTATCAATATGCACTAATTCCTCATTCTTTATTAAAAGCAGAACTAACTTCTTCTTCACCCCCCCCCCACATACACACACCCTGTATCATCTATCCCTCCTCCTCCTCCTACTCCTCCCTGTGCGTGTATTTTATGATTTTGTTGTGCTAATAAACGCTACATATGAGAGCTAATTTGACATGCAGGCGGTAATTGAAATAAACGCGTCGCCGGTAAATAACAAGTGTTTGAACACGCAGACGGAGAGCGCGGCTCCCTTTGGAGAGAAAACGCGTCCTGCGCGCCGTGCATCTTAAAAACAAAAACCAAAAAAAAAACTTCGTGTTGTTGTTGTTGTCTTGTTATCGCTGTTATAATCACCATAATTAAGTGCGAAGAGCCGGATGCAATCATTTAATGGATGGATATTGTAGGGCTGTCTCGCTTATCAAACCAAACAAATGTTTTCCCTCACTGGAAATTGCAGCCTGTCCGCAACGCAGATTGTGCACTGAGGCGAAATTGATGGATTTGTCTAATATTCTGTGTGAACTTCAATGAAAAGTTTTTATTCTGCATTTTTGTTGTGCAAAGCTTCACATTCATGTCTATAATTCTGAGAGTATTTTTGTCCTTATTGGTTGTATGTTTTAGACAATTTGAGTTTTTCTCTTTTTACTGTGCGCTGAATCAAAGTCATTGAAATGTGAGTGAAGGCTACAGTAGCTACAGAAGCCTGTTGTCATCTTCCCTTGTCTTCAGTGTTAATTAGATTATTATTTCTAACAAACTGGGTTAATATCAATTCTGCTGTGAACCTAAAGTTTATCCTCCTCCTGCAAATCTGCATTCAGAGCCAATTATTCCTTTTATTGATGGCAGGAAAGGGGAGTAGCTCGTGTCCAGTCATTTTCTATTGAAAGGAAATCACTCCATGGATGCAGCGCTGTGTTGTTGTGTTTAATGGTTTGATTGCATTGGAGAAGGCAGCCACTAGTAATGCCGTTATATGGGGAAATATCACTTGGAGACGCTATCGGCAACAAGAGAAAGTCAAAGAATTTGCCTAATGGGGGAGAGGGGGGTGAGTTGTGTCCGATGTCAGATACTTTCTATTCTCCATGTTGCTCCACGTCTCTTTCTCTGCATGTCTGTCTCCCTCCACCTCCTCCTCCTTCGGCCTCCCTCCTTCATCAGTCACATCATATCTTTCTCAGGTTCCCCCCCCCACTCCCTCATTCATCAATGACACCGTGAACCGGATCACAAGCTCCCTGCTTGGAAAATAAGCTAATATTCACCCCCTCCCTTGCCCTCCCCTCCACCCGTTTCACACACCTCCCCAGAAGACACTGTTGGTGCATTTGCGTCCATCGATTGTAGACAGGCAGTATTTGTGTAGCCTACTTATCATTTTTCTGTGTGCAGCCAGCCGGGCATCAAGGAGACGAGACTGATACAGGGAAGCTCATCTGAACAACCAGTGCACACACACACACACACCTGCAGGAACACACACGTTTATGCATCCGCATGTCCACACGCAAGCATAAGGTTGATATTCACATTACACGCTTGGCAGCTGGTGATAAAGTCAAAGATTTGGTTGTTGGTTCAAGCGTCTGTGCCTGAAACCGTCCTCCATAATCCCAGCAGCTCTCTATCTGACTCTGACCTTTGACCTTTGTGCAGATCATTCAACACAAGAGTTTCCTTTTTGTTCATATCATCACTATTAACTCCACATTATTACAGCAACATCTGTGAGTGAGAGCAGCGTACCTGGCAACAGTTTTTCCTTGTTAAACGTGAACTAATTGGCTTGCCACTTGCATGCAGCCTGTAGTACAAACCGGCCAACCAGCCGCCTGTCTGCCTGCCAGCCAGCCAGCCAGCCAGCTAGATTAGTGGCTGCTGTTGTGCACATCGGCACAGCACAGCAATAAAAAGTCGTAGCAGGGCGGCCGGTGGCACACACACACACTCAGTCACACTCCCGCAGGACAGACAGCGAGCTCTCGTCACCTGTCGGTCAGCAAGGAAACGCTGGTGTCACGTCTCTGAAAGACCAAAAGATAAAATGTGTTATGACTTTTACAGAGAAGGATAAATATGAGACAGAAGAGCAGATTGTCAGCCTTTTGGATGAAAGTCTTTTCTGGCTTCCGTTAAGCTCGCTGTCGCAGTGCCAGGCATAGCCGCAGTATCAGTTGGAACATAAATCAAGAACAGAAAAACAGAAAAGGGAGGGGATTTTTTTAAATAGTGTCTATTCTTATATATTAAGCAACATAGACAAATTTCAAATTAAATTTTTCCTGCTTTGTTGATAATGAGTTATTACTTTATTTACTTTTGTAATCTCATCACATATCAAAATTTTTTCTGGTCACAGAACAGTTCAACCTTTCTGGGTCAATACTGCCTAAAAAGGATGAGTAGCCGGGTTCAGAACATCATTTCAGGGAAACAAGAAGGAAAACAATCTCTGCTGAGATTTACCAGCTGTCAAAAAATATACTTTGGGGTTACTAATCTGTGAGCAATGCAATGGTATGATTTTCCCATTTAGCCTTGTCTGGTACCAGGAATTAGCTGGCCCCGCTGAACTGGGCCCCGTCGGTGCTGCCATGAATAGAAATCCCCACCACAGGTCAGGGCCGACTTCCAGAATGATTTTTGTCTGCCGGCCACGACTCTGTCGCCGGAATCACAAAGGCTTATTTGAGAAGTAAATCCTCTTGAAGTATTTCATGAGAGAGTTTATGGAAGGAAAAAACATTGGGCACTCAAACATTTAGAAAAACACACAAATGAGTGCAATTATAACACATTCTACAAAAATATATTTGTTGTTAGGTGACTGCTGCACAAATCTTGTTCAATCCTTATTGATTTTGATGCTGAATATTTCCCACTGTCAGAATGATGTGTGTGTCTGTCTGTTATTAAATCTTACTGTAATATTTTTTGCCTCACTGCTGATGCATATATCTCCTGTAAACTGCAGCAGCTGGTAGCGATGAGTAACCCGGTTACAGATTTCATATATGAAAGAAGACAATTGAAAACAGAAGAGAGAAACATGAGATTGGATGTTTGAAAGACATTTGGAAACAAAATTAGAGTTTTACAGCTGAAAGAAAAGACAAGGACAAATAATATGAGAGCGAACAAGGAGGAGCGGGGAGATAAATGGGTGTGATTCTTATTCACAAGGACATTTGAGCTTTGCCTCATGGCCAGACATGAATGAGTACATTTCAATAGTATCGACTGTTGCTTCGGACATCAGCAAACACACACGCAGACGCACTCCTACCCTCGTACAAGCACAAACACAGCAGTCTGTCTGGAATACAGAGTGGACCTGTCTGCAGGTCAGCACACACACATTGTACAGACAGACAGACAGACAGACAGACAGACAGACAGCTTTCTCAGCTTCTTCTCTGTGGCACATGTAGCTGCCACATTTTGATCTGAGCGAGGTCATTTTACATGCACCGTGGTCATGGTGCATCAAGTTAAAATAACAATTCTATGTGCTGCAATACAAAAGATCACCTTGTCTGCACATACATGATCTGCTGTGTGTGTGTGTGTGTGTCTGTGTGCACCAGAGAGATGAGTTGAGTGACACAGCTCGGCCTGTCTATGTAATAAAATGTAAGAGTGGCACTTTCACGCCTGTCAACAATCTCTAAATATATCCATGGACCGGGACCACACATGTACACACATTCAGACAGGCCTGTGTCTTTCTGTCTCCATTAGACAAAAATAAAAAAAAATAAAATAAAACTTCAGCTGCTTTGCTTCCCGACAGTCTCCAGACACACACACACACACACACTGGCACAGCAGTCACAGTTGACGAGACATTTTTATAACAACAATTGGATTCCTCTTCGTTCCTCTCCAAAACTCAGCAGACGCACTGCAGAACTCAGATCTGACAAGTTTCGGCATCGTGTTGGAACAGCAAAAACACTGCACACTCAAAGCAGCCATGCGAGTAAAATATTTATTCCAACCAGTCAACAAAAAGCAAGGCTTCGATAAGACCAGTTCTCTTTGTCACCAGTGTAGTTATTTGGCCCCATTTTTATTGTTTGTTCTCTGATAGTGACACTCAGAGCTGCTTTTGTTTCTTTCCTCCAGTTCTTCATAAAATTGTTGTAACATCTATGTGACAAAAACAACAAGAATGAAAAAATATTTTACTCTAAGAACCTTATTTTGAAAAAACAATATTAGTCATATCATTGAATGTTTAAAGTGATTTTTTTTTTTTACCCTTAAAATTTAGTTTTTGGGTGTCCCTGCAAGCAAATAGCATCCCATTCTTATATTTAAATAACATTAATAATCTTCATGACCACTGTTACAAATAATTTTACATTGTATTTATGACTCCTGCTCCCTACCTTCTGCTCAGTAGCTTATATTCCCTGAGCGCAATTTCCCTGCAGAATGATGTTAAAGCACATTGTTGTTGACACCACAATTTCACCAACTGCTACAACATTGTCACTTAAAGTGCAGATTTGACGTGAAAAGCCCTCCTCGCTGTTTGTATTTAATATCACGCCGACAGCTGTATCATTCTTGCACAGTGTAATCAAATTATGACAGCGTGGTAAATGTTCCCCTGTGACATTTTCTATTATAAAATGCATATAGCCGGTGTCAGACAATGTGTGGGTGGGATCCTTCAGTGGTAAATGGGATTGTAAGTGGCACTGACTGACAGTACGCGCGTCTGTGAGCTGTAATTGCGCTTGTGGATTGATGATGTGCAAAGGTGTATGTCATCTGGAATTATGATTGTTGTTTTAGAGATAAGGTGAAAAACCATCACTGGCTTTTAGCAGCTTTGTGACATTTCTATTAGTGTAATATCACTGGGATAGTCAGAATAGATTGCAAATTACACACTGAAGAATAATATTTTTAATGCGATCAAGCATTGGATACAGAAGTGAGCACAGACAGACGGAGGCCTCTACCTTTCTGCTAGAATTCTCCTTACATACGACTGTGTAGACGTGTGTTAGCTGTGTGTGTGTTTGTTCAGACGTGTGAACTCAAGATCACCAGGCCAGAAGGCAGCCAGTTTGTGTCAGTCACCCAGGGGGATGAGATGAGAACCCTTTACTCTGATATCACACCCTCTCCCGTTCCCTCCTCGTTTCCTCTCCTCTCCTTTTCTCGTCTCCTCCTCTCTCTTCTCCTCGCCTCCTCTTGCGGCCAGCAAGGGAATATCAGCCTTCCTCTTATTGGATTGGCTGCTTCATGTTGGTGGCCCTTCACTCACCGCCTTTTGGCCTGCTGGGTAATGATAATAAAATTGAAATATCCCGGTACTTATCAGTGTATTACCTCCCTATCAACACCTCAGACACACTCCTACTTTAGAGGTTATACAGGAGAAAGTGTGATCTGATATACAGCGCAAACGGAGAGTGGACGCCAGCCGGGAGAAAGTGAGAAAGACACAGAGAGGGAGAGAAAGAGACGGAGTAAACTGATAGAGAAAGGGAGGGGACGATGATGGAATGACGGGAGTTTTGTTATGGCCACTTTTTTAAGGTGTTATTTCCAGGATGGATTGCGGTAGGTAGGAAAGAGAGGGTGACAAGAAGAGGTGGAGGTGGAGGAGGAGGAGAGGCGTGTAATGTGACTCTGTGGCATCTGTCCAGACCAGAGGCGTGTTAGCGTGAGCCATTCTCAACAATCCACACCAGTCTACTGTACATTTGCGGTAATGTAAAACATCTCACATCTCCCCATCTCTCTCTGTCACCGGGCCCTCGCCTCTCTCCTTTCTCTTGGCAGTTGTTGGTGTGTGTGTGTGTTTGTGTGGGAGGTGGGGGAGCGTGCCAAGGCCGAGATCAGGTTTGGAAATTGATTTGAATGAGTGTTGTGGACAGCTGATAGCTATAAAAGATTTTCTCCTTTCATTTCCCAGGGAGTTTCTCCTTTGATGTTGGCTGCAAGTCTACGCAGCTTTGAAGCTTGTCTAGAGCAGGCCGAGCTGCTACTTGATACTGTGTGACTTTATATATGCTGTGTGTTTATGTATCTTTGCGCGTGACTTCGTGTTTGACCTTTTCAAGTTGCGTTGTTGTTGCTTTTTGATGGCAGCGGTGACTTTTATGATGGTACTTAAAAAATATTGCTTTTCCATAGTACAAAATAGCATGTAAATTTGATCAGATTCAGTCAAATATAGTAAAATTATTCATGATAACCATGATAACCTATTTGCATTTAGTGATTTTTTTATCCTGAGTCATGCACTAAATCCCACAATCACTTATGTATTACAAATGTATCTTTACCTGCCCTAACTCTAAACATATTGGCTGCTTAACAAGCCACCTTCAAATTGTCCTTTGGGGATAAAAATCTCAAAAATGTTATTTTATCATTTCATCTGCCGCCTTGCTGTGTTACTCAGACCGACCAATCACATGCTCAGATCTAATCCTCATGAGGAAAGATTCTAGTCTGTTGCCACGGATGCTGGGGGGTCGTGAGGTCAAGTACGGCTAATTTATTCACTCAGTCAGATTTCCTCTGGCTTGTGGATGGCAGATGGAGAGGTCTGATATGATATCACCCATCAGAATCACCCAAGGGAGAAGAGGGAGGCAGAAATGGGGAAAGGAGGGAGACATGGAGGGATGAGAGGAGAAGAGACTGACAGGAAGACATGTAAAGAGGAGAACAGATAGTAAAAATTGGGGGAATTAAAAGTGGTTAGATAGAGAGATAGAGGAGAGGGTAGCACAGCCCTCAAGAGTGTGTTTGCCCCAGCGACTTGGGTGTAGAGCTGAACATTGAGCCACATAGCATCTTATCAGATGTGTGGGTGTGGGTGAAGTGTAGATGTGTGTCCTTATCTTAAGACAAGTGGTTCTGGTCCACTAAGATCCTGGGAGATGGTAGGAATAAGCGGCTTAGACGAAGATTTGAGATGGAGGAGGGAAGGGTGGAGAGATAGTACTAGGGAGATGAGAGAAGGAGATGAGGATAGAGAGAAGAGGAAGAAGAGGAGGAGGAGATGGACAGATTAAGAGGATGGAGGACAAGGAGGGGACATTTGGAAAGAGATGAGATGTGGAGGGCTGGATTGGGATGGAAAGATGTGATGTGGAAACCGTTTGGATAAGTTTTTTTAAGAGCGAAATGGGGGGTTGGGGAGAATTTGGGGGTTGGAAATAGTTCTTGGCTTTTTGTCAAAGGGTAGGGGTTTATAGGATTTGATCAGTGGTGTCAACTTAAGGACACGTTTTCCCAAAAGGTTTTGAATTTGTGGCTTCAACAACAGTGTCCGTCTAAGAACACTCTGTCCCCAAAGGCTTTGACTTCAAGCCTTGGCTTCCAGTGGCTCCTTTATTAAAATTTTCCACTCAGCTCCCTTCCTTTCCACTACATACAGATTGAGGGCAAGACATCGATCTGTGTCTGCTGAAAAAGCAGCTTGTCTCTAGTCTCTCAAAGTACCTATCATTAAGAAAAAGATGAGGAGGTCTAAGATAAATGTGAAAGGGTATTATAGTATTATGGATATTAAGAAACAACAGAGCAGATATTAAGCACCTTTGTAGACAAAACAGGATTTTTTCAGGGCTGATCAAAATGGCGAAAGGCACAAGGGGATTGCTGAAGTGAATGTTTGTCAAAGTACAGCTCTTATGAATGCAAGTCCTCAAAAAATAAGTGATGTGCAATCTAAATGGGTTTGGGTCACATTGAACAATTTGGTGTTGCGAATTGCATGAGAACAACTTTAGAACAAGAGCACACAGGTTTCAAGCTGTTTTTCTTACTCTTGAAAGACACGAGCATCTACCCTGAACAAAAACCCTAGAGCTCTGGAACTGAATTGAAATCTAATGCTTGTGTTTTATATCCCCTCAGTCTGGTGACCACGTGAAGATGAGGAACCAGCTTTAATGATCTACGGATGTCCAACCCCTCGGGACCCTTTGGCTTCTACAGCACCTCCGACAAACTCTCGAAGTGGGAGGCTTTTACTGCTTTACCCAGGAGGAAAAACTTAATCTTGGTCCAACCTGAACAAAGCCAACAGCACGCACCTGGCATGGAATGATCTGACCTGAACAGAGCTCAAGAGAAATTTACTGGTGACGGATTAACTAATTGTAGTTCCACTGGAGAGAAATTAACTGAACTCAAGTTAACCAGAACTGACATTTGCTGACACTTTGTAATTTATTCAAGAACACTTTTCCTACAAAGGTCTTTTTCTGAGCCCCTTATTCCAAAAAGCCAACTCCCTTTACTGGCACTCCAAACCAGATTCCCTAACTTTCTCAGACCCTTCCCAAGGGTCTTGGACACAGTGTCCAATCTCACAGAGGAGGAACCTTCTCCTCCACTTCCTTCTTAAGTCCTTACGACCTCCTTCATCCGTCCAAACATGGACCTCCACAGGGCAGCCTTCAAGATGGAGAGTTCCTCCTATCTGCCCAATCCTCTGGCCTCCCCAGCCCTGATGGTCCTGGCATCCACTGCAGAAGCTTCTCGTGATGCCTCTATTCCCTGCCAGCAGCCACGTCCATTTGGCGTCCCAGTTTCTGTTGAGAAAGATGTCCATTTGCCATTTAATAATGGTTCTTACACTTTTGCATCAATGTACCACCGCCAAGGTGCAGTCCCACCAGGATTCCCTAACAGGGACTTTCCTCCATCTCTCCTCCACCTACATCATCAGTTTGCCCCACCTAACCTGGACTGCTCGCCTATCAGCATGCTGAATCACAGTGGCGTTGGCGCCTTCAGGCCTTTTGCCTCACCTCCAGAAGATCGAGATGGAGCCCCAGGTGGGTATCAGTCTGCTTTCACCCCAGCAAAGCGCCTCAAAGGCTGCCTGGATGCTGATGCTTCACCCCACCTGCGGTACTCTGATGCTGAGGGGAAAGAGTATGATTTTGGCGGTGCCCAGATCCCTCCTGGAGGCTCACCCAGCAGTGCCTTGAAGGCAGTGGAGGACAGTGGGAAAAAGATCTTCGCTGTATCAGGCCTCCTTTCTGATCGAGAGACATCCTCCAGCCCAGAAGACCGCATTGAGCGCTGTAAGTAGCCATTTATATTTGGCACATTTAGCTGTGCATACAGGGGGTTTGACAAATCACAGGGAAAAAAATTAAATAACCTTTGAACCTTAGAACCTTACACCTAAGAAAATGTGGAATAACACCCAGTTCTCTTGGGGCAAATAATGTTCACCCCGCCGGTACAGTTGTTTGAGAATCTAGAAAGTTTAAGCTACTCTAGTGGCTCATAGAGTAACTAAACATTAATTAGATACTTTGTTCTGGGTTCTTCTTTAGCACAGATTTGTCAGCCAACTACAGATTAGATTAAACTGTAGTTGAAGACTAATTATTAGAAGTTACTGCATAATACTCAAACAACAGCATTTACACATAATTGTATGAATGTTGTCAAACAGCTAATATGCTTTTGTAATTGAATGAAAATAATGCTTTACAATATTTCTGTATATATCTAATCTAATCTGCACTCATGTTCATGAGGTGGTTGTACTGATGTATGTCTAAAAACACAATTGATATTATAATGGTCTTAACATCCCATGTGGTATTTTGGCAAAAATTTCACATCATGCGTCATCCCACTTTTTTAGTTTAACTGTTAAAGCAACTTAAAGCCCCATATTTTAGGCCCATTTAACTAACAACTGTGAGAATTAAGCCTACAAACAAGACACATGCATAAACACATACAAAATTAACCCAATGCATAAATGCACACACAGCCAAGTCAAATTAAAATTAAACTTACTGCAATTTGTAAAGGAGTGAACATTTTTACACACTAGCATCACACACGCCAATAAACAATCCCATCTATGTTCTGCTGTCATCATCTCTCCTGGCTCTCGCCATCCTTGTGTCACAAGCCCACAAGCTCCATTGGTCACATTAGCATTCACCAATGGAAGGATGCCATTTGGCTCTCACACACTGGGAATCTGATTAGTGTTTGTGTGTGTGTGTTTATGTATGAAAGAGAGTGTGTGAGTGATTGGTTCAGAGACTGGCCATGCTCTTTGCCATCAGCATTCATCATAGCGCCATGCTGGCACCCTCGTTGCCAAAAGATTTACCCACATCTACCCACAAAACCTTGGCAGGCCATGTTTGTGTGTGTAATAGAAGAGCGGTGGGAGAAGAGTTGTAAGAGTGACAGACATAGCAACTTATTTTGTGTAATTTAACAAAAGGGAAGTCTTTCCCTGAGTTTTAGTAGTTTTTTTAGTTTCTGCTCTTATCTCTATCACATCTCTTCTTTTCCCTATCTTTCTTCTTCCATCTTTGATGTGTGTGTGTTTGAGGGATGCATCCTTGATAGAACACACGAGAGACAGAGGCGACGACCTCAGACTGATCCGATAAAAAGACCAAGTAAGAAGGACAGAAGGAAAGAGTGGAGAAAAGGAAATTGGCGAAATGATGCCTGGTGGCAGGCTGTAAGAAGAAGAAAGATATCAAAGAGTACAAAGTGAGAGAGTGAAATGGAAACAAATAAAGACCCAAGAGATAGAAAGACTTGCAACTTGCGCCACTGAATAGGGCATCATCTGTTTATGGCAGCATCAAGGCACAGTGACTTGCAGTGTCTTGCTCAAGAGAACTCTTGAGTATTGACAAGTGGTCATTGCCATATGTGCTACCTTATCACTACAGATTTATTAGCACTAAGATTGATGCTAGAAATAGAACAGGAGATCGGTGCAGGGCTCCTATGCTGTCTTTTGAAATGGCTGACTCTGGGTCCAATCAGGTAAACTCTTGGCACAAGTAGCCTCCACCTGTACCATAGACTTCTATTGCAAGAGGTTGTACAGAGGCACTACTTCCATGAAATAATTATGAGTTCTCCTTTGCTGGTTTTGGGTATCCAGTGGAGGTGCAACGAACAAACAAGACTTTGGTGCAATCCCATGAGGACAACGTCCTTGCTGCTTCACACTCATTAGCGGCCTCTCGAAAGCCTCACAGTGTCAACAGATTCATAATGTTTGGGACACAAAGACTTAAATAGGTAATAGGTTTTAATAATTAAAAAAATACTTTAACTTACTCAATTACTTTTCCAAGAAATTATAGTATTATAGTATAAATTAGGTTTTCTGTGTTTCCATAACATGGTTTAACCCACAAGGCTGCATTCAGCACGAGCATGATACTGTAGATTCAAGTCAGGCTTATGAACTTTGAAACCATTTGAGCCATCAAAATCTGTATCTTATCTGCCCTAGGTTAATGTTATTTACATGGATACAATTCACAGCTGTCAATGAAATGCTGATATCTCTCTACTAAATTAATTGGATGTGACTGATTTATAATTTAATGTCTAAAGCTGACAGGAAACACATCATTCTGCTTCTTTTTCAGTCTTGAACATCCCAACGATACAATTATGTTACTGTTTGTAACATTTGTTTATTTTTACAATCTCATCACCACATATACTACCAAATATCAAGTGGCAGGTGATGTTTGACAGTCACTCTTGTGATGTAAATTATGACCCGTTTCTGCAGCTGCACGACCTTTGCACTGTAACCCTGAGTTTGTACCCACCACATGTATGAGCATGCTGCAGGAACTGGCTTAGTCAGTCCATTTTTCCATATTAGAAGATTCTAGGCTAGGATCTAGGGTCATAAACATGCTATGCAGATTAACTGAACAGACCTTAAGATGTGACATAGACACTACAACACTAGGACAACAGTCTTGCTTTCATCTATTTAGACATGCAATTTATCCCATCACAATCCAATCACCTGTCATGTAAATTAATCCCAGATGTGAAGCGTCCTGCTTTTTCGCTCAAGAAAAAGAGGATGTTAAACAACTTGAAAAACCCAACAATTCTAACTTCCTTGAACGCAGTTCTGTCAACCCTGCCACATGCCACTCCAAGACACTGTGGCCTACTCTATGCTAAGCCCTCCCAAATCCCTCGCCTGCTCCGGCAGGCACGTTGGCTCTTAGCTAAACCCGCTAACCTGTCAGCCACTAAACCTGCACATAAAGGCCCTATCATGCTTTAAGAGGACTATGCATGTCATATTATTGTAAAAAATATTGCCATTTACTGTATTCACATCGTGAGGCTTTAGCAGAAGAATGAAGGCATACAAAGCAGAGAAGGGGTTTTGTGCATGAACTAAAGGAGAGAACGGAATTATGGAATGTGTGATTGGAATTAATGGGAATGTTGACAAATGAAACAATCCGCCCTCGCTGTTCTCTTGTTTGTTTGCGCACAGGATTTGATGCTTTTGCACGTTGTGTCATTGTGAAGATTGTGTGTGTGCACACACATCAGTATCCAGCACATTCCTTCATCTTTGTGTTGTTCAGCCTCTTACTTTTGTTCTCTCCTACCATCCTTCCTTCACTTCCTCCCTCTCTCTCCTTGTGTGTGTGTGTGTGTGTACATGCATCTCCCCATGCAAGTGTGTGACAGCTGTAGTCTGTTTGTTTACTCGCTGTGTGCTCCACATTTACAAGGCTGAGAGATTTACACTGAACCTGACCCTGAATGCCTAACCCAGCTTCCTCTTTCTTTCATTTTTTTTATATGGACAATTTACACAAAAAGTTAAAAAATAACATTTAAAAGATGTACTGTATATACAATTTAATAATAAATACCTGGCAGGTGAAGAAAGAAAAACAAAATTATTTTAGCACAGGCTGAGGGAATGGAACCTATGAGGAAGAGGAGGAGGGAGAAAGGGGGGGGGGGGGGTCAGATAAAAGGCAGCATAAAAGCAATAAAGAAAAAAATGTTTGGAGAAGGAAGGAGGGAAGGGAAGAGGGAGGATAGTGAGATGTTGAGCTTTAATTCAGATCCCATCTGCTGGACTGAAAAGGAATTCTTCAGACAGACAGGCAGGTAGGATGATGCACGGGCAGAGTCTGCATCTTCTGGCTGAAACTTGTCCAAAAAAATAATAATAATAAAATCAGAAATCGACTAATCAGAGCTCAAAACCTGCCTCATGACCGCTTCCTATTTCAAGAGGACGTCTTGAAAAAGTGACATTTGCTCGTACTCCCATTAGCGTACAAAAGTTTGAGCGTTTAGCCAAGTGCACCGCACACAGCTGTTAAAACACACAGCGAGAGGCCTCTTCCTCCTCTCTGCATTTCTTCTGTTCTTTTTTGGTGTTGCCTCCATTTATTGTTTATCTTGATCTTTTTTTTTACGCAGAGCAAATGCCATGTGTGTTGTTTCTTTCAGGGACAGAGCAGCACAAACTGAAGAAAGAAAAAAGTAACAGCAGAAAAAATAAACGGAGAAAGAATAGAGTTCTCACAAAGGGAAGATGGATGATGCTGATGCTGATGTCGATGGATGACAAACAGATTTTGTTTTGATTTTTTTTTTTCATCTCTATTTTTAGCACTAATGTGGGATTTCCGCACAGCACTTCCCACGGGTCACTTGTCAATCAAACTGTGAGGAGGCCGTGCATCTCGATTCCTTTTCAATCCGCGTCTATTAGAATTCGGTTTCCATCATTTTCATTCTCCAGTGTTCGCTTCTCTTCTTACTGTGGCGCAAAAACAGTGAAGGAGACAGGAACGCTCATCCTTCTCCTTGTCCTCACAAAAATCTGCCCTTCTCCACCTCCCCCTCCCCCCGTCTCCCCCCTCCTCCATCTCTGCCTGTCACGGTCTAGTGGCAGGGTTAAGTTAAGTAAGAGTGTTCTAATAATTAGAACTGGGACTCGCCCGCCTGTCTCTGTGTGTGTGCGTGTGTGTGTGTGTCTTCCTGTCATTGCTTAGCCAGATGTTAAAAGGCTTGTCCCTCTCATGTTGCCTCCATGTCAGTCTCCACTGTGTGCCACACACACACTCTCTCACCGACACACATCAGGGACTGTCTCACTCACAGTGGGTTTGTTTGGCCCCCTCTAAGTGTGTGCCCCTCTCCCAGGGTGAGGAGTGTGTGTTCCCCTGTTAATATGCATCCATATTGGCCACACACAGTTAATGATAACTAATGGTGTCTATTTATTGTGGCTGTTAATGTTTTGTCTTTTGCTATTAAAAGTATGTAATATATATATTTAAAGGGTAAAGGATTTTTTTACCCATCTCTCCTCAAAAACTTTCTTTCTTTCTCCTCTCATCTGTCTCACTAGGTGATAACTGGATGCAAACAACAATCGTGTGTGTGAGTGAGTGTCTATTGTGGGAATGTCACTTGGTGTGAGTCTTCCAGTCATTGTTGCGACGCTGCACAGATCAAGAATTAGTCGCTTCCTGTCGACCCTTTTGTTGGCCCAGGCTCTCCATTTGGACACAGATCAGTGTGTGTGTGTGTGTGTGTAAGAGTAGTCTACACAAATTAGCCACTGGAACTGGTGTAAGAGGCAAATGAAGGGGAGAAGATTTCCTCTCCCTCTTCTCCAGCCTCAAAAATCATTTGTTGTCTATTTTATTTTTTCTATTCTGTTTTCTTTCCTTTTTTAACACACCTCCTAATTCTGTGACTCGACACTTCCCGTGTTCCCACTGCTGTTTTTACTCAAGCCAGAAATATTCCGCAAAGAGTGGAAGCTTGTAAAAATCATGTAGAATCATGCAGAGGACAGGATGTTGCTTTGCATTCAGAGAACTGTCCAAGCAAGTTGCTTTGAAGTGGAAAATGACAGTATTTCTGCAGCAGACCCGGTGGGGGGGGGGGGGGGGGGGGGGGGGGGGGGGGCG
>JAUYWH010000009.1:3584399-3631474 GCA_034779795.1 Ctenopoma multispine | reverse complement strand
AGTCCCCCCCCCCCCCCCCCCCCCCAACACACACACACAGACAGAGCCAGGTCTGTAACGTCCCGGGTTCCGGAATTCCACTTTGTTCCCTTGGTGATGTCAGCTTTGTCCAATAAAATCCTGCGTTAAAACTCCACTGAGCCTCATACAACTGCAGCACACCTGGCAACGCAACACACATTTAGCTTTTTAATGTGTGTAAGCACACACTCGCACACACACAAGCTCACGTAAGGTCATGGCATGCCACAGCCCTGAACTTACCTCTCCCCCTCGCTGTGTTTCACATTTTCTTACACTTGTGTCACACACTGCTGCAGCACAAAAGCTCATTGATACAAAGACACAGCTCTGTCTGTCTATGTCTGACTCTTCTAGTGGTGAAAGTTGCCAGCAGAGAAGCAGAGATGTGCTTATTTCCACCTCCCAATGCAGATGTGTTTTCTCTTCAGTCTGTCTTCTCATCTTCCTCTTCCTCTCTTTCCTATTCTTCCTTTTCCTCCATCCTTCCCCCCCCCCACTCCTCTCTTCTCCTCAGTAATCTAATCTGCAGCCAGTTTGTGGATGCAGTCTAGTGTGACAACCCCCCCCCCACCTCCCCAACACACACACCCTCACTTCTCTCACTTACACACACACACACACACAAAAACAGCAGGCCCGCTTCCAAAAAGAGCCCAGTTGCTTGGCAGAGGCGCCCGCCGCCCTCCCTGTCTTTGGTCACAGCCTCTTAAATATTGAATTATTCATCAAAACTGATTGGTTCCTGCTGATGGCGGCCATGATGCGAACAGACCGTTTGTCTGTGCGTGTGTAAGGGGGGAGGTGGCGTGGGTTCGAGATCGTTAGCTGTTCTCAACGCACTGCCGCTTCACAAAGCTGAACCGGCCTGTTTCTTATCGCACACATGTGGCAAGCAACTACATCGCTTTGCACCTGTAGCTGTTTAGGAAGTGAGAGACATCTTTAAAAAAAGGAAGTAAGATTTTTTTTTTTTGATGTTATTATTTAACCATGAACTATTTCTTTCCTTTTCTTGAAATTGAAAGTTGCGGTTAGTGATAAGGTAACCCATACGCTGTCATTACATTTCCTATCCTCCTCCTCAGTTTTAAAAGTTGCACCACTCCCAGAGGGCCGAAGCTTAGCATCTGCTGCAAAAGTCCCTCAGAAAGGTGAAACAAATCAATAATGGGTGTTTTATATGCATGCCGGAGTGCGCGTGAATGTGTGTGTGCATGCTCATATGATCTGCATGCACCAGAATCCATACCATTCAATATTGGGAGTGCACTCTGGCGGCTGCACAGACCTAAAGGTCCCATCGGCACATGTTTTATTACCATCATTTCTTTACATGTGCTAGTTTTATCCACTTTTCATAGCAAATTATAGTGACATCTGATACTGAAATGTCCCACGTCAATGTTGATTCCCCTGAGACCATGCTAACATGAGACATTGATTTAAAAAAAAGGAGGCCTCTTCTACGGAAAGCTCCATGCTTACCAGATGTAAAGGTGCTCCAACTCAAAACGTAATTGTGCATGTCTCTCCTACGGCATGATCAAGTTTATTCACATGCGTTTCCTGTACTTCTAGTGTGCGTTTCTGTGCGAATCTGCTGTCACACAGCAGGCATTGTTAAAGGCATAAACAGTCGATGATCACGGATTTAGCCGCACTTGAGAAAAAGGCGCGGATAAAAGAAAGATGAGTGTGTCGATGTTTGCACACGTGCGCGTGTTCGGTATCTCAAACGCCTCGCAAGACACTTCACGCTGACCCCGTGGTGCCTCTGCATATCCAAAAGGCATTAGGGGGACATGAAGTCAGTCTGTCCACGTGTGTGTGTGTTTTTTTCCCTTGCTGAGTCTCTAAGCAGAGCTGAGGAACACTCGCTGCTCTCATAAAGACGCAGGTTAATGACTTTTGTTGCAGGTCACAGCAACAAAAGTCATTTTTAAAATGTTTAAATGATGGAAGGAATATTTTTAGTTTGAAAAAAAAGTAATCTCATATCACCCTCAATCTCTTTATTCACACCCAACTGCCCCTCCTTCCATTTATCCCTCCCTCTGCTCTTCTCGACCCCCCCATCACCGGGTGCGTGTGGAAACCCAGCCCACTGTTCAGCAGATGAATAATTTAGCGGTGTGTGTATCATCTGTTTACCGTGCTAATCCATCTGTCAGCAGGCACCTATCGATTCGCGCCTGCCTGGTAATTGCGCATCCGCGCCACACGCACACTCTCAAATGTGCATACACAAACACAAACACACACACACACACATTACTAGACATGCACACACGGATACACCTATATGATGTGCAGGTTAGCTCATATTCAGATCCTGTAGTTGTCAGATGGCCACCGGGACACTTCATTGTCCCTGAGAGGAACTGATTTTAGGGTCAAGGTCACCATAACCAATCTGATATTAGACTATATTAGACTAATAGCTTCACACAGTTCTGGATTATACTTTGAAGACATGCAGTAATACTGTACTGTATGTGTTTTTAAAACTTTACTATTGTTGCAAATAAGGGAAATGAGTGAAATGACAAATGACTTTCTACAGTGAAAGGAAAGTGGCCTCAGCTGTTACCGAGGAGACGGTCGCCGTATCGATTCTGAATGAAATCTAAAATACTGACGGTGAAGTGAGAAGTGGCTAAAAGTAAAAAAAGAACACGCATCCCTCCTTTTTTGGTTTCAGTACTGAGTTACTGCTATTAAACCTGAGAATAAGAATCATAACCGTAATTTCTCTATTTAGAATCATAACTTTTACTTTCTGATCGAAGAGAAAACATATAGAGTAAATACTGTGATGTTAAATGAGGTATGTTAATACAGACATAGTGAAGAGATGCACAGAGGACTGTAGAGAGAGCTCAGCACCATAATGAATCCATGGGTGACCATTGATGGTTGTAATTATCAAATGGCTGGTTTTAAAAGCTCATTGATTGATATCATTAGCTCCATGAGTGATTACTAATTGGCGCTCCAGTATGTTAACCACACAGGGCACATACACGCATGTACACGCAGAGGCACATAAATTAAACACGCACACACATACACAATTTGGTTTTGTTTATGGTTGAGGGGAGAGAACGACACAGAGGGACACAGAGGACAAAAATACACAGAAGCAGAGGGAAAAACTCTAATCATTTATTTATATGCACAAATATGAAATCTATGTTTAATCTGAATTTAGCTTTTAGTTTTTTTTCCCTCTGGGATCACTTAGTTTTCTTTTAAATCTGTGTCATTTGATTCATTGATAGTCACATCAATGAGGCGTCATTTTGGAATCACGAGTGGGACTATCCCCTGTTTACCACTGTTATCTGCTTAACCCTGTGGGGGTTTGGGGCCCAGTTTACACCTGTCCAACAATAAAACCAGCTACAGTGATGATTTGCATTCAAGGCATCCTGTTTTTTCACAAAATGTTATGCTGTCTGGATGGGGGGGGGAGGGCTTTTTACCTCTATGAGTAAAAGCAGGTCGTACCCCATGTGAGGACAAATTTCCTAATTGGTTGTTTTCATCTCTGCTTGATGTGTTTCTTGTATGTTCGTGTGTACATTGTGCAAGCTCGAGCAATTTGGGGGTGTCGCGGGGGTGAAGAGATTTGCAGTAGTTTGCAGTGATGAGAGGTAAAAGTCTTAGTGTGTGTGTGTGTGTGTGTCCTATTCTGACTTACAAAGGCTCTAGGTAGATCATGTTCTGTTGTCCAAACCTGGTGTCCACCACCCCTCTCAGCGGGGTACATAGCAGGGTTCATTTCGATGTGGAACGTCTAATATCACATCCCTGCGGCAAAATGTTCGGAATTCTGCTCTCCTGGAAAAGCATCACATCTTTGTGTGTGTGTGTGTGTGTCTCCTTTCATCTGTTTGTATATGTATGTGTTTCTCCATCTGTGTCTGTGTGTCTCCATCTGTGTGTGTGAGTGTGTGTGTGTGTGAGTGTGTCAGGGGGTGTTAGAAGCAGGCAGGGGCTTAGCTGAGCAAAAGAGAGCAAATCTGTCAGCTCTCCCTGGGCAGACAACCCTTCTGACCCTCATTCAAAGACATATTGATTCTCCTCTACACCCAACAGGGGAGGGTGTGTGTGTATGTCTGTGTGAACGAGTACACAAGTCGAGTGCACAGCCTGATCTTTCCTCCTTGACTCCTTTATAAGCAGAGAGCCTTATTTGTGAAGTACTGTTAAATAAGATAAAATATATTCGATTAAGTCGCACACATTATTTATATTTCATTCTGACTCCACATAGACAGAGTGGAAGATTCAGATTGTTTCAACAAGTCAAACCACAGATCTTTAAACGCAGCATGACCTAGTTTTCTGTTCTTTAGGATTTTTATCTGTCTTGCTCTGTTTCCTGTCTGTTACATACTCTAGTTTTTGTTCTGGAAGAAAATCAGCATGAGCGGACAAAAGAATACAAACTGAGCAGACCACAGAGACAAGCTTTTCTCTTATCGTAACACTAACACCATATTAGACCTTGCTGTGCACTTGTTAGCTCAGCCTTGTTTTTCAGAAAGAAGCTTAATGACCTGTGGGACGTCGCCAAGCGGGGGCTTTGCAAACTGTTAGGCACCCTGTGTGTACTCTCATGCAATTGTCAGGGCAGCGTCGCGCAAAGACTGGGTCAGAACCTAAAGACCAGCGGTGGGGAGATTAAAAACAGCCTCACAGACCGTACAGAAAACGGTGTTAACTATAGCTTGTGGCTGTGTGTGACTGCAGGATCAGTTCAGTGTCCAGTCAAGTTAAAACTGTATTTATACTCAGTAATAAAAAGTAAAGTCAGTAGAAATCATTATGTTGTATATTAGCAGCGACATTATTCACAACACATACATGTCCGAAGCAGTCAGAGTGCTAATAGCAAACTTGTAAAGAGGTAAAGGGAACAAGAAGTGATTGTGTAATGTGATGAAATTTAACTTGAAGAGAAACAGGAACCAAATTAACTTTGTTTTGTGAATTGAATTTGCATTCAGCTTCTCTGTTAATAGTTTTTATTAAAGGAATAGTTTCGAACTGTGGCACAAAGCTGCACATTATTTTTTTTCCTAGGTTTGATTCTGAGAAAACAGGTAGATTATTGTCTTAGGACAAACTAAAATTGATAATAAAAATAATAAATTAGGCAAAATTACTTTAAACTTGCATTAATTCATTTGATGGCCACTTCGATTCACTGTGTGAAGCTGTAACACTGACTTAAGATCAATTTACGGAAGTGGTTATGATAAATGTTAGCAAACAGTCACCTAAGTACACATTGACTAAACATAGGAAAAAATTCATTTTGTCATTTGGACTTGTGGCTCTGATGATATTCACTCTCACTTTCACCTCTCTTTATGGTCACCTGAGGGAAATATCTGCCTCTTTAGTTGCTAAATGCACCATTGTGTTCATCAGCTGGGTTGATCAGGTTTTTCTTTGCTTATAATATCTGTCTGCTGCAGCTAGGACTGGGTCTGATGAGAGTGCTGACAGTAGACCAAAAGATTACAGTTGTGGGTCGTAAACCGAAACAATGGATTGAAAGATAATAAAATGCTCTATAGAGCTAAGGGCAACTTGAGTGTTTGCTGATTAGTGCCTGTGGGATCATCACTACATGTGACAGTTTTCTCATTACACATGTTGATGTTACACATTTTTCATACAGAAATATTGTCTAGTGCAGCTTTAAACAATCCAAACATGTTACTAGTGGTAATAAAAGCTTTAAGCCAGAACAATACTGACTTTGCATCAATGTCAGGAAAGCTTATTGCACGTATCTGTGTCCGCTGTTAGGTCACATGTCTTGTGACTTGGCACAGCAGCACAGCGCGAGGTCTCTGTTAATGGCCGGTCGCTGGGGGCAACCGGTCATGACAGTTTGTGTGTGTCGGAGGGGAAGTGGGAGGTAAAGACTTCTACACGGCGGGGTCGTCGTCTGCAGCGTGGAAGGGCTGCAGCGTAAAGTCGACAGGCCGCATGCTGACCCCGCTCCTGCTGACACGCACACACAAGCACACGGGTAGCGGTATAAGCTGAAAAGTGCTGGCTGCAATAATGAAAGGCAGGTGCAGCTATGCGGCGTCACAGCAAGAGGAAGGGAAAACGAGGGAGGACAAAAAGAGCATGTGAAAGTCAAAGCAGGTGAAGGAGAGTGACTTAATGTGAATGAGGATGGTGTTTAATGATTGTGTGTCTGCGCTGCTGTCACTGCATTCATAATTCCCCATCAGCACACACTGAGGTGGCTTCAGGCATCCGTCACCTTCTTACACGCACATCAATAAGTGGTCCGAATGCTAAATGTGGCATTCGACAGGAGTTTTTATAAAATTACCCATTATTTGAAATGACACAGATTAAAAGACACTTGACATTGTCTTTTAGTTAAGAAGCACTTTACTTTAAACTGTGTCTGAACTTATAAACACAATATAATCACACCTTGTCTGTTTCCCTCTGCTTCAATGTTCCTTTGTCATTGTGTCCTTTGGTTAAACACACACACACACACACAGACAGTGCGGGCCACAGATGGCATGGTGGTGTCAGGGTGAGAGGAGTTTGTTAGGATCAAAGAGCTCCAGTGTGTGGCCCCCTCCACCCTTCACTTGCTTTCTTCTTCTCTTTCTCTTTCTGTTTGTCATTTTATTCCTCCCCTTCCTCCGCTTTCAATCTCGCTTCCTCTCTCCCTCCCCCTCCTCCTTCTACCTCACTCTCTCTCTCCTTGAGTCTCTCTTCATTTTTCTCCCCTAATCTGTCCATCAGAAGTGTTGATAAATTATTCATGCCTCTGTCCCCAAAGCCTTGTCACCTCTCCTCCTGCACTCGCCAGCTCCTCTGCTTGCCTTCGTTCCTTCTTCCTTCTCCTTTGCTCTCATCTCCTCTTCCCGTCTGCTCCACCTCCTCCTCCGCTTCAGTCTCCTTCTCTCCAGTCTTGCAGAAGGCTCGACCACACACGATCATCATCTACCATCAGAAGTGGTGTGAGTTGATAAAAAGGTTTCGAATTGGTCCACCAGCTTTCCATTATGAGACAGAATCTGTGTAGAATCCGCTCGTACAGCAGAGACAGAAGAGAATTGGTCTTTTTTGACATTTGTCAAGATCCCACAACACATGTCCGGCTGCCAGGTTGAAAATAGAATTTCTTTCCCTTATTGAAGGTTAAAATATTTACCTATGGAAAGACTGGTGCTTTCACAACACCCAACGTCCCAACGTATTTATGGTACTCTCCTTGAAATTCAAACTCATTTGTCAGATTACAGAGCAAAGGAAACAGGGATAAATGGATAGAAGAAAAAGAAAGGTACTGAAACACACTAAAGACCCCCTTCAGTATCTCCTTCCTTTCTTCCCTTTACACCCCACCCCCCACCCTCCGCATCCCATATCCTGCCGGATGGAGAGCAGAATACAAAAGAGAAAGGGAAAAGAAGTAAAAGAGGTAGAGCGCAGAAGAGACGGAGAAAGATGCAATAGAAGGAGTAATCTTGTGGCTAATCCAACATTCTCTCCCCAAACAATTAAACACTGGTTTATGTCTGCTTATACTGTAGAGCTCTTACTTCCAAATGCACACACATACCCTCAAATGCAGTTTTCAGAGAGATAAAGTTTGCTGCGGAAAGATATTAATCATAGGAAATCCAGATGAATACAAAGTTAGGGAGTCTAGTGATTAGTGATAAATTGCCTTGTATTTCCCCATAGGTGGTGTGTGTTTGTGCGGTGAGGAATGCAGCTTAGGTATCTGTGTGTTGGCTGAATCAAGGGTGTAAAGCACTTGGGCTGAACCCTTGGGATATTAGTATGCGGCCGCCTGTACGTGTGAGTGTGTGTGTCACATATGGTCTCTCTCTCTCAAAAGATGGGCCTGTCTCAACCAGTCTCATCCTCTGTTACCACAACGTTTAATACATTTTTAAAAATGTCCCCTTCACTTTCCCCCGGTGCCGCTCACAAACACACACACACACACTCTCTCTCACTCACTATTCAGCTGAGGTTACTGCTACATCAGCAGACACACACAGCTCGGCCTTTAGAGGCTGATCAATCTGCGCTGCTGCTTGCACTGATGAATTACAGAAGTCAAGACAGGAAGAAACGGGGAGAATTGGAAGGAGTTAGGGAGAAAAAAGGAGGAGGAAGGGAAGTGGGATGATTAGGGAGAAGATGAGAGCAGACAAAAATGTGCAGGGAGGGAGGAAGGCTAGGTGGTAGAGTTGAGGACGAAATTGAAAGGGACATATTGGCGATGGAGATGATGGTAGTGATAGTATTGATGATGAAGAAGTCATGGATTGTCCTAGAAGAAAAGAACATTAGGACCAGAAGTGCTGTTTGGCAAATGAATGAGGTGGAAAATGGTGGAGAAAAACAGCAAATCCAGAGAAGAGGCCCATCACATGGATCTCTCATTTAGGTGCAGTCAGTCCAGGTTCAAGCACAGACAGACGGATGATATAAAGAAGCCAAGCTTGGATAATATTGACTTTAGCTGTTACATTTTGACAGACAGGAGGAGTTTATGGCTAGGGAGACATGTTGCTTAAATAGACGTCTTTGTTTGGCAGGGAGGAAATTGTTTTACAGAATGGAGACTTTCTGACTTCACGAGAGCTGCACAGTGGTTCAAGACTGATAATGCAAGCTGTGTTTTCACCCAGTGTTTGCCAAGAACTGAGCTCAAGTGAGCTGTATTTTGTCACAAAAATACAGTCGATGTAGTTTGTGTTGCTTATTAAATGCAGATTAAGCGTATGCTCGTGAAACTTGTTAAGGATCACATCTCAGAAGTACTGGATAGTCAGGGTGAGGATGAGGTGACCTGGTCACATCAGCATTTAAACTGTGGAATTCTGCAGCTTTCCAACGGACAGATGTGGCGTTGAGTCCAACTTTGATGAGCTCGTCCTGCGGTTTTGCGCTGCTGATCAATCGTAAGCCATCGTGACCATGCTGACTGTTACAGCAATGAAAAGCTGAACAACATTCTCTCACACTGAACCCATAACCTTCCTTACTCCCTTTTTTTCCTCTGTCGACCCATCTCATTTCATTTTGTCACATTTCCCCCCAATGAAAACATGATTAAAGATCAGGAGGATTTACCTTCTACTGTGTCTCTGGCAATATGTGGAATTTTTTTTTTCTCACTGCCCCCCTCTCCCCTCATCCTTACTGGTGATAAATCCATAGCTATCTATGACAGCTTTGTTGCTGCTGGGAGGCCCCCCCTGCCTTGTTTGGCTGTGATTCCAGTCGACAGCTTTAGGAGCATGTCTTTGTTTAAGAGCTGCTGTAATTACACAGGCTTTAGCATATGTAGACGGCCAGATATGATTCAAACCACCACGATGGGGACTGGGGAGAAGGGGAGTGGGAGCACAACGGGTGAATGAGAGGAGAGATAAAACACAATGGCGGAAAGAGCGAGAGAGCAAGGGAGGGTGAGAAAAAGAGAGGAGATGGAGAGAGTGAGGGGAGGAAAGAGACAGAGAGGGAGAGATATGGCGAGGAGGGCAGACTGATAGAGCAATTGAGACACGAGGAGAGGGCAGTCAGGAGGGGGGAGAGGAAGAGATATGGTTTGGCAAATAAAAGAGGAGCACGGCGCTGCTGCAAACTGTTCGCCTTATGATGCCTCATTAGGGCTTAGGGCTGCAGATAGTGCCTGTTAGAGAGATCTATGGCCTCAGTACTGAGAGAGAGAGAGAGAAACAGAGAGAAGAAGAGCAGGGACAGGGGAGAGAAATACACAGCTAAAAG
Source organism: Ctenopoma multispine (assembly GCA_034779795.1). Lineage (NCBI taxonomy): Eukaryota > Metazoa > Chordata > Actinopteri > Anabantiformes > Anabantidae > Ctenopoma > Ctenopoma multispine. The sequence goes on along the minus strand of JAUYWH010000009.1, from coordinate 3,621,643 downwards.
AAGATAAGAAAACATGATTACAACTCAGTAAATAGTATGACTACTTCAAACAAATGTCCAAGATCACTGTCGGTCCCTAACGTGAGCTTTGCTGGGACAAGATTTTCCCAACGAATTGATCACAGTAAAGGTTATATAACAGTTCTAAGCTGTTGTGCACCTGTTCTGTGGTAGCCAGGTTTTAATTAAGTTCTATCAAAGCCACATCTTCTTCTGGTGCAGGCATGTACAACAAGCATGCACGACATGATTTTTCACTAGCGTCTCTGACATTTTCTAAACCTCGGATTCCACCGTAAGAGTTCTTTGTTTTGTGCCATAAGTCATGTGTTTGTGCTGGAGCACTGTAATTGATTAGGTGAATGAGAAGCAACACTGTAAAACACTTTGGGCACCGGTAAGGTGGGAAGGTGCTGTACAACTGCAAACATTTATCATAGATCTTTGTAAAGCAAGAAACATGTTTGATAGAGTGCACATCCAATTCAAACTGAGCGGAGGATGAAATCTACCCAGATACAGTTACAATCTGTAAAATTATATCACTTTGCATTGTAAGATGATTTTGCAAAAGTTGAGGCAGATTAAAAAAACAGCTTCCTGGATGAAACTCAGCTCTGTAATGGTATCCGTCATGTCTTAACTGAAATGACTAAGGAGGGTACGTTTGTGTGACACAGCACTAATGTTGGACTGAACATGAACTAATTTGACATAGCAACAGACAAGCAGAAAGAAAAAAGAGCAATTGAGCTAAATGAAAAACAAAAGACAGTGAGAAAGGGTGCAGAGCAGATAAGGAATCAGACACTGTCCAGGCGACACAGAGAAGAAAAGAGAAAGACCAAAGACCACTAAAATAAAAGCCTCCTTTTCTTCAGCATGTGTAAGAAAGATAGCAGATAGTATATCACCAGGCTCCACAAGCTCTAATTAGGAGCTGGATTTTAACAAGCAGAGAGAACCAGAGAGGCGAAGAAAGACAGAGGGAGGGTGAGGAAGAGACAAGAGGAAGGCTGAAGGCAGACTGTTAATCCACCGTCCATTGTCAGCCGCTACAGGAGGAACCGTGTTGGATGTTTCGCCATGGGAGACGGCCGTAAATCTGCAACGCAACCTTTACACAATGCGCACAGATGCAGCCGTACATGATACCGGCTGACACAAGCGCAGCCACCCAGTGACGGATTGCTTTGATCAGAGAGACCACACAAATCAAGCGCTTAACACTCAAACACACACACACACATAGTGACCGAAGCATAATCAGTAGGCATTTTGCTGCAGTTATCCAAAGTAGTAAATCAGAACCTGTTGTTTCTATCAGCAAAGGCCAGCGCTTATCTGCTTGTTACGGGTGTGTATGTGTGTATGGTCTGATGGTTATCTTTATCTTTTAGCCACAGAGGTGCCCTTTGTGGTCTGTTGCTTCACGACTAACAGTAAATCTGCCTGTGTGAACTAATATTAGCACTAATGAAGCATAAGAGAGGTAGGTATGTGTGTGTCTTTGTGTATTGGTATAATTTCCAAGGGGGTCTAGTCCAAGTTTTGTGAAACCTGCTGCCTTCGAGGGCCTCAGAGACCACTGTGTTTCACGCACAGCACATTGCATTGTTGCGTACTGACAACACACACATGAACATATGCATTACACACAGTCATACTCCTCACCCCTACTAGGATCTTGCCCTTCCCTAATCATACCATACACCTGAAAACACCAATGTACATGGAGTCCCTGCTGTCCTGTACACCTGCAGACACAAACACACATATTATGCACCCACCTCCCACTGCCACTCGCAGGCCTAAACATGCATATTCCTCATCTTAACCACCATCATTTCCCTAACTGCCGCTTACGTTGCCCCAGAGGATCCACTCGAGATGCTGATTATAGTGATGATAGGCTGTTAGGCATGCAGGACACCCCCCCAGGATACTACAGACACTGTGGTGCAAGGGGAAAATTGCTCAGACCACAAACTGTATTAAACAACCCTTCTGTCTCTTCTTTGAGGGAAAAAAACACAATAAGCTTTGTTCAGAGCAAATGGCTGAAATTTTGCAGTGGACCAATCATAAAAATTAAAAATTTTAATATTTACAGAAAGACTTGCACCCTTTCGACACTGTTATTGAAGATAGAAGAGGATGTCTTAGATGCATCCAAAACCAGATCATGAATGAATAACGTGCAAACAAGTTTGTGGGTTATACGCATTTTTCACTGTTATCATGGAATCAAACTCTGTATTACCTGGCTTTACGACATGAACCCAGCTAGGTGAGTTTTAATGCATGAACACAATCTCTGCTGTACCTCTTAAAAAATATGTTTGTATAATAAAATATGTACAACTAAGTGGTAATCAACATCTAACCTAAGAGAAAGACTGTGGTCTCACAATGAGTTTAAACTTTAAACAAGACCACAATCTTTCTCTAACCCTAACCAAAGTGCTTGTCTTGCCTAAACCCAACCACACGCTGAAGTCAAACTTGGGTCTGCGGTTTCTTAGTCCTGCACATTATACGTCCACTATCCACCCCAACCACATCCTTGTGATTCACTTTCTGTTAACAAATGTAGCTTTTCATCTCTTCAAGTTAGATCAGATCATAACCAAGGAGAATGAACAGAAACAATGAGCTGAAAGAGGCAAAAATGCTCTACAGAGCTGAGGTGAACTGCACATGTTGGTGATCATTCTTAGACAGATGTACCAGTGATCCTCAGTTTAGCTTTAGGTTTTTATCATTACCGTCATGTGCACAGAGAATTGTACCACTGTGCAACTACGTCTCCACTTGTGCAAACAGGTTAAATCTAAATTAGTCGGGTAAGGACATCCCTCTCAGTTACAGTGAAGGTTTCTGGCACTGGTCACTTAACAACAGTTAAAAAGTGACTGTAATGCATTCACACAATAAAGGTTTAATTGTGTGCTAAATGTTTGGTCTCCCCCTCATTGCTCTTCCTAATGGAACCTATTGGCAGAGTACATCACTATGTATGTACAGTAGATTAGAGACTGGAACAGCAGCCTCTGCCTCTCCTTCACACTCTGTTTACATCTGTTTATCTCCTTTTCATCTCTTTCTGCATTTGTGTTTCTCTCCTTTCGTCTCTTTTTCAGCTAGTGATTTGCAAATCAGTCGAAAGATGCTTTAATGACATGACTGTCGAAGAATTAACAGTGTTGACAAAGCAGTTGACGACACATAATGATCCAAACAATACAAAGAAATTATTAAGGTATAATGCAATAATTTATGCTGTGTTTGTTTCTCTTTGCATATCTCCCTCTGTATAACAGCAGGTAAACAGTCTTGTAGCTTGTAGTGGTTATGTGATTCAGTAGCGCAGCGCGTTTCTGGATGGTAATTTGCAGAAATGAAAACTTAATCAAGCGTGCTGCAGAAGTGGCCCTGAATAATTTAGCAGTGATGGAGAATGAGCGGCAGTGGGGGTTTCAGGAGGGAGAGGAAGGTGACAGTACAGTTTCTTCCCTGTCTCTACCCTCATCTCTTTTCTTCTTATTTAGTTTTCCATTCTATTCTTTTATTTTTTTGTTGTTTTCCTAACATATTCCTTATTTGTCTTACTTTTCAATAATCCATTTTTTCTGTCATTAATATTGCCTTTAATATTTTATTTTTTGTGATATTTTCTTCTTCTCTTCATCTTTTTTCCTTTCTCTCCCACCCTTCTGCCCTTTGTTGCCATTCTTCTCCAGTCTATTTTTCAGTCTTCCTGCCTTTTGTGATGTACTCGTCTGGACAGTGTATAAGCAGAAACAAAATCTTAATTTGGAGGAGTTTATCTTTGTCAAACGCTTTCTGAGAAGGTAATTAATTACTTAGCCCCGGTTAAACTTTTAATATCTTCCTTCTTCCTCTCTATCTTTGATTAATTTCTCATCCTGCGAAAGAAAGAGTTTCATTAATACTAAAGTCATTAGTCTTCCAGCAGGAAGAAAGCCTGTGTTTGCTTGTTACAGATGAATTTCTAACTCCCTAAATGATTGGAGAGGAGCAGAATAAACATTTTTCTTCTTTCTTCCCAGTCTGGGAAACATGTCTGACAAGTGCCAGTACACGACCACCTGTGAATGTTTGAAATTGTTGTCTCCTTGCGTGGAAACATGATCCCCATAGGAAACCATTAATTTATCACACATGTGTCTTGACCATTAAATACCTGTAAGAGCTAAAAGACATACATCTGACCTTTTACGTATGCGTTTCTGTCAAGTTTCAAATCAGAACGATGTATGTGCAGAGTTAAAAGTGTCTTGACTGTTTTCAGTGTGTTTCATAGAATCAAACTGAATATGACTCTGGTGTCTGTTTAAGTACAAGCTCTTCATCTTCACCTATTATGAAATAATATAATATAATATATTGGCCATTAATTAGCATCTTAATATTTCTATCTGTAAAAAAAACCCAAAACAATCTAAAACATAATAACATGCTAAATACATGTAGTCAGTTTGTCAGGTTTCTATCTCTCTCTCTGATTGGCCAAACTATGGACTTTGGCACATTGGAGTGAGAATGAACTGCAGACCCAGACACTAGTTTGTGAAAGCTCTGTGCTCCACTTCTCTAATAGTAACTAAGGCCTATGTGTGTTTGTTTGTTTGTTTGTGTGTGTGTGTGTGTGTGTGTGTGTGTGTGGTAGAGAGAAAGAGAGAGAGAGAGGGATGTCATGCTTTTGTGACACAACCTCTCAGGACTCTAGATTTTATTAAGTACCCTTTAGAGAACGAGAGAGAAACAAAACAAGGGAAAAGTCTTTCTCTCGCTCCCTCACTTTCTCTTTCTCACTCATACACACACACATTCACACACACACGAAGACGGGACTCAGAATTTTATTAAGTACCCTTTAGAAAGAGTGAGAGTGAGACAAGAGGGGAAAAGTCACCGGCAGCATGGTAATCAGCTCCGCTAACCGCGACACCAAGAAAAGAGGAGAGTTTGTTAAAGGAGAAAAGAAAAAGACAGAGAGAGGAGATGAGGAGGAGGAGGGCGAGGGGGAGTTTCTTCTTGTAAAAAGGAAGAAGAAAAAGAATAAAGTTACGTTAAAAAAGTCTTCTTTGACCAAATGTGTAAGCATGCTGTTACTTTTACTGCCTCACACACTGTGTGTGTTTAAATTAACTGGATGTGTTATAGAGCTATGCTACAATATTTTAGATTATTGTAAAACTCTCATGTAAGTATTAGCTGCTGAGAAATAACAGAGCTCTAACAAAGACACACAAACTCGTAAGATGGACATGAAGGGCCGTGGAGAGAGGAGACAGGAGCTAGCAGGAGGAGGAGCTGGGTGATACCTTGCATGACTGCGCTTTCCCTAGAGGAGCCCTACCACACACACAGACACACACTGACACACACTGAGCGACGGCTGGTGTGCGGGTGGCTGTCTTGTTGGCAAGGGTTTCTGATTTCACGGCCTACTGGGTGGTGGCATTCAGCTTCCATCAGGCACCCCTCTTTCAGCCTTTCACACACACTGACCCATCCCCTCTGCTCATCCACCCAACACCTCCCAGTTTGCTTTCTCTATCTATGCATCTAGTTCCATATCTGAAAAATAAATTTTCAAGACAGACGTCAGACATTAGATTTAACTTTTGTAATCATAGCATAGCATGTGTGTGAGTGATGAAATAAGCAACAAAGTAATTGTCTCACAAAATAATTTTCAGTGTTTAATAGGAACTTTATGACTTAATCTTCAAAAAAAAAAAAAAATGTTGTTTTTATTAAAACTTTTTAACATCTACGTTAGTTTAGTTAGTTAAGCAAAGTCCCTAAATGGCCCCTGGTTTAAAGAGGGAAAGCTGATAATGCTGACAAGCTGCTTTTTATTCAGTGAATGGTCAGAACAGACCCCCTGCTTTCCCACACACACACACACACACACTCTGTCACACAAACCAAGTTGACAAGTAGCTCATCAAGAAAAATGGTGGACTGAAAATTAGCATTTTGAGTGAGTGCGTCCCTTAAAGTTGAAGCAGATGATGCATGCTCAATCTGGACAAATGATAATTGATAGAGAGAGGCAGAGAAAGACAGGCCGAGAGAGAGAGGGTGGGGGGTTCTGTCAGCTTCTGTCTGTGTAGGTCAGCTTGGACCGAGGGCTCCAGAGGTCAAGAAGCAAGAGGTCTCACACACATACAGACGATACTTTGCTGTTTCTTTCTCTTCCATTCAAGCTTTGTTATGTGAGAGAATTTAGTGCTCAGCAAAGCAGCTCCGTCACTGAGAGACCCTGCACTTTTATTCTGACTTCATGAAGTTCTCTCTCTCTCAAGACAAGACATTTTCTTCTTTCAGAAAATACTAACGGAAAGACTTGAATCTAAAACACAACAAAATGATTTACAACTTTTACGACTATAGTTTCTCTGGGATTGTTCATACAAGACCCGATTAGTCTTTGTAATTGTGAAGGAATAAAAATATACTGCTGTATAGTAGCAGCGAATGTAGAGCTGCCAATGTTTTTCTTATTATAAATAAATCCCACAAAAAGACCAAAAGTGCTAATAAATTGTTTCACCTAAAAGAAAATACTAAAGGTATCACCTACTTACTTCTGTGCCTTTAATCTCAGTTGTTGTACTCTCAATCCAAAAAGTCATTATTCCACAGGTTGACATTGTCCTTCATTACAATGTGCTTATTTTGATACTAACCTATAAAAATCCACAGCTGAAAATAGTTCCCGATACGTCCTGTGTTTGGAATCTTTGGCCAGACAAAATATTGAAATATCAACTAATTATGTCTGTCTGTGACGCAGTTGAATCAACACCTATGTAAAATGTAATCACCATTATTTTAGAATTAATTGGAGGACTTTGTATTAGACTATTTTAGTTTTAGCTAGGTGTTCCTAAACTGGTAACTGAGCGTGTTTAATCATTTGTAGAGCTGTAACAAATCAGATGAGTTGAAACGCGTGTCTGTAAATTCACAGTAAATTCTGATACAGTACAGTTAAAACACTTTGTTAGTTATGTTTCTAAAGTGTTATCTGTTTCTTCTAGAGATAATTGATTTCTTTAAGAGTAAGTTCCCATTGAGACTGTATATATGTGAGGTAGTGAATATATCCAATCCATCCTCCTCTTCCTCCCCTCACTTAGTTTTACAGACACACTAACCCCGTGTCCTTTAGACGAAGCTCCTATTCTGATTTAAGGCTGAGCTCCACCAAGAGAACCTGTTGAAAAATCACTTTCCTGGATTTAGTTTTGGACAATAAAACACTTTGCAAACGTAATTAAAAAACCCACACAGTGCCTTTCTACAAGTCGTTAACCTCTGGTGATACTTTTTAGGAATTATGCCATAAAGTCTGGAGTTTTTAATGGGCACAAATCAAATATGGTCCCACTGTAATTTAATTAAGGCCTGCCACCAAAATGTCCAGTCTTGGTCTAAATATTTGAGGAGAGCAATACTTTTTTCCCCCCTCCTCCAAGTTGATTAAAATATGTGATATTTCACATTAGTTTAGTTTTTATGGGCAGTGAGGTAATTCATTGTCAGTAAATGGCTTGTCAGAGTGCTCTGTGAGTGATGTAATGCTATGAAGTCTATCGTTTGAATTGCCCCTACGCCTATTAGAGAAAATCGACTTCTGGGCCCATTATTTGATTATCTTGCAGGAAGTTTGGAGAAGGCCATTGGCATCATGTTATGGGAAAGGATCACATTTTTCAGTTTTACAAGAGGACTAACAGTATTATACTGCTCCTCTGCTTTAGTTTTAAGATTACAAAGAATTTTTGTAGTGTCTTGTAGAAGTAGAAATGAATATACGCAGTGTATTAATCAATAAAATAAATGATTTGAAATATTTTCTAAATATATGCAATATGCAAACACCTCTTCTTTAACTCATTTATATTCTTTAATTAAAACATGTCAGGTTCCCATTGGCTGTAAATGCACTTCAACACGTTCCTCAGGTCCTGTATAAAGGTAGAACCTAATACCTGGGTCTAATTAACACGCATTTAAAAATACTCATGATGCAAATTAGCGTTAACATCAGAACAAGGGTGCAAGAGGTGGTAAACGACAAGACAAGATAATTCGACTAATGCATATTTATCTCATGCTAATTGGCATGCACGGCCAAAGAAAAGCGTGCACTTAATTAATTGACATGGAGGGGGGCGCAAATGAATTGGAGGCACTCAATCTGGAGAGAGGGAGACAACAACAGAGAGAGGGTAGGCAGAGAGAGAGAGACGTAGCACGAGGCAAAAACAAGCCTAGCTGAAGCTTATGAGTGATTTTATTTCAAAATAAAATAGGATTTTTGTGGCATGAATATTTTTTCAAAACTTTTTCATAGAAATATACAGATCTGAATTTCAGAAGCAGAATAAACACATATTTTAAACAGCATGTTGCTATAAAGATACATAATCTAGTACTACCTACGTTTTTTTTTATCACAAAATAAGGAAAAATGCCGGTTTAGAAACTTTTACTCTTATTAAGGAGACATAAAAAAAACAATCTGTAATAAGGCGAACATACGCTGTGAAATAATTTTCTCTGTGTACACATCAATAGGTTCCCATCTCCTACCATAGGAGTATCATTGTCGTTCAGCATCATAAAACGCCATTATGTTCAATAAGGCAGCAAAAATCACTGAACACCACATAGTATAGAAATATATATTATAATAAATCTCTACAAGAAAATTCTATTATTATTTTAGATATTACTTGAAAGAATAGTGTAATAGAGGCTTACATTGTAAAAAAAAAGTAATGATTTTAGGCTAATTTGGCATTAAACACATTGGTTGTGCATTTTTCTAACAAGTGGGACATGGTGGATTTCCTAAACTGGCCCTAAACGTCTTCCCCAGTTAGTCACTCTGTGTGTTTCTAATGCCAGATTTCGGGGTGGTTTTGTTTCCAAAATAGCTGTGTCTGCCCAGCGCGCCCCGTGTAATTTGGTTTGTGTTGTTGGCCCCATGTTATAGGGGCCCACGCACACACACACATTTACACACAACCTCTACAGCGCTCATCTATTTGTTTACGGTCCTTCTTTTTTAAAGACAGCGATAGGACGCAGAAGCAGGACCTTTCACGCCTGCCTCCCTGCCCTCCTCCCCTCTCTGCTCCGCCCGCTCCGGAGGCACAAGAATTAAAACAGAAATGTTTTTGAACACACACACACACACACTCATCCATTTCAAGCCACAGATGGTCTTTTGAATGGAGCGGGGGTTCACTTGTTGTGTGACTATGTGTATGAATGTGGGAGTTTACCCTCGCCGCTCCCCCTCTTCCTCCCCCTCTTCCTCCTCCTCTGTGTCCAGGCAGCCGTTTTGCTCCTTCATTTCTTTCTTTCTTTCTTTGTGCTTCCAAACTTTCTTTTTTTGGACGCGTCTTTTGTGTCAAACTCCCGGCCACTGACTAATTCTGCCTTCTGCTCATCTGCCCCCATTTTCACCTCACACATACTGCACCAAGTGTGTGTGTGTGTGTGTGTGTGTGTGTTTGTGTTTCAGAGTTAGAGATCTAGTGCAGTGCTTACACACTTGTACCCTCTAACAGTAGCATACAGGAATATTACATTAAACATTTCATTTAAGGGGAAAGAAACAACATATACCACTTTTCTCAAAAACTACAGCAACAACCACTGCTGCAGCTGTTTAATCTTTTGTTATCAAGTGAGAAATAATGTTTGGATTATGCTCACATAATGTGTATACTAGTTGAATACACACAACATGTTAGTGTGTATGTGCACCTCTGTATGTGTGTGAGGGATTAACAGACAGTGGCACAGTGTTCTCATTGTATTTTTATTTCAAGGCCCGTGGAGAATCTGGAATTAAGGCAGACACATAGCCACTCAAATTAGTCAGGGTAACACTCAGATAAAGAGAAAAAAAATCATTGCTACTGTATGGTCAATTATAAAACTGGCCACCTGTTTCTCACACACCCTCACATATAGACTTTCATTCTTATGCTCATTTCCACAACATGTATTATCTTTCTGCTTATAAGAAAACTGTTAGTGCTACCAGAGCGAGCAGCTGTCCTAGTTGGTGGTCCCAGTTACTGTACATGTTGAATTTGGCTTGTGTGTAAAATGAAACCCAATCCTATTTTCTCCGTATAGTTTTGTTTTATTACGTCATTTTAACCGTCTGCGTTCTTTTTGGACAGAGGGTTAAGGTTATATTCACCCGTGTGATTGCTTTTCACTTGGCAGTGGTGCATATTTAAAGGGTCACTTGTAATAGAGCTAAAGCGAAGAGCACAGACACCATTTATCAATTTGTGTTCTCCTTTTCCCCTCTCCTCTCCTCTCCTCTCCCTAGGTGGCATGTGTAATAAACACACTAGCTGTCTGTCTGTCTTGCCGTCTTGGCAGGTTGAGGCCTACTTAACCAGGCGAAGCCGCTGCTCTTTTCTAAGTCCCATTGAATGCCTCTCTTTGTCGGCGACACGCTACCATGTTAATGTCATGTACCGTAGAAATTGCTACGGCTATGGCTATTAGCTTCGCCGCTAAAGTACAGAGAGTGACGGAGAGAGAGAGAGAGAGAAAGAGAGAGAGAGGCTGCCACAAAACCCCACTGGCTTCAAATGCAGACCATAATTGCATTGCTGTGAAGAGGGTTAGCCTCCCCCCACCCCTCTCCTCTCTCCATATCTCTCCACCAACACTACACCCCACCCCCTAACTCTGTCTTTCTCTCTTTCTCTCCCTTTTTGTGTGTGCGATTTGTCCCTTAAGCCGGCGTAACGTCTCGGCCGAGGCCGCAGAATGTGGAGAGCAAATTGGAGGCAGAGCGTGAACAATGGAACATGCATCGCTGCTGGGGCATTCTCCCTCTTTACTGGGAACTGTGGGAGGGAGAGAGAGAGAGAGAGATAGTCATTTTACAAGGAATCGCTAGTGCCATAGACATCCAAATGTAGACGGTGGGTGTGCAGTGAAGGGTCTTGATACTGGATATACACCAACTGCTTGATTAAAAATCAAAATAGAAATAAAAACAATGACATAAAAGTTTGGGAAGAACAGAAAGATAGTGAGGAAGCAATCTATAAGTAGAGGGTTTTTTAAAAGGCCTGAACCAGGGGTATACTGCATATTTCTTGTGTCCAAAGTCAAGACATCGTTAGTTTCTCATCTTTTTCAGCTTTTTATGTTGGTCATCCTGCTATCGCCTCTTTTGTACCCCTGAGTGGTAGTCAGGCCAAGACTGGTTTTGGCTCACAGAACTCAGATCTGTGTTTTTTGTATGGCAGTTACATGGATGTTTGTATGTATGTGTCGTTCTTCTGAAGCCAGATCAAGAGGCAAAAACCACAACTGACATGACGAGATGAGAGGAAACTAGAAGACAGGGAAGAGAATATAAATATTGAATATGTACAGTGAGGAAAGCACAAGTGACACCAGGGGAGCAAAGAACAAAAAGTGAAATGATGAGTAGAGTGGAAAAACCAGGCAGTCAAAAAGACAGTCTGGATAATTCAGTGAGGTTTTCAGCAGTTTTTCCACAGTTTAATCACACAGCATCGTCTTCACTAGTCAACATGTGCTAGCTTGACTTCAGCTGTACCTTAGCGCTAAGGCCTTTGAAGCCAAAAACTCAAAGGGGGGGACAGAAGCGAAAAGCAGAAAAGAGAGAACAGATGAGAAAAGAAGTCAAACACAGCACACCGAGGCGAGGAGAAGCAGAACAGCTTGTCTTCAGGGGTGAATAGCGGCGTGTATCGTTCACATTGAGTCAACAGATTAACAACAGAGGAAGCTTAGCTATTCCTGGCCTCCCTCATTTGATGTTTCGGGAGGCCTAATTTGATTTTTCACCTCCTATTGTTTCAGCGCTGTGTGCCCCTAATCCACTTTAAAGTGGAGACAGCTTTCATCCTTCCCTCTCTCTCTTTCTCTCTTTCCCCCGACTGTTGCTGCTTCTCTCTGTCTTTTGTTGCTCTCTTGTCTTTCGCCATTGCTCCACAGGCGTGAGTACATTCCCTAACATTACAAAATAAGTTTGAGGAAACTTTTATCAGTGACATGAAACATTTACATGAATTAATTTCATAATCACACTAGCTTTTATAGATTTTAAGGCTGGTGTTTGTTCAAATTGATATAATGTAAATCTGTGTCAAGAATACAAACTTTAGCTAAACATGCTACTAGCTAATTCTAGCTCCCACTGACTCTTTCTGAATTAAAAGTGAACTTTACTTTGAAATAATTTGAATATAGTCACTAAAGTTTGAAGTCTAAATCATTTTAACCAGGTAACACTCGGTGGAAGTCCATTACCCCCTTGCTTCTGTCGTTATCTGTCTGTCGTCTTTATCAAGTTTGACGTCATGATTGATGTTTTGTCACACCACGCTAAAGATTTTCCTTTGCTAATTCTGTTCATGTTAGCTTGAACGCTAAAACGCTATAGCTTTTGCTACAAATATATATAGCCCTATGAAAGAAAGAGACTTTTCCTTGTTTTACAGTTAGGTGGTGAAACATTACAGAATACCGAATACATTTATTAATGATATGTTTAAGTTAAATAATTGACTTCTTTGATGTATCAACATTTTAAGCTACCTTTAATCTATCTTCTGCCACTCTTCCAGGGCAGAATAACTTTAATTTATGTCAAATGAATCATTTAATGGAGTCATTGTTGTTGCATGTCTCTCATAAGTTAGATAAGTTATACAGTAGTTGCTGTATATGCAGTAGTAGCAGTTGCTTTACACAATTAGTGCCACAATATTGTTGACATGTTTGCTGTTGTCGACCTCTTTACTACTGTATATTGCATCCTGTGTGTGTTTCCTATCATGCCCTCATGCTCTTCTTGTCTCTCTTGTCTCTCCAACTTCCTCAGTTGGAGTTGAAGTGCTCCAACAGTTCTTGATAGTAATAAAAGCCTTTGGGGTTGGAGGGGTTTAGTTTATCCTTAAAGCGCTCCCCTCCACCAAGCTTCACCCCATCCCACCCTCCACTGCAGGCTGTATTAACCCTGAAGAAAAGCCTCTGGAGAAGCAGAAGAATGGTTGGAGAAAAGAAGAGGTGGAAATTGTCACCACAGAGAGTGCACCACATCCTCCTCCTCCTTCCCCTCCTTTTTTCCCCCTCAGTGAAAACAGCGAAATGACCAGCCCCTTGGCTCGGTGACTGCGCTCAGCTCGCTATAAGGGAGCTTAATGCACCCAACCCTCCACCCCATTGTCAGCCCCCCCCAAGATCCCAAACTGCCCCTGAAAGGCATAGTCCCCCCCACACACACACACTAACACACACATGCACATTACCAACGAACACACACAAAAACACCGGCCCTGAAAAGAGCCACACACATCAACTCCTTTTGTGCTGGCTTCTTCTCCAAACCATTTGACCGACTGACTCACTGCTGCCGCTGCATTTACACCCTCCTCCGACACCTCCACACCATCTCTCCAACAGCCCTCTTTCTTCCTTGTGTTCTGTCTATCCATCCTTTTCTTCCTCCTCCGTGTCTCCTCCACCTCTAAAGTGGTTGGGAAGCGCCGCCAGGCAGAGGTGGAATGAAAAAGAAAGGGTGAATAAAGACAGGCACGGTGTCAGTGCATATGTTGAGTGGGTGAGTTCACTCCTCTGTATTTAAAGAGCCATCTGTAGTAGTTTTCATTCAAACAAGCAGCATCAATACTAAGTTAAGGGAGCTCCTTTTGTTTCCTCTTCTTTTCTCTTTTCTCCTTGTCATTTCCATTGCTTGCAGCATTTTTATTTCTCTTTTTGCACCATTAATTGGTTAAATACTGAAATTCAATTCCACAAAGCTGCTAACCCATGATGCAGTATGTTTCAAAAAAAGCTTAACAGCAGTGCAAAATTGCCAGAAAAAATTGTAACGAGGAAATAACCCATTTCTAAATGGAACATGACTTGTGTACTGTAAAATCTGCTTGTGTGTGTGTGTGTGTGTGTGTGTGTGTGTGTGTGTGTGTGTGCTCGTGTGTGTAATGGATTAGCTCTGTAAGGGGCTCAGCGGTGCACTGATATCTTTGCTCAGTGCTCACAGCATGATACACCAGATACTGGCACATGCTCCGACACACGCACATACACACATATGAGCAGGAATCTGGTGTCCAGCAGTGTGTAGACAAACCAGTGGCGAGCTGTCACTGCATGTGTGTGTGTGTGTGTGTGTGTGTGTGTGTGAAGCCTTGCTCCTCTAACAGTCCTCTAATCCTTCTAGAGTGGCTCTGATAGGCCTAATGACACACATTGGGACACTACAGGGTGCTGCACCTGTATATGTGTCTTCTTGTGTGTGTTGGAGATATTACCACTTGCTGTGACATGAACATGATACTTTTTCTTCCCCAAACTGTTGTTTTTTTCTCTTTTTTTTTTTTTTTTTGGAAGGAAACTCTTTCTCTTTGCAGTACACAAAACCATTTGAGGTCTACATAAGCCACTTTTTGGGAATGGTTTAACCAAAAGGCAAGTGACTGCTTTATATAAAACATTCTAACGGTGCTGTTTTACTGGACGCTTCAGCTCTTCAAGAATAGTTCAGACACCCAATTAAATCTCTCAGTGACCCTCAGTTTGGGTCCCACTCTGGCTGTCGAAACGCTTGAGAGAGCCGGGAAGTGTCGGCTCCTGGCACCGCAGCAGCAGCAACATGTTGGTGACTCTGCCAGCTCCAGCGATGCCGCCGTGCCCAGTTAAAGCTGCAGCAGAGCAGACAAAGGGTGTGTGTATGTGTGAGGGTGACATCACCCCACGGGAGAGGTAGTGCCAGTGTTGTCATCCTGTATGAGTTCAGTAATGGCTTTTTTAGGGTTAAGTCATATTGTGTTATTCTGGGTGCTTTTTCTCTCAGTATCATTTATATATGCTTTTTAAACTGCACTAACATAGACTGTTACATGGTAATTACCCTTGTTGTCACTAAGCAACAAACACACACTATAGAAGGAACTCTTCAGTGCAGAACTTGACACACAATGCCTCTCTCCATAGGAAATATACCACTTAGACTCATAAACTAAGAGGTACCTGTTAAGTGAAACAGGTGGCTTAACTACTGTCTTGCCCTTGGCTACTGGGGCTAATGGCTTCCTGTACACACACACACACACACACACATTCACAGACATGCTGCCTCTGTCTAAACACACACCCTGACTCACAGGAAATGTGTATATCTCTGTGAATGACAGGTTCCAAACGTATAGCCATGCTTCTTCCAGAGCGTGTGAAACACAGCTAACTTCTGCTTCTGCTCTTCATACTGTAACAGCCATCTCCCATTCAACTCAATCCACAAGTGCAAACATCACTCACCTACCTGAGAAAAAAATTTACAAAATTAAACAGGAAAAGTACAAAAAAAAGAGATTCTCTCTCTCTATCAGTAATTGGAATAAAAAGTGAAGTGAAATAAAAACCACATAAAGAAAGACAGCGTCAGAACGGGGAGAAACTTCCCCTCTCTCCTCCTATACCTCAAACATCCATTTGCCTCTGTCTAAAAAAATTACACGGGAAGAAAGAAGGAGAAATACAACAGCACATGTAACAATCTGTGTGCACTGGTGTGTGTGTGTGTCTCTGTGTGTGTGTGTGTGTGTGTGTGTGTGTCTGTGTGTGTGTGTGTGTGATAGGAGCAAAGTGAGGTTAGATTATAGGGTCTGGTCTTTGAGAGGGAGGTGGAGGGAGGTGCAGGGGGGTGGCAGCGCAGGGACAGCTAGTGACATGATGGGACTCCTAATGGTCATAATTGGCGGTGGCTTTGACAGCAACTATATGATAGCTGCACAATGTACACAGTCCTGACTGAGTGTGTGTGTGTGTGTGTGTGTTTCTTTAAGGAGAAATTTACACAAAATTGCAGCGAGGTTGTTGAAGCCTGCTTGTTTGCAGCTACCGCCTGTTCCTTTCTTTCTCTTTGTGTGTGTCTTTATGTGTGAGTGTCACATATAAATATTGTATAAACACAGTTGAGTTGCCTCTTGACAGGTGTAAAAGGTAGCAGTTAAGCTGGCTCTCCTCCTACCTGTTTTCTTTTTTGCTCTTTTTTAATGGTGCCTAAACACACGCACCATTCACGAGCACACACACAGACACACACACACACACATACGAAACAGTGCGCTGCCATTTTCAAAAAGCAGCAGCTGCCTGTCATTGTGACTTCATCAAAATGGAAATAAGACTTTGAACTACTAGCCCAGCTACTCCACCCAACTCTTCATCACCTACAGTATTTTTTCTATTTACTCAATTTTACACAATAATAAAGTTGATGTTTCACTTATGACTAGTTTAGTACTATAACATATTGCTCCTCGTGATGTTGGTGCACTGAATGGCCTAATAGTGATTAGAAATGTGTGGTATGTGGAAGCCTCTACAAACAACTGCAACAGTGCAACAAACTCAACTTCTTTGCAGATGATACACTTTTTTCTTTTAATTATTATAACAGGTAGTCAGCAGAGAAAGAAAGAATGTGAATATTCAAACAGTCCAGCTTTGAATGTAACTGTAAGAGTGTGTGCGTGTGTGCATTTGCATGTCTCAAGAGTGAAAGAGTGAGGGACCTTGATAGAGAGATACAGAGCAGACAATCTCATACACCTGAACGACAGCATCTGTGTGTGTGTGAGCCAACATATCCCGTATGATCTTACTTCAAAGGCCACAGGGGGGAAACATTCTAGGTCCAGGGGAGAGATAGAGGGAAGAAAGTAAAAGGAATGAGGAATTAAACTATAGTTCGAATTCAGAAAATCTAGAGACAGATTCTTTCCCACATAGGAACGTTAGTAGAAGAAGAACGTGCAACACTGAAAGTGACTGAGGACAAGATAAATCTCTGATGGTGGATGCGACTAAAGACGAGAAGGTTCAGATCAACCAGTGTTGACACCCGTGTGTGTGTGTGAGGTACAGAGAGAGAGAGAGACATGGTCTGATGGTCTTAACAGTAAAACTAATAGTGGATGACTGCCTTAGCTGGAGGCTTACTTCACTGTGAAGTTTCCAGCTGCTTTCAAAACGTTACACACACACACACACACACACACACACACACAGATAGTGACACACACACACATTTTATCAAAAGTCAAACTTAAAGCCATAGAGGTTGGATATAAAAAAAGTTTTTCATGTGGTGGGATGACGTGAAATAAATCCTATTTTTTTCTTAGCGTTTTGAGTCATCTCACTTTTCAGGGATCTCCAGAGTTTGTTGGAAGGAGTAGACAGAGAAAGAGAGAGTGAGAAGAGAAAACTACACCTTAGTGTGGCTCAGTTTGCAGTGGATAATGCATTATTTTATTATTTTTACACGTTGAATCACTTTCCCTTCATTTTATTTCATTTATAATTTCTTTACCTGCAGTTTATTTTGAAAAGACGCCATCAGACGCTGTGTAAGTCATGTCTGTTGATCTGTGTATGTGTTGTTTGTCTTGGTCAGAAAGTCGAAGCTGTAAACGCACATTTGGCCTCTTAAACATGCAGACAGACCTTTTAATGAGTGTGTGTTTGTGTGTGTGTGTCCCAGCACTAAACAATGATGGTCAAGGTTTTTGTCTTTGTCTGGCTGAGGAATGGACAGCTGGACACCAGTCTGCGCTTAATCCTTCCCCCTCCACACACACACACACACACACACACACACACTCAGAACAGACTGGGTCTGTTTTTGTGGGATGAAGGTGTCACGGGTCAGCGGGAGAGGCCAGGTCTGCTTGGTCGACCTCCACTTCCTACTTCCTGGATGACCCAGCACCATCTGGGGAAGTGGTTGGTTGAGAAGAAGAAGCCTCTTGGGTAGGGTTGCGCGGGGTTGCCACGGGTTACCCCTCCGAGGCCCGTCACTCCAATGAGTCGTAGAGCCGCTGCTAATGGTCAAAACAGCCTAGTCACGAACATTTTCACCTCTGTGCATTTCAAACATTTCACTCTATCAATGGAATCTTTCTGGATATGTGATCGATAAATACAGTTTCCTTAAATCATTGAAATTCTGATTTCATTTAATAAATAGCCTGACATGAAATCTTTCTTATAGAGAGGAAAGGAAATAAGGACATGGGAAGAAGGAGAGAAAACAAGGGATAAAGAAGGAAACAGAAGTAGGAGAGCAGTCAACAAGATAGGAAATTAAATAAAACAGGAAAAGGAGGAGAAGAGAGGAAAAAAACGTAAGATAAAATAAATGGAGAAAAAAGAGAGGACAAAGAGGAGAGAAAGAGAAAGGAGAGCCAGAGAGGGAAAAAGAGGAGAGGAGATGATAGGAGAATAAATGAGAGAGTAGCTTGGTAAAGGAAATAAACAAGAGGAGAGGACATATTTCTTTAATTCATTTATTCATTATCTTCTTTTTACTGTCATCCATCAACCTTCCCTCTTTGCTTCTTTCCTCCCTTCCACGTATCCTACATCCCCTCATGCCTCATTCCTCCCTTCCTTTTTTTTAGTCTTCACCTCTTTTCACCATTCCCTCCCCCTCTCCTGTCTTTACACTCCTCTACCTCCTTCTTTCCCGGCCTCTCCTTGTTTATGAAGGTAAATTTATAGGTCTACCAGGAGCTGTTAGCTGGAGGTGGCCTCTGCCGCTCAAACCACAACAAGACTTCACCCTCCACATGGAACAGAAGCAGCATAGTGGGCATGCTGGGCTATTTCCATCAGCACACATTACACACAACAGTACACTCACACCTCCCGCTCTCTGCTAATGAGCATCCCTGTTTGCTTCCTGCTTTTCCCTCATGCGGCCCTGCCTCACTCGATCATGTTCCTGATGAGTGGTTTTTTCTTACTTTATATTGCTCCATCTAGCATTTGTTTTTTATTGGTCTACAAGGAGCAGTTAGCCAGTGGTGGGCTCCACTTTTTAACCAGCACATGTGTCGTACTGGTTTTCACAGCTCAGCTCACTCAGTACATAGTTATATCATTTATGTAGTGTGTCCTCCCTGCTGTGCGTTTGTCTCTTTTATAGTTTAGTGAAATGCTGCTGCATATAGTGTTGCACAGAGTGTATTTTTTAAATGCAGTTTCTGTAAGTAGATATGTGGAAAAAAGAAGTCTCGCTCTCGCACACATAAACCATCTAGTTGACTCACATCAGAGTGAGTGTGAGTGTGTCTGTCGTGACAAAAGGCTGTTCCCTCTGTGGTGGTCTGATCCCTCTTCCCACATTAGACAGTCAATTAGCCACACAATGGAGAAAGATTACCACATAATAGAAGTAAAGCTGGTCATTCACACAATAAGACACTATTGCACTGACATTGGCACATTATATATTCTTTAATATGGCATGAAAATCACTCACAGGAGACAGATATTGCTTATTCAAGCATTAATGACAGCAACAGCAATAAAAGACAAAACTAACCTTAAGAAATTTCAAGAAAGCAGGTTTACTGGTTTATTACAACTTGCATCTTATCTTGACAGTTATTTGTAATATCTGCTCAACAAGTCAGTGGATGACGTCTGGAAACTTGGTGATATCACTGAAAATAGTCAAAATATGTTTTCTAATTTTTCTTCTTCCTCTTCTTCTTCCCTTGTTCTCTCTGGTCACATATCCTACCTTTGGCTTCCTTCATCTCTTCACCTCAGGTAAGTCAAAGCCCCCCCTCTCACACACATACATATTAAAACACAACCTGACAACAACGACCGGTGAGTTTGCGGGAGCGAGAGAAAGTTGTGGTGGAAAAGGAGAGTGGGGGTGGGGAGGAGGAGGATGGGGGTTTAGGGGTAAACCGGAGGATGAGGTGGGGTTCAGACATTTATGAAGTCGCTATGAGAAATGACTTTGACTTGTGTGGCGGGCTGTTAAAATGGTCCCCGGCCATTCAGCAGAGACGGGTTACACAGTATCAGTCAGCCACCGCTGGATGGGAAATGCTCACACTCACCCCTAATGATGACAGACACACACACACACACACACGCAACATCTCATTCACAGGCTAAGCTCATGTTTTTATCCAGTGGCTTAACATGAGCATCTCAGTGGCTCTAATTAGTGGATCAAAAACATCAGAGGCAACAAAAATGAAGAGTTTTATTCTCCTGATACATGTGTGACCACTGAAATCCCGCTGTCGCACACTCTATTACAGACGTCTAATCTGTGGTTCTACACACATTTCTCCTCTCTTTTTAACTTTCTGACTGACTGAATTGTGTTTCTCTCACTCATCTAGATCTCTCCCCCTCTCTCTCTCTCCCACACACACACACACACACACACACACACACTGCTGTGCAGGGTGGAGGTAGTCATGTCAGAGGTTTTTACTGATTGCTTGTCATCTAGTGGGACCAAGGTGACATTTCCACTTATGACCCTAAAAGTGAAACATAGTGTGTATATGTATGTGTGTGTGTGTGTGTGTGTGTGTGTGTGTGTGTGTGTGTGTGTGTGTGTGACTCTTTAGATAATGAGGGGTCTATATGCAGGGTTGGCAGGATATTAAATATGTAACAGCAGGTTTGAAATGGTGGACAGAGGTGGCTTGTCAGACACACAAACAGACACACACACACTCGCTGTTAAATGTTCTTTCTTTCTTTCTTTCCACACAAGGAGCGACTTCCTTTGCATTTGTTCCTGACATCAGTAGCAAGACGGCATCAAGTCTTTGTCCTTCATTCAACAATTCACCTCTGCTTTGTCATTCATAAATATTCTTCAAATTTACCTCTAATACGCAGTAGTACTACTACAACAACAACTCCTGTATCAGAATTTTACCTTCTTTGCTGCTTTAAGAGCCAGTATGTCCAGCATATATGCAACAAACCCTGGAGAACTTTTCTTTGGTTGCTAGGATGACCTCACAGCTATTCCCCAGCCGCGGCCCTGCAGGACACACACAAACGTGCACTACTACTAGGCAGTTTGTACCATTCAATAGAGGTTCCCACCTTCTCTTATCCATAGAGGATGCACATTGTAAAGACCCTAATCTATCTCTCTTTTTCTCTCTCCATCTTGCTCTCTCTCTTTCATCTTTACTTGCCTCCAGCACCTTTGTCTTTATTCCTTCATTTTCTCTTTAGCTCTGCCAAGATTGATTTCCTTCCTCACTATCTCAAGCAGCCCTCTCCTGTGCTCTCTAATACAGTGAGTGTAGCTTGCTAAATGTGCACACACACCCACACATGCACACACACAGTTGAGAATCACAGTAATGGGATTAGAAGGGTCTGCTGAAATATTGAAGAGTCCCGATGCAAATAATGAATAGGCCGGCATTGTAGCTGGATAAGTGTGCATGTGTGTGTGTCTGTTTGAGTGTGTGTTTGAAGGGTAGTGCAGGTGCTCAGCATTACTGGGTGTGTGAGCGTGTGTGTGTGTGTGTGTGTTATTAGCGTCAGTTAATGTATGGTGCACAAAGCGTGCGTTCACGGCGCAGTTAGTACAGCCTGGAGGCGCAAAGAGGTACCAGCCTCAAGTGCACCGATAGGAAACCACACAAACACATACACACACACGCACACACAGAAGCTTGTAGCACTGCTCTTCATCACCCAGCACTCTGTCTGTTCACCCATAGTGACACCCCACTTACATCTATCTTACAACAAGAGAGTGGGAGTGACGTCTTTGTGGTGCGTGTGTGTGTGTGCGTGTTTGTGTGTGTGTGTAAGAATGTGTTTGTCTTCATGCATGTGAGCAAAGCATGTGTGCCAATGTGACTATGCGTGCAGCGTGAGTTTGTGCGTGTGTGTTCTACCCGTGTCTAAGGTTACTGGCTGAATGGAGGAGAAAATTAGAGTGATATGATAGTCACGCTTCACACTGCCAAAGCGTGTGTGTGTGTCTGTGTGATGACGGTCACTGGAGCCAGCAGTAGACAAAGACAGCAGAATATCAACAAGGTCTGATAGGATGCCAAATGACAAAACCCAGATATGAGGAAGCACTTGAGATAGTTCTGATGTTTGCTGATACAAGTTTCTAATTCACCACTTCACATTACTGAGGTGAATGTGTCATTCTTTGCCTGTAAGAGACGCCTTGAAAATATGAGAACATCTGTATTTGTCATAAAAATGGTGCTGAAAGACACAGAAGGGGAAACAAACTCATGTTCATCTACAGTATATGAAACAGTTTTAGACCAATATGATTATATGTTAATCAAATAAACCACAATCATACATCCTTGACTTACCTTTAAAGTCTTTACACGAGCCGTGTGCTTTAATGAGTCTAAGTCCCAAGTTGACTTTAAATTTATTTCACTGTCCTGGAATGAAGAAGTTGCAGAGGCTTTGGTCTAGTTTCTTTCTCTTTCTCTACTTAGATTAGACAATTGGGAGTAGCTAGAGAAACAATCCAGCGTTGGTATAATGACCTGCTGGCTGTTATCAACTCAGCCTAATGTTAAATGAGACAGGAGAATGGACTTGAGCGTTCAGCAGTTAGAACAGACCACAGTGTGATTGATTCTCCTGTTTAGAGGGTGGAGAGGCAGAGAGCGGAGGGTAAAGACAGAGGTTGGGGGACACGAGTAAATGAAAGCTGGGTAAATGTCTGGAAGCTCATATTTGCAAAGAAAGACATGTAGCTACAAGTAAATAAGAATAGGGCAGTTCAGAGAAGTAATTTAGGCCAAATTATTGGTTTTCGCACTTGTGGTCAACAAACAGGATTCACCCGTGTGGTTGTGATAGCTACCTAGTAATGCATCCACTTTTAAGGCGCCGACCTCTAATCTGTGGCACATTTCAACCACAGTTTCACACATGAAACTACTGTTGTAGCATCTCCTCCATGGATGAACATGTTCGGTGTGTTGCACATAACTGTGGCATCAGCAAAAATTCTAAGCTTTAATGAGGCAAAAACACAGCGTGGACACAGTGAATCAAGTCCAGTTGTGGAGACTGCTACATGATGAGTGTTTGAAATGCATAGATCAGCAGCAGAGAAGTGGATTTGTTTAAAACGTGTGGTGTGATGCTTAACAGCATCTCAGATCACGCTTTAAAACCACACAAGGTAAGTATACAGCCATACATTTTAGTGGAGTATTCCTTTAACATCAGAGCTACCTCTCATTTCATGAGTCTGTATTTTTAGGAATGGGATTTCTCACTGTTATGAGCAGTTTGTAGTCAGCTGGTGCTCAGTAAGGGTTCTCCCGGGGTGTCTAATTCATTCACATTCAGTCATAATCATACCCAACTGGTGGAGAGGTCATGACTGACAGGTGTCTGAGCCAATAGCGTGCAGGTGTAAATCCCTCCCTTAGGAATAGAGTAGTCCTAATCAAGCTCTTGTAATACACTAGTTCCCGTTAGCTCCCAGGGGCTAATTAGCATTCTAATTACTGATTGCAAATGAGAGCTGCGTTGATTGTGTTCCGCCTGTGAGTGGAGAGGCTCGAGAGAGATAAACGCGCGCACACACACGCACACACACACACACACACACAGACACAAACACACAAATGCGTGACACACCCGTACGTACACGCTGTCATACTCGCACGCACTGAGTGATCATCGTTAAGAAGCTTATCATGCTCTTGTTCCTCTGCACATTTCCAGTCCCCTCTCATCAGCGGTGTCTCATTAGGATGATAATGCAGTACATATACGCACACAAGGAGCACACGTATACACAGAGATGTGCCAACACACCTACACACACATACGGTAATGAACATTAAAGGTGGTAATAAAGGAACAAACATAAAACATTATATACTGCCAAAGTGTTGCTGTTGTTCCTGCCAATTAACACAGCAATGATTTACTGCTCAGGGGAACAACGCACATGCACAGCCCGCAAATGCATCACAAATACACACTAATGCATGTGTGAAGATCAGAATGGACAAATGGGAAACTAGAATGTGTATGCATGAATATATATGTGTGTCTATGTGTGTGTGTTTTTTCTTCAAGTGAGAGAAAAAGTAGGTGGGAGTAGATAACAGCAAACTCACCAACAGCAAATCATCATGTTATGCTGCTCAGTTAGGTGCTTTAACAAGGCTCCTCTAAGCTGCACTTCAGTCCAGCGTGTGTGTGTGTGTGTGTGTGTGTGTGTGTGTGTGTGTGAAAGAAACACTTCTGTGCTTTGATTTCTGCAGACAATTGTAGCTGCAGTACTTGTTTTTGTCAACCTCGTGCTGACTGAGTTGTTTCTTTACTTACTGAACTAGAAAATGTCCTAAATTCTATGTGTTTATTTTTTGTTTGTATTAATTTATATTAAATGCAGCCATGATGTAATAAAATCACTCTCTCTCTGTCTCTTCCTGAAGCGGTCTGTCAATTTGCAATCACATAGAGACACAAACACAAACTGTCATCTGGGTTATTGTCTCGTCTTAGATTGTTCTGACCATATTCTGTGTAAAATTGGTGGAAAAAAAAAACAGCAACGGCGAAATTGGAGACTCTCTCTCCGTCTCCGCCGGTTTGTGTGATGTGATTGATGCTCGGCAACCGGTGTTTACTCTTGTTGGCCAATTGAAAACTCAGCGTGGCAGGCTGGGAAAGCACAATGGGGAGAGGAGCTAAAGTGGCGATGTGAGGTGCTGAACACTGACACCGAGACAAATAGATAGAAAGCTGTTAGCGAGGAGAGGACACAGTGGGAGGGATGGAGGGAAGATGAGTCAGACACAGACTACACTGAAGGGGAGCATTAGATTTGATTTCAGTAACAGAGAGGAGGCCAAACGAGAAGGGAAAAAGGAAGGGATGATAGAAGGAAGGAAAACGAAAGTAAACCAAGCACAATAAGGGGATCCCACACATCCAAAGACATAATTTGAGTGATGGACAGAGTGAGGCAGATGGTTTAAGTAACAGACAGAAAGAGCGATAACGAGAAGTGAGAAAGGGGGAGACAGCCCGAGAGGGAGAGGAGAGTGGGAGGGATGGAGGAGTGGAGGTGCTGGTCATCCCTGTCAGCAGGCCTTTAAATGAAAGGCGACAGTGTGTGTTGGGGAGAAGATTGGAAGGCATTAAGGGCCCGGCATGTCCTGCGACACCCTGAGAGGCAGAGAGAGCTAGAGAGAGAAAGGGAGACAGACAGAGAGAGAGAAAGAGAGGGGCCAATTGAATTCTTCTACCAAGTGCCCACTCGTCCATGTTAAGTCTCTCAGTGCATGAGCGTGTGTGCGTGTATTCTTACAGTATACGTGTGTGTTTGTGGGCTTCGATTCCGACATGTGCGTAGCTATGTGCGCACGCGTGTGTCTGTTTGTGTGTGAGATCCTGAAAGGTAAAGTGATTTAGTGAGAACAGAGGAGGAGGAGGAGGATCTATAATGGCCATGCTGCCCTCGTCTTTGTTCAGAACCGAAGCCTGAGCCTGGCTTATTGGCTGCGCAGATTACTGGTGCTCGATTACACCTCCCGTGTTTGTGTGTGTGGGTGTTTATTTATAAATGATAAGAACTAGAAAGTAAAGTGAGAACTAGCCAGATACATACGTTGTGCCCATGAAAGCCTATGTTAATTCTGGCCTGACGTGGTGTGAATCAACACTCAATCTGATCTTAATGTAATTCTTGCTTAACCCGATCCTTCCTGCCCCAATCTTTCTTAACCCGATTCAATTTTGAGCCTGATGCTTCTTAACCTAATTCTGTCTTAATATAATTTTTTAGCCTCACGCTTTCCCAACACATTTTTTTCTAATTCAAATTTTTTCCAAATCTGATCCATTTTATCACAGTGTTCCTAATCTGATTCTTCTGCGTAAAATGTTTACAACTCAACTCTTTGTGAACTCAGCTCTTTCTTACCCCGATCCTTCGTACCTCGACTCTCTCTATTTGATTATCTAGTTATATTATGACTGTGTTAATACAACATTTTTGGCTCACTCATTCTTAGCACATTTCTTTTTTTCCTTCTTAACATGTTGTTGTTAATGTTTTTAACCTGATCATTCTTACCTCAACTGTCTCTTAACCCAATCCTTCTTGACTCGGCTCTTTCTTAACCCGGTCCTTCTGAAACTTTTCTTAACCCGATCATTGTTATCCACACCCTTGCTAACACAATCATTGCAAACGCAGATCTTTCTTAGCCCAGTCCTTCTTAACTACTAACTTCTTAACTCATACATTCTAACCCGGTTCTTTCTTAACCTGGTCCAAGCTTGAACCACATTAGCATAAATTTATTATTATTATTATTTTTCTATAGCATACACTGCTGCAGGACCACATTCCTCTTTTTCTAATTTACAACCAGCACGCCCTGCCAAGGAACCTAGAATCTGTACAGCTGGCACCGGTAATATTTCTCTTTCTCTGGATCCTTTTCTTTATCCAGACAGATCTGCCTATTGAGGAATATGGACAGATATTTGACACATGTAATCAAGGCATCAACATGTACATGTACATTAGCCAGACCGACTGTGCTCAAAGCACTCAGCTTTGATGGGCTCGGAGATGCTCATTTCCTTGTTTGACCACAGTGACACCAACCATTTGTATGTGTATGTGTGAGTGTGTGTGGAGACGGAGCGTGAGCTCGGGATGGGGAGGGTTGCTGTGTGTGAGAGTGTGTGTTTCTTAATAGAAGGTGGTTAGAGGTGTCACCCTGCACCCATTTTAATGTGCTCCACAATTACAGCCGTCATGGCTTGAAGATAATGTCTTGGGCTCTATCTTTTTCTTTTTTTGTTGCAAATTCATGCACACACACACACACACACACTCACTAAATAGGTGAAATATGGTAGATAAGAAGCAGGCCCTTACTCATAAAAAATGCCTCAACGACCTCCATCACCCTTGTGTGTTTGTGTGTGCGTGTGCTCACATTCACTAAAGATGCAAGAAGGCTGTGCCTCTGCGCGTGAGTTATTACAGGTGTCTGCTCGGGTAGACGTGTGCTTTTGCAAACGTGTTTGTGTGTTCAACAATATTTGTTTTGTTGAACGAGCCCCTTGGTGAGAGTCAGGGTGGTTGTAGTATTTCCTTAATGCAGCAGCAGAGCCGCTCCAGCGCTGTTAAAGCACAGCAACAGGCGCACACTTTAAGGGCTGTCCATCACCAGTTTTATGTAGTGCAGGTAAATCTGTAAACATGCGAGCAGCTTGCATGCAGCATCATTCAGGCAATTCACCTTTGAATACTCTTCTCTCTAAATCATGGATTCATTGTTGCCTGGATATAAACCTATGCAAGGTGGAAAATGTAATGTAAAGTTGTTTTCCTCAATCATATCACATGATCTTCATATACCCTTTAAAAGCTGTAAAGATATCATGCATGAATCTTCCTTCCTTCCTTCCTTCTTTCCTTCCTTCCTTCCTTCCTTCCTTCCTTCCTTCCTTCCTTCTTTCCTTCTGTCCACCCTTTCAGTGGAAACTGTCTCCAGATGAATATGACTGCTAAATGGTGTGTTGTATTGACTTTGGCTCTTCAATATCTGACCTCGCTGTCATAAGCAAGGTAACCCCAGGCTTTGAGTGCTCTCGGTCTACCCCTCTCTCTCCCCGTCTGACTCTCTCTCAGGCTGCCTACTCTCTACCCTGCCTTTGAGTGCTCCATACATTGGTAACATGACCTCTAATTCTCCTGAGACGAATATGTGCACACGAATAAAAATTAGACAAATATCATGGAGGAGAAGAAGAAAATGTCTGAAGAAGAATCGACTCGGTGGTGTTTTAATGTCAGGCATTTAAGGAGGTGATGGGAGACTGCAACACATGGTCCACACATACACACACAACACACACACAACACACACAGACACGCTCATACACACATTGGGCTTGGGGTGTGTGAAATCAAATCTCCCCAAATCTCTATTCTGGTGTCACGGAGCTGAAGACGCAAACACAGATGATCACCACTCGCACATACACATGCGCACATTACATGCATGCACGCTTGCGCATATGCAAACACACGCATTTGAC
The DNA here is from genome assembly GCA_034779795.1 of Ctenopoma multispine. Taxonomy (NCBI): domain Eukaryota; kingdom Metazoa; phylum Chordata; class Actinopteri; order Anabantiformes; family Anabantidae; genus Ctenopoma; species Ctenopoma multispine. The sequence continues at coordinate 3,593,632 of JAUYWH010000009.1, read as the reverse complement.
ACACACACACAGACATGTGCATACACACGCCATGCAGATGCACACGCTGAGGGGTAACCCTGGTAGATTTATCAGTGGAGGTCTGCAGCACAGTGGCTGCCTTTCTCATTTCATAGGCCACCGGGGCAGAACAGGCATGGGCTTGTTCAAATCCAACCCAGCAAGACCAACACATACATACACACGCACTTGCGTACACACGCGCGCGCGCACACACGCACTCATACTCAGTTTCTCTTTAGCGGCTTAAAAGATGCCAGGCAAAATCGGTGGAGAGGAAAGGAGGGAGGGAAAAGCGAGGAGAGACAGAGACAAGCTAGTGGAAGGAAGAAGGTGAAAAAGGAAAAAAGAAGCTATCGAGTTCTTCTGAAGAGACAAAGAAAGGATGATCGACACAGACCAATAGATGCAGAAAGAGAGAGAGATTCGTGCTGGTTCTTCACCACAAATACAGAGATATCATGTACGTAGACAGCTGGATGGATGGTTTATTCTGACCTTGTTGAGATACAAAACACAAAGAAAGCTAAGAGAGATAAAAAAGGGAAATATAACTGTGTGTGTATGTGTGCGTGTGTGTGTGCGTTTCTCAATGGAGAAAATCTGTGTTTTTGGAGTGCAGTGCTGTAAGACCAAAATTTAATTGGATTCTTTGGAAATGATGCAGGCTTATTGGTGTAATGGCTTGCTCATGGTGCGGTTGGAGTGAGTCCCTGTAACAATACCTAGTGCCTCGTTAGCTTGGCAGCCACACACACAGACACATACACACACACACATGCTAAAGAGAGTGTGTAAGAAGCGGGTAAGACCATGGGTGGGTTTGAAGCTTTGATGAAGGGCCCTATGAGCTGAAAATGGCTACTGTCTGCTACGAGAGCTCGGCGGGAGGACAAATGAGGACACACACACAAACAAACACACGCACAACCTTGCAAGTGTACTCACATGTACGTACACAAACACACATATTGTATCATTTAAGACACCCCTTTCCTTAACAGATAGGGTATTTCTGTGAAAATTGTCTTTAATAAGTGAAGTTAAAACGTTCAGTAACACGAAGTGCAGCCAAGCCCGTTAGCAAACACTTAAGTTCCACATGGAATGTAGCTTTTGGATGATTATTGGTCTTCGTTCCCATGGTATCACACACTGAGATCCTGGAAATGACGGCAAGTCAGACCTGTTTTTCCTCTCTCTCCATTCTCCTCTGCTTCTTTTTCCTCCTCTTCCCTTTGGTTGTACAATTCAAAGCCTTCAGAGGTCCAGCTGCTTGCTTCAGATGAGTACACTAACACTTTACACCAACCTCGGCATCCATTCTGCGCCTCTCAACCTTGGTGGCTCTAAACAAAGCAGGCAGGGTAGGTCTGGATAAAGGCATGGAAGAACGCAAGGTTAAGGCGTTCTTTGATCTGGCCGGTTTCAACCGAGGGAAAAATAAAGAGGCGGCCAGGGAAAAATATACAAGGCCCCAGGTGGAGCCTGGGCTTCACCCACGGGGAGGCGACCTAGAGGAAGAGCCCTGTGTTAGGCTTGAGCGCTGCCCGGTGGGGCCGTCACTGCTCGTGTTATTCTAACATGGTTAGCACATGGGCTAAACTCCCCAGTCATTTATTTAACACACAGACTTCCCACGGCGCTCCCAGATGCCATAAGGCTAAGGGGAGCTACAACCACCTCACGCGAGGTCGACACTACAGGGAAGCCTGTTGCTTTTTACATTTATTTTTTCTCTCATGTGTTTTTTATTCAGTTATTTCCAGTAAATGTCTGCAGGTCGCTCCAGACAGAAGGTGCATGAATTCACTGTTGGTGGATTCATCTGTTTAGGACCCTGGAGCAAAGGTTTGCTCTTAGACCCCTGTTGACCCCCATAGTACAGAGAACGCAAGACTATAAATGGCAGCTTCATTATTTTCCCAGAACCCACAAACCAGCCGATAGTTATTAAAACTACAGTATGTAACATTTTTTAAATATTGTTTTAATAGAAATATGCTCAAATATGTTTCTTAATGAAGCCTCCTACAAACCAGACTCAATATAGAACACTGCTAGTGTTCCTATATGTTTTAGAGCAAGGCTCGCCATCCTGACCAATCAGAGAATTTCACCAATTTCTGCTTGAGGTAACCAGGAGGTAACCATTCTCTGTTACTGTAATTTTTTCATTCCAAATAAAAATGATGGCTGTGGACATGTTGTCACTGAATGTGCATGAATGGGTTTTGCAGAATCATCTGATTATCAATGTTCTCATTGTGTGATTAACCACAATATTAGCTAACATTAAGGAACTAAAGTTGATTTTGTACCCAGTGATAGTTGCAACCATTCTACTAAAGTATCTAACTGTATCTGACTTTTCTTCTCACTTGATATGTTACTGAAAAAAAAAACAAATTGAACCTGAGAATGTTCAGGATTTGATTGATTGCTGCTGATTCATTTTTAGTTGATCAACTGATCAGTTGAATCAATAATAATTTTAGCTCAACATTAAAACACAGATTCTCAAAGTTCTTTATCACAAGATTGATTCACATTTTGCACATGCACTCACACATACCCATGCACACATGAACAAAAACAAATGCATGCCAGTTGGACGTTCACTATTTTAGCCTTGTGATATTTGGCAACCTTGTTCCACAAACAGACAGTACACACAATCCCTGTGGGCAACTTGCTATACCACTGAGTGCATGTGTGTGTGTGCGTGTATGTGAGTGTGTGTTTACCCAGCGAGCAGCAGCAGCTGTGTCAGTAATAGCTCTCTAAGCTGCAGGCTAATGACAGAACTCAGAGAACGGGACTCTAACATGGATAGATGTTTAACCCCGTTTAGCCCCGATCTGGAGACCACTGGGCAAACACCGCACACACACACACACACACAAACACACACACACTCATTATCTCTGCCCCTATTTCTTTTCTGATGGCTTTAGTTGTGTGTGTACAAAGGAAAGAGAGTGAGACATATAGGAGAAAAGAGAGGGGGAACAACATCCTTCACCCTACATGTTAGTGCCCCTGTTTCTGTGGCAACCAGGCCCCACCCTCAACAACCAGACCTCAAACCATCAGCCCTCCCACCACGTACCTACATACACATGCACGCACACACACACACACACACAAAGGCAAACACGCACGCTGTCCCTTTGGAGAGCAAGACGGGGCAGGTGTTCACATCAGCAGAGTATGTATGGGGGGTTGTTAGCTTTTAGGGGTTAGTGTGTGTGTGTGTGTGTGTGTGTGTGTGTGTGTGTGTGTGTGTGTGTTGCGTCACAGCCTGCTCACTGCTCACCCAGTAGTCTATTGTCCAGCCCCATGAAGTGACTGTGAGGTCTAATTAGCAAGTTAACAACTTAAGAGGTGGAGTCTGTCAAATGCTTAGCTCTCTCACCCCGAGGGTCAGGCCTCCACCACTGGGCACATGTATGTGTGGGTGTATGCGTGCGTTGGGAACTGGGGCCTCCATTTCAGATGCTTTAAATGTCCTTTTTCAGCAGTAATAATTTTTACACTACACTACATTGACAAATTATTAGTTAAAATAAAAAGTTAATTCATGATACCACTCTCATGTCTTGACACAAAAAATGAAGCTATAGCTAGCCCTCACATAGCTTAGGTCAACTCAGCTTAGCTTAGCATAGCAAAAAATAATCAACATGTTATTTTATTAGTTTTATCTGAACTAAAACTAAATTGTGAAAATGAAAGGTTTATGTGCTGATAGTGTAGACGCACAACATTTTATAAACAAAAGCTTATTAGTGTTCGTAAATTTAGCCAAAGCTTTTAAAGTACCAATAATATCAGTATTAGTTGTAGTCATGTTGTGTGTGTGTGTGTGTGAGTGTTTTGCTAAGAATCCAGTGGTGTAATAATCAGTGTGGTGAGACGCTGGGTCTATTCTGGGCATCTTTACAAGGTTTGCCGAGACTCATTTGTAACCGAAACTGCCACAGAGACAGAATAAAGTTTAAATTCCTGTCTCTAACATTTTAACCCCTTTCCCACATCTTCTTAATTCCCTTATTAGAGGCCTGGATGCCAGCAGTTTAATGTACTAAATGGATATTTAGAGGATGCTTAATTAAATGTAATCACAGCCTTCTTTTTTTTACATTACCACATCCCTTACAAACCACTCTCTGTGTCATATTTTGTTTTTATTATTTTATTTTTGCTCTTTTCTTTTGTTCTTTACTTTGCATCCATCCATGCCACACATACGGCTTTCACTGCTCTCTTCCTCTCACTCTCTCACTATTTCTCTGTCGCACACACTCTCTGTCTTTTTCCTCCCTGTTAATCTCTCTGTCTCTATATCACTCCCTCAATGAACTGAAGCTCTCTACCTCCCACAAAGGCTGCACCATATTTCTCCTCTTAAACATCGGAGCTAATGTGCATTGTCTGGTGTGCTATGGAACTTACCTACAATAGAGTCGGATGGCTCAATGTGTGTGTGTGTGTGCACACAAAGTAGGGGTTCCCCCACCCTCTTTTGAGCAGACAAAGGCCCCAATTTGTCACCTTATGTACAACTGTTGACCGGGTGGGTTCATTTTGTATGTGCGTGTATGTCCGTATCTGTGTGTGTGTGTTGTGGTTGTGTGAAATTGGGGGGAGGAAAAACAGGGAGGAGGCAAAAAAGGGAAAAAGTGAGGCGGGATACTGTTTTCTGCCCCAGTGCAACCCCTGAGGGGGCAGCAGAGGAGGGGGTGGGAGGTTGGTAAGTAAAAGGGGGTAAATGGTTTTCTGCCCCTTTTCTGTGGGAATGTTTGTGTAAGAGGACAAAGAAGCAGCCACTCTGTTGCTGTGTGTGGGAGAGAGAAAGTGTAGGGGGTAAAAGGGGATGGTTGGGGGGGGCTGTAAAGAGCCCCCAGGCGTTTGGGGGAGAGAAACACGCCTTCCATCCTTCACCCTATACATTTATCCAGCCTCTACATCCACTGACATCATGTGTCTCTTATAACTATCTTTTTTTTGTGTTCTTCAAACGGATTCCTGTCAATCATATCTGTATGATTTCCTCTCTAATAATCTGATTTACGTCCAGGAATTGGATTCTATACAATAGATTACAAGTGTTTAGTATTCAGGTTATCCTCAGTTGAGTAAAACTGAAAGTAGTTTGAGATAAGCAGCACATCACAGTCAGCACTGTCTGCGTTTTTTGCATTGTTGGGTAATTATGTAATATCAAGCTCAAAATGCCTTTCAGAATTCATACGTTTACTCTTTTTATGATATCAATCCAGAGAATCTTATTTATATATATTTTTCATCTATCTTAAGGAAACACACACACACACATACATACACTGAACTATAGACCTAACCCTTTCTTCCTCATCCACATCCCATCATGCCTTAGGCTTTCCTCATGCTCAGCCATCAGCTCAGCGCCACCCTGCCTGCAGCCCTCATCGTCCCCTGGCTGGCCCCTCATGTTGTGACTCCTGACAACTTCTCCAATTTGCTCTGCTGTGTGAAGAGTCAGGGAGCACATTGATATCTTCCCACCTGCTCACACACACACAGGCGCAATCTCTCTCCTGCACATGCATACACACATCCACACGCATGCACGCACTGAAGTCATCAATATCCTCCCATTTACAAATGATCTGGCCCCAGGATAGAGTTTCAGACCTGCTGGGCCCTTCTGCCACCTGCATGTCACACACACACACACACAGTCATACTCATTGGTCATTGATTGCCTTCTCAGATTTAACACAGCTCCATCCGTTGTTTGAGCAGCAGTGGGGACCTCTGTCTCTGTCCATGTTTATGCCTCCCTGTGTGTGTGTGTGTGTGTGTGTGTGTGTGCGTGTGTGTGTGTGTGTGTATGTGTGTGCATATTTATATGTTCAGTCACATCAGCAAATTTAGCTGCACAGTCAGTGAAGGTCAAAGAAGCAGAACAAAATCATACCCCACCGTTTGACGTTTTACTGTCAAATTTACCCCACGAAATCAAGAAAACGAGGGAAGAGAGACACTGACAAAGAAAGAAGGAGACATAGTGTTTGCTGTATCAGTGTGATGAGCTATTCATCGATTGATGTCAAACTGCTATTCATAGTTTCAGAGCATATGAACAAGTGGGGCCCTGCAGTCAATACATGGTCAGTACACCACAGTGAGACCGACAGAAGTGTTTGCCTTCTTTGTCTTTATGATGATGTTTGTGCAGAAAAAATGCTCAGATCTCTCACATAGTAAGTACTTATAGATGTAATACTACAATCTAAAAATTCACAACAAAAGTCGTATAAGCAAGCAAGTAAAAGTAGTAGTAATAAGAACAAATGTTCTCTTAATTTGAAATTAAATATAGAATGAACCATCTTAGAATTCATCATGAATAATTCTTAATATGTAATACAGTAAAATGTCTATGTCCCACTGAAATTTTAGGTGTCATTTAGGTGAAAAGTAATAAAAGAAATACTCAAATCCTTAAGTTGAGTAAAATGACTTTCCACTTAAAACAAATGGAAATAAATGGTCACAAGATACAATATACAGCATAAACTCACAGCTGACATGTTAGTGTGCTGCAGGTAATAGTAGATGTGAAGGGGTTGATAAACTGGAAATATAATTCATTTGTGCTCATATTAATGGTAGTTCTGTGTTCTACACGCTATAATTTGCCACAAAGCCACTGTAGACATTTGTGTCTTTACCATAAAGCCACATATTGCTTCTCAGTACCAAGTACCAGTTACCTACATGCCCCCACCCTGACACACACACACACACTTTCTCTCTCTCTCCTCACACTCCGGTGGGCTGTGCCTCACTGTAGATTCCTTAAAACCTGATCCTGTCTAAATTTGCAGGCCTTTCCTCATTGATTTCCCCGGGTGAAAATAAGAGGATAGGAAAGCATGTTAGACGTCTCCGGAATCAGAGCCAATCCATTAGCAACAATCAATACACTGGTAGAGGAGAGAGAGAGAGAGAGAAAGAGAGAGAGAGGGAGACGAGAGTGTTGACAAAACCAAATAAATATAGACGCGCAAAGAGAGGAGAAATCAGATTAGTGCTGAGAGAATCTAAGCACAACACTTTTAACCCCTAACCTAACAATCTGTGTTTACACCACAGTAACGGTGGGGTGGGGGGGTGGGGGGGAGGCGATGGAGGGAAACACAGAGGGAGGAGGGAGGTTGCGGTCGCATGGAGAGTACGTCTGTTCCCGACTTCAATTTAACAAGGTTTTTTCTGTATTGCTGGGTGGCATTAAAAAACTGCACACTCTTTCTCTTTCTCTTTCTCTCTCTCTCTCTCTCTCTCTCTCTCTCTTTCTCTCTCTCTCTCTCTCTCTCTCTCTCTCTCTCTCTCTCTCTCTCTCTCTCTCTCTCTCTCTCTCTCTCTCTCTCTCACTCACACACACACACACACACACATAAACTTGGCCACACATATAACTGTTGACATGCATGCTATTCGCGTAATTACTGTGGTGGAGAATAATGTGACTTTAGATTTATGGTCATCTTGTGGTGCTGTGAAATAAGTCCTTTTTCATATAAAGATCATTACACAGTTTCAGAGAGGCTGGATGTGGAAACACAGGCCATATGTTGCTTAGTAATGTTCCTAATATTGTCTCTTTTTCTCTTCTCTGTTTTCCATGTGCCTTGTTCTCCCTTCTTTTGGCTTCTCCTGCCAGGTAAGTCCCTTTTTTCTTTTATTTATCCTTAAAATCTACCAGCCATTACATTCTAATACTTATAGGGTCAAAGTTTAAAAACAGTGTTGTTTTGTAACGTGTACATACTCATGGATTGACTGTGACGCCCTGAAAATGGCTACATATTCCTCATATAATCCACTTTAAATAAATGGAACATATGGCCATTAAATACAGCAGCAGAATCACTATAGGCGTCACCATGATTCATACAATGCACTCCAGCCTATGTTTTTCCCCTGTCACACACACATCATCATTGCTGTAATCATTATCAATGATATGTTGGCATCCACCAAATTGAACATATGGTCTTTGCATACAGCAGCGTCACAGTGTAAATATAAGCACAGGAACTGAGTGTGTGTGTGTGTGTGTGTGTGTGTGTGTGTGTGTGTGTGTGTGTGTGTGTGTGTGTGCCCGTTCATACAGTATAGAGGAATGCAGAAAGTAATTTCTTCCAATCCTTCACTTTGAGGTCGCAGAAACACATACATTTGTGCACGGCTGCTACCCAGATGGACGCCTAACCTGGCAGAAAATAACTGGCGATCATTAAATATTTAGTTGTCACGTTCTGGATGTTTGCTCAATCGCTGCAGCAAAAAAAAAAAAAAAAAGAAAAAAATCTTCAATTTTTATGCAGGTTGTGTACACAGGTAGAATATTGTAGATGTACAACATTCTTTGGTTTATTGCACTTCTGGATACATTTTGTAATTTTTGAAAGACATTTTATCTGCCAAAGGATTGTTGTTCCACGAGTTGACAGTTGCACCAATTTCTGGCCCTTTTTTTGACCAAAATATTCATATTGCTATGTTGAGATTTTGGAAAATATTTTTTTTGCAAACACTTGAATGAGAAGATTGATAACATTTTAATGTCTGTGCATTAGGTACAGAACTAGAAAAAGGAGATGGTTTGCTTAGCTTAGCATAAAGGCTTAGAGAAAAATATAATAGTTACCCTCCTTTTTTCCAAAGTTCAAAAATAGGATTGCTAGCAACTCTAAATCTCTCCAGTGACTTGTGTCTTGTTTGTTTCATGTGTACAACAAGTGTACACTGATGTCAGAAGACTGACATCAATGTCATCATGCATCATGTGTCCATAATCACTACCTGTTGGTTATATAGAGCACTGCATTTACTGACCACTTTTAATGACCTATTTTAATGCTGAATGTATAAATCCACCATATAGTGCACTCGCACCATAGACTGAAAAAGTGAAAAAATCTATTTACCACTTACTAATGTCTGAACTGTGAGTGTATATTAAACTGTACAGTGTTGTAGTTCACAGTTGTGAACAAGAGTTGAACAGGGAGGGATTTTGGACACAGCTGAACTTGTGGCAAAAGCCTGAATTAGAGCAAAAATGCGTGATAAATATAAAATCTATCACATAATAATAATAATACATATTATTTAAAAACACCCAAGGACGCAGTACAGACAGTAAAACATTGCTTTGTTCGTCACAGACACAGTTG
>JAUYWH010000009.1:3566193-3584299 GCA_034779795.1 Ctenopoma multispine | reverse complement strand
AATACATATTATTTAAAAACACCCAAGGACGCAGTACAGACAGTAAAACATTGCTTTGTTCGTCACAGACACAGTTGACTTTGTTACACACACTCAAACACTCTCAAACACTCTGAAAATAGATGGCCATTTTTCCTTCTCTGGAAGATAATCACATTGAAGCGATCGTTATGCATTACCATGGAGCTCCCGTCAAAGAGTTATATTGAAGAGTGAAGAGGCGTTCTCCTCAGCTCTGACTTTGATAGATGGTTCCCGTTTTCAACATCAAATACTGATGTCATTACCTATAGATTTGTATTCAATCAGCATGGTGTATTCAATCTATGTCTTTTTTTTAACCATACCCTCCTAAAGTTGGTTCGTATATAGAATAAATCAGGTTGAATTAGATGCCTCATTGGACTTGCTGGTGGTTTGAGTTTGTGAATCGCTTGCTTGCAATCACTCTGCAGAAAACCGGGGAGGAAGAAGAGTATCATTTCTGTGTCTCTGTCTAGACTTTGTCTTTGAAAGTCTGTCTCCACCCTCCTCCTCATCAGAACAGGCTAACAAAGACATAACATAATTTCATCTGAAGCTCAACTGCAAGTTAACTACCTATATGGCCTAAACGGTGCAGTGTCTCTAAATTCCCCCCTTTTTCTTTATGGCGTATTGAGTGAAAGATAATAGCTGGTTTGGCTATGAAGACACTTTGCTTTGTTGTCTTTCTCTATGTACCCTAATGGCTGATGATTACCCGACAATGACAGTGTCTGTGTCTGTGTGTCAAACAGTGTGTACACGTCTGTCTGCCTGAATATGTGCGTGCAATTATCTGCCCGGGTGTATCTGTAGGCGTGTGTATTAAGCTGCGTGACTGGAGGACATATCTTTGGCAGCGATATGCCATCAGCTGTTGTGGATTGTCTGGCTTTAATTTCTTCTCAGTATTGGCTAATTGTCACACGAGCTGGCTAGAGAGCCTTTGAAAAACTAGACAGATTAATGATATATTGACTCGGGACTGTAATGCAAGAAACATTGTGATTTGTGTTTAAATGACTACTTGGTTAAGGTTAGGGAACCTTTATCCTGATGGTTATAATAATAACCATCTGGTTCGTCACGGATCATGGTCAGGATCAGTTTAACTCAGAGAATGAACAGCAGCTTTTTGTTGACCCAGTGATTAGTTGTTTAGGGGCGCTTGCTGATATATAAGTGATGCTGTTGTCCTTCTTGGGAGATATAGTCCTATAAAAAAAGCATACTGTATGTTTCTGTTTGGGATAGTAACTGCTATTTGAGGGTGCCAGTGTGGCCTGTACGCTGACGGCCAGAGCGATGAAAGAGGTAGATTTCAACAAGCGAAATTAACAGTGTAAGATAGGGAGGGCAGCAAAAAAGAGACAGGGACATAGAGGTTAAGAGGAGAAGAGAGAAGAGGAGAGGAGGTAAAAGCCATTAATGTTGGCTAATGATTGGGTCCAGCAATAGTTATCAGTGTTTTAGGGCGAATATTATGGCCATGTAACGAAGGCCTTGATTACTTTATTAGCCTCTTCAAGTCATTTGGCTAGCGCTTACCGATGTGACCCCCTCCTGAGATCCCCCTATACCTCTTTCCCTCCAAACCCTCCACCATCATCACCTCTACCTTCTTCTCCTTCTCCCTCCTCTCTCCCCCTGTCCTCTCCCACAACATTACACACCTCCCCCCTTATTTCTCGCTGCGCCCCGTGATGATGAAATCAAATTAGGTGGACTGGATGGGCCTAAATCACAGCTCGCGTTGCGGGCCGTGACATAAAGAATGGCCACAACGAGGTTACCCAGAGTTCACGGCAGATAATGAAAGAGACAGGGAGGTAATAGCATGACGGAGTGGTGGGGTTCAGTATACTAGGGGTGGAGGGGATGGGGGTTAATACGAGGGGAGGGGTGGAGGTTCATTTGGAGGGTACCTGCCTATATGACCACTCCATCTGGTGAGGGACACTCACTCACCTCCTCTGTCGCCTTCCCCTTTCTCCACTTTTTCTTTGCTCTTCTGCTTTTTTAAGACTCTCTCCTGTCCTCTCCTTCATCCTCTACCACTATCCCTTTCCCTCCTCTGTCTTCTTTCATCCATCCATCCCTCTCCCCCTCTGTGTCTTGATAGTGATAAAGGTTTCACACTCAATTAAGTAAAGTATCACCTATAAGGGAGTCTAGCTGCCGTTATCAGGAGACATTCACTAAGTACTTCAGTGATGGTTAGCCACTTCCATAATGGCATATCTCTTCCAAGTCTATTTGTCAGAGAAAACCTGCCATGGCCACTTTTGTCATTGCTTGCTTTAATTGAAAACTGACACTGTGCCTCCCCTCTTCACTTGTGAAAGTACACTATACTGTATGTGTCCAAAAGTATGTGAATACATGACAATTATTCTCCTATATGACCCTAATGTGTAGTTGCATCTTGTTCCAAAACCATGGATGTGCTGTAAACACAGTCTCCACTTTTCTCTGACGGCTTTCTACAATTTGCTCCTGCACCTGTGCACCACTGACCCACTGATGTCAGGGAAGAACATTAGAGATGCCAAAAACTCATGTTGGGAAATAAAGCCTGGTTTGCAGTCACAGTTCTAGTTCATACCAAATGGAGGTGAAGTTCACAATCAGTCAGTAGGGATCACACTTTTTCCTTGGGTCTTAAATGTTTTAAATGGAAAAGAAAAAAAAAGAGGTAGATCACAGTATCAGTTTAAATAGGAAATTAGTTGTTAAACTTTGTCTCATTAGTAGATTAAAATCCAAAAGTAATAACGTCTAGTTTTTCGCCTTCATAATAAAATCAACATCATATCTCATCATTATATCTTAATTGGATTTGGTTAAACAATGTGCATATAGTAAATATGTAACTGGTTTATGTGTGTGATTTGTAATTTAACCATGTTGACTCATTTTGTCAGTTACAAAAGACAAAACACTCAAATATTTCTCTGGAGCATTAACAGATGGTCACTTGCAGATGTGTAAGTGTGTGTCCTGGTAATTCTAACCGAATAAGACACCTGTCGCTGTTTACCGTCTGCTTCTCTGTTTTGTCCTCTCATTACTGAATACCTCCACATGGAGTATCCTGTTCCCACACACACACACCAGCTTGCCTGTGACACGCACCACCAGTTATTCGGCTCTGACACAGCAACATGGACTGACTTTTGACCTTTTTAGCAGAGATCTTCGTGCCTCCTGTTCCTGTCTGAATGGAGCAGGTAGGCTAAATGAGACCACTGGGGTCACAGTGGATTGTCAGGTTGCTGCAATACTACACTGCTGATTAGTGTAATTGCTAACTTGTAGCTTCATTTTGGCCCCCCACTAGAAATAGGCCCAGCAATAACACATTTATGACCTTTTCTGTTTAAAATGGTTGCCATGCAAATTATTCAAGCATTTCACTTGCGTTTTTGGATTTTTCTTGTTAGAGCCGTTTCCCACTCTCTCTTCACACAACCTGACGATACCTGCAAGTTCTTTTTAAGATTTAACAACGCCAACATGCCTAATACAAACCAGCTACAAAAATTTGCATTAGTTAAATTTCACTGATTCTACTTACAATTTATTTAAGGTATAAAACTATTGTATTTCAGAAATGATCAGAATCTCAGAAACAGCATTGTTCTGAGAACTGTGCATTCTGTGGTTCTTGGTTCGAAAGGTGTCCTCCTCAACCTCCAGCTCTCCCACTGACCTTGAGGCCACCTTGTCCTCCATTCAACAAACTGAGCTTTAATTCTGTAGGCTGGGGCGACCAAACGGAAATAAAAAGCCCATTATGTGTTGCCCGAGGCGGGGGCTTGTTGACTGGGTTTTATTACAGCGGGGGATGAGAACGCTTGATGCCTTCATTTAAGGCCCCAAGCACCCAGTGGTGACAGCGCTGTGGCAGTACAGGTCCCTGTGGCACCGCTAAAGGAGACCGTGACAGAAAGAGACAGTCTGTGTGTGTGTGTGTGTGTGTGTGTCTGTAGTCCAGGCTGGCATGGTGAGACTTGCCTGTATAAACGCCCTCGTAAAGCTGAAAGCTAGACATATGTATGGATCCCCCATTAAAATTTTACTACTAATCACTATGGACGGCCTGCCTGGCTACTAGCTGACTGATGTTTCAAACACACACCTACTGTCATGCTATATGTATGTGGATGCGAGCACAGTACCTGACACACAGACACACCCATGCTTATGCACACGCACACACTCACCTGACCATTAACACTTTTATTCATAATTCAACCACCAGGTGAATAATGTTCAGTTCAGAATTAGTAGGTAAAGTCCTAAAACCTCTTATAGCCCATTCTGCAGTTCTTTGGGCTGGAGTACGCAATTTCTGTACAATGATAAAAGTAAGCAATTAGAGAACCATATTTGGTAGTTAAACGCTGCATGGAGTTGATAGATTAGTGATGGGACTTGCATTGGTCAGGTGACCACCAGTCAACGTTATGTTCAGTCTGTTGTGCGGCCTCAGCATCAGTTAAAGCTGCTTTAATGTAGCTAAATACTCTAAGTAAAATCTTTGTATTAGACAAGAATACAGGCAGGAGCAACGCACATGAGAGCTACAGTATTATTGGGACAGGGTTTGTCCCTAATCTAGCAAGCTTTGCTAACAAGGTTATTTTCAAGGGTTAATCGTGCTTTTCAAGGCGTGAACCATTTGTAGCAAAGTTCAGTAGTGTCCCTCCCTAAATGGACTTTGCTGTTCTGTTGGTGTCACTGTTGTAGATGGCATGACTCATTTAATTAAGGTTATTCGTGGTGTGATCAGTTCATTACACCAAAACATTACTGATTTATTACCACAATCTGCAGTGAATAGTAATAGATTTAATATTAAGACCATATGGTGAGGTCAGTAAAAGAATGAAGTAATCAGTAGATTTGCACAGTGAAAATACAGAAAGTCCTGCATCAGGGTTCATGCTCTGCTACTGTATATTTCCCCTTCGTAACGGCGTTGTGCATTGCTTAGGTAAAGTTCATCAAGGGGTTGGCAGACTCATAAAAATCTATGTTGCGTATCTTAAGACCATACTACGTTGTGTTGTAATGTTATCAGCTGAAGTGTCAAAAAAAAGGGAAGGAGGAGTTAAGTGAGGAAGTACAGGAAACATTATGAACAAAAGTGAAGAGCTGGAAGGATATGTGGAGAATGTCAGGTCCCCTCTTCTTATAGCAAGATCCCTTGGTGAAGGTCGTCACAGGGAGACCTATAGACAAGATCAGTGGTTGTATGTTCTATGCTTTTGTGTAAGAAGAAAACTAATGTGTGCATAAATATAGTTTACAGAATTTAGACTGTAGTCCTCTTCCGTTGTCATAGTGTACTGAGATGAAGATGAGAGCAGGAGATGAAGCTGTATGATTTAAGGAAGAGTTACTCTTAGTTTGCCCTGGCTTCTGAAGGTTATTTAAACCAGTGTAATAGGTATCTTCTTATGTGCCTTCCTAACATCCTGTTGGTTGTATGTGTGTGAGAGACATGCAGTGATGGAGTAAATAAACACATCGTTGGGGAGGTCACAGAAGCAAAGGTGAAACAGCGGTTGCAATCGATACCCCCAGGGTGTGTGTGTGTGTGTGTGTGGGCAGGTGTAAGCATAACACCCCTCCTCCCTCAGACTCTCACTTGCAAACTCTTTTACCCCACTTGTTAGCTGGTGAAGGGTGACCCCACACGCTCTCTCAAATGCACCTGACTAATGGGCTGTAATGAGAGGCAACCAGAGAGGGGACTTTCTTTAACAGCTTGCCCATGGGATTCAGGACTCTGTGTGTGTATGCATGTATGTTCTTAGGTCATTTAGTGTGTGTCCATCTCTGCATGTGTGTGTGTGTATAGGTGCACCACGAGTGACCCTGTTACAACACCAACGCGTCTGTCCTAATGTCATTAGATGAGGGCAGTGTGAGGTCAGGCTGCTGTACCTAGAGGATCCTTACTTACAGTAAAACCCTGAGGGCATATTAGAGGAGCAGACGACCTGATAAGACATTTTCCTTGTTATCACAAATTATTACCTGCATTTCCTTGAGTTAACTATAGATTTTGAGGTGCATCACCAATTTAACATTGTCCAATCTCCCTGGGTCAAATACATGAGGGAATTTAACAGAAAGAAATCACTTTGGGGTGTGGTAGACAAAAAGGAATTGCAGGGAAGTAGGGCTGCGTAATTTTACGAGTTCAAAATCTTAAAAAGCAGGTGGTTAAATTGAGCCCAATGTTAATTTTGCAGACAAATAATATTCTTCAGACTCTCTTTTGTAGGGCAAGGCTTTTGTAGAGAAGAGAGAAGAGGAGAGCAATCATCGTCAACGTATCCATTCCCAATCCTCAAATAGTAACCACTGATTACAGTTTGTCAGTGTAATGCCTCAAGATTAGATCACCTACAATATGTGTTGGCTAGACACGACCACCATTACCGACTCTCTCCTTCCCTCCCTCTTTCTCTGCCCGTCCGTCAACCTTTTCTGAGTTGATAAGCCTCTATTCTTCTCTTTTTGCTGATATGATCGGTGTCTTCAGAAGCACTCAGGCCACTTTTACAGCAACAGCTCACTGGTGTTCCAGGCAGCCTCCCAGCTATCAGGGAACATCACGCGAGCCCGTCTGCCTACATGCATGCGTGCGCGTCGTCGTGCGCGACTCCACTCGTCCATCTAGCTGTCGGCGTCTATCGACCAGGGCCATCATGTGTGTTTTGGCCCGAGCGAGGCCACAGATGCTGCAGGGCTATTAGGTGCCCATTGTTTGTTTTGAATGGCAACAGAAACAAAATTGGTCTCATTCTGATCTTATTGTGGGAAACCCTACCTCCCTCTGTGGCCAGGGGAGGCAAAAACCAATCCTAATTCATTTACCCCACCCCAACGCTGGCTTTTCTAATGCTTTTTGAGGGATGAAAATATGGCAACATGCAATAAGTGTCGATAGTACAGAGGTCTTAAAAGCAAGAGAGGGAGACAAATAGATGGACAGATACATGGAGGGCTGGATGGATAAAAACAGTCAGTCCCTTTGTTCCTTCCTTTTTCACAACTTGTGTTTCACTCCCATTACCTCTGTCCTGACCACCTTCCTTTCCTTCTCCTTCCTTTTTCCTTCCTTACCTCCTTGCTTCCTTCCCTCCCATGTACTGAGGCTCCAGCCAGAGTATTACTGAAGCATTGTGATTGGGTTGTAATTTATGGAGGCTATAAGTGGGCTAGATTGATGGGGCTGTTTAGGGGGAGCACACTGAGCTGCCACTTTATTTAATACATAGAGACAGACATAGAAGACAGAGTTTTAGCCTCAGCCAGAATCAAAACAGACAAGTTCATGCACGTGTGTGGATGTAGATATACATGCTTTCCTTGTGACGTGATAGACTATGGGATATGTCGGCAAAGTCAATGGCCAAACTTTTTAGAAAGCAGCCTTAGTCTCAACCTCTTCAATAATAAATTAAATTAATTTATTGGACCACTAAATCTATCAACTTCACCCACCAATCTATTTACTGCTGATACGCTTTCACACCAAGATGTATTTTCCAGTTTCTAATATTTCCATGTTCTGCTGTTTAAAACACAAATCTGCTCGCGTCTGCCCGGTCTCACCCTCCTTGTCAGAATAAGCCCTCCACACTCAACCCAGCAGCAAGCATCCAATCCACACAGGCCAAAGCTCCAGAGGGAAAGACGATCTGCCCACAGCGGCCAACCCTGCCCTCTCATCTGCCCTTCACACAAACACACACACGTACGCAGCCTTGCCCCTCGCACACCCGCTGTAATGATGTCTGTTGACCTCTAACACAAAGCCTGCCCTGGCGGATTAGTTTACAAGTGGCCTAGGGACTCAGGGTTTCAAATCTTAACCCTTACGATTTTCTGCATTGATTATAAATACTTGTTTTCTTCTCCGTCGCCCTGCCTCCATTAACAGCGTAGCTTATGAGTGATGTACTACCAGTCTATGTGCATGGCTGTGTGCGACATTACTCGAGCAGTCCGAGTTAGGAATACCTTATATGTGCTGGTAGACACAGGTCGGCCACAAACCTGAGGCAAGCATGTGGTTGTTAGTGTTGATTAAAATCCTTAAACTTGTATTTTGCCAGAATTATATGAGCTTTCAGTCACATTTAATGGTCTTCATCAGCAGATAAAATTTGTATGAAGACCATAAGATGCAGTTGAAAGGACCAGATAAAGCAAGTAGTAAGTGGTCTCTAAACGCATACAGTTTCCCCTCTAACCAATACATGCAAGCACGCAAACACCCACACACCTACACACACACACTCAGACGTCAGCGTTGATAAGTGGCGAGTGAGTAATAGCCTAGCTGTCTGGCAGCCAGCTGCTAGGCCTACTGTTTACATGCCAGCTGATTACCCTAATTTCAAATGCATGCATGGCAGCAAGGCTGATAAATAGTCCCCTCCCCACTACCACCTTCAAATTCCCTATTGTCAGCCTCTGCAGGCTAGTCACCCAGCCGGACCCATAATACCTTTTTGATTATTCAATAAATAACCCATAATTTGACATTGATTGGGGCTGTGAATGGGCTTTCTGTGAAGGAGGAGGATGAGGAAGGGATGGCAGATTGGCTAGTAGGTTGAGAAACAGGAGACAGGAGAAGGGTTATTGACCAGTGGTGGTCAGTGCCTCGATGACCACTGGTGGTTGGGGTCACTGCTTAGCACAAATACTCATATAGGCAGAGCTGGGTGTGTGTACCTCTGCCTCTCCTCTGATGTGATTAGGATAAGGGTCATTAGTTCAGCCTCATTGCTTATTGTCCAAACAAAGATTGTCCAAGACTAATGGAAACTACTTAATAATTTGGGTGAAAGATGAGCAACAAGGAGCTATTGCAGATGGATGTTTTGTATCCATTTCTCCTGCCTTTTTATTCAATTAGACTCCCAGGGTCACATTTTGAAACAATGCTGGAATGTCTCTATCCACATTTGAATAATCACACAATAATTAAATATCTGCTGTGCAGTTACACCTTCAGTCATTGAGCAGAACACAACTGGTCAACATGATTCCTACATTCAGCACAAGTAAGCAGTAGCTTGAAAATGATTGTAACTGCCACTATTTGGTCACATTTGTTGGCCTTAGGACCATTATGTTAACCACCTTGATGAACATTGATTACTAATTCTTGTTTCTGCTACCGGCAATGACATCACTTCATTGCTTCAAAAAATGTAGCAATGTATCTCAGCCCCAAATTATCCCCATTGCTTTTGGTGAGCGCTTCACCGTGACATGGTTAGTATGGACCGTATTGAAACCTGTCCCCAAATGGATTATTCCTTTCTCCTAAGTAGGATGGATTTTATGGTGCTTGCCTGATCACTATCTGAAACCCGCTAATCGTTTGTGTGTGTGTGTGTGTGTGCGTGTGTGTATGCATAAACCCCACTGCCTTGATGTTGCCATTGAAGTGTCCCTGGCGTTGTACTTATTGGAGTTCCCTGATGTTAGATATTGGAATATTGATCTCGGAGAATGTTTAGCTTTCACTCTTCTCTGGTTTCATTTATATGCTCACACAGCTGACGCCCGCTTCACACAGCAGTACAAGCTGCAGATATGGCAGTACATGAGGGACCCAGATCAAATCAAACTACCAATCAATGCCGGAGAAAAAAAATCTGAGAAAAAGATTTGGTTTTCAAAGCGATTTTACTCAACAACATCTTGAGTTATTTGATAGTATATTGAAGGTAGATCAAGTTTAAAATATTTAAATCTGAGACATTCTATGCCTAGAGACTGTTAATTGTGTGCACCTGCATAGAAATATTGTTAACCTAAAACCTTACAACCAACAGTGCAGTTTGTTTAGACCCTGCAAGACAGCTGTTATACTTATTGGCTGTCCCATTATCCCATAAGCTGACATCAGAGCTCAGAACACACACACACTCAAGTGTCTCCAGAACAGTCTCATGTAGTCATCACCACTTAACAGGCAGTTGATGACTTCAAAAGGAAAATAGCGAGCTGCAGCTCTCCACGTTTCAGAAACTCTCATTTTAACAATAGTTGCATTACAGCGCAATGTCGGTTTCCTATTAAATACTTTCTCCCAATTACCCATTATTTCCCCCTATAAAACCACTGCAGACTACATTGGAGGGCTGTTTAATCACCACACGTCCTTTTGTTTCGGAAAACATGTTTCAACTAAATGCAGCGAAGAGAGCTGTGAGAGAAAGAGAGAGAGAGAGCATGAAGGGAGGGAGGGAAAAGAAAAGGTAATTTAATGAAGTGAAACGTTTGATGTTGTAAATAAAAACTAGACTGGTTGTGGGTGAGAGGCTGGGGCTAATGGACTTTGTTGGATGGTAGGTGTGGAGCTGCTGAGCTTTAAAAAGCCTAAATAAAAAAGTGAACTTCTCAGAAGTGATGCCAAGAAAACCTTGCTGCCCCCTTAGCTGGATCCCTCACCTGGGGCATTCACATCACTGGTGGGGCTTATTATGCAATTAGAGTAAGGTAAAAAGCACCGCTTACCCCCGTCTCTGTGTGACTGTATGGTTACATTGCTGTGGAAAATTATTTGAGCCCTTCCTGATTTTCTGTTTTTTGTTTTTTGCATATTTGTCACAAATATGTAATCAATCAAATTTTAATATTACACAAAGATAATCAGAGTAAATACAAAATGTAGTTTTAAATGCTGATTTAATTTATTAAAAGGTATCTAAACCTGTCTAGGCCTGTGTGAAAAAGGGTTAAAATGGTGCCAAAATTCCTCCACAGCAATGTGAAAGACTTGATTGCTGCTGCCAAGGGTGGTGCAACCAGTTATTAGATTTAGGGGCAATTACTTTTTTTCATAGGGCCAGGCAGGTTTTTTTTTACCTTAATAAATAAAAACATAATTTTAAAACAGCATTTTACATTTACTCAGGCTATCTTTGTGTAATTTAGGCTATTATAGTTTATGTTTAATCAAATTGCAGTGGTCTGCTGCTTGAGGTCTGTAGAACAGAAGCCTTAAAAAATAACAGAAGAGAATGATGAGCAGTAGAAAAATGGGGAGTGACAGAAAAACTACTTACTAAGAGGTAAAAGAAAGATGGCAATATTTATAAAGTTTAAATAAAGAAAAGAAGAGGAAAGGGGAAAATGTAGGGCTTCTGAATGGTGAGATTGGGAAGACCTGAATAAAAGAAATGACACAAGTAGTCAAGAAGTTTTCAAAAGGGAAGGAAAGAGGAAAGCAAAGAAATGAGAATACACAATTATGAAGGTTAAACAATGGCAGTGGTCATTATGCTTCACTTTCAGCGGGAGGGAGGGGAGAAATCACCCCCTATTTATAATTCATATCCTCAATTACCACTAATAAAGTGGCATGAATGGGGCCAGCCTAGGGAATGGTGCAGGCACAATTACATGTAGTATAGCCTGGCATTAACATTTTCTATTTGAACATTTTTCAGCCTCAATTTCTCTTGGAGTTAATAAGAGCGATGATCCCTCCTTGACTTTTTCATGAAATTATTGTATGGTTATAATATTCCAATCTATTAGCCCCCCTTCCTCCTCTATAATGTATTCTACAATTTAATAGCCTGACCAGGCGGGATAGAGAGATGGAAAGAGTGTGAGAGAAAGAGAGGAAGAGAGAGAACATGACATTGATGAGAGGAGTAGGTCCTGTCATTTTGACCCCAGAGGAGGTGAGACAAAGGTCTGATATATCCCATACAGCGTTTGAATTGAGGTCTCTCGTGAGGCCGTGCCTATCATCTGAAAAGCTTTCTGTAGCAGTGATCTTTTTTTTTTCAGCATACTGTTAGGGAACCACTGCGATGGCTCATTTTAAATCTTAGCATGTACCCACTGCGCGCAACTGGCTGGCTGTGGTTCGGTGGTCATTCTACAGGGAAATAAACAGACTTGAGGATTTCAGTTGCTTGCAGTGTAAAAGCTTTGGAGGAATTTAGGGAAATCGATAGCTGCACAGTGAAAGTTTGACGCTACCGCTACATTAGACAAACTGAACAACACCAATATCAGTGTTGTTATACTGGAAGTCTTAACGCATACAGAATGTAACTTACATACATAATGTGACGTTTCTGCAGGGCAGATATCACAGTGTCTCTGTAAACTTCACTGTTAACAAAATCAAAAGGAGCTTACAGTATAATCTAACCCAGGTACACATAAAAGCATCAAAGGTACAGGAGGGGCACGCTCTAGCATTGCATTGCATTATTATTCTGTTGGTTGCTGCATGCTGCAGTACAGAGCCACGTGCCCACTCGTCAGCCTGGTCTTCTAATAGGTCTGCTTACTCCACCTTTCCTCTCCTGTGTCCTGCTCCCCTCCCTCTATTCTTTCTTTTGCCTCCCACATAAAATGGCAAAAGTGTTCAGAAAACCTTCAAGCCTGCATTTATATAAAACAACAAAATGTTCAGAGCTTGTAAAAACTGCAGGACTGACAGTTTAGCAGACTCCCCACAGTCTAGCAGCGTCTATTGTGGAGGTGGCAACAAAGATCTGAAGAATATAGAGTGAAACAGAGTACAATAGGATAGAATGGGTCCTGAGCTATCTTAAGTATAGACACAAGCCATTAGGGCAGAACAACTAAATGTGACTATAAGCCATTGTGGCGAGGCAGGGATTTCTGTGGCAGTCACCCCTCACTAACACACACAACACACTGCAACACACACACACAGACGACCAGACGACCAGAGAAGGGGACAGATTGAAAAAATAACCTTTCTTGCTTTCTGTCTTTTCATACAAACAGAAATCACACGTGCACACACACACACACGCACACACACCATGTGGCTAGCTGAGAGCCAGCTGTTCCTTTCCACTTCACATCACTATGGGCTAACGACTGCTAATCCCCCATAGCTTTTCCCTCAAAGGAACTAAGGCAGCAGCCATGATCTAACTCCTATTGAATTCCAATTACCCTCCAGCGGGATTTCACAAAAAGAGACCCCCCTTTTACCACCACCACCTCCGCATACATCATCCTTACTTACCGCATGCATCACACCATCACAAAAGTCACCAACATACAAACAGCCTGAAGATAACAGGCACCAACAGAGACAATATTGCCATACTCTAGTTATTTATTTTCTATGATTTTAATTCAGTTATACTTAGTTGCTTTGCCAGTGTTCACTCATTCATACCATCGACAGCAATTACTTGACTTGACAAAAGCACACTAATGTATATTTCCCCCACATAGCAACAGTTGCATCCATGACTAGAGTTGCCCACCCCTTTCTTTTTACTATGGCAGGTTAGCCCCTCTCTGCCAGGCATGGTCCCTTGTAAAAGAGCAGCTTCAATGAATGGAGGCCCAGCAGGGAGCCTGGCAAGCCTGCACCACTAAACCCTCACCTCGCTTCACACACACAGCCTCTCAAACACACACTCCCTTCTCCCCTCCCTCAATCCCCTTTTTCCCTCCTGCAATCCTGCTTGTTCGGTTCTAGTTAATAACTTTATAGGCATGTATCGGGAAGAAATTTAGCAGTGAATAAAACCTCCAACAAACAACTCTTTATGTATTCAAGCAATCACAGGCTGACAAATTTCATGGTTTGAAAACATGTACAATCCTATGATCCATAACCATCACATCTGTAATAGAGTAAAACTGTTCCAAAACCAAAGAACTTGAAGTAGTGCAAATCTTTCTCCACAACCCCCTCCAGCCTTGCATTTCTGGTTTGATTTTACCCCATGAAGTGGTGAATTCCAGTCTTTGAGAGAACAACAGTGAGCAGTAAAACAATGGGTGTCTCTGGGGTGTACTTTAGGAATGGAGGGCGATGGGAAGTTTTAGACAAAACGCTGCTATGGTTACAGTGGGTGGGACTGGGGTGAAGAGGGCTAAACATGCTGGGAAAGTCAGTGTAGGCAGAAAGAAATCGGGGATGTTTTTGAGGGTAAAACTGTCTGTGAGTTGTGCACACTGACATACGTTCAGTGGTCTTTACTACTGATGTCTACATAATACACCAGTCAAACTGCTAATAGTGGCATCATCAGTTACAACCAAAAATTTACACATCCTAGGGAAATTTAATGTAGGGACTGGCATCCCTGCAGAGAAATGTAGTAAAAGAATAATAATAAATGAAATAAAGTAATTACACTTACCAAATAATGACGCAAGTCTAAACAAACACCAAGGACATATATGCTGATTAAAGGAGATTAGCAAATTTACAAAGGGCGTCAAAAACATACTATGAAACCAACTTCTAAACCTAATCTGAACTTCATGAGTTTCAAAATAAGTCCACGTTGCTCTTCACAGGCCTCCGTCTCCCTGCTCTGCTACTCTCTGCCACAATCTGCCTGGTGCTACAGGTAGTTGCCTTTATGCAATGACAATAAAAGAAGAATGCTCCAGCACAAAGTGTACGTATTAAGCAGAAATAATCTGCCTTCTCTGATTTGTTAGACAGGGGGGGCTTAACTTAAAAACGTATAGAAGCCAATCTCACTGCTGTTCAATCAGTCTTGGTCACAGAAGTTTTACATATATATATGTCACATAGTGTAGCTTTAATTTAGTTAATATTATTAAATGTTAACATTATAATTTGGATAACCGTGACATCAGTGCTGGTAATACTGTGTGAATTTATTACATCTCCATCACTCAGTGTCTCTGGTGTAACTGGGATAGAGGGTAGGGGTGAAATGGAGTTTGTGTGGCACTCTGACTGTGGTATTGGCACCGCTTCTCAAAATGTGCTCATTCCCACTTTAATGTGTCTCTCTACTTTTAGATGATTACAGTATAATGGAGAGATGGAGTCATGGCATGGTTTATTACCACACACACACTTGCTAACTTCCAAATAGCCCCAAGGACGCATGAAGACTTAGCAACAGGACTACAGTCCAAATAAGAAGATTAAATTTGTATTTTCCATGCTCAGACAGTGTGGTATGTTTTGACCTCTTGAATCTGAACATGATTCAAATGCTGTTTGCAGCAGAGCTAAATATGTAGCCCGAGCTCCTTGTTTAATTGAACAGTCTTAATAGATATATCAGGACACTGAGAAAATCATGTATATCTCACCTTTTCCTTCCCTTTTCTTCCTTTTTCAGTTTCCTACTTTCCTACTGTGCTCCTTCCTGTGTCATTTCTGTTCTTTCCACCCACATTTCCCTTTCCTTCCCAGCTGTTTCACCGTCCTTCTGCAACATATTGTGTGACAGTATTTTACCAGCCATCAAAGAGATTGATTTTTAAAATGCCTTTTCTTTGTTTTATATCCATGTTTAAACCTGCACTCTGACGTATTTGAAGTTAAAGGCTGTACAGTAGAGTGCAACTTACTGTACAGTTCAAAGGAAAATTAAAGTCGTATAATAATACGACTTCAATTTTCTTTTGTTACTCTAATGCATCAGGTCATTTTAATATCACAAAGGTGCAAAGTCTGGAAAATAAGTGACAAGTGTTTCTCACTTAAAAGAGAGAGAGCAGTCATTTTCCCCAAAGGAAATGGACAAATAAAGGCTTTGGGCTCTTCACCTATGAGGGTTTTGTTGTTTTTGTCGTCAATATTCATGGTAATATATCACAGGCTTTACAAGCCTCCCTGCTCAATCCAGCTGTTAACTGAGACTAAGAGACAGGGAGAAGCGGGAGGCGATTTCAGAACAATCACAGTTATACAGCAGAGCCAGGAGCGTCTCTGTCAGGCCTACGCTCCAACCTAGAGGAGACCTTAAATGTCACGGCAAATTGGACACAAGGGCACTTCGCTTGTTATGACTTAAAGGGAAAAAAAAAAAAAACAGGAGGCAAAGCATTGTTTGCTTAATTTCCTTTTCTTCTTTGTGCGAGTGAGTGTATGTGTGTGCCGTGGTCATCTATCCTCTCAGACATGTTTAATAGGGCTTTGGCTGCGTTGACCGGGGGTGTAAATGTGTCATACTTTATTAGAAATCCCAAAGAAGAGGGCTAACATTAATCACTGGCTCTTGTTTATGAAAGTCATAAATGTTTCACTGAGTGCTTTATTGTTGGCTGCCAGATTTGGAGAAACGAAGAGGGTCCTTAGTGTGTGTGTGTGTGTGTGGGTATAGGTATGTGTGCGTGAGTGAGTTTAGTCCACCACTGCAGCACGCCAGCTCCCTAAACTTGTGAGAAATCCTCTCCGTCTCCCTCTTGCTCCGTATCGCTCTCTCAGGCTTTTTGTCATGTTGTCAGAAAGTATGACATCACCCTACCCTTTGACTCACGTAGCCAGGAGAGCTCTGATTGGATGATTGACTTACAGAGGACATCCACATTGACTCCAAACTCAATTCTGCTGATGTCAGGAGCTATTACAACTGACGACATGCACATGTGGATAGGACAGGACAGCGTGCGTGTGAGTGGGCATTTGTGAGGACAGTATGTGTGTGTAGGTCCTTCTTTGTTGGCGTGTGCATTCATGTTGTGGGGTTATATAGGTCAAATGTCTGAAGCTAGAACATCTCGCAGCTAAAATACCAGGCAAAATGTCAACGTCTGCCACTGTGCAATCCCTCAGATCAATAGTTCAACTGGATGTAAAGGCATCATTCTATTCACTGGACTAACCTGCTGTATCACGCACCAGCCTCTGTCTAAACTGCTCTGAAACAACATCGTAGTGTTCCTGGTATTATGAAGAATTTTGATGCTCATTGTGTGTTTAAAAGTTACACTAGGTGGGTTTTTAGAAGAAACTTTATCTTAATCTAAAGAGAAATCAGATGTTTGCTTCTAAAACATTTTGAGTGAATGACTGCACTGCCTTCTAACCAGTCAGATCATTTCAGTGATTTGTGCTTAATTAGTAAGTTTGTAGTGTCTAATTTATTGTAGTTGTATAATGCAGGCTATGGGAAAGGGAGGCCCGGGCGGAGCAACGAGAATTGAAGTTGAGTTTCCTGCCAGCGCTAGCTTTGAGTCCATATCGTAGCTTTGAATGCTTCTCCACTTAAAGCCAGCACTGATCCATCCACACTCCTGCAAAGGATAAAAACCACAGACCGTCAGTGACATGCTCCATCTATGTTAATAATCTCAGAGGGGTGCTGAGCTTTTATTTTGCATACTACATCCTGTGAGATGGCAGTTACATGCCTCAGTTCTCAGATAGGGAGTCTTTATTAGAGGTTGCATCTCATTCTGTAGGATTTCTGTTGAGTCAGTGTCCTTTGGAAGCTTCAGCTATTCACTTTAAATAGACCATAATATCCATAAGACGACTGCTGCACAGCTCCACTGTGAGAAGTCGTCTCCCTCCACTCGTGATCTCTGTGCAATCACTGCTGCTCTTTTAGCTTTTCCCCAAAGTCATAACGATACATCTGAAAAGACAGTGGTTCACCGGCGCTCCGTTACTCGCGGAATGAAATCACGACAAATCATAAATTCTAAGAGCCTCCGTCGCAACCCCTCCATCCTCGTCCTCCTCCTAGTTAAGCGTGGAATAATGTCATCTTAATGATTATTTTTTTGCGGTGTGCCATAACAGCATAATTCAGGGAGAGCGTAATGATTTTTTATGCCCCTGACATATTGTTTTGCGGGGAGTGACATAAAAGCACAGTGACATGTGGCATTTTGGGAAAGGTCAGGCTCTCCATCTTGGCCGCCCGTCCATCTTCATAACGTCGCCACTTGTCATATGGAAACTGGCATCACCGATCTTTGTCTCTCTGTTGTCGCTAGCCGCCCCTCCTACCGTCTTTCTTTATCCTTATTCTGCTTTCCTTTCCTTTTTTTCTTCCCCCCCCCTTTTTTGTTGCTCTTTTCCTGTCATGTTTTGTTGCTTTTTTTTTTTTGTTAACATGAAAAAAAATTATCACTGTGGGAACAAGGAAGCAAGATTTGACACACAAACATACAGGAACACACACACACATTCACACACAAAGCCTCAGGGGTGCTGCGGGGGCCCGGGGACCGCATGTCAACACCAGCTGTGAGGATTGTGGTGACAGAGAGAAGGGCTAATACTAATGTGATAAATACG
>JAUYWH010000009.1:3541120-3551616 GCA_034779795.1 Ctenopoma multispine | reverse complement strand
TGTGTGTGTGTGTGTGTGTGTGTGCGTGTGTGTGTGTGCGTGTGTGTGTGTGTGTGTGTGTGTGTGTGTGTGTGTGTAGAAGGAAAAGACAGTTGTTCAAGGACAGAAAACAGCCTCCACATGTAGACACTTTGTAATTCCATTTGGGAAATGTGCTTGTGTTTTTGCAAGTGTGTGCAAGTTGTACGGTGTGTGTTTGAGTGTGTGTGTGTGTCAGCAGCAAACATACTGTGCACGTGCCAGCTCATAAATCTAGTCCTCCTCTTTTCTGACTCTTACCGTTGTGCTTAAATCCAGTTTACATGCTCAGTGCTCATTAGCTGATTGTGTGTATAATTTACAAGTTCATTTAATCCCTTGCAGACGATTTTAAAAGACAGAAAATATGCACAAGTTCACAACAAGTCGAACGTTTCTTTCAGGTGAACTGGAGAAGTCGCTGATTGTGTCCATTTATTTTACAGCCAGGAAAGGTTTTTGTTGTGGTTTGAACAACAGTTCAACACACACCAGTCTCCTGCCTTCTGAGAGGCGCAAATGATAAAAGCGAAGGGATGAGACACAGTGCAGGTCATTAAATGGGATTTGGACCCGCAGTGTAGTGAGTACATGCTTTGCCTATTAGCCCATTGAGCCATGAGGACACCCCAAATGGTTTTTTATCTGTGGTCCCATTGAGAGCAGAGCACGGAGCTGACAATCCCTGTCCTCTCTGGAGGTGGCCTTTTATCTCAGCTCACTGTAGCCGGTGACCGGGAGCCTGCGCTATCTAGCATCTATCGATTCCCACTTCATCTGGACCAAAGCAACACAGGGAGATGGGAGAGAGACACTTAGAGACACAGAGAGAGAGAGAGAGGAAAAGGACAAAAAGGGATTAAAAAGAGTAAAATAAGGAAACAAGAAAGGAAGAAATGTATAAAGAAAAGACTAACATGGAGCTAAGCAAGGATGTAAAGGAAGGAAAGGAAGACTATTAGGATAGAACTAAGGGTGAAAGTGAAATAGTGTGACAACGGGCAGAGAAGTGATCGAAAAGGAAGGAAAGCTTCCTCTTCTTTGCTCTCCACTCTTCCATATGATCTAGCTCTCTCCTCCTCACCATCTGCTGTCTGTAATTGCCTGTCTGGTTGTGTGCGCGCGTGTGTCATTATTCAAATGTATAGGACTATAAAAGCCTAATCAAGGACATATTAAATGTGAAATATGTTGTTTTTTTTACTTTTTCTATAATTCTGAGGATATTATAAGTGCTCTTTGGTCTAGTTTATATTAAGTCAAACTGATTTATCAGTTGGCTTTCACTTTGATTAAGGTGCTATGGAGATCACTGGATGATTCTGAACATATATTATATTTTTTGTAAGTATGCTACAGAAACCTGTGAACTGTTCTTATGTAATAACCTGAAAGTGTTTATTCAGTGTAAGAAATGACAAATACTTTGATGCTACAAACTTTAATCTGAAAGACAATATGGATACACCTTCAATTTACATATAAAAATAAATAAATATTATTCATTTTTATTATAATAATTATAATGATTGTAACCATAAGCTAAGTACATCCCACTTCTATAAAATAATCTGCAGACTGGATCTCCCACCCTGTCATTTTACGTTTTCAGCACGTCAAAAAGGATGATATGGACGAGCATGGTCTGACAAATTTTTACAGTTCAATGAGAAATTAGTGATGCTCCAGATTTAGTTGGACCAGCCAAACTATACAGTGCTGTACGTGTCAGTGCTCCAGCAGTCAGTAAATAAATCAGACAGAAGATACAAAATGTCACTGGATATGCTTCCTGCCAGCTGGGTGACATATTGTTTTTTAGGTAAAAAAAAAAAAAAAAACGCCAGTGAGCACCATTAAGGGGATCAGGAGGGAAGTTGGCGAAAGAGGAGAGAGTCATAGAGGGAAGGATCAGGTTAAAGAAGGAGTCAGATAGGGATCTGGTGAGAGAAACAAAAGGGTGACATCAGGAAACCGTGAGATGGAAGAGGTGAGGAATAGGGTGAGGTAGAAAGACAGAATAACAGAGGGAGGGACAGGGATAGAGAAGGGAAAGGAAGTCAGAGAAAGAGAGATGAGACAATCCATCTTGGCACATTAGAGGGGATCAGGCCTACACTCCATCATGGCTGTCAGAGAGATGTACACCACCTCTCTCCTCTCTTCCATCCATCCCTCGTTCGCTCCGCCGGTGTTTTCGCTGAAGAATCTCAACACTAAAAAGTCTTGTCAGGCTTATTTCCTTGTTATTGTCCAGCCCCCTCCTCTCTTCACTCCCTCCGCTGCCCCCACCCGCTCTTACTTGGGTGCCTTCCCTCCGCTCCCCGAGATTAAATGCACCCTTGTTGCCCTGCAGGCTGCAGGGTCCAAAGCAGGACATGTGGGAAGTGTGTGTGTTACCCCAACATTAATCATCTTTAAGGCGCTGACAAGCCTGGTGTGCGACATCACATCGCATCAACAACCCCTCCTCTCTCTCTCCCTCCTGTCTACTTCTTCTTCTCCTCCTCCTCTTCCCCTGGATTTATCTGTTCGTTCACCTCTCCCCATCACTCACTTCCCCCCGGGAGCATTTGACAAAAGGAGGCAAAAATAGAAGTAGAAAAGAAAAAAAAAGAGAAATAAAAGGGTGAGAATATAAAGAAAGGATGAGACGTGGTGGCAGAAAACGAGCTGGGAGAAAATACTGGATTTTAGGAAGAAAAGAGCAAATATTGGAAAAAAAGAGCAAACATAAAGTAAAATTCTTTAATAAATGTAATTCTTTTGTTGCCATGTTTGTTCAGTATTTGACATAGAACTATGTTTTTGGATTTTATTCTACTGCGTGATTGGCTGTTGATCTGCCACCAGTTCCATCACATCAGTACAATTTTGCATGACAACAATAAGTGTTAACAGGTTATCAGTGTTCACAGTACAGACCCTCCAGACTTTAGTGTTTGTTGATTGTTGGTGTTCTTCAGTCACCACCCTGGTATTTACATATCGTTTTTATATTACGAATACATGTAAAACTCACATTCATTCATACATTTTTAAAAATGCCAAAGAAAATTGATGTACATTGAAACACTCAAAGGAAAACAGAAGTAAGTAAGTATTTTACAAAAAACATTACATATTCTGAACTAACAAAAGCCTGAAAATAATCCACCCCCACCACACACACACACACACACACACACACACACAGGTGTGTGTTTATCTGTGGAATA
This sequence comes from Ctenopoma multispine, assembly GCA_034779795.1. Classification (NCBI taxonomy): domain Eukaryota; kingdom Metazoa; phylum Chordata; class Actinopteri; order Anabantiformes; family Anabantidae; genus Ctenopoma; species Ctenopoma multispine. The sequence goes on along the minus strand of JAUYWH010000009.1, from coordinate 3,548,380 downwards.
GAGAGCGCCATCAGCGGCTGACAGGGATTGGATCTTTTCTTTGTTTGCTGTGGTGGATGGTGACGGCTTGAGCGCAACTCAAATTATCTTGTCAAAGCAATAAAGGGGAGAAGGGGGGAGCGCGACGGTGAAACAAGGTGAGGAAGGGAAACGTGCTGAAGGGAGCGAGGTGCAGGAGACAATCAGGAAGAAGGAAGGAGAGAAGGAGAGAAGGAAAGAAGGGAGATGTAACGTGGCCAAACAGAGATGAAGAGAAAGAGAGAGAGTGGGGAGGCAACAGAAAAAAAGAGGAAAAAGAGTGAGAGAAATAATGGAAGAGGAGATGGGAGGTAGATAAGAAGAGAGGGAGAAAGAAATGAAACAAATAAATGGATGGTAGGCAGCAGAAAATTAGAAATGGATGAGTCTGGTGAGAATGAGCGGGGGAGAGAGAGGTGTGGTGAAAGAAAGGTAGAGGAGGAGAGGCAGAGAGAGAGAGAGAAAGAGAAAGAGAGAGAGTAATCGATTACCCATTTTTCAAAGTCACTTAACGTGTCCAGTGCTGTGGGCTCTGTTAAGTAGCGGTGCAGAAGAATGGGAGGCCGGTATGCACACGCACGCTCTGAGAAAGGGAGAGAGGGAGGGAAGAGATAACATCTGAGTGTGTGTGTGTGTGTGTGTGTGTGTGTGTGTGTGTGTGTGTGTGTGTGTGTGTGTCACTGGTTGTCTCTTGATGAGTCCTCTGCAGGAAACTGTCCTGACAGACCGATACGTGAGCAAGGATACGTGTCCTCAGAGAGCTCCGTGGTCATGTGTATGTATACGTGTATGTGCGCGTGTAATGGAGAGAAACACCAAAAACAAGACAGACAGGGAGTCCCCCCATACTTGGTCCTCTTGTTACCGTGGTGACAAGCAGTCTAAACGGGATATCCTGGCCGATTGTTTGCAGACTTAAAAAAAGCACATTTGATTGGCTAAATACAGGAAATTCAGGAAGTGTCCTCCAACACTAAGCACCGAGACACTTTCAATAGATGATATTTTTAGCAAAGTCAGACTCAAATGTAAACTTGAAGAAGTAAGATGTGTAATACTATACATACACGCACGAACACGCAGGCTGTTTTACAGAATGCACACACATACCGCTCCAAAAACACAATAACACACATGCACAGACACACACACACACACAGGTGGGCCCCACCTCGTGCCCTGCTGATCAAGGACAATGAAGTGAGTTAGTGTTGGCAGACTCTATACAGCATTATCTCATCCATGGCTGACACTTCTTTAAATCTGCTTTGACCTCAGAGAAATGCTGCACGATGGAGACTGTACAGCACTCTATTACTTTTAGTGTGTGTGTGTGTGTGTGTGTGTGTGTGTGTGTGTGTGTGTGTGTGTGTCGATGCCGATGTATAACACACAGGCACGTGTGTGTGAGTAAAATTACAGTTTAATGCAAATACAAAACGTTTCCTTATGTGTTCTTGATGCTGAATCCTCAGGGTCCGGGTTGTCCCACGCACACACTCTGATGTTTCTCTTTTGTGTCTCGCTTCTTACTTTGTCTCCAGGTAAAAAGAAGATGTCCCTGTATGACAGCCAGGCTCCAGTCTGTCCCATCTGCCAGGTACTGCTCAGGCCCGGAGAGCTACAAGAACACATGGAGACAGAGATTGAGAGGCTAGCCGCCATATGTCTCAGGTACGTTTTTAACACATCTCTCTCACCCTCACACACACACACACACACCGAGTGATTTAACCGTTAACTGACTTAACATTACATTTTATTTTCATTTATTTCGGTGTGCAGTTGGTGAATGCATGTATCTGTCTGTCACGGCTGGCAGCTTCATCTGGACGCCAAGTTGATCCTTCCATAGCCTGAAAAAAACCTGATCAGGAACGGTCTTTGTGAAAGGAGAGCAGCCAAGAAACCAGTTTTTGTGTTTCTAGTTGTTCTAATGTAAAAACTGAGAAATAAATATGTATGGACGTCATAGCATTGCTGAAAACTAATCCAATAGTGGCCTAAGACTTTTGCATAGTACTGTATTTCCCTAAAATGTACATTAACATGCAAAGCTGACTCTGGAAAAAGATTAATTAAATCAGCATTGTCTGAATACCAACGTAGCAGAAAAGGTAAACATGACTTTTAGGAGTCATAAAGACAAATAGTTTTCAGGCATAGCGTGAAGGCTGAGCGTTAACTCACTTTTTATGTCAGATTAACTCATCCATATTTTTTCATAGCAGAGATTTTGGTGTCGTAAAGGTGCATAAAAGCAGAGGCACGCTGTCGACGTAACGCTAAGTGTTTCCTGCGGGGATTAGGATTCACACCTGTGACCTCAGGTTCACTGTCGCCCCTTTCTTCTCTTCCTGGCAGTCGCACGAGCTGTTTTACAGTGGATAAATCAACTCCAAGCCCTTTTAACGATAGGACACAGCCATTAGGATCCATATTTCACCGGGCTGTGTGTACGTGTGTGTGTGTGTTTGTGAACACATGTGTGTGGGTGTGTCTGTGCGTGACCCGGTGTCCACCTAAGCGGCCCAGCTTTATGATAGTCCCCATTAACCCAGAGGAATAGGGCAACATATAGCGTCACCCCACGTGGAAATCACACTTCATTTACCCCCGTTTACACCTGCTGTAGACCTCCTCCTGTATCTCTGTGTCCACAGTCCTCCTCATTCTTCCTCTTCTCTTCTCTGCTCTTATCCTAGTCTCCTGATCTTCTTCTTCTTCATCTCTCCATCTTCCATTTTCCTCTAAGTCTCTTTGATTTTTTTGTCTTATGTTTATACCACCCACATATTCCTGTCCTCTCCACTCCTCTTTCCTCTTCACAGCTTTGCATGTTTTCACTCTTCTAACCTGATTCTGTCACTTCTTCACAACCCAATTTTGCCTTGGTTCTAGAGGCTTTACCCTGAGAGTTTTAAATCAGCTTTATCCCTTAGACCAAAGCGTTGACCTGGGATAAACCCATTGTCCTCAGCGAGTCAGTCAACACGTGTGATTCTTCCTGGCTTTGTGAGGAGGAAGGGATGTGTATAGAAACAGCAAGCTGGTTTGTAGTGGAGACAGATTTGTAGAGATTTCCGTACTTTAAAATGAATCAAAGGGAATCTTTAGAAATGGGTGAAATGTGGTGAAATAAAGGCAAAGAAACAAAAGGAGAAGTCAGGAAAACAAACTTAAAAGAAAAGAACTTAAAACCAGCATTTTTTTGGGATGAACTTGATGACTGAGAATCTCCACAGACATGATTGAAAGCATTCAGCGTTTCCTAGCACAGGGTACACATTTGTTTGTTTGTTTTTCCGGAGCTTTCAGTCACATGTCTTGAGCTTCATCAGTGGATGGTTTCAGCGTGGCTGAGATGTTATTTAAATTTCTGTACTTTTTTTTCTACCAACACATTCACACCTGGATGTTGCCCAGAATGATGAAGGGCACTACAGTGGAGCTGGTGAAGGAGCGGCAATCGTTGCTTTTTTCACCTGTCCACCCAAATGTAATTGTGGCCATCTGGGAATTGAACCAACAACCTCTGATCTCAAACATTTAGGCTAAATGATAGCAACTAAATCATCAGCTAACTCCATCTGTTGTGAAAGTCCATGTGTGTCTGAAAGCTCCAAAAAAAAACAATTCAGCAGTGAACCATGAACCTTAAACTGAACAGAACAGAATAGAAAGACCAGTGACAGTCAACTGTATCAATAACAGTAATAACAATACTATAGTAATACAATAATAAAATATTCAGCCGTTCTCTCTGAGGGTCTGAGAAACTGCACAAGCCTGGGGAAACTCAACACACACTCACACACACATGGTTATTTAAGGAAATAACGTAATCCCCGCGTGAGATGGGATGGTGGCCAACGTCACGGCTGACTGATTTAGCTATTCGCCAATAAACCATCCCATACATACACACAAGAAGAAAAAAAAAGAAAGAAAGGGAGGACGAGCAGGGAGAGAGAGAATGAATTGATTCAATTTTGATACAATTTTAAGGTATTTTAAGGGAAATGTTCTTTTAAAAACACGCTACAACACAAAATGTCTCAATGTGACTTTGTATGTTTGTGCACAGTCGACAGAATGTGAGCAGAAGATAAAAAGCAGAAAGGGCTGTGTGTGCGTGTACGTGTGTGTGTTATGTCACAAAACCCCACACACACACTATATCTGCCTCTCTCTGTCTCTCTGCATGGTAGCAGCCATCATTGAAAGTGACAGTGGGAATTTGGTCCAATTTGTAGTAAATCTGCCTTTAATGACGACCAGCGCTCGCTGAACGAAAGAGCCATGGGTACGAAAAGGGTGAGGTGTGTGTGTGTGTGTGTGTGTGTGTGTGTGTGTGTGTGTGTGTGTGTGTGTGTGTGTGTGTGTGTGTGCGGCATATCTGCCTGGTCTCTTCTATAAATATCTGTCTATCTGTGTGTTTCACTTTGTCTTCTACTTCGATTCCTCTCCTTGCTCTTGTGTTATCCCTACACCTGTGTAAGTGTGTGTGTGTCTTCTCTTGTGACTGTGAGCTCTGTTGCTTGTTCACAGGCCACAGCCTGTCATGTACATATGGACACACACACAAACGAACACACACACAGAGTTGAGCAAATGGAAATCTATCATGCCCTGTACACATCAGGTGGCTCAAGGGTGCAAAGTAATCTACATACCCCACCACCCCTCCTCTTTATACCCCTTCTCCTTCTCCCCCTCATCCTCCTCTATAATCAATTTGCCTCCACTAGAGAAAGCCCTACTTTTGAAGCAGACTACACAGAAAAGCAAAAAGCAATCAGTATCTTGAGGCTCCCTCCCTCCATCTATTCCCCCCAGCTCTCATTGCCAAAGACGTATTTGTCTTTTTCTCTTTTTGTATCCTCCTTTAGTAGGGACTGGAGTGGGGTCTGGCTGTCAGTCAAGCTCAGTCCATCTGAGTGGGATTTAATATTAATAACTATTTAGATAGATTTGTACAAATCAAGACTAATTTACAAAGATCTATCCTCCTTCCTGATGATGTTGATGGATTTTGAACCACACTAGTGAATAAGTCACTACAACAACATGGCACATTTGATGCACCATCTGATCTCACAGGTTCTTCCCTGCCCTTTAGGTTTAGCTACTCAGTGTGAAACAGTGGGACAGTGTGGTGGAAGTCCTGTTTGAAGCAGCCCTCTGCTGTCTCCCTCCTCTGTTCCCACACATGCCTCGTTACCACACACACACATTATCTAAATTGCCTTCATTCCTTCCTCTTTTCCCGTGTCTCTCTGTGTGTTTGTTTCACTTTGCTGTTGCTGCTCATTTCTACGCTCCTCTCCTTGCTTTGACGTGGCAGGCAGCTGGAATTTCCAGCCCCATAACCCTCGCCATCAAAAATTCATAGAAGCAGGCAAACAGACGTGTGAGGCTGTGAGAAGAGGCAGCGGCCCGCCGACTCTCCCTCTCTTTCTTTCTCCCATTTTCTGTCTTCTTTCATCTTCCTCTCGCCCGATCTCTCTCATCTTTCTCTCTCGCTCTCACCTCACATTTCATCTTCTACCTTTTTTTCCTCCCCCCTTCCTCACTTTTTCTCTCTCCTTTCAGCTCTCTATCACCCCCTCTGTCATTGTGGCAATTTTCTCCCATCGTGGCAGGCGTGCGACGGCTCGCTCCCCTTTCCTCTTTCTCCCTCTCCCTCCCTCTCTTGTCGCTGTTTGACACTGTCAACAAGCAGGTAGAGGTGGCTGTTGTTGTTGATGCCTCTGCTGAGGTTCCAGGTAATGAATAAAAGAGAGATATAGGCGGGAGGCGAGAGAGATGACAGAGACAGAGAGATAGAAAAGGGGTAAGAGAGGTGTGCGTGTGTGTGTGCGTGTGTGTGTGTGTGTGTGTGTTGGGGGAGTGTTGGCAGATTCCCCTGCATTACACGGCAGCTTGACTGTGTCACCCGTGTTTATTCTCTTTGTTGGTGGAGGTGAGGCCTGCTGTTCGGCTTTCGCACAAAACAAGCACACACACACACACACACACACACACACACACACACACACACACACACAACAAGCAAACAGACGTATATGCAGAGCGACAGATACACACAGAGACAGTAATGACTACTTTCACAGACATGTTTTCCGTGTACAGAGGCATTTAATATGTACATACAGAGACACATGTACACACAAACGCATGCTGTCATTAAAGAATTACACCCATGCTGCAGAGTACCAATGATATTTATAATTAACATTAATATCTTGACTCACAACAACTCAATAAACTATAGTCAGTTGATGTGTTTCTAATTGATTTATTTAAATGATGGCTACACGCTATGCTGAAGACACAGTGGAATAAAAGTTTAGTCCTGTATTATCTTCAAAAGTCTAAATGTCACTTATCAAGTCACATGTTTGACTTGATGTCATGAGCCTTCCTACATTAGTATGGTATAATTAATAAGGTTCTGACTGTTCCCAGCAGAGTAACCCAGAGAAAAACATTATTTATTTCTCCTTTGCCTCATGTCTGCTAAGTTAACACTTGTTGTTATTATACCACCACCCACATGTTCCACCCAGAAATGTGTCCCATTACACAATACTGTCCTCATGGACCCTTTAAAGGGTTAATCCAGCAATTGTGTTTTACCCAGCCAAAATGTTGCTCCCAATTCTCGACTTCATCTTTTAAGCACCAACATCACTGATGATCACTCATGCTACCCTGCAAAAATGCAATTGGTGGCACGTCCCTTTTTTACGTTATGGTGTAAACTCATGGTTTGTAATGTATAAATCATCAACTTGATTTGTGTTTTCCTATGCACTGCATAAGTAAATGCTTTCACAGTGCATCCATCCATCTCATCATATATTCCTTCCTCTCTCTGTGCAGCTGTGCACTGTATGTCACTGGTCATGTGTTTTCCTTGTCTTGCTCTTCTTATGCCCTCTTGTGCAGCACTTTGTAAATTCTTCCTTAGATAAGTGACATATAAATAAGGCTTCTTATTTTTATTATCCACCCGTCCATCCATTGAAAAAGGAAATCCCTTGTCTACCAAGGCATGCTGTCAGATTAGAGGTCACGCTCAATTCAGTTTCAGGCACCCTTCTTTCCATGGTTTGCCTCAGTCTGTCTGTCAGTCTGTGTGTGTGTGTGTGTGTGTGTGTGTGTGTGTGTGTGTGTGTGTGTGTGTGTGTGTGTGTGGATGTGTGTCCAAGTGGTCTGGAGAGCTCACAGTCTCTC
>JAUYWH010000009.1:3492008-3541020 GCA_034779795.1 Ctenopoma multispine | reverse complement strand
TGTGTGTGTGTGTGTGTGTGTGTGTGTGTGTGTGTGTGTGTGTGTGTGCGTGTGTGTGTGTGTGTGTGTGTGTGTGTATGTGTGTCCAAGGGGTCTGGAGTGCTAACAGGGTCTCGAAGCGACATGACAACCCTGTCTCGCATTGTCAACGCGAAGCCTGTCGCAACGCTTCGACAGTCTCCGAGAAATTTATCTCTGTGTTCGGCTGAAAGTCAGAGAGAAGGAGAACAAGAAATGAAAGAACGAGGGATTAGGTGGTAGAGAAGGGGGGGAGCAAATGAGCAGAATCACACAGTGAAAGTGTCAGGAATGAAGTAACTGTGTACTAACTGTGTCTGATGTATTGGCAGGACAGCAGGAAAAGGCTGATGTATCGTTCACCTCTAATCTAAAATATTGCACAAACGTGTGTGTGTGCAAAAAGGAAATCTGGCCAAAAAAACTAAAATACATAAATGTATAAATATTCTGTGGTAGTACACTTGAGAGAGAGAGAGAACTAACAACATGGGACCAGGTGAAACCTCACTAAATCCTATTTTGTTGTCTTCCCCTGCAGCAAGAACCCTTCACCTAAGGATGGAGCAGCCACTCCAGGAACCCCCAAGGTGAGATGCACCTCACTTTCTAATGCCATGTAGCTCGTACATTTCTTATTTTCAGGTGATTACACGGTAATAGAAACATAATTATGAATACCATATACCATTTTTCAATCTTACACACTGCACCTTTACGTGTGGAAATAGCACATTCTGCCAATGAAGCAGCAATGCTGTAAAAAGAAGGAAGAAAGACATTCTGAAATGTAATTCTTTCTTGTCTAGATATCAGAGCTGCTACTCTGATGCATCTGTTCCTCTCTGCTGCACTAATATGAAATCACTACACTCTAGGCCTCTGTCGTCATACTCTCACACACACACACACACACAGAGTACCAGTGTCTCATCCACACACGCACACACACACACAGAGTACCAGTGTCTCATCGTCCAGCAGGCAGCTGTGCTGTGATTGTTCCAATTAGAGAGACAGAGAGGGAGAAGAAGACAAACAGAAAAGACAAGAAAAAAGACAGATAATGTCAAAGAGTAAGAAGACAGATTCATGATCCCATCAAGTAGCACTCCCTTATACTGTCTGCCCCCGCTAACTCATCTGAACACATGACCGGCTGCCAGGAAGAGACTTCTTTTTTTTCTTTTTTTTACAGTAAAAGAGAAGGAGACCTTTCCACACCCTGAACATGTTCTCTAGATAGCAGATTTAATAGAAAAGTCCATGTCTCATTTCAGAGGGCTTTGAATACGCTGTAGAGGCTGCAGATGGACTTGATAACATAAAGAAAAAAGACACAGCGGAGAAATAACAAGATAGAGGGCTGCTTTTGTGATGAGATTCAACTTGTTTCAAGAAATTACTTCACTGGTCGCCACCAAACGGGAGGATTTTGTGACTTAGTTTTTATTTTAGGGAATTCAGACAACCTCAAATCTTGTGATTGCTTTCTTTATTTTTCTTTTCATTATGAGTCTCTGACCTGCGTTGTACAAAAATATGACGACCGGCTTTTCTCTGCAGCTTTTTTCCCCATTTCCTACAGATTTTTTCTTGCATATATATATATATATATGTATATAGTATATATGACTAGTACCCAAGTTAACTCTGTGTCAGTGTTTCCTGAAAAGGCCCCCAAAGCAATCAGGTGCTTCATCGTTTCCATGTGTGTTGTGGTTTCTAACTAAAGACAACATGAATGTCAGGTGCTCTCCTGCAGAAAAAGTACCGCTGACGTCCGCACGGACATCCAGAATCATCCCGGGGATCACTTTTCATTCCTGCGCATCTTTGGGTGCTGACCCGGGCTTAGGGGCGCACTCACAGCACCGTGGGTGGGCTCGCACTTGAGAAAGGCAGACAGAGCAGAGTTGAGGGGTGAACACTGGCCTTCATCTGCGGTCGTGACTGCGCATCACGCCGCTGTTGTTTAGTATTCAGCAGCAGGCCATGGCGAATGGAGAGGGCCAGTCTGAAGCACATGGGCCTGTTGTTGTCGTCTCCCACCCAGCGTGCACCACCCAACTCTAATAGACCGGAGATTAACCCAGCTCACTTGCGAGGACAAGTTGGAGAAAGAAATCTGCAGAGCCACACACACACACACACACACACAGGTATGCTGGATATTAAACCACTTAGACACACGTTTTCTCTGCATGTGCTTACCAACGATGTGCACTTTTAAACGTGTTCAAAGTAGTAAATCACCAAACACACTTTCTTTTTTTCCAGTCTTTGATATCAGATTAAGAGTGAAAATTTTTGTGCAAGGAAGTTTAAATCTCAAGCTTCACCCAGGTTTAACTGGTCGGTTTAAAAGACCAAAATTTCAGTAGAAGATCTTAATTTATAATCTCTGCGTAGAGTACAGTTAAATGTCATATTCCAATGATAAAACTAAAGCACAGTCCCACAACGCCCCAGGTAAATGATTCCTGACCTTTTTAAACCTGGGTATAAGAGGGGAAAAAAAGACCACACACACACACACACACACTCACAGACACACATAAAAGCACCATGCATAATGTCCAATTTACTGTGGCAGCACTGGAGGTTGCTCATTTCTCACATATTATTATTAGATTACTGCTGTCGAGCACTTAAGCCTCTGCTCTGCCCCTTTCCACTTGATTAATAGGAGACGACTGTAAATACAAATATTTCATAGCTGCCTTGTAAAATAAAATAAAAAAAGTGCAGCGGCACGTGCACACATGAAAACACATCACACACATACACAGACTGCTGCAGCTCTGTCAGGAAAAAAAAGACGTTGCCTTTTTTCTTACACATCTATCTTCTTGCTCTTTGTTCACTTGAGGAGTTCCCTGGATTGTCTTTGTCACAGTGGGGGTTAGTGGAGGATATTGTTATAGATGTGCGCGTGATAGACAAAGACAAAGTGTGGGTGCAAAGTGTTGCGAGATAGATTTATGGACAGGCAGTGTCCCATAATGTCAGACAGTTACTCTCCACCGTTTCCTCCTCATCTTCCTTCTTCCCCTCTATTCTCCAATCTCTTCCTCCTCCCTAACTCCTCTTAACATCCTATAAACATTAACTCTAATCAGTGGAAGGGATTTTATAGACAAAGTCGGGCATTTTACAGTCATCATCAAAGACATGTCGCTCTCAGCATCTGCGGCAATAACGCTGTTATTCTCCAAGGGTAAAGTTTCCCCATCCTTCATTTAGTCTTTTCTCTGCAAGACATCTGTTACAATGCAGAAGTAAAGTTTTCATTTTAGGAATTAGAAAACATCTCTTTTGATATTTGTTCATTTGACACACATAACAAGCTGAAACAAAAGTTATTTCCTATAATTTGGTTGCAGGTTTCCAACATAATCATACGTGTTTCATCTTTTAATCTTCACCCTGCTTTCATCTCTTGCTCTTTAAATGACAATCCAACGGCTGCTTTTGTCTTCCTCTTCATCTGGCACCTCTCACCTTTCAACGCTCACGCTGACACGTCAAACCTCTTCAGATCTTCTGCGTCTTTGAACGGCAGCAACAACAACAAAATTCCTCAGCTGCTCTAATTCCCGCAACTGTCCATGCATAATTAACCGCAGCATCATTCAGTGCTCACACCTAAACTGCTATTTCCACCTGGCTCTGTGCCCCTTCAGCAAAATAATTTAGCTCTTCTAGTGGGTATATGGATGGATTGGCCAAGGGAGGTGACTATGATCAAATGGTCTCAACTGTCAAGCCAGGTGACTGCACTTGTAAAATCGTAGCTGTTTTACTTAGATGTTACTTTTTGTGCAGGTCTACTGCAGGTGAGATATTCGCTACTGAGGCGATAAAACAACGTCATCATCCGCATAGAGAAGAAGTTTTATTTCTTTCTCCTTCTCTCGCTCTCCTCAGTCGATGCTGTTGTCGGTGCACATCAAGCGTGAGGGAGAGTCTCCTGTGGTCTCGCCTCTGTCCTCTGAAGACGCCCACCACTCCGACAGATACCAGGTCACACACACGCACGCACGGGCACACACACACACACACACACAGATAAATAATGCTGCTTCAAGCACAGTGTGAATTTACAAAGACTTCACATCAAGCATGATAATATTCAGCATGGTTTTCCTTCACTGCTGGTGAGGGATGACCAGAAGAACTGCAATCATTCATTGTGATATGCACGCTTTGTAAGATATTATCATGTGCAGTCAATCGTTAAGTGGCTGATACAAGGATAAATAAAAGACATGGCAATTAGATATCGCACATTGTATTGTTTTCACACAGACTTAGTCAGAGTCCAAATGACTTGACTGGACTTAGATTTTTATTGAAATATTACTTAAGGAGACTTCTCTTAAAATTAAGTTACTATTTAGTAACTGTATTAACAATGTAACACATGATTTCCATAATGTGTTGAATCAACGTGTTAATGTGGTAATTATGACAGGTGGCAAACAGTACAGCAGAGGCTAGATTTGGCTTTTTACACCCTCTCAACAGTTAAGTTGCCCAACAGACAAACCTCCTTAAATCTCCGGTGTCTTTAAAGGCACCCTGACTGCTTTTATGTCTTATATTCATCAAAGTTTGTTCAGGTAATTCTTCTGGCTATGATCTATCTCTGGGTTAAGTGGGTTTACCCCCTCACACCATAAAATAAGAACTATTAAGTCCATGGAGACGTTACATCCATACGTTACGGATGACACAGCTCATAAAGACCTTATAGCAATAAAGTAGATTTTCTCATTAAGTGAAACTGCTGAAATCACCTTATATTATACAAATGATTAAGTCAATGGTGACTCTTTTTACCACCCTGGAAGTGAAGCATAATGACAGACTTTGCCACCTCCTCTCTGCCTGTCAGTCGGTCTCGGTGCTCGTCTCCTCTGTGCCTTTTCCCTTCTTTTAAAAACCTGACCTACCTGCAGCCATTCAGTGACTTTATCATAATCATACAGTAGTGGCGGCTGTGCACAGCAAGCGCTTGTGGGGAGGGGAGAAAAGGGGTGAGTGAGAAGGTGAGGAGGAGGTCTAGAACAGAAGGAGGACGGCCCGGCTGCTCGACGGCTCTCGCTGATGGACGGTGAACCGACGGTGAGAGGAACAGAGCCTACTCACTGTTGCCGTGTCAAAGACAGGCCATCTATAACTGCAAGTGAGGATGCTTTAGTCAGCACATAGCTGAATCCCAGCAGACCTGAGGCGTGCATTAAGCAGGACACAGAAATGGAGATGACCTCACATAATTTATTTGATAATGCTATACTGCTATATTTTAAGATCATTATTTTAATGATACAGTGAATTTACCAAGGCATGCTGAACTACTCCAAATTCCCCAAATCTACAGTTGAAATAATAATAATACATTTACTGAAGTACAGTTTTGATGTACTTTTATTTTATACTTTAGCTATACTACTTTGTACTTTGTATTTTAAGTAAAAGCATTTACATTTACAAGATTTGACCCAAGAAGGTAAAATCTAGGTAAGGTAGAAGTGAAAAGCACAGAATAGTCTTTAATATCAATACAGCATTTCTTACCCCTCAGATTTGTTGTGAAACTCCAAAAGAAGCCCAACCACCGGACTCATGACGGATGTAAAGCAGAATAGCAGAAGCACGTCATTGATGGTGTAGTTAAAAGTTGCAGTCTGCAGTAGCAATATGCTACTTGAGCATTCGTGCATAATGATCCTTAAAATCGCACATGCAGTATATTAAGCATATGTTGCTGATAAGTACTTTATTACTTTCACGTGGGATTTGAAAAACAGGCAACACTTACTGATATTTGAGTGTGTTTCCACTCACTACTGAGCCTGAATACACTTGCATAACAAAAATGTAGGTTCTACTTTTTTTATTTCTGCAGATCTTAAAATAATCGGCTGCACACAGAGATGTTCACCTTTTTTCTTTATGTGAAGAAAGTAGAGAATGTCCATCAAGCTTTATTGTTATTTTATTAAAGAAAATCATGTACTTCTTCATGTTTGTATTAGTACATAAAATACTACCAATACAATAAGTAATAGTTAGAATATCTGTATAATACTCGTACATGTAGAAGGCTGTAGTTTGCAGTCAATGTAAAACCATTCATGAACATGAGACCCGCTGCTTCCCCCTAGTGGTCCACTTCTGGAACAACAAGTGACGTCCCCCTGTTTCCGTCTCCAGCGCATCACGTGATCAAAACAAGCCAACATGGCGTCGGACAGGAGTAGTTTTCGCTAATACGGGCGCCACTTTCAATCCTTTTCCATCAGTATTAAATTGTAGAGCCAACCTTTAGTTTGCAGTGATGAAAAGTATTTGGAAACACACCCGAACAGTTTGCCGCAGTTAGTTTTAGCGGCTGTAGAAGGAGCTGTGGCAGGAGGCTGACAGTCATGGAGGAGGTGGAAAACAAGAGAGAAGTACGTTTTGTTGAACACAGTGCCCCAATTCCAACAGCAGATTAGCCTTCAGCATCCAAAGTAATCTCATTTTGAAAAGTAATATTTATACGTGTAACTGTTTAATAATGTTTCTTTAGTGTCTAATGTACTTTTTCTCCCTCTTCTTTCCCCTCTGCCTGCAGACATTTTTACGAGTTCGGGCAAACAGGCAAACAAGATTGAATGGTACGTACACATATCGTCTCATCTCCTGAGTGATGCTCAGTATTGATTATTAATATACATTATATGACTGCCAGGAAACTGGCCCTTTATAGGCCTTTATTAACGTTACTGTTGTTGGATATTTTTGATTAATTCTGGAAAAATAAACTTGTGAATGTAAGAATTTTGTAGTTTAGAAAGAGTAACCTGTAAAATAAATAAAACATTTTATTGTTTTACTAAAGTTAACATATATTTATACGTTTTATTAGGGTAGCAGTACATTTCCAGCATTTAAACATAAAATAAATAACAATAATATGATGATGATGAGTGAGGCAATCAAAATAAAATCTCATCATCACCGATTACATTCTGATGTCACCAGTTTCACGGTGTATTTGTCGGAGTATAGGAGGTTGTGTCTCTGAAAGATGTGTGTTATGGTTTGATGGAGCACTCTTTGCTTGTTGATGGGGGGTGTCAGGTTATGTTGACCTGTCATTCATCACTGATGATGTCAGGTGACACCTGTGGCTCGGCCATTAGAAGGGCACAAAAGTGACTTTTCATAGAGTTTTAATAACAGTGTGGATGAAAAACACATCTTGGCAGCTGGGAATGACCTGAAACACATACACACATCATTTAGAAAGTAAATATACACACTTTTGTCATTTACAGTTACAGTCTTTGTTCGCATTAGTAATAAATGGCATAATTTGGAAAGCAGCCTCAAAATAAAATATATCTTTTTAAATCCAGAACTTCTCTTTGAGGATTCTGAAAACACATTTAGAGTGGTAAAAGTTTCAGTTTCAGTTCTAGATCAACACCTAACTTTTTTAATCTCTCTAAAGCCACAATGCGCACTTTGGCCCTGTGCTCCTCTAAAGCCTTCACGTGCTTCATTCAAGTCATTTTGACAGAGTAGAAGAAGAGAAGGTGTAAACGATGCACTCAGTGATAGCTGAACTCTGATTAGCTGCTTCAGCTTCAGGGTGCATGCTGGGTCACTGTCACACCTTACTGGGACATTTGAATGAAACAGAGCCGTTGTTAATAAGAATAGGAACAATAGCAGCAACACTTGTGCTTCTCCTGCTGTGACATGTAGTTTTTCCTCACTGTTTCTTATTGTGAGCCTTATACAAGAGCCAATAAAAACCTACTTTCTTCCTGCCATTTATTGTAAACTAGGAATCCTTCTCGTGTGAAGTAAGCAGTGGGGTGGGGGGCAGAGATCTGTGCCGGACCTAATTAGTAGCCCTTCGCCTTCTCTATCAAACAGCGCTCCCCTCGATTAGCGTCGGAGGAGAACTGACGAGGAGGAGGAGCTGTTTATCCATTCTCACTCCCTCCATCCTCTTCCCCTGCAGTTATGGCGTATTACCTTATGTCCTCTTGCTCTCCCTCCGCCTCTTGCCACAGTGGTCCCTCATGGCCTCCGCTGCTTTCCCAGCCAGCTCAAAGTTAATGTCCCCACGCGTCATTTGCAGTTAAGAAAAAAACTACAGAGACTTGCACATGCAGTGACGGCTGTTCTCCTCTGTTAAATTTCTAATTAAATGTGTGTGGGCGGAGGTGCGGGTGGGGGGACAGGAGGAGAGGAAGGCGAAACAGGGAGAGGATTGGCATAGCTGTAGACAGCGGGAGGGGGATTGATATTGCCAAGTTACCTTCAGTCATGTGACAGAAATATCACTCTGAATTTTTCTCTCTGTTGACAGTTGTTCGGGGACAATTTGACATTAAAAATGTGTCTGTCTGTCTCTTTGAATGTCTGCCATGTTTCCAGCTCGTATAGGGAAGATGAAGAGGAGGAAGCCGGAGGAGGGGGGGCAGGTATGTCCGCTGTGCAGTGCCCCATTGGCTGGGAGCGAGGAGGAGATGAGTAGACATGTGGAACAATGCCTGATCCAGGTAGTACATTCAAGGCCCTGAACTCCGCCTACCGCCAGTCGGGCAGCCTATCAACCCTTTACTTCCTGTAGATGCTGTCCAATCACATTGTCCCGTAGTGTAGACACCAACTAATAGCAACTCTATCTTTAGATATCAGCTCATTGATGTTTATTAAATGGCGGTGTTGCTTACACATCATATGGGAATAACTGTCTGAATGACTGGTCGTAATAACATAAGTAAAACATATGCCATATTGCACATTAAATATTTTTTACCCAGTAAAGATGCATTTACTTAAACTCGCTTAAGCTCAGCAAACCAAATATTTTAAAGCCCTAACTGATATAAAGTCTAATAGGGCTTTGTTATCACAGCTATTTCATTTTGCTGCACTTAATTACAAACACACATTAGTTGACATCTACGGTTTATCCCATATGACACAAATGCATTCTATTCATACAGGCCTAGTTGTCATATCTGTAGTTTAGGGTCTGTCCCACTTTGCTTGCAGTAGATGTAGTCCAAAGACAAAAATCACCATCTTTCTCTTCTATTTGAAATTATCAATCATTGACAACCTTTCTTGTTGAAGTTCGTCACCTCTTCTCTCTGTATCAGCATCAATTTTCCTGTAGATGTTGAGTGGGTACCAGCTACCACGTGGCATCAACACTAATGACCACTCCTCCTGTATCTCACTTTCCTGACTGCTCTTCCTGATAGTAGTTATACTAATATCTGTTTTCTACTAGCAGCACATGGTTTATTGTTCCAGTACTGTATCATGCCATGAGAGCTGTGGTTTCATTACACTACACGCGTTGACTACACTGTGGTAGTTCCAGCTTACAGACACACCTAAAACATGACTGTGTCCTTTTAGTGTAATGTATTGAAAGGCAGTGTCGGTGTCGTGAAGTTGCTAAGGTGTCTGACACTAAATGCAACGACACAGGACCTATACTGGCAACACTGCACGCTAGAAAGTCTTATGACTCCACGTGCTGCTGCCTAAGCAGGAGATAATGAGCAAACTGCACACAAACGCAGTACGTATTTTGTCTCATTGACACACATATTTATTTAATCACAGCCTTTTGCAGCTACATAATCACACCGGCTGACATCACAGTTATTGTGATGAGATTAACTGTGCACCACTACTCTTGTTTATATTCCATTACCTTATTAACATGGTTTGGATTTTAAGCAACAAGATAGGTGTTTAGCACAGTTTGGGCACACCTCAAATGCCAAACATTTAACAGACTCAGTTTGTTCTTTAACCATATGCACAATACAGCAACATTACAAATCCTGATCACTGCTCCTCATGGTTTGGTACAGCATGGGTAAGTGTGCTGTGTAGGTGTGACTGCACCATTGCATAAAACTTGCTAAAATCTGCAATACCAAAAAAGCCTCAGCCTCACAAAGTAGGGCTTTAGTTTGTAATGTTGTTAACATGTGGACCTGTGTGTGTGTTTGTGTGTCAGCGCGAGGGCGCGTTGGGAGAAGATGACTCTGTAGACATGGATGGAGAGAATGGGCGTGGCTTTGAAGAGTACGAGTGGGCGGGGCAGAAGAGAATCAGAGCCACGGCTTTGCTGGAAGGAGGTTTTAGAGGTAAGGACACACACACACACACACACACCTCATGTCATACCACAACATGATGGTTCTGTTTCACATGAGGCTGGTTGCCTTCAATGTCTGTCCTGTCCTCTGCTGGATCAGCAGTGTTGTCAGTACTGTGCGATAATGAAGGTTTCTTGTCTTGTTAGATGACCGACTGACCTGTCATGACAGCTGAAAGTATGTAGACAGAGTCAGCCCATATCCATGTTTGTCCTTTCCTTCCTTTCTCTCCCTCTGTCTGTCTTTGTTTCTCTGCTCACCCATCATTCCTGCTGCCACATCCAGCATGAGCAGTGTCAGTTCCCTGAGACCAGTGTTGAATGAGATCAGGGAGCTGTAATGGTGCCAGTGGTCTGGTGGCAGTGTGGGTTTGGTTGTGAGTCACCCCTGCTCAGCTTGGCTTGGCCCTACACAGCCCTTTTAGCAAGGGGAAGGAAAACACATTTAGCTGGGCAATTGACCCACTGGTCACTGCTATGTGTGTGCCCAGAAAAGCAATTATAGAACTGGATGGGAGAGCTGGCCACTGGGGAGCACAGCAGCAACTCTGAGACTCAACACCTACAATGCACCCATTGAGCTCTCTGTCACCGTCTGTTTTTTGGCCTTTTCTCATATTCTTCACACTTTCATCACACCCTCCTAAAGATTAAACATACATTAAGTTACATTCATCAAATCTCCATCGGCTAATTTTTGTGTTATATTTAGAAACTAAAAGAAGAGAGAGAGGAGAAGCTTGTACTTTCTCTAATAAATTACCTGTGGTCAGTCAATAACACTGCTCGTAAATAAGTAAAGAAGACTAATAGAAGTTGTTTAATTGAGTCTTTATATCCCTAAATCTTCCTTGTTTCCTCAGTTGTGTTCACATGTAAAACATGGAAAGAAAGAAAGATTTAGTTAAACCACAGAGCAGTGCACAGATGGAGGTTAAGAGTTGTTGTTGTCTCTTAAGAGGCTGTCTCAGACTCCCTTGGCTCGGCCTCTTCTTTCATGTGTCCCTCCTCATGCTCGCCTCCTTTTCTCCTTGTTCGATCCATTCTTAGAACACACACATGCTGAGCCTCACCTGCCTCCCCCCTTTTCCCGTCTCGCTCGCTCTGTGCAAGCCAGAGGGAGCAAAAGAAATGCCTGTGGGGTGGGAGGTGGCTCCTTCCATCCGTCCGTCTCTCCCCCACGTCGTTAAGCGAGCAGACACAGGACCCTTCTGCAGCGCTCTAATAGGGCAGCTTATGATGTGACACAGATAACTGGGTTGGCCTGGGGAGAGCAACTTGAAACACACACACACACATTCAGCAGAAGACTTAGAAGATGGATTTTGTCTTGAAAGCTCCTCAGTGGTTCTAACACATGCTGCTGAATCCGGCAGGCTCTTGAGAGCCAATGGTCGGCCAGACAGATATAGAGATGTTGCGGGGGGTCTCCTCAGCTGGCGAGATGAAGAGAGGGCCCCTCCCTCTGTGAAGTGCCACCATCCTTCTCTCCCTTTGAGACTGCAGGGAAGAAAGGCAGAAGGAAAGGGGGCCCTTTTAAGGAACGGGGGAGGGTGGGAGAAAAAAATCGAACAAGATCAGTTTATGATTCAACTCGGTGTGAGTGAAGACTTCCCTGTGTCTCGCACCGGCTTAGGTGGTTGAAAGGACCCACACAGCACAGACAGAGAGCTTTTTTTTATCTGTCTAGTGGACTGTCTGTCTAAGTCTCTGTTTTATCAGCTGAAAAGTTACGAGATTTTACTTCATAACTTTTTAGGGTACATTTGAAAGAATGTAATGTTTTGTCCATTAATTTTGTGTGATATGGTGTTAGGGTTTGTACCATTCTTGGTTTTAGCAGTGGTACCAAAAAAGTAGTTTTAAAAAAATGCACTGGAGAAAAAAATGACCTGCATTTATGTATTAAATTATTATTTTTTATCTTTCTTAATAAATAACACCTACATTGTCGTATAGTCTGGTCCATAAATAGTCCTGTAAGGCTGGAAGCAGCACACACCTTCTGTCAGTGGGCTAAACCACAAATTTCAAAATTCTTTCGTGTTTGGTTTGACTACTGGAAATCACATATACAAGAAAGAAATCAGTCGAATAGTTTGACCTGCGTTATTGTGTTCCTGTTTCTCTTGCTCAAGTTTTGCTTTTGCTTTATTTTAAAAGGAACATCGCCAAGCTTTAAAAGACAATTTGTAATTGAAGTTTGCAGCAGAATATGTCAGTGAAGCCACAGAGAGACGGATGGAAAGGCAGAGAGAGAGAGAGAGAGGACAAACAGATCCTGAGGTTTGATATGAGGCAGTCCTGAGAGAACCAGGAGGAGAAGAGGGGGATTATTGCGGGTTGAGATGGCCCAGAGGGATTGAGCTGAGGAGAAATCTCTGCTTTGTAAATGGACTTCAAAGATGGCCGTCAAACGTCTTTGTGTCTGTGTCTCTCTCCCTATCTCTCCCCCTCTCTCTGACCTGTAAATGGCAGAATGATAGTACGATGACCTTTGACTTCTCTCTGCTTCTTAGGGGGTCGCGATAATTGCTATGGTAACAGGATGCTGCCGAGGTCGGTCGATTGGTTGATCCGCTCTGTCTGTCAGCCTGATGAGTCCTTTGATCTTGACTGCCTCTTCAGATCTGTACTTGTAGTGTTGTCGTGGTGACATGTATGTAAATCGGGTGTCTTGTGTGTTGCTGTCATGAAGCATTTAGCTCCGAGAGTAAAATGTGTAGTTAAGTGTCAACGATATTCAGGAGAGGGTTATGATAATCAGACAGTCCAGGAGGACCATGTAAGAGGAGTTATGTGTGAGTATTGATCTTGTCCTGTCTAGCGGAAAAGAGGGGAAACAGTTCATTGAGTGAGACTGGTACAGGAGATCTAGACCAAGTGAAGAATAGAACGAGAAAAGATGCTGGAAGATGAGTAAAGAACAAACTGTCAAGAAAAGAGAAGAGATGGTGAAAAGAGTGGAGAGAAGATAGGTGACTGAAATGTGAAGGAATAAGCCTGATGATGCAAAAAGGAGGGAGGAATGTTAAGGAAAGAAGGAATGACAAGGAAGGGAGGTGACGAATAAAGAGAGGAGCGGGGGTATCGGTGCATAATGTGAGTGAAAGGCAGTTAGAGTGGGGCTGACCTTTCCCTGGCCAGATTAGATTGGCCTGCCAAGACTGCTTAGAGCGACAGATAGAGGCACCGGGAACACACACTCCGAACAAACCAGTGACACACACACACTAATGGTGAACACACCATAGACATGTATATGTATGTATTTGTGTTTACACACAAATCAGACCCTGTGAAATCCAGTTGGAGAGACCGTAGTTCTTTACCAGTTCAGTAAGAAAACACAGCATCATCCATCTCTCAAGGTAACGCTGAGTTCAGACATACGGATACAGAGTGGTTGGCAGGAGATGGGCCGTGGTGATCAGCTTTTTTTCTGTTTAGTTTAGAAATACTTTATGTCGGATAGTAGACTTGACTCCTTGCTTTGGTGTGTGCTCCTGAATGTAATTGAACTCTTCATCAGAGGTCAGATTTGCATAACAACTGCTTTAACAACTGTTCCATTATTTAGTGGTTTGGGATTGTGTATGTTTAAAAACTCCACCTTGGACATTACTTGTGCTCTGAGTGCACGTGTCCATGTTCCATTTCTCCTAGCTGGTAGTTGAGGTCTGTAACTACAGACTGACAGTTTGATCAGTTGATTGGTTTATGCACCAGCCTCTGCTGCCAACACCACAACACCAGGCTAAAACAAACTTGCAACAACAACAACATGAGTGAAGAAGTGGTTTAGAGTTGAAGTTGAATGTGTTTTCACTCAGCCATTGATTAACAGCTGATGGATGAGGGGACTGGTGACATTCAGAGTCCAGTATCTACCTTCTCTGCCTTAGCTGGCCCCTAAACCTGAGATTCTGTGGATTGAATGTCTCAGTCATAGAAAGAGAAGACAGAAAAGCCAGTGTGGTCTCTAAAAACGATGTCCAAGCCACTGTGAGCCTGTGTAAAAAAAAGTAATTGCCCCTAAATGTAAAAACTAGTTGTGCTACAAATGGCGGAAACAACGAGTGAAAAATCAGGATGGGGACAAATACTTACAGCACTGTAGATACAGTAGCTACAAAAACCCTGCTATTTAAAACACATGACCTGAAAAGCTGGTGCCTCAGTAGCTGGGCAGATCCAGCAGGCTGCTAGATTTACACTGTGCTTCCATTGTTCCCATATGTTCCCCTCTGCTGCCAAGACCAAATAAAAGTTAAAAGGTCCTTTTTATTTAATCACTAAAAACCATGGGCTTGTTGTAAAATGGCTTAGCTTTGGCGACGCGTTTTATCACAGCAGTTTAGTCGTGCCACACTCACTCCTCCCTGCTCATTTTTGTGTTTATTCCGCAGTAGGACTGCAATGAATCGCAATGTTGGGTAGGACGAGAAGCAGCAGCAGATGTTTGAGTCCCAGAAGAACCTCGGAGATGAGCCCTAGTGGCTGATTTCGCGCCTCGACAAAGACAGCACAGTGCAGTGAGACAGTG
The DNA here is from genome assembly GCA_034779795.1 of Ctenopoma multispine. NCBI lineage: Eukaryota > Metazoa > Chordata > Actinopteri > Anabantiformes > Anabantidae > Ctenopoma > Ctenopoma multispine. The sequence continues at coordinate 3,526,261 of JAUYWH010000009.1, read as the reverse complement.
CAGTGCACCGAGACCTACTGCTATAGGAAGTTTAGTATCAAGACTCACACACAATGGGACAGCGGGTTAAATAAGGCAGCTGTCAACTCTGTCTAGCTCGTACCTGGTCCCCTTCACACACGCAGATCATGCTAGTCCAGCTGAGAGCTTGTAGAAATTGGAATAGGTGTAAATAAGATGGTTGTCAGGCTTGTCACTAGTAGAGACACACAGACAGGTTCTGAGTCACATCTTAAGTAAAACACACAAGCACACACACACACACACACACCCTAGGCGTAAGTGACATACACACTCCTGAGGCACACACCTACCTACCTAGATAGACATGGTCTAAGTGACAGGCAGACAGACTCGCACACACATACACCTTCAAGGGTTTGGGGAGACGGGGCCTAAGTGACAGAGGGACAGACAGTCTCAAGCAAACACAGAAGAGAGACCTCGAAGTGACGGACACGCGCGCACACACACACACGCAGCCGGCTCTGTGGCTAAGTGGAACTGAAGGGAGCAGTCAGGCAGTGGTAAGGGTTTGTCTGAGCGCTCATCACTGGGTTTATAGAAGTGCCACTCACCCACGCACTTCCACTCGCCCTCTCCTTCTCTCTCTGTCTCACACAAAGATTGATGGGTGAGGTGTCAGTCACCTCATGTCTAAACACTGTCTCTCTCCTCACCTTCTTTCTCTGACCAGATCTTGTTCTCGTCTGCCTCCAGGTTGTCTAAAAATCTTTTAATTGGGTCTAGGGAAGCACTTTAAACGAGCTGAATTGAAGATAAATTCTTAAAACAGTCAAATAAGTTTGGTCAAATTATGTAAGTTTATTTTTGATTAAAGGATTGAAAAAATTCTCCAGAGACTTCGGTGGTGTAATTTCAGAGGGATTCAGACACAGCAGCGCACAAGGAATGTACACAGCGGCGTAGGCCCTGGTGTAGGCTCTCCACAAATTCCACATAGTACCAAGAATCAAGCTTTAGCACCCTGCTTTTTTAATGCTGACAATTCTCCTCATTGTTTTACAGCAACAGGTTTTGCCACGTGTAGCATCAAAGAAAGCGCGGCAGACAGCGACGCGGACCTCGACGTAGACGGTGACGACACCTTGGAGTACGGCAAAGCTCAGTACACCGAGGCCGACATCATCCCCTGCTCCGGAGCCGGAGAGGACCAAGGAGAGGCCAGGGAAAGAGAGGCGCTACGAGGAGCCGTGCTCAAGTATGATGCAAAACTACCAATGTAGCATGATGCCAAACTATAGTGCTGTTATGCTGTAGGGCTGCGTCTTTAAGATCCTGTTCAAATCAGTATTGGTGTGTGTGTTGCAGCGGGGGAGTGCCTTCTAACAGAATAACGCCTGAGTTCTCCAAATGGGCCAGTGACGGTAAGACTCACCTGTGTTATTGAAGTCTACAATCCTAAGAAAATATGAGGCTTAATCTTTTAAAATGTGTTGGTAGAAAAACATGAACGATAATTCTGAGTAACTGAAGTGTGCAAATACTTCCTGCACGTTAAGCTTAAAATAGTTAGAAAAGCCCCCATCCAGCACTAACCTTGTTACCTTTGTTTGTGGGTCTACAGAAATGCCTTCAACGAGCAATGGAGAGAGCAGCAAGACAGATCCCAGCACTCCCTCATCCTCCTCCTGCTCTTCCTCCTGCGCCCCACGCACCTGTAAAAACAGCGAGATCGAAAAGTAGGTTACACAGAAATATGCACACACACGCACACATGTCGTGATCTAGTTGTATAAGGTGAGACAGAAAAAATGACTCTGGTCACGTGTCCCATTGATGTATCAGATGAATCTCACACACTCATGGTGATTCTAAGACTTTCTGATGAGTTTTTTTACTTGTGGGAGAGTGGACTGGTAGAGGGTCATAAATGATGCATTTTGTGTGGATTCTTTTTTGGTGGGAGCGTGTGTGTGTGTGTGTGTGTGTGAGACAGGGAGGGTCTCTCCAGGTATTGATTTTCTCCTGCAGTTGTGTTCTCTCACGGCACAGAGCTGCCTTAGAGTCATTAATCGGGACACACAGGCAAAAACAGACACTAGACAACTTGCAGTATGGTCGAGGCAACACTTTGAAGACAGGTTCACATCTGTGTCCACACTGGTGGATACACACAAATGCCTTGAATATAGTTTGCACACTAACATAGTGCATAATAATTAGCTGTTTGTAAGCTGTGTTAAACATCACTGCAGTAGCAGGAATTTTGCCTGTAGGTTGTTACTGTCGCAGGCTCTAAAAGTGCACAGAAACATGAATCCTATCGACGATTTCAGTTCAGTTTAGTGTCAGTTATTAGCGGGAAGACACTTGAAAGGAATGTTTGAATTAAGACAACCACATTTAATGGTAAAATTCCTAACAAAACTATCCTAAAACAGACGCTTAAATTTGAAAACGAAACTGCTCAACTGTCAAATAACCATTTAAGTCAATCGCTTTTTCCACAAATCAAATTCAAATCAACGAGAACTAACACAAATGTTCCCTAATGCTAACGTAGGACTGGCATTTTTCCATTAATTCTCAGTTAGCGACTGAACTCAGCTAACAGCTGTGTTGATCAGGAGCATTGGGTAAACTTTATTTCACCTCCACTATTGAGACAGTTATAGCAGAGTATTCTCAGTAAGACTCGTAGAGGGCGGCAGTGGCTCAGTTGTTAGTGGTTGCCCAGCGGCTCTAGGTTCTGTGGTTTCTTGCCCGACTCCTGCTGATGTTTTGTAAAAGTGTCTCTGGGATTAGCCAGAGGAAGAGGAAGAAGAAGATTTTCAGTAAGATTTGTTGGTGCGATTTACAATTCAGCATCATTAGCTATTAAACTCCACTAAAAATCAAGGTGTATTTCATGCACACACACACACACACACACACACACACCCACACCCTCATGCACAGCCCTTTCCATTGGAATAGCCTGTGTGCTCTGTAATTCCCTCATTTCCATCTTCTCATCCATATTCTGCCACAAGTAAACAATCGCACACACACACACACCTCGTCCCCAGCATTGGTAATAGAGGTCATCTCATTGCGAGTGTGAGAGAAAAACATCAGTGGGCAAAGAGAAAGGGGGATTTGGTTGATTGGTTGCTTCTACATGTCGACCATTTTTTCCTGTCCTCTTGCCTCATGCAATTACTTAGACACACACACACAAACGCACAGAGCTGGAGTCGGTATTCTGCTGTCTGCTTGTGACCCACCACCCCCAACTCTTATTTCTTAAAGTGATTTTCTTTGTCCACCTGGAGTACATTTTAGAATGCACCTCAAAAAAATCACCACTCTTGATTTTCCTGCTCCATCCATCTGTTCAGGCAAAATAACAAGTGGTTACATAGCTGTGTTTTCCTTGTCATTGACCACCTGAGTTGAAGGCCATATTGTCTGCTGAGCAGTACACTAATCACAGATTTTGGTTGAAGGGGGATTACAATGTATATATACAGTGGACATAACTAGCATGTTTATAGCTTTACATAACACATCCCTTTTCACCTCTGGGACAGCTGCATGTGATAAATGCTTCATTTAAATGAATCAATCGTGTGCGTGTTGCTCATATTAAATATCAGCAGAGGTGATAACTGGTGAATAGGAAGAGCAGCTTGAAAGTGTATTGATCAGAAACAAGTGAGAGTGTGTGTTTGCTGAGTGAGGGGGAGCGTTCAATAAGTGGCTGGCTGTCGTATGACTGTCCCTTGTGTGCTTGTGTCAGAGAGAAAAAGATAGGTGCCCTCCTCACACTGCTTGTTTGCAGAGCACATCTGTGCACAGATGTTCATTTACTTGTTTTTAAGATATTTCTGGGGCATTTTGCCTTTATAGCAGTAGAGAGGCAGGCAGGAAACATGGACTTTTTATGTGGCACGCGCTGTAACCATTTGACTGCCAGGGTGCTCCGTTGCCTGAAAGACATCCAGGCTTTGGATGGACCACTGAAGAACAGTCAGGGAAGCCAAGCAAGTCCCGAGGCACTCGAGCATCTTTTGATAAGGTTATCAAAGCTAATATTCAAAGCCAGTTGATAGATCTAAATAAATAATTAAGGACTGTACCAGTCCAAACCACTTATTGGGCTGCCATGCTGACACTACAGAAACACATCTCTTTTAGATCTTATTGCATAATTTCACCTGACGATCATCAATAACTACACAGTATCACATATTATGACTTTGTTATGTAAGCATTTGCGTTGCAACACAGTGTTGTAGCTCAGGTCTTAGTGGCCACCTGGAGCAGAACATGCCTTAATCTAAGTTTCCATTTAAAGGGAGCCAAGTAGATGCTGAATGATTGCATTAGAACAAGCAGTCACCTGCCGGCTGGAACAATTCCCTGCCTCACTCCTCCCCACTTGCTATAAATGCACGTATTTGTGGAGCTTCTATGCCCCTCTGTCCCCAAATGAAAATGAGATTTGTCTCCTTTCATTACATTGATACATTGTACGTGTGTGTGCGTGTGTGTGTGTGTGTGAGTCTTTGCACAGGCCAGTGTTAGTGAAATGTCCCTCTTTCTCTCTCTCTCGCTCTGATCCCAGATGGGTAATGATCTGGTTGCCTCCTGGGGCATCCTCGTTCCCCTGCTCATTCCCCTGCAAGATAAATGAGCTCGCACACACACACACTTATGTACGTACATACATATACACGTACAATGCCTGAGACGCTCTTTCCCCTCAAGATAAATGGCCCTTCCAATGCCGCCAATGCGATTGCTGCCAAATTTGGTGCTCCAGCTGGAACAATGCAGAGAGATTTCCATGTGGTTTCTGCAAATAATTGAATCTGTCCTCAATTTGGAAGTGATGAAGCTAGATTTCTACCCTCCATCACCCCCCCCCCCCCCCTCCCCAGCATGCGCTGCCCAACCTCTGTCTCTGCTTTTCCATGTCTTGTTCTCCTCATTTTTTCTTCTGTCCCTAAGCTGCATTTCACTCTCTTTCTCTCTTCCTTCTTATGCCCATTTCTCTTTGCTCCCCATCCTCTGTCTCAATTTTTCGCCAGCACTTACAAGATACCCCCTCCCCTAGCCATCTGAGACCTACACACCCAAAGACTCACACACACACACACACACACGGGCTGAGGCAGGGGAAATCAATAGCGACTTAAATGTTTTATCATGGTGTGTCAGTGTAGTTAAGGTCTTGGTTAACAGGGTGCAGCAAAGAATGATTCTCTAAAGGGATTCACCGCTGCCATTTTACAAAGCATATGCATGTGAGAGATTTATTTCCCCACCTCTTGGATAAATTGTTTCCTGGGATTTGGCACTAAAAGTTTTTAAAATGAATTGTTTTGTAATATTATCATATGTTTCTGCTTCTGTTGATAGAGAAGAGAAGCTGAGTGAGGCCAAAATATAGGTAGACAGTAGATTAAGACACATGGCTGATTGAGATGGATTGTAGAGGTCTTCAGCTACAGGCAGACACACACACACACACACACACACACACACTAATGAAATGAGAAATAGCCCCACACACGTTGGGGACAGAGCGCTAAATAGAGGCGAGGCAGAGCCATCTATCTGTCTGGCTTTCTAACTTCTTCTGTTTTGCCATATGGATGACGTGCAATGTAATTTCACTTGTGGTCTCTCACCTCCACACCACCCAAATACCCTACATGGTGGTATGTGGAGTGGTTGCGTTTTGTGTGAATGGAAGTTGTATTTCAGCATTGGTAGCTCAGGTTTTATGATACCGGGCCTGTAAATCAAGGCCACAGCTTCCGTTACCACATGCAAGGGCAGAGCCTCTCTGAGCCACAGAGTCCCACTGTGCTCACAAACACTCTACAACACACAGTCATATATATTGGACAAACAGAAAAAAAGTTTCAATTAATGGACCCAACAGACATTTTTTGGCCAAGTAAAGTTTGGTGAAGTAACTTTTGTAAAAGTCAAACGTTTGGCCAGGGTCTGTACTTGGACAAAGGTTGTCGATTGTTACAAAAAGAAGCTCAATTCAACAAGAGCAACACAATGGTGAGTTGCCCATTTCAAGACTCAGAATCTTGACCTTTGTATATGATAGCAAAAAATTACTTGTCAGGTTAGTAGTGAACCTGGATCAACAGTATTTGGTGAAAAGCACTTACAGAAGTAGATATGCTACAGCTGTTTTGTTATTTTGTGAGGGAATCCAAAAGATTAAAAGTTGATGAGTATATTCTGATGCACTAACATGCTATCAAATCCTAACACACCATGACTTATTTACAACCTCTGTGTTATTTTCCCTGTATACCTTTGCAGTAGAACCACCAGTTGTCCAATTATAGAGCCACCACCAATCCCCTCACTCATGTCAGCTCAAATCAGAGTGGAATCTCTGTGTCACATACATGTACATAAACAATGTACATGATGCCAGACTCCTCCTGGGAACCACATTTATAGAAAGTCATTGCTACACTGAGCAGAAGCCCACGCAGACTATTCTTGTACATTTCCTGACAGAGGAATACAACCCAAATTCAGCTGTAAGCTTGTTTCTATAAGTCTGCATGACATGTTTACTAAGCACTTTCCCAGGGTGAGATAAATTTTCCTCTTTTGGCTCCAAGACTGAAAAGGTTCAAAACCCCTGAGACGCCTTAAATCAGCAACATTTGCTGAAAAAAAGGTAAAGACCTTAAACTCAAGGATTTTTAACTTGTGCCTCTTGCTGTTTGAGAGGCCGTTTATCTCTCGACGTGTAACATGTAGCCCCTGAGAGTTGTCTTTCTCTAGCTTAGCCGTGTGAAATCATCCTGTTACCCATTTTACCTCCATTAAAATTTCTGCACACCCTCTTACTTTCCCCTTCACCTCATTGTCCCTCTGTTTAGAGGGCCACAGCCACATTTTTATAGCACTGGGAAAAGAAATAATGAAGTACACTGATTGAATACTCTGAATGTACAAAAAGACAATGTATTTGAGAGACAATGATAGAAATTATATTTTAACATATTAAATCTTTTTCCATCTCCATTCTTTGACTTTTCGTTTGGAGAAGCCAGGAGAACCCGCTGGCAGAGTTTTTTGGACAACTGAGCGACAGAGGGATTTACTGGTGCTCTTAAAAGACAGAGACAACGTTGTTTGAGGGACAACCCGGTTCAGTCCCGTCCAGCCCAGAGTCCACTGCTGCTTTTATAAGCTAGCAGACTAATCAAGGCTAAATGGCTTTTTACAAGCTTAGGACTAATAAGAAGAAGAGGGTAAAGCAGTTTATAGGCCATGGAGTGGCGAATCAGGCTGGGAGTCCCAAGCAGGTCTTTATAGACATGGAATGGTGGTGGGGGTCGCAGGGAGGAGCTAGACTGAGACCTTATGGGGGGGAGCAAAACCTCCTGCTCTGGTGACTTATTATGTAGAGAGAGTGTCCTTCAGCCAGAGGACTTCAATACCCTGTGATGACAATCATCATTTTAATCGGTGATTAAAACAGTGAAATAAAGAACTAAAGAATCACCCAATTCAAAGCTTAAAAAGTAAATGCATTATTTATCAATACAATAAACTGATTAACCATTAGTCTGCAAAATATCAGTATTACTGAAGAACTGTCACTTGTACCAGAAGTCCAGTGTTAAATCTTCTTATTGAGTGGTTACACCAGCTATGTTTTAAATATCATGAAATATAGTTCATGTACCTCAAAAACGTTAGTCACATGGCAACATGTAGCTTGGTAGGGATACATATCATCACACACATGAGGAGATACACAGTCAACCTACCAGGTTGGAAGTTGCTGCTCAGTCATTAAGATCATTATTTGGCACAACCCTAATCAGAGGCGTCTTATATTGTACAGCTTTTTAAATGAATGGACACGAGCCAAATTAAGTGTTGGAATACTCTGTGGTTGAGGATTTAAAAGTTGGAGAAGTATGAGGAACATTTTTTGCAGAACCTGGTGTGTAGTCGTATAAAGGACTATTTCTGTCACAGTTCAACTGCTGTTTGAGGTCTGACGTCTGGTGATGGCCATGCAAACCTGAAATGTTTAATTTTAATTTCATCTTCAATTTAGTTTAAATGTTCAATTTATTTTAATGAGCTCGTCTGAAGAGAAGAATCAAGGGAAATGATGCAAATCTGAGCAAAGGATGAATCCAAAAAAACGCAGCTTAGTGAACAACTTGAGAAATTCAGTTATTTTTTTCTTTCCCCTCTGATGGGGATGCAGCAAATGAAGCCATATCCTTGGCCACACACACACACACACACACACATACACAAAGACAGACACACAAACACAGGCAGTGTGTCTTTTGCATTCACTCTTTCCCTCTCTGCTCTTGTCCTTCCCCATCCAGATCAATACAATAGATCAGCAAGCTATCAGGCTGCAAAATGACCACATCATCATAAACACACACACACACTACTTTTAACACGCATGCACACACAATCTATTGCATTTTTGCAGAGAACGAGTGGACGGCCATAATAAACACGAGCTGGCTTGTGTGGCCTCGTCTCTCCGAGCTGAGACAGCTGCAGCAGCAGCAGCGCTGTGGTCTGTGTGTTGACTGTATTGATTTAGTAATGGCTGCTTCATATGCTGTCGGACAGTGTTAAATGCACATTTTCAGTTATCTTGCTACACATTAATCAGTGGACCCTGAGCGCCGGGATGGGAAGGAAGCATGGTGGATGATATGATGGAGGGATCTGGAGGAGAAACGAGTAGGGAAAACAGCAAGGAAAGTTAACAGTCGAGATGAAAAGAAAGGATGGGGGTGTGAGAAAAAGAATTAAAAGGAGGTGGGAGTGAGAGGGGGAGGGGTGAAAGTTGTAAATCCGTGGAAAGGTAGGACCTTGGAAGATACAGCTATGTTCAATGGAAAGATGTCATAATATGTAGAAAGAGAAAGAGAGGGTGAGATGTTTTAAAGATGTTCCGAAGCAGAAAGGACCATAATCTGGGTCATTTCCACCACCTGACACAACTTGCTTGGTTATTGTAATGTTCAAAAAGCACCAGACTAAAGATTTAGCAAAGTGTGGACATAACAAATCCGACTTTACCCCTGGTCATTGGTGGCTTGTGCGTGTGTCACAGACTCTCTCACCAATATGTCGTATTATGTCAGAACTAAACACCTCCTTTCCTCTCCTTCTGTTTCTCTGTCAGGGTAACGGAAGAGGAGTCCACAGCTACCACTATGGAGGCTCTGAAGGCTCGAATCCGGGAGCTGGAGAAGCAGATACTGAGAGGAGACCGATACAAGTGTCTCATCTGTATGGTGAGTATAATTGTGATATGAGTGTTTCCTCTGTGAGAAGGTGCACTACAATCAAGTGAGGGGTTAGAGGCTGGAGGAGGAGTGATACGACATAATTGACAAGATAAAACATGTCGTATCTCACTTGGAAAAGCGATGCAGGTTCTGCCAAGTGGCTAGATTCTCATGAAGCATCCATCCATCCCTCAGTAACCAGGTGCTTACGTAGCTTTGTCACTATTTGAGTGCCGCTGGTGCTGTGTTGCTGTTTCTGCGCTTGCATGGCTTTGAGAGACTGTTGCATTAATATCATTTCGCTTTACCTCCTGTTTAAACCAAATGCTTCATGTGAAAAATAACACTGCTTCAGAAAGACGAGATCTTGACATAACCCGCACAAAACTGGAGACTCACCAAGTAGTTCTAGTAGTAGTAGTAGTAGTAGCAGCAGCACATAGTAAAGTAAAAAGATGCTCCTGAGCCCAGCTTGTATAAGTGATTGATTGGACTCCAAGATCAATAATGTGTGCGACATGTGGTTTCTTTGCAACATCAAGCCGAAATATCAATATTCGTGTTCATCAGATGCCTAAGATGTGACTCTACCTGGACCCCCACCATCAGTGCTCGTGCTCCCCACTATGTGTCAAGTAACCATCCTGTCATCCTTCAAGCTTGTAGACAGTGCAGCATCAGCATCCTGTGCTCGTGTGCGCGTGCACGTGTGTGTGTGTGTGTGCGCGTGTGTGTGTGTGTGTGTGCGCGCGCGCATGTGTGTGTGTGTGTGTGTGTGTGCGCGTGTGTGTGTGTTTGTGTTTGTGTGTGAGAGAGAGAGAGAGAGAAAAGCGGGTAATTACTAACGCCTGTGCTTCCTAAAGGTCGCTGGGTGCCCGAGGTGACACGGAGAGCAAGGCACAGCGATCAATCACTCACTGCCCCATGGACACACAGCTCTTCTCTACTCATCTGTCACTGTCCCTCATCACACACACACACACACAGGCATACACACACACACACACAGGCATACAGAGAAACACAAATATATGAACACACAGAGCAACCTTACATATAATCTGTCTCCGTCTGTCTTTAACCTGCCGCTGTGTCTGATCCAAAACTCATCAGATTAGTCTCAGAAGTTTGAAAGCATTTTAGTAAAGCTCGAGATTTCTACTGCAACCTTGACACTTTCTGTGACTCAGTGATTCTGAGACTACATTGACCACTTCACTGCTGTCACGTCTCCGCGCTTGTTTTCTCAGTATATTTGTTTGTGCTCAGGTAGTTGTACAGAATGTAAGTGGAAAATGAGCGTTCACATCTCTCTGCTACAGCCAGTGAGCTCAATGGCGTGTTTTTGTCCTATCAGTAGATTTCTACCCCCACCTGCTGGTCGTTTAAGAAAGTGAGTTTGAAGTGAAGTCAAGGTTTTTATATTAGTAATATTTTCTTGAATTTATACAAAACAGAATTGTGACTAGAACAAAATGAAAAGTGTTCGCATATGATCAACTCGTGCACAGTGTTTGCACTCGGCCCACAAGATCATTTACAATGTAGTGGGTGAGTAGTGAAAGTAGAGCAATGGAATCTCTACTCCAGTCCGGGGCTGTGAAAGGATTTATGTGTCTAAATACCATTGCCTGACTTCCCTGCAACTGAATTACTCTCAGTAGGGTTAATTTTCCTTCTCCTTCCTCATCCCTTCTTCAGATTTGAGAACTTAAACAAGTTTTTATCTGACCAAAACAAAAACTTTGCAGGTAACTCATGGTAACCACAGTAACAGCCACAGGTAAACAGCCCACGTACGTCACAATATGGCACAACACGGCGTGACTTCACTTCAACCTGTAACTAATGACGCAGCTTAAAATTCTGATAAAAGCCTCCTGCTGACGAGCAACGCTTCGCTTCTCGCTGTTATTACAGCTGTGTGTGTGTGTGTGTGTGTGTGTGTGTGTGTGTGTGTGTGTGTGTGTGTGTGTGTGTCCATCAACGTGTCGCACCATGTCGTGTTTGTGTATGAGCGCGTACTCAGTAAAGGCCCAGCACTGTGATTAGCTGCCACCTTTCGCCCCCTACCTCCCTCTCCTCTCACACCCTCACCCCACTCCTTCCGCAGAGGAAGCCTGCTTTCCAGTCAGGTGCGGAGATCAAGAGCCTAGGGGCGTGGCCAGGGCCCCGGCCACTAGCCAATGAGGTCGGAGAGAGGCAGGCTAAGTCCCTCCCCCTCGGCTTGTACTGCCTGTACAGGGGCCTTGTGATTGGTGGCTACGGCAGCGGCATAAAGAGGCTCCTCCCACAGCCCCTACGGAGGGTAAGGCACTCCGACCCTCCCTCCTCCGCTCCTCTCCCTGCCTACCCACCCCAAACCCACATACCTCTCCTCCCCCTCTCTCATCGCTCCTTTCTTTTCAAGAGGAAAGGAAAAGAACGCCCATTGGGTTGTAATCGCCCACGGCTGTCTCCCTCATCCTCTCCACCTTGTGCCCGCTTCCCTCCATCATGCTCGTTGCCTGCCCGTTATTATGTTTATGTGTGTCTCTGTGTGTGTACGACATGCAGGTCGCCGGTTCATTGCCTCCCCCCACTCCCCCGCGTGCTGCCTTGCTCAGTGGTTCTGTGGCTGCTGGCTGTGTCGTTCTGTGGCTGCAGTGGTTTGACGCTGTTGTCGGTCAGGGAGTGTTTAGTCCTTGTTGTGGTTGTTGTTAACTGGCGCGTCCTGAGAATGTGGTGTTCTTTTTCTCTCTCTTTGTGTTAGGACTCCTACACGATGCCGCTCACCTCCATCCAGTGCTGGCACGTCCATTGTGAAGAATGCTGGCTCAGGACTCTGGTAGGCACAAACTCACACACTAGTGTGCACGCACACACACACACACACACACTCCTCCAAGCAGGGCAGCTCTTCATGACACACAGTTATTGCAGCCTCATTTCATACTCAGTGAGTTTCTCTCTGTATGTGTGCCCCATAGGGAGGAACTAAAATGAAATATTCCCCAAATGACCCGTTCCCTCGCTGCACTCACACACTCACACAATCCAGGCAATGCAAACACTTCAGTTCTCAGTGGGGCCAAAGCTTAGAAGGAATGGTCCCCAAAAGGCTTGTTAAAATGTTGGAATACAGTGGTCAACTCTTAACTCCAATGACTTCTGCATAGTGCCTCAAGCTGACACACACACAGCCACCACAGTGGTCTTGTTGGTTATTAGTTAGTCTAATATATTCAGTAGTGTGTAATTAGCTGGTGCTAATGTGGTAAATGGAGCGCAGAGGGAAACGGTGTTCCTGCTGCTGGGAGGATAAACAGACTCATCGGCTTTTTCCTGATTTCTTTGCTGCTGTTTCCTTTTTTTTCCACACACGCTTCATTATTGTAGCTTTTCTTGTCCTGCCTCATCGTACTTTTCTCATTTCTTATCTTCCGTAAATTTGTATTCCTGAAAATTCCAATTACAGTTTTGACACACGCAGGGACGACAATTATGAACCAGCAGTTCCCCACCATTAACTACATTTAATGTATAGCAGCAAACACACAGGCATGGTTGTGAATGATTGTGTACGATTAGTGAGCCTCATTATTGCCTGCCATTCATTCTCGTTACGAGCATTCACACCCTTTCATTCCTGCACTTTTTACTGAATTTTACATGTAAGATTTTAGGTTTTGATTTTTTTTTTTGTTTAAAAAAATTTTTTCACTTGAGTTGTTGTGTGCGGGTAGATGTGCGAATAGGAATAAAGTTAGAATGCAGAAAAATGTGGAAAAGGTGCGGGGGGGTCAGCATCCTTTCTGACGTGTCTGTACGTACAAATGACAAACTACTTTGTCAGTCCTGCAGGACAGTTGTGAACTCAGCGGCATCAGGAGTTATCATGTATCAGGGCAGGTTCTAAGTCAGGAGATACTGTATAAAAGTCAACTGATGCTGTGGAATTTGCAGGTAATCAGGGAACGAGTTTACATGTGCTGTAGAAACCTGGAGCGAAAGCAAACGGCAGTCTGTGCAGGTAAAGTCAATTGCTTGTAGGGTTTTTAAAGTTAATTTTAAATTTTTTTTATGAGTCAAGAAGACGTTCTTGAATGAGAACTATTGTTTCCATCTGCAAGGTGTGTGTGTGCGTGTGTGTGTGCGGGTGGGTGCATGCATGCTGCCGTGCTGTCTAATGTACAAGGCATTAAACTTATGGCCTAGAGACAGCTATAAAAACAGGAGGCTGATCAAAGTAAAGAGAATCTAGTTAATGCCAGCCTGGCCTCTCACCGCTTTAACGAGCGAGGCAGCTGGAACACGTGCACACACTAAACAGGAGCACAGAGCTTCACAATCCCAAAGACGAGCCATAAGGAGGGCGCTCCTTCACACAGCGCGAGTGAAAAACCAGTGTCACAGACGGTGACAGGTGTCGGGCACAGTTCAGATGCTTTGTAAACGGTCCCGAGTCTAAGAGGGATAATCACCTTTTACAAATGAGTTAGACTTGAATTCACACGTTCATGTGGTTTTCAGGCAAGCATAGATGGATTGATAGCTTTTGCTGGTGCATCCAGAAACGACCATAAGCACAGACGCAGGCGCTGAACGTCATCAAACTGCACAAGCTCCTCTTTCTCTCGCTACGTCTCCATTTCTTCAGCTCCACCCTTTGCCCTCTTAGTTCTTCATTCTTTCTGAAATCATAAAGAGACAGTTTTGAGTGCTCTGGAGCCACAAATCCTCTTAGCAGTAGAGTGTCAGATCGCTCAAACTCTTTGACCACCTCAGTCCTCCTCAGACTGCTTTAGCCTTTGCTCACCCTCCAAAGAGTTTATTCAGCGGCTTACTGGAAAAGACGCCTGTAAATCTTTGGGGTCAGACGAGCCTGTGCATTTGTACTGGCCAGAAAGGGTTTGGAAGGTGCAGGCACATCTCTGCATTCTGCTCCACCTGTGTTAGATATCACATACACAGCTTTTCGCTCACACGCTTGACATTTAACACACCTTCTGCACAGATCACAGTGGACTGAGAAAAGTCTTGACATTGCAGAGTTTCTGGTATTATTTGTAGCCTAATTACACAAAAACAAAAGAAAAGAGCAGAGGTGGTCAGAGAGGTGGAGACCACCCAGACTGAACATTATTACACTGTCAGCCCTGTGTTGCATATTATCACCTGCTGCTTTACTGCACATGGCTCACTATCAAAGCAGCAATTACAGACTTGACTTATTTAAAGCTATTCCTGGCTAAAAGAATGAATACATTTGTGAGCTGTTTACATGTTCTCTGACCTTAACCAAACTAACTGTTCCCTCTCTGTATCCATCACAGGGGAACAAGAAGCTGTGCCCGCAGTGCAACACCATCACCTCACCCGGAGACCTGAGGCGCGTCTACTTGTAAAGAGTGCATCCGCCCCACCCCCCGCCTCTTCATCCTCCCAATCCATTCCTTATTCCATCTTGGATTTCATTGCCCTTCCTGTCGATCGCCATTTGTTTTCTCCTTCTCGTTGCCTGGATCGTAGCACCAAACCCTCCTACTAACTTACAGAGACCAGACAGTTGTCTGCGAGACTCTTGGAAGAGAATGAGACTGGCTTCAACGAATGACCGACGAGCACTCACTGACTCTCAGGCAGGGCTGCCTGGCCACCCAGAAAAAAGTAAAAGACAACTTTAAGACACAGAGACCTGCAGTCCCACCACTCAACAGGCTTGGTTGCTCTGCCTCACAGACTCCCTCTACATGTAATGTGCGGTGTCACACCCATCTAAGCCCTGCTGAGACCTGGTAGCCTCACACTGCTGGGGACTCGACCTGAAGGAACTTCATAATACAGATTATAAAGACTTGTTTTTTTTCCTTCTAGTTGTTCTTTGACATTTCAGTGGTCCTGGACAACAGGCTCTACCCTGAACACTTGGCAGAAAGCTCCTTGTTGTTGTTTTTTTTGTTGTTTTTTATTTGTTCACTATCCCTGAGAGAAAAACTATCTCCACGCACTGTTGCTTAAGAGAAATTGAAAAAAGGGCCACTAAAACTGAGCTTTCAGCCAAACTGAGAATAACCTCAAAAGCTTGAAAAGGAGTTTGACACTCCTCCACCACCTCTTCTTCTTCTCCTTCCTGCGAGCCCTCCCTTCTTCCCTCTTTTGTGGTGTTCTAGTGAAGTAAACCAAATTTTCTCCCCCTCTTCCCCATCTAAGATGCAGTGCAAGCACATGTAATATAGATCTATGTATGTTTACAATGTTGGGTGTAAATGACATAGAGTTCACACACACAAACACACACACACACACACACAAAAACATAGATGCAAACACATACACACAATTTCCATCAGCAGAGACACAGACACACACACAGACGTATATAATATCAAAGTCCTGTTTTTAGTTTGAAGGGTGTGGGAATGATGTTTGGGGAAAAAATGGCTGGAATAAAAAAAAAGCCTAATGTATTTTTAAAAAATAAGATCCTTTCAAGAGCGGTTGGAGTTTTATTTCACTGTACAGGAATTAAAAAAATAAAGTAATAATAAATACTCAAGATTTAGATGGTCAGGATTTAGGTGTAATTTTTCTTGAAGAGTACTGGAAAGATTCCTAATGCCCAAGATTTCCTGCAAAGAAGCAGAACGATGGAACTGCTCTTTAGTTGCAACCATGTTCAACTGAACCTCTTCCTTTAATCTCCCATTTCTGCCTCCTCTCAGTTGGAGTAACAACATGCTCAGATCATAGTCTAGACACTCTTTGTTTTACCCCTACATGTGTCAGAAGAAAGCTTTTTTTTTTGCATTGTTCTCATACTGCTATGCTGCAAAAAGGTCCCAAAACAGCTAAGAAGGATGGTCAAGGCTGAAAAGACAACGTCAGTCCTTCCCCTTTTCCCTCTACTACGGCAGAAGCAGCAGCAGCCAAGGTGGTGGTGTGCTTTGTGTTTGTAAAACTATGTATTCTGTGACGTCTGTATTGTTGTAAGAAATGCTGAAAAAAAAAAAGAAAAAATAAAACTTCTCAAATACCGTGAGTGGTCCTGGTCACGCAGCCTGGAAAACAGCTGTTCCTGTGTTCAGTGAGGACGATGGCCTTAATGCAGAAGACACACGTTACTCTGTTCATGTGCATTTTTTTCCTTTACCTAGACTGTGTGGGTCATCTCAGCGTAAGACGCGTGTGCTCTGTCAGAGGGACGTTTTTGCATCTGAAGATGAAGTCACCTCCATCCACTGTGAAACAATGTCAAAGACCCACAACAGTTTCTCCTCAGAAAGAAATAAATAGGGTCTGGGATCCTTACTTATAGCATGGCTTTAGATTTGATCTGATATGATAGAATACTTTATTGATGACCCTTTCTTTTTATTTCCAGTCATCATGCAGTTGCACATTCTGCTAAATAAATACTGGATAGGGGGAGAAAAGGTGCAATACTACACTGTTGCGTTCACATTGTGATTCCTCTTTGCATTGATTCCAACCTGCCCCAAAGATGGCAAACCGCACAGAAGGATTGTGTCAGAACTAATTTGTGTCATGTATATTCTTGGAAATGGTACACGTCTTTCCTGTTTGTAAACTACATTTGACATAAATTAAATGATTGTAAATCTCACTAAACCTCCCCCTTCCCCTTCTTTTGGCTTTCTTGTTTCACTCCCCTCATTTTTGCCAGTGTGTGCCAAGGAAGAAGTTAAGAGCTAATGAATTTCATTCTTCCATTATTGCTGTAAATTCTAGTCCTGATGAAATTCGGCAGAGTAACTGATGTCTGAAAAATAGCCGAGCCTAATGAGAAGCCTGTTACCTTCCATGTATGCATTAAGGCAGCCGCTTCCAACCTTTTCTGTCTGATGTTCTCCCACATGCCTGTTAGATGAACTCAGGTTCCCCCTCATTGAGAACACCCATCATGTTCTTTTGAATAGATTTGTCCGCTTTACAGAAAAGTGGATATTTTTCATGTTCATGGCTCAGATCAATCAACTTTGCATCAGTCTTTATTTAAAGTCTGTTTGAATTAGTTGAGCTCTCCACAAATCTGTGTAGACCCTGGCAACAACTACACTCAGAGGTACCTGCATCCGCCTGGTTTGACTTGGTTTAAAACTTAGCATCTTGAATCAAAATTAACTTAAAGGTATCCTGTAGAGTTTCATACAACTACCATAGTTATGCAACAGATATTTACGGACTGGACCCCAGCAACGTTTATGTCATGTGAATCACTTTGTATGTCTAAGGACAGCAGGTTTTTAAAGAAAAACTGGACATCTGTGGCACATTTGAAGAAATTCCCTCAATGCATTTCCTGAAATATCGGTCCACGGGGATTAGAAGAAGGTGAGGCCACTACAGCCTTGACCTTTGACCCTTTGCCACCAAAACTTGATATAATTTGTGTCCCTTAAATATCACGTTGACATGATTTGGGTGGCCGTACGGACTGGCAAACCGAATGTCAGTAAAAGTGATGAATATGTTTTCAGTATTTACTATAGTTCCTATAATGCTTTGGGGTAAACGTGTAGGAAGAAGAAGTTGCCAATTGAGCTGATGATCACCTACTGAGCCAGCTAGGATGGCTGAGATGAAAATGGTCGTTTAATAGAGTGATAATATTTGTGGTGGGTGCAGTAATGAATCAAAATGAGGGAAGAAGACTGCAAGCTTGGAAAAAAAGATGCAGGTTTCAGGCGTTAGGACAGATCAGGTATCTAAATGTTTTACAACAAAGGAAATAGATTTATCACACTTGATAGACCTTTATTGTTTGTTTACAGGAAAAATCTCCAGGGCACCTATTAGTGTCCTGTCCCATTGGAGCTACTGGGGTCAAAGATTTAGTGCATGAACCCAGCGATCCACATGCCATTTACAGTGTGACAGAGCTTTATGTACAATGATGATGCACTGAAGCCTGTTTTCCATAAGGTGAATCAAGTATTTGCATATGTGTTAGATCACAGTGTGTAAGTCATAAAGACAAGTGCTGTCAGATGCTTATAAACCTTTACTGAAAAGGAGGAAACCTCAGCAGGGAGGTGAGTCTTGCTTAAAATCTCAACTGTTTTGCTAACAGTTTTGGATGGAATGATGGTTACACGGATCTCAAAACCACAATGTCTCTTGTTCCGTCCATACATATACTGTAGTATACACATTGCTGCCACAAAAGGCATCAGGTTAGAAAATATTGTGTGGTACCACGTTTACTTTACAACCTGCCTTTTTTTGCTATAACTGCAGGCAATTTCATATTTTCAGAAGAAGAAACAAATATTACTGTGCAACTCCTCACTGTATTTTGATCATTTAAGTTCAGTGATTTATTACTTGTTTCCCACAAAACACAAAAGTCAAAATCTTTATTTTATATCTTTTATTCGATTGAAAGCTATAAAAGTGACTGGATGCAACATTCCCATAATGTAACTAAATACATTTCTTAAGTATAGTACTAGAAGTATATTTATTTCAGAATTTAGGATGTTAATGTCATGTTAGCTTCTCTCAGTTGACTCCCTGTAAAATCTAGAATAGAGATCAAAATCCTTCTCCTCACTTATAAAGCACTAAATGATCAGACTCCTTCATATCTTAAAGACCTCATAGAACCTTCTTATCCCAGCAGAGCACTTTGGTCTCAGAGTGCTGGTCTACTTGTGGTTCCTAGAGTTTCTAAATGTAGACTGAGAGGCAGAGCCTTTAGCTATCAAGCTCCTCTCCTGTGGAACCAGCTCCCAATCCAGGTTCGGGAGGCAGACACCCTCTCTACCTTTAAGACTAGACTTGAAAGCTACAAACTAAACGTTTGTGATTTATTAATGTTCTGAAACAATCGGATTATATGTGGAATAAGAGCTGAGTCTCATTCATCTGATCTGTAAAGTTTTATTTAAGTCAGGACTTTTACTTCTGATGGAATATTTTTATAAATGCAGTTACATGGTGCAGAATGTGACTTTTACCCGTTGAAAATGTGACCAAGAGCTCTCAGATGACTTCTTCTGGCCTTTGAACGGAGACCATGGACATCCTGATGCTGAAAGGCCTGAAGACATCATTAATGCCCTGCTTCACCCTGACGACCAGGAAGAGAGAGAGGAAATAGAGCTTGTTGGACTGGATGTTGGTGACGTGGTGGAGACGCTGTTTTTTGGCACCTCCTGACAGCAGGAGTGGAGATGAAAGTGAAGAAGAACTTAATGACCTCTATGTCAGACCTCCCTATCCCTCACCATCAGCAGTTCCCTCCACCACACTTCGTGATTGACTGGAGAGAGAAGGCTGCTCCCTTTCACATTCCTGCTGCTTGCGCTTTTCCTCTTTTTGCTCTTCCTTTCTCTGCTCCTCATGCTGACTGTTTCCCCATCCCTGTCTATCAGCTCTCAGGAAAAAGACCAGGTACTTCCCTCATCTTGTGGCCTTGGCTCGTCCAGAATAAGTAGCAGGGGGGAGGACAATGAAGAGGAGGCTGCTGGTAAGAGGCCACAGAGGTCTGATGGGAGCCATTCAGAGTAACACCACAGGATGCCTGCAGAGACTCTTGCTGATGGACTCTCTGATGGCCTCAGTGTCTGGCAGGACCAGTGCTTTACACAGAAACCTCTGTGTCTAACAGGGCTGGTGACACCTCAGGTAGTGTCTTGCACTGGGACCTGTTTGTATCATCTCTTTATTTCATCACAATGGCTGCATTGACGTTTCTCCCTGCGTCTGGCAGGGCAGGCACTTTCCACTTCTTCATTACCGCACTATGACTCCTACTGGTTGGTCTAAGGTCTGTACAGTCGGAGTAGAGATGGGGGTCAGGCTTGAACCTTCCACATGTCACGTCCTCCCAGTGAAGCTCATTGATGAAAAGGGGGAATGGCTACACTGTGTGTCACAGAGGTGGCACATGGCTGTTTATAGTCCTTACCCTGATCAGCTGCACAGTTGCTGGTTTACTAACTATTATTTATCTTTTTCTTTCTTACTGCATCACATGAGCTGCTGCTGTTCACTGTGGATAAAAAAGATAAGTGTGAGTTTGTGAATTGTTACATAAGTGATTTTTCATTGTTTGCTGCTTCTGATTATTCAGATTATTAATTCTTCAACACATTTTTTATGTTTTTAGTTATTAACTGTTCTGTTCTGTTCTGTTCTTTGTATTTGTTTTGCTTCACCTCAGCTGCTGCAGTTCACTGTGGACTAAAAGGTCAGTGTGAGCTTCTTATTTGAAGACAAAATAAAAGAATATGGTGTAAAACAAATATGTTAGTTTTTGTGTAAACTTTGTTAACCACACCTGTTGATGTACATACTTCATGTAATAATTAAAGTTTGTGTTTCTAAACATTTTACTCTTTTGTCTGCTCTTTTTTTACCACCTGAGCTGCTGCATTCACACACTGTAGGAAAATGGATCCAGTTTATATGTACCGTAGGACTTCTTGAATAAACAATGATTTGTTTCACTAAGCACCTTGTCTTTCTCTCTCTCGACCACCTGAGCTGCTGCTGCTGCTGTTACTAACAGGTATGCAGGATGTTCATGACTTGTGTCTGATATCACAGCGCAGGACTCTTCCTCAGTGTTTGACATTTCTGCGGATCTGGAGAGGAAGCCAGCTGAACATTAACACAGACTGCATTTGCTTTGATAATAATAAATCAACTCAGATATGTAAAAAGATCCTGTGTTCTGAGTCTTTTTACCCTCAGTCATTTTGAGTTAACATGAAGCTTTATTTGAACATAGAAGTTTAAAGGCAGAATGGAGACAAGTGAAAGCTTGACTTAACAGTTTATGTATGTATATATATATATATATATATATCAAAACAGATCTATTGCAATATTTAATCAATCAAAGAGCACATGAATAAAAATGTAATTTACATATAACTGATTTATTAGTAAACTACACTTTTACATGTTTTACACGTCACATTTAACTAACATTTATGTTAATTCACAAAAGACATGTCATTCTGCAGACTTCTATTTGTCCAACCACCAGTTAAAGAAACCCACAAAATTAATTCACTATAAGACAAATACACGTCCCTTAAACTAAATAAGCAAAAGTGTCAATTGGCGCAAGCAACAACAAGAAAGAAAGATAATAAATTAATGATATAGAATTAAAAAATTCACTTCCTATGTGTAACATTGGGGGTCAGTAAAATATCATTATTATTATTATAAATAATAATCTATTTTCAGAGACACTAATCAAACACATTGATAAAAAATTAAGTTTTTCTAATTGGAATTCATTTAAATTGGTGGTATAGCATAGCGTTACCCAATATATTGTACATAAAAAAAGTAGTATTTGATTTTTATCAATCTTCTCAGTATCCTTCCTGTTCAATGTCTCCAGATGCTACTGTTATAAAGTTAAAGTCAACCTCAGGAGTTTGTTTATGTATTCTGGATTTGTGCTGAACTACTGCTTCACTGCTACTTTCCGTGAGTGTGTATGTACGTTACAGTATTGTGTAATACAAAATAAGTAAATGTAACAATGGTACTTTTTTTTCCATAATAAATGCAACGTCAAGCAATGTCAACTACGGTTAACGTTAGCTAGCCGAAAAGTTAGCCACTTAGCCTCTGTTAGCTAACGTTACTACAGCATTGTTAGAGATGAACTTTAAATATATAAGATGTCTCTCGGGACTGTTATGTGAACGCATTTGCGTTTGGTAAATTACTTAATATATTTTATTTATGCTGTATCGATTTTTCCACTCTGGGAAAATGGCTGCCTTACAGCTAAACCTGTCTCTGTCTCTCTGTGATGATGCTGAGGCAGCTGTTGGACTCTTTTACATCCACTCTAAAGGCGTCTTATAGCTAAACATTTAGTTATGAAGGGACTTTATAACTAAGAGTGGAAGTCATCAAGTCTGACAGCTCCTTAGAGGAGAAATATTCCTCTTTCTGTGGTATGACATTTGTCCTCTGTTTTACACTTAGTTCTCAGTCTTTGAAAACACAACAAATGATCACTAGTGTTTGGGAGTTGGCATGGTTTTCTATCCAGTGCAGAACAGACGAGAGCAGTTCACAACTGCACACTTCATCGATAACCACATCAATCAGCCGTGAGATCTGTCCACAGGTAAGACACACACATTTCTGTGCTAAAACCTTCTTAATGGAAGCAAATATGTTCCTCAGATTTACCTAGGTGCCACTTAAACTTTTTTACCTTGCTCTTCAGAATGAATATGTGCCATCCAGAGACCAGGGACTGTGCTGAGTGTAATAATCTGGAGGATCTGCAGCTTCACCTTTAGAGAAACCTGCCTACTAACAGGTACCTAGTAACAGGTTAGTCTCCCCCACGAGCCACCATTCTTACAGTGAGGACAGCTTCCCACAGAACCCCTTTAATAAATGCTGTTAAAACATTAACTGAAACATTTAGGTCTCCATTGTGTTTTAGTTAGCCACACTGCTAAAATACACAGAACTGATGTTACACACTGACCTGATCCCAACTTGTAGGCAGGAAACTGGACTGTGGAACATTAGGAAGTCCTAAATGATGGGGATGAGCTTCTTCTCTAGCTTTTAGCGGTTGTCTATAAACAACTTAGCGCATATAATGCCTGATGCTAAGCAAGTAAACAAGAGTCCCATGGTGTCACCTATTGGGAGGCACAATAATGCCTTATGATTGATCAGAACATTAACATTAGTATTAGACTCTCAAAAAAATAAAATTTTCGGCTCATTTCAGTGAGTGTTAAGGAAGCTTCCATTGTGCTTCCCAGTGGTCTAATAAAGATAGTCTTTTGAATAATACTGCTCTTATTCGGTTATATGGACTTCAAATTAGATTTCTGATGTTTAAATTTAAGGTGAGGGGCTAATAAATGCGTTATGCTAATGTGCATATGTGTATCTATGTGTGTGAGCGCAGTTATGACTCCTACTGATATCTGATTCTTCATCTTCAATCTTCAAGACATTCTGAAAATGTCTTTTGGAGGCCAGATAGTGTGTGTGTGTCCTAATGTGGATGTACATTCTTCATTGACAAATCTTCTTCACACACACACACACACACACACACACACACACACACACGCAAATCAATATGACAGTACTCCCCCTTCCCAGCTTTACTCCCCTGCACCTCCCATAGGCAGCAATACATATGATATATTTAGAATACACACGCACGCACACACATACACACACACACAAACACACACGCATGCACGCACGCACGCGCACACACACACACACACACACACTATAGTACACACTCAGAAGTACTCACAAACACACACAGTTTAACACAAACTGCATATTGATTCAATCACTGACTCACTCTGGATAGATGAAGACAGTACTGTTGGCCAGGTTAACTAGATGGTGTGTGTGTGTGTGTGTGTGTGTGTGTGTGTGTGTGTGTGTGTGTGTGTGTGTGGTTAGTTCCAGATGTACCAGGAAATCTATTTCAGAGGCGCCTGCAGTAAAAGGCAGGAAATTGAACCAGTTGACAGAAGAACCCCCTCAAGGCTGGTTCATAGTCATTAAGACCATTTAGCTCATCAGCTAGCTCCACCCAAAACCACTGTCTCAGTTCCCATGGTTTTTGTGTCCTGTTTAAACTCTAAATAGGTTGACATTTAAATACTGAATAAAACAACGAAATGGTAAAATTACAAAATTCTTTGATACTCAAGTACATTTTTGTATTTTAAGTACACTTTTGAGATACTACTTTACTACACTGTATACTTAACACTCATTGACTTTAGGGTAAGAGGAGAGGATTTTGTTTTAACTTTATCTTGCCAGCAAAGCCTTTTGCAATGATTCACGCTATATGAGATGCCAGAATTGTGTGGATTTGGGTAAGAGTTGCTCAGAGTTAGTTAGGGAAGCTGGAGATATTTATTTGCCGATTTTTCCTCTCAGGTAGCTTTATTTGAAGGAGCTGTAACAGCATTTCATTTTGATTGGACTTTCTTTGCAGTTGTGCAGAACAAAAGAACAAATATTATATTCACTTACGATTTGGTGATTTCATCTGTCTAATTGTGATTGACAGTTCAGATAAAATTATATATTAAATTTTCACAAATTTTCATTTTTAAAAATAAAATGTTGCTTTGCCGTCATAACCTTAGGTCTGTTTTGTCAAGATCAAATAAAAATATTACTATATAGACCATTTTCCGATTAAAAACTTGAATGAGCTTTATTTGCCAGTCTGCTCCGGATGCTGGATGCACATGTGCTTGAGTGAAGAGAGGTCAAGTCGGCAGGACTACACGGACTTATCTGCATACCCTAGATTAACTAAGACTGAGACCACCACACCTATCTAATAATATCTGTGATACCTTTTTGATGATTTCTATGAATTATTTTACCTACTTTATAGTAATCTTTGTATTAACTTTGCAGTGTATGTTTCAGTGTGTTCATACCTTCACCTACATTGTCTTTCTGTAGCAAATTGAACTCTCCACATGGTGGCAGTATTTGACAGCAAACAGTCTTTCATTTTGTCATGCAGGACCTTGTAGATGTTCCACACTGTCGCATTTAACTTAATGAAGCATATCATCTTTTAAATGAATATATAAATGAATGAATTAATATGAATGTATGTGTGCTTACAGTGTTTAGTGTGTTTTTTTAAGAAATCTTGCGCAGAATTACAAGAAATGTATTTCAAGATATCACTTGGAATACCAAAAGAAATATTCAGTATTAATAATATGCTCATTTGCTAACTTGCGACTTCACCAACCAGAAAAGTAAAAATCTCAAGAAAGGTTGTCAGGCCACATAAAAAATAAACATATTTCAAAGTACTCGTTGTCACATTGGCAAATTGTCAGAATCTACCAAACATAATTGAAAAAGGATATATTGGATAATGTGAATTTAGACTAGTTTGCCATAATTAAAGTAGTTACCATTGCCTGATGTGGGAAAGAACAGAGACCTGAGAGAAAAGATGGGGAGTGAGGTCATCTCACCTGTTTCATCTACTCGCTCAGTCCCTGCTCCTCTCATCTTCGTCAGCCCCCCAGGGGAGAACACTGGCCCTCTGTGTATGTGTGTGTGTGTGTGTGTCTTGATTTCCTTGTGTTGACAAATCTTCCTCAGTTACTATTCTTCTGAGGACATTTGAGCAGGGCCTCACAAGTTTGAAGAGTGTTTTTAGGGTTAAGACTAAGTTTTAGGGATAGAATTAGGTTATTGGTTAGGATAAAGTTTAGATTTACTCAATGAGTGTTCTTAGAAGTATGGTGGGACAAGCCTGTGTGTGTGTGTGTGTGTGTGTGTGTGTGTGTGTGTAGTGGGGGTGGGAAGGAGGGGTCTTTTGGTCTTGCTACAGGATCCCCTTATCTTGAAAGGGGGAGATGACAACATGAGATAATAGCTGAAAGGACCAACGGGAGTGTGTGGAACATGAGTGTGTGTGTGTGCGTGTGTGTATATGTGTGTGTGAATGTTAGAAGATGGAGGATGGTGGGTGGGGAGTGGGGGGTCTTTCCCTCTCCAACCCTCTAAAACCTGTGATATTCTACCTGTTTAACCCACAAGCTTATAACATCCTCTGCTCTCTTTCCCAAAGTTTCCATTGCTTACATGGGTGGCTAGACGTGTCGCTATTTCACACAATGCCACCTTCACCTGTTTCTGACTCTAACGCAAAGAAAGGGGAGGTTATCGTATCATACAATAGATAGGGTCCCAGGGACACAGTGTGGTTAAATTGGTAGCAGTAAAAAAAGGACATACCATCTAACTGCACCTTCACAATTCAGCACTGAGGATTATTGTTCATGTTAGTGTGATGTGGAGTGTGATTGCTGATAAGCTCATTGGTTGCACCTTTACTAAACCTGAGGTGAATAAAGTGGAGATAGGTAGCCTCGAATGACATCGACAGCTGAGATGAGCTCGTGAGGGTGGTGATAAAACCTGATTGGTAGACAGATTGGAAGACCGTTGATTCATCTGACAGTAAGATTAGCTATGCAGGTCAAGTGGTTGCACTTCGTCATGTCATGAGCTTGGAAAATGTGTCTTTTTATGGTTAATGTGACCATGGGGGTAAACTTGCTGGAACATTGAAAGTGCTGTTTTTGATAGTGTCCTCAAAGTCTGCAGCTTCTTCTTTTTGGGATTGTGCATGTAGATGTACATCTTAACATGTACTGTATACATTTTAAATCAGGAATAAACAGATGACATAGTACCAGTGAGTGATGGCTACTGTAAAACACCTTCAAACTCTGACAGACAACAGAAAAAGACAAGCACACGTCAGTACATTAATGGGGCATTGCTGCACACCATGTGTACAATGACACCACTGCCAGTGGCTGTCTACATCTGTATTTATTGGCATGACTGCGTGATACTCTTTCACAATGCCCAAAGTACATTTTTGATGCGCTGTATGCAAAGCAGCACTCACATCCTGCTCCGCTGTGTAATATATAACAAGCATGGCTTGACTTGTATTGACTAGCTGATCATTTGCTAGAATCCACATGTTAATCCCAACTGTGTGGTGTGAAGTCACGACAAACTGTTGACATATCAGGTGTGGTGACAGCTAAGAACACATCGCAATATGTTGGTCAGTCAGATACCACACTCTTCTGAACTTTTATAATGGACCATGAGTTACTGAAGTTCATTGTATAGACTGCTGCATGACTTCCATTGTCATTTCGCATTACAATTATGATAAGATGACAGAAATGCCACTAACAAAAAGAAATCAAAGGACAGAAAACTTTCAATTAACTGAATTCGATGTTAGTATCTCTCATATTTTGTGGTATAAACATGTTAAAGTTGGCCATAAGCATCTCAGTATAACACTCCAGGTAACACTATTTCTGTTTACAGAAACAACTAATCGTTCTAAAGCCAGACTGTAAGGTAATGATAGCCTTTATTTGCATGGTGCTTTCTGTAATCACCAAAGTGCTCAACACACACACTCTTCTGTCCACAATGTAGGAAGGATTTGTAGTGGTAGCCCTATCTGGATATTTGTCACAAGTGTTGTTTTAGGTGAAAGATGGAAGCAGTACAATCACGATTTAACTCAACCCTAACTGTGTATTACAGACTTCTAGAAGTCTTGAGCAGGTTTATCACAATCACAAGATGTTAGTACAAACAGAAAATACTTAAGTTACTTAAATTACTTAAAGTACTGCATGTATGGAGCTTATTTTATTGATAAATAACATCTAGTGGCCTTGTGAGACATGTTTATGTTCAAGTCTTAAAGCTGTCTAAAGGCTATAGTAATAACATGTGAGTACAGGTGGGAGTGATATTGTTATGAGGTTATATTACACTTTAACACATAAAACCACTGTTCAGTTATTTCCTTATTTTATTATTTCCTTAGTTTTACAAACTGCAATGCAATGACACCA
The DNA here is from genome assembly GCA_034779795.1 of Ctenopoma multispine. Lineage (NCBI taxonomy): Eukaryota > Metazoa > Chordata > Actinopteri > Anabantiformes > Anabantidae > Ctenopoma > Ctenopoma multispine. Next base: position 3,498,549 of record JAUYWH010000009.1, on the reverse strand, counting down.
TTCCACATATTAGTGCATAAATCTACACATTTCTAACTAATGATGCTTACAGGAAAATGCATCATCAATGCAGGACGTAGTGGTTTTCATGGTGAGAACATGCATTCTCCCATCTCCAGCAGTCTGACAGCAGGCTAGGTGCATCTGGCCATAAGGCATGTTAACAGTCTAACTGTATGTTAGCAGAAGTGATGCGGCAGTAACGCAATCTGAACACAAGTGGTCTGCTGGACTCCTTGAAGAAGCATGTATATGGACAAAATTATCAGTTAGTATTCTGCTGCTGTTTGTGAATGAGCTGTAATTGTTCTTGCTTCACAAGAACTCAGATGCACTAGATAAACTCAAGATAAACAGATGTTTTCGCAGTCCCCCATGGAGCCCTTCTTAACTCCCCTGTGAATTATCCTTTTGTAATCAGATATCAGATGGTAACACGTCTAACTGACAGAGGCAAATCCATGTCCTAATCCCATAATTAAAATGTCAGTTTGTCAAAGGGGACGAGTCCAGTGTGACTGTTATTGTTGTCAAGATTTTTACAAGCAAATGGGTAAACTTCATGTTCATACTCAAGCAAACAGTGAGACAATGCTTGGTCAGTGAAGGCTTAACACAGTCCCTGCTGTTTTAACATGTGTACACATGCAGGTACACACACCCACAATGAAACCCATTGATGGTTTAAGAGGAATTACAGTAGCCATCAGAGTGGACATACTTAGCAGCCAAAACAGACTGCTCTTTCTGAAGGTCTTCAAAGGGCATTTCAGTTGAACTGAAACTTCTCCCCTCTTAAACTATAATTACTGTAATGATAAAGCAGATATTGTGCATATTGTTATATTACTCAAAGAGGATACAATCATTTTGAATGTAATTGTTGACCAATTTAAGACATCTGTCCCACTTTCAACATTTGGGACGTGTTGGGCAGGCGATATTTGTTATTTACACACAAGTTTACAACTGTGTTAACATCTGTACTGATGCCCACTAAATAGATTAATTTTTGCTTATGTTAAGTAATCATCTACTGAATGATTACTGGTGTGTTCATCCTGCAGCAAAGAAAGGATCTGGCTAGTGTCAACTCTTTGCCTTTCAAGGGTTCATTTTAGAAGACAGCAAGTACTGTACCTCAGTACTTTGTATATTACCATGTAATTCAAACAATAGGATGAGCAATTAACATAGCGTGATGGAGAATTGTAAGGAGGATTCATTACATTTTTCATGACATTAATCATACAGTAGGTGGAACAAAACAATGGCTGTGGGTATCTGGAAGTTGAGTCATGGCAACTGGACTGAAGAAGCTACTGGATTACATAGTGAAATGTTTCTAGGTGATCCAAAAATGTCCGGACTCAACTTCCAGATAGCTTTATGACTAAGAATCTTCACAGATGTACGTGTGTGGGTGTTGAGATTGAACTAACATTCCAAACTTATGTCTACACCAACCATACAGCTATTTCACCAAGTAAGTTACCAGTACCAAGGTGGTTTAAGATTATGACCCCATTTTAGCTGTTTGCTCATTGTGATGCAGAATACACTAAAGTTAACTAACAGATTTATGCACTCATCCATAGTTAAACCATACAGAGCAACCGATCATACTGTACCGTCACAATGTGACAAAAACAGCTGTGTGATGGTGATACTATACAGAATTCTCCTTTACTCTTTCTCCTTCGCAGTGTTTCTTTTGGGGGCCAAGTTGTTGTGTTGGCTTTGCTTATGGTGTGCGTTTAGCTGACAGGTGGTCATGAATGAAGTTGTATTATAAGTAGTTTAAGCAGATGGGGGTGTGCCACAAAGTTTGGTATCTAATACCAAGCAATACCAGGCCAGGATTATATGAGGCAACTTATCATACCTCAGCTGCTCTATAAGTCAATGAAGTTGAGTCATAAAACCTGTTGCCATGACTCAACTTCCAAATAATCTCTTCTGAATGACTGAGAATCATCACCCCACATAACTCACTGATGTAAAATCAATTTTAAAAAATGTGGACAGTTTGACTTCCAGATGGAAAGTTAACACTTGTGTTTCTCAACTGGTCAGAAATAAAACTGCTGAATATACTAATGTTACTAAACATCATCAACAGCATCAAACACATTAATAATATAGTTGTTAGTGTTAGTCTCTGTATTAACAGATTTGTCAATTATGGCAGGTTTTAATCTTTTGTTTTGAAATTGACTTGAGACCTTAAGAAGTCTTATGCCTTCCTCCTTATTCGGTCTGCCTTATAGCATCCACACAAAGTACATGTTGATACAGTGGTGCTGATGCAACGTTCCAGTGGACAAAAGAACAGATCCTGGAATCTGAAGAAAAAACGGATAGAGGGAGTCTCTGTAACACTCTCTGTAAAGTGTGAGTGTGTGTGGGGGGGTGCTTTGGTATTGATCCTACTGATGCTCAAAACAAAACTTGTATCAGTAGTATCAATTCCTAAGGATTGATTCACCTATCCCTACCAGCGGGGATATCATATCTAACATAAAACTGTGTGTTTTAACAAGTAAATTCTTTTTTTGAGCTGTCAGGTAATTTCCCAGCAAACAGGAATGATATTGGTTGGTCCAGGACATAAAATACAGTATGACTTTATTTAAATATATATTTGGACATCTAATAAATCTTCAGTTTTTGGTCTGCACAACATGTTTGTGAAGCTTCCTTCCACATGTGGACGTAAGTAATAGGATATTTGAATGTTTGTCAAGTTGGAACAGAAGATCATGGCGTCCATTGCAACTTTCGCTTGTTACTGGATGTCTAAATCTAACATCAATGATAATAGACATCATTGACACGTGTCCTTGTTTCAATGTCATCAATATATAAATAACATGTGTTTAAGACTTTCTGAAGTGAAATTATAGTTTAGTATGTATATATATTAATTTAACATTATATTGCCACACATCTGGGCACAGTGATAGACCACACACCCAACAGCAGACAATCAGAGTAAACAAACACAAAACAATGCAAATATTCATTGAAGAGGCACCCACAAAAAAACAGTACAAGAAAGTTTCTGTTTTTGGTGGTGGTGGTGAGCTATTTTCCACAGAGAGCGGGGGTGAAATCAGGGAATGATGAAAGAGAAGACCAGAGGAGAGTCGTCTGTCTGTATGAGTTGTTCAGCTGAATAGATGAGAGCCAGTGTGGCCTCAGGCTCTACCTGATAGGCTGGCTGACTTCCTACTTGCACATTACTCTTTGGCTGACTATGCTGTACCTGAGGTTCTAGGTTGATGTTGAAAGTTACACATCATCTTGGATTGTGTGGGTCATGTTTCACACTTCTTGTCTTGTTTTGAATTTTTGTTGTGTCCTCACAAATCCTCAGACTACTCTTAAAGAAACAATTAAGCCTTGTGGAAAAAAAATATAATGATATATTTATGGCCCAAAACTTACAATTCAAGGATTTAGTAGACAAAATGAATACTGATGAAGGCTAAACCACCTATAAAACTCAGATTACCAGCCTAACTTCCTCATTAAACACCCTCCACATTGTCTGGAGTTGGCCTTTCACAAAGCAGGAGATAATCTGTCTCAGACATATTCTTACATTCTGGAAATACTCCATTTGGTTTAGGCAGGGGGTGGTGCCTGGCTAGAGCGTGCAGGAGGCACGACAGGATGCAAAAAATATTCCCTGGAAATCGCATTGTTTTGTTTACAGCACATTGAGAGAGCGCCACGTGACAGAAACCACGCCCACTCGCTCACTGTGAATTCTCCACATAATGAGCTGCTCTAGTCACACATGGACTCAGTTGGACATTACACAGACTTTGTAATAGGGAGGTGGCAAGCTACAGTCTTCCCAGTGGCCAGAACAATTGCTTTGGACATGTGTGTTCTCACATGTAGCTCATATATATATAGAAAAGTTGCTGTGTTAAAGTCTTAATGATTTTTCTTCCTCTTCTTTCGTCTACGGCTTCTACAAAACCTTACATACAATAGATTAAAGACATTTGGACTCTTACATTTCTGGTGCCTTTACCTGATGCTGAATACAGACCAGTCCAGTTGCTGTTAAGCAACATGATGCCTTGGCTGACTTCTCCCTTGAGAGAAAAAGAATATGCCAAGGTCAACACAAAGTAGTAAAATAGATCCTCTTCCTTCTCTTTATAGTTGTTTGCTTTGCAAATATTAGTCTTCATTTATATTATTGTGGGATGCAGATTGAGCTGTTGCGATCTGTCTGGCCTTGTTTTACAGCTTAGTCTTTTTTTATAACAGGAGTGGCATCAGTGTCGCTAACAGTGACAAGATATAAAGATCAATGGGTACTTTTTTAACTGTTCCAAAACTGGAACGGATTTTCTGTTTCTTACGGTCCACACATGGAGGGAACACACCAAAGCATAATTTCTGGTCCTCTTTCACCTCTCACTCTGGTACTTTCTCCGCCTCTCCTGTCCATCTTCCATCAGCTCTCGTCCTGCCTCTGTGCAGAGACAGTAGGGATTTTGATGTTGTCCCAGACAATGGACAATTTGGGTGATTTCCTGTGTGCCAGTGTCATATGATTTTGTCCTGAGGCAGTGCTGTTCCAGTCTTTTGTCTGGTTGGCCTGAGCCATGGAAGTCAGGCTTCCCTCTTTCTCTCACTCTCTTTTCATGTGGCCTGTGTGAATGAGCCGAGTCCAGGGCTATTGTAATGTGATTTAGTGATTTATCCTTTGGATCCTTGGCCGAGAGTTTGACGTGCAGTGTTAACTGTGTATCTTGATACTACCAGCTAAGTCTTTCACAGGGATAGTCTCTCCACATAGGACAGACTTGTGCATTTTGGCTAACAATAGCTTTTGTTGAGTTGGATAATAGATAGGGTTTTAGAAAGGTTATTCATGACCCTGTGGTGATAAGATGGTTTAAATGTTGAAGTTGCATTAAAAATGATAATAATCTTCACTGTCAGCTTTTTTTCTCCTCACAGTTCAAATTAAATGAGCTGTTGAATTTCTGTCAATGGCACTTATATCACCTTTATAAGCATTTTGTTCATGGAACATAGTGTGCCTGTTGTGGAAGCTTTCAAGGAAGATGCATGTGTAAAACTGACATGTCGAGGAGCTAATGAAAACAGACGTGATGCAATTAAGGTGTGTAAGTGTGTGAATGAAATCCCAGGTGATAAACTGGATTGACATGGGTTGTTGAAATGATGTTAATCAGGAAATGTCATCCTCATTCTGGGGATTCTTTCTGTCCCAACGTGCTCCTGTCCTGAGGATATAAAAGACACCTTGGTGTGTTGTAAATGTGAGAACTAGGCCTCAAATCTCAGTTCATGCTAGCCATGCAGTGTGATTGCACGCGTAGGAATGAGGCAAATGGGATGAGACAGTGCAGGTGTGAAGTGTTGTAACTGAAATCCTTATTTGCTGTTTTTAAGGGGATGATAAGACATAGAGTTTTATAAGTGTAAAAAATAACCAAAACTACATGGATTGTTCTAGCAGTCTTAGAAACTAAAATGCACATGAATAATCTATTTATAACCTAAATTAGAAACATAAAAAAGGGGGAAATTTGCGAAATTCCCCTTTAAGCTACTGGTAAAACAAGATACAGCACAGGAAGTCCAGTTTTAGTAATCCGTGAGTTTGAATCTGGTATCAAATGCAAAACAGTCACAATGTTATAAAGAAGGATTTTACAACAGTGGAAATCATTCAGTACGATGTGCAAAAATCACTTTACAAAGTAATCTACCAGGACTGTGTATGTGTTTGACTGGTCAACACAGATCACTTTGCAGGATGATGTTGGACGACGCTGCAGAACTGAATACGCAAAAACAATGTCTAATATTTGGTAGTATAATAATACTGGCAACAACAAGCAGAGTTTGCACAGAAGTGCACACAAGTGGTGCATACTGATTATTTGGCACAGTAGCGTGGAATTACAGAAGGAAGGCACTAGAACGAGAACTGCGGTCAACGCTTGTGCATTCCCTAAAAAAGATCCCTGGCTTCCTGGAAAGGGTCGTGCCGTGGCTGTAGTCACAACCTGTAGTCCTGATAGGTTTAACTACCTAACCGTCCTCACTGCAGTGCTTTGAAACAGAAAGTCAAACAGGGAAGAGAGGAAGCACAAGTTCTTACTGGGCATGCAAACAATGTTTGGCACATAGCACCAAAGGATGTGTATTTGGTTTTATTTAATGTAGTTTTATGCATATTATCCATGAAGAAACCATGTAAAAGTGTCTCTGTTGAACAAGAACAGCATTGGAAACAAAGGCGAGAGTTAATCCTCTGAGAAGCGTCGTGCCTTTATACATTGCCTAAACATTTCTCCTCTGTGTCTGCCTGTCACCTCCTGTGACCTACAGCGAAGACAGACCTGTTCGCTTTGATCATACACTTGTTCGTCCACAATGTGCACCACAGACACACACGCGCTCTCACAAACACACACACACACACACACACACACACACACACACACACACACACACACACACACACACACACACACAC
>JAUYWH010000009.1:3472685-3491908 GCA_034779795.1 Ctenopoma multispine | reverse complement strand
ACTAAAGTATATCTTATTTTCTTTTTTCCAGTGTGGATAAAAAAGGTTAGTGTGAGTTTGTGACTTGTTATAACAGAGATTATATCACTTGTTAATGTTTGTTGTTGTGTAAATTAGCTGTAAATAATTTCAATTCATCAGACGTCTTTAGGATAATAAGTAAATCATATCTTTTTCTTTTTTCCAGTGTGGATAAAAAAGGTTAGTGTGAGTTTGTGACTTGTTATAACAGAGATGATATCACACATTAATGTTCGTTGTTGTGTAACTGACTTAATAACTGAATCATATCTTCTTCTCTTTTCCAGTGTGGATATAAAGTGATTTTTCATTGTTTGCTTCTTCTGATTATTCAGATTATTAATTCTTCAACACATTTTTTATGTTTTTAGTTATTAACTGTTCTGTTCTGTTCTTTGTATTTGTTTTGCTTCACCTCAGCTGCTGCTGTTCACTGTGGACTAAAAGGTCAGTGTGAGCTTCTTATTTGAAGACAAAGTAAAAGAATATGATGCAAGACAAATATGTTAGTTTTTGTGTAAACTTTGTTAACTACACTTGTTGATGTACATACTTCATGTAATAATCAAAGTTTATGTTTCTAAACATTTTACCACCTGAGCTGCTGCATTGAGTGCAACTAATCCAGTTTATCTGTACCGTATGACTTCTTGAATGAACAATGATTTGTTTCACTAAGCATCTTTTCTTTCTCTCTCTCGACCACCTGAGCATCACTTAGCTAAAAATTCAAAGAAGCTTTGTCTTTGCATTATTTTGATTTTTACAGAGACATGATTTTCCAGTGTGCATGCAGTGTTTCTTCAATTTAGACTCCTGACAAGATGAGACGAGCGCTTACCTTCATTTCAGCAGATTAATGTTGTGAAAGATTTGTTTTGCTTTTTATAAAATACAATAATTTGTTAGATGAGAATATTGATACCACTCTCATGTCTTGTTCAGTAAAAATGTAGCTGGAGCCAGGAGCTGCTTAGCTCGTCATAGAAACTGAAATGAGAGAGAAACAGTGATCCTGGCTCTGCATAAATATAAGATTTTTGTGTACTAGCAACTTTAAATAATTTGTTAAATCTGAGAGCAGATCAAGAGAAGAATCCATATTCATGACTTTTTTCTTATTTCACAGTGAAGGACTCTTTCCCCAGCTATCAGCACTTCGCTGATATTGAATAAAATAAAAATAAACTCTTAGCTCTAACATAAATCTTGTTTTGTGAGATTCGTTGTCTTCGGTCGAAGATTATAAAAGTGTGTATATATGACATAAACAACTGAGTTATACTTAAGGTACAGTGTGGTGATTTAACTATTTTAAGTGATTAAGCATCATTTAAGGTTTGTAAAACAAAAAATGCAAAATGCTCATTAAAAGCATTTTTGTCTGGCTTTAAAAAAGTATTGTGAATGATCACAATCAACCCACAAACTATAGTGAGGTTCTTTATAAATCTGGGTTTATCTTCAAAACAGTCAATGTACACCATAAACATGTTGGATGGATATGAATGAGATACCATTGACAAAAACTGATGTTTGGTCTGAACAGTGGGGGGCTGTGCAGTTTCTACCTGGGCCTTCAGGGCTATTTCACTTAAATACTCCATATTTTCCGCGACAGTAACCTTTATTAAGTGACATAAATTACTTCTTGGTAACATTTAACACTGGAATGGGTTAAATGCAAATCAGGCTCTGTCTCTCTTTGGTTGTTTCCAGAAGTGTGTTTGTGTGTCATTATATTAATGTTTTAGTTTGTCCAAGAGTCAAAAACTCAACATTATTCTAATCAAAATAAGATGAAAAGTAATAAATTCTTAATGCTAAAAAGTTCAGCATCTTTATTTAAAAAAAAAAAAAAAAAGACAAACTCCCCATTATTTATCACAAATGCTGCCAATAAATTGCTGCACTTCTATTTCCTATTAACATTGAATGAAAATCAACCATCTCTACCAATCCATTAGAGAGATATGAATAAAAACCCAAAATGTAATTCTCATGGTGGTACTAAAAGAAGTCACTGGCTCACAACAGTGAGCAGGAATCATCCTCAGGGGTCCATGAATGTCAAAGTTGACATTAAACTATGTCCCTCTTCCCCACACTGTCTCCATCTTCTGGACATGGGCTTTGGACGACTTGGAGAAGGTGCTTTTCACCACATTGAGAGGAGCTGACTTGCCGCTGAGGTAGACCTTATTGAGGCAGCTGGGGAGCCACGACTGCTCGTCCTCCTTGGGCTCCTTCACCTCTACGGCCTCCTTTCCGAGAGTACACGAGTAGGCAAAGATAAATCCCGTCATATAGGCGTCAAAGCCCGCACGGTGCGTTCCTGCGTCAGCATTCTTCTTCTGACTGTCTGTCCTTGCTGTGTGGTCACTCTTCTCACTGACTTCTACGCCAGCCTTTGTGTCGTGTGTGTCGTGTTCACACACACTGTTCCCCTCGCTGCCCGTTTGCACGCTCCCTCCTTCATTCTGTTGGGTGTTGTCAGTGCACGGCTCAGCCACGTGATGGTCACGTGGTGCATCTACAGGATCCACCTCCATGTGGGGTAATTTGTTTTCAGGAGCACCATCAAATACATGGGAGTCTTCTGCTGCCTGTCCTCCACACTTCTTCTCCTTTTGTCTTTTCCGCTTTCTCCTCTTGTCGTGCTTAACTTTTTCATCCTGTAGGATGATGAGGTCAGTGTCATGGGATAATGCACACTGAGTGCCATTTGGACACCAGCCAAATGCCTGTCAGGCAAGCAAACATACAGTTAATAAAATTACACAGCTTACAAACTATACCTTTATTGTTACATTTGTCAATTTATCCAGCTTGAGAATTCAAGTAAACAAAAAAAATCCTCTCAGAAACAAAAAAAAAAAGATTGAAACTCACAGAGAAGCGCTGGCAGATGTCAGTCTGACTGTCAGCAGAGGTTACAGCTGGACACGCTCTGTAGTCCACATAGCTGGACATGTGCCCGGCGTACTGACAGAACTCTACATGGACATGAGGTCCAACCCCTCCAGACGTTATGCTGCGACTGTTATCGAGATTACTGGATGGAGGAGGAGACAATATGAGGGAGTGGAGAGAGACAAAATGACCAATTAAAACACTTTCTCTGACACATAAAACACTTCATCCCCATATATAAAATTAGCCACATTCTTGATTGTCTTAAAACTTGTTCATTACAGCTGCATAAAACACAATTCACTTTAAACTACACACAACTAGTTCATTCACATGCATTAAATTCACAACTAATCATGATTGTGTAAGAAAGAAGTTATAATACACAGTGGTTAGTGGCAATGACCAATCTGTAGCACAGCACAAAGGCACATGAATGCAAAAATATAGTTGTGCACTTGTCAGCAGGGAATGTTCACAAGTCTAATGGCTTTTGAAATAAAAGCTTCAACATGTAATCATTTTTAAGCAGTCGTGATGTGTGGAGTCACCGATAATCCTTCATGCCTTTTAATGATAAAAATAAAACTTTAAAACACTTGGAATGAAATCATCACTTAAACACTTTTTCTTTGTGTAAAATTAGTTTGTTGATCTTTTTTGTTTACATGTGACAAATATGCAAATACTTTATCACAGCACTGTATATTATATCTACACTGAACCATAAAGCTCTGCTCACCATTTCTTATAAGCATACTCCAGATAAGAGGCAGTGAGCCGGAGTTCAAATTCAGTGATATATTTGGTGTCATAGATTCCAGCAGGAAACATTTCAGACAGGTCAGCGGTGAAGGTGGCCAGGCGCTCGGGCAGGTGAGCATAGAAACTCTGGTTGAAGAGAAGAAGAAAAAAAAAGTATTGCGTATATCAGTTCAAAAGGTGATATAAATCAATAATCTTTAATTCTTGATGCAATTAATGTATGTTGTCTTGTTTTTACTCTTACTCTTACGCTTAGAATTTTAGAATGGTGTCATATTCATTTCTTAATACCTGGATACAAACGCATTATAAAACCTCATCAGTCATTATTTGTGGTTTAATAAAATTAAATGAAACTGGGAGACAAAGACAGTACTGGGTACCTGGTAAAGGAAAGCCATGTCGATGAGGCCGTTGTGGAGCACGATGGGCTTCCTAGCGCGGAGCAGTTCGGTGAATAATGCCCGGATGTGAACGCCCCGGTCGTCTGATCCTCCCTTAAAAAGAAGAAGGAGAGAGAATTACGGCTTAAAAAGCAAATAGTGGCACCTGAGAAAGTCAAAATACCTTTGCACACTCCTGCTCTACGCTATCCTCATGTCATATACAAAGAATAAATAACAGAGTGGGCACAAGACAAGGCTCAGAAAATATAGTAAAAAATTTAGCACTGTGTCACAGCCATCGTCACCTTATTATTGCCCTTGCAGTATGGGATTCCATGGGCATACTGCTGGTTAAAGTCAAAACCATGCTGCACCAGAAACTGGACTGACTGGGGCTCGATGATGTACTCCTCTGAACACAGCAGCGTCAGGTTATAGACCTGGACCAGGTAGGTGTCTGCAGCCTGAGCCAAAGGGAAGAGATGAAGGAAGTGCCAACAGGAAATTTGCTTATCTGACACAAAAATACACAACTACACGTCGCATGTGTGAGACACTTAACATTATTTTACAAGTAAATGGGCAGTGGAAATATCTGATAATCAGTTTGCTATGATACACAAACACAGCATGTTCTTGTACCTTGTTGTCCACTTTTTTGTAGCAGGCAATTCCCAGGGACAGGATGGAGCGAGAGCGAGCTGCATGACATATGGCTTTAAATCTGTCCTCTATAGATCTGGGAAAAAAACAGCAAGAGAGAGAGTCAGGGCAAACTTAAACATGCAGCCAGTCACTGTAAAACAGAATCCACCACACTGCTTCCTATATTTAACATTATTATGAAGAAAGAGACGATCACTCACTCTGCCAGCAATGATTTCCTGTTCCCAAGACCACTCAGCTCCTGAACCAACACATTAAGTCTCTTATTAACGTTTATTCTTTGACACACGTGGGGAAACTGGGGTCACATTGGTCACACGTGTTAACAAATAAGATGGAAACATAACTTGGGTGACCTCCACACACATATGTAAGTCACATTAAATCTGGTGCACGCTGGCCGAGCACTTACCGTGTCCAGTGCAACGAAGGAAGACGTTTTAATGGCGACAACCATGGCAGGCCAAAGCTCTTTGAAATTATCATTCTGAACATCAATAATTGGGACTACAAACGATGGGGAAGAGGCCATGTTTGTCTCAAGATAATGAACTCTACAGAAAGCTAGCTGCTCCTTCTCTCAGGCACAGAACTATCAAGTGCTAACGTTACCTGAAATCTTCAGTAATTTACTACCTTGCAACGTTTTTCATTGCCAGCTGCTCTATGTGGATGTCTTTTTGTTGCCTAATTCATATACTGTCTTCATAAATTCTGTGTTTATTTTATTGGTTTTTAATAAAATGGTCTTTTGGTGCTGGCAGCTCACAGCTTCTTAGCCATAAACATTTCAATGTGCTTCCATGGCTTCTTTGGGTCCTGTCACAAAAACTCGTAGTAGTTTAACTATTGCCAGAGCGTAAATAAAAATTGTTCGCAGTGTTTATAGTTGATTAATAAAATATTTTAAAAAGGAAATTGTGTAATTAATTAATTTATTAACTGTTTGGTTTCTCGTTGACTCCTTACTTTTAAAGATTTTTTTTCCAAACAGGCGCTTGCAATAGACACGCATAAACAAAACGTCATCATACTCAACCATCGAAGAGAAGTGCGCCATTTTGGCTCAAACAAAGTCAGAAACATTTGATCTCTGATAAAGTATTTTAACTTATTCCCATGAAATACTTTGTAATAATCTGCGGGACGGCACTCTTGTTTCTAAGAGTTAACATTTAATGCAAATATTACAATTTGTTGTTTTGACGCTGCGTAAGTAGTTAGCCAGCAGTAATGATTTAAATCCCCCAGTCATTGCCTGCCAAGCTAAGTTAACGGTAACATCTGCTAAATTTAACCTTGCTGTCCGGTGTAACTGCTGCGATGGGAGGCTGCTCCGCTCCGAACTGCTCCAATTCAACCAACATAGGCAAGCAGCTGTTTAGGTTCCCCAAAGACCCCGTTCGCAAGAAGAAATGGGTGGTGAACTGTCGACGGGACTTTGAACCAACTCCACACTCCAGACTCTGTCAGGTAAGTTTACACCACCGCTGGCAGACAGACACACGTCAGTGAGCACACCTACAGACACGATCAGTCAAGAAGAAGATCACATCATTACTCGTTTTCTCGTCTAACAAGACATTGTGCTCACTCTGCGCACGATAATGACTCTTGTATTTGGAATCATGAATGAATGTGAATGAATACCTTCATTTTTCCCCACCAAAAGGACCACTTTGAGCAGAGCCAGTTTGAGGAGATCGCCAGGTCTCCAGCTGGGGGAAAGAAGCTGAAACCCAATGCCATCCCTACCCTGTTTAGTGTGGGATACCCTCCTTACCCTGTGGTCACCACCTCCTACATCCTGCTGCCCATGAAACATGAACCTGGTAACTGAATGCTAAATATCTTGACAGTTAAAAAGCAATAACATGGTGCATCTTCATGATATCATAAACCACTGTTTATGTCATGACACAGTAGATTTGTTTAAAATGATGACGTGATGTTAAAATGCACCAGAAATACAGCATTAGTTAAACTTCGCTTTGTCTGTAGTGGAGAAGGAGCTGAACTTTGGGGACCACGGCTACGCCAGGCGCACCCCTCTGCCTGGCATGGAGGACGAGGATGCAGACGGGGCAGCAGAGGGCCAGCAGCCCTGCACACAGTGCCAGCTCCTCAAGAAACAGCTGGAACAGGAGATGCAGCATAGTGCCAGGCTACAGAAGGAGGTGGGATGGTTGTCTGTTACCGTCATATGCAGTTCAAACATGCAATTAGAAACTTAATAAATTGGCTTCTTTTTGTCTCCGTCAGGCAGAGGAGATGAAGAAACGTCTTTATCGTCTTGATCGGATTGAAAAGGGCCTCCAGAACTTTCTGTACGAGGACCAGATCCGGGCCCTGTCCCTCACCAAGCGTTCCCGGCGTGCTGTCTGGTCCCCGGAGACCATTCTGAAGGCCCGCAAGATCCGCTGTGCAGTCGGCACCAAAGGTTACGAGTACCTGAGAGAACTGGGATATCCATTGCCCTCCTACAGGACTCTGTGTAACCGCGTGGAGACTAAGATCATGGTGACGACTGACATGAGTTGCGAGGAGCTGGCGGAGCTTGGTCTGGGGCTTATGGCCACCTGCGACAGTCCCACAGAAGGTGATATGGACAACAATGAGGAGGAACTAATAGGTGTTTTGTCCTGATCCTGGCCGCTTTCAACTGCTGACTCCAACTAAGAAGAATTCACAGCATTAATTTGGCTTAATGCAGCAGACATGGGCACGTTATGCTTCTTATCTTTTGTATGAAAGACTTACGTGTCAGCACACGACTCTTAACAGAGTCTGTCAGTTCACAGATTTGAAATATCATGCGGTTGTGCTTGTGACCTGCACCACTAAGACACAGCTTTGCTGTATGAGATGCTGGGTTTGCAGCTAGAGTAGGTTTATGCTTTTGTGTGTTTGTTACTATGGAAACGTTGAGCTACAGTATGGGTTGAACATGTGACGAGACGTACCGCGTACAGTGTGGCAAAGCAGTCTGCCGCTGAGAGGTGGAGACTGTGTGTAAAGTGTAGACGTAGGCTGCACAAAGCCTTTTGAGTTTGCTGCTTTTGTGTGTTTCACTGTGTTTACACACACAATTAAAACCCTGGTTATATTTGGTATACTCAAATGTACTGAGAGAAAATAAAATCGTATTTTGCGTAAGGTAGTTTGAACAATCTCTTATTATGAAAAAATACTGTGTGTCGTAAACCTTTATATCAACTGCTCCCTGTACTTTATCTTTTAGTAAAATGTGCCACATGTGTATCTTCTGATGGTGTGTGTAAAGTGTCTGCCGCTATGATTATTTTTTTTTAAACCATGCTGTTTGAAATAACCTCCTCTGTTGTGAAGGAGATTCCAAACTCTTCTGTCAGTCACAAAAGTAAAGTTATAAAACATACCATACCTCATGCTTAGGGGTTTTATTTGCCCAGAGCTAAGTCTGACAGACGGACATACCCCGCACTGTGCCACAGTAGCAGTTCTGTGTGTACTGTGTATAAATAGCATATTTATATGTAATATAATTTATAATATAAATAACATTGTTGCCATCAGTACTCTGTTCAGACTGACTTACTCACTGGTTCGATTGCAGTTGTAAGCTTACAGCTCCATTGGTCTACAAAAACCTAAACACAAGTCTCTCTAAATACCACTGTAGTAACTTATTGCTCACTGTCACAGTCACTGGTGATGTGTGTCGCTTCTGTCAAAGTTATCTTTACCCTGGATAAAGAAGAATTTGGACTTTGACCAAATCAGTCACGTGAAAGATTAGATATTTGTTTTGCAGCTGGTTTGTTACCTGAGTTGATCTGTAACATAAAGACAACATTAAGGTTGACTGATACATACTGTACAGATATTATAAGTGCTGGATACAGGTTTATGAGGCACGTCGGTACCGTATGTGTACATGTATACATTGTACGTCAGTTTTCATTGGCCTGTGACTGCAGCTGCACAGTAAGCCTGTCACTTTGATCTTCTCATGCTGATCGTCATTGATTCTGGGGTATATTTTGTGGTGCAAAAGTGGAATCATAGGTTTGTTTGACATGGTGTTATTCACCTCTGCACAGTCCAAAGCCTGACTCGTGCATAGTAAAGCAAATACTGCACGGTAGTGAGATCAATGTCACATACAAGAAATCATAAATACATTAAATAAATTAAGTTTGGAAGTCCATCAAATGTGTAGTGTTCCCAGCGTACAGCGACAAACACTGGGTGCTAGATTCTCTCCAGGCCACAGTATGTATGTAGGTATGGCATTGGGAAACTATATTGTCGTGTCCGAGCAGGACACAGTCATCATCATACACCTAAATGGAACCCAGCCGTCATTAGTGTCTTTAGTTTCACCACATTAAAGTTCATCGTGTAAAAAAACATTACAGTGCGGCACACGATGAGTGTTCGTAGCTCTGCTCGCATTAGTGATTTTACATACTTTCTAATTAAAGTTTTTTGACTATCACTACTCAAGTACATGAACCTGATGTGTTCAAGATTACACCCACAGTACATGTTAGAACACAGATTGTGTTTCTATCTCTCTCTCTCCCTCCCTCTTTCTCTCTCTCTCTCTTTCTGTTTGATTTGGGGGACGTGCTTGGTCAGTCCCAAAGGCTTTAAAAACAACAGGAGCTTGCTGTCTGTTTATGTGGGTCACCGGACGGAGAGAGGACAGAGGTAATAGTTTTTCCTTATGGGCTTTTATTTGGCCTTACTCGTATTAATTGTCAGTATTTTATTTTGAAGAGTAAATAACATAATGTTCTATTTAATTCTTTGTATTGAACTGATCACATTTTGCAACAGAATATTTTAAATAAAACTAAGTTTGAAAAAGTAATTATTTTGTGGTGTGTCCAGGCACTGCTGAATTTAGTAGCCACCTTCTTCTTAAGGGACACACAAAGACTTTTCCTGTCGTGTGAGTTGTGGGGTGATCTTCTAGATAGTGATGTACTGATTGAGTTTGCTTGTATTTGCAACTTGTACAGATACTTGCAAATGTAAAAATTGCAACGTAATAACTGAACTTAAAGTTATTGTAATTAACTGAAAAATGCACAATTATGAGACAAAGTCTGATCCAGACCTCTTTTTCACAGACGGTACTGTTTGTGGCTATAAATATTTTTGTCCCCGCCTCTCTTTGTCTTTCTGCCTGTTTGCCTGCCAGCCCGTCTGTTCCTGTCTGTTGGCCGTTTACCTCATAATGAACTTGATTATCTCCTAATGTGATGAGCGAGACAAAAACGGCTTGTTTTTTTTATTGTTTCTGGAATCAGACTGAGTGGCCATTTAGTTCAGAGCAGGAGAAACCTGCCAAAACCTGAATCAGACTGTCTGCACGTGCAGCTCTGCACTGTAGCCTTCAGACTGCATTTAAATCATTTGAGAGACTTTAGCACAAATTGATTAACGTTGGTGTTTAAAAGTGTTTTTTGTGGATTAATAAGGTTAAAAAAAGCTGCATGCATAACAAGTATTATCTCACATCTTTATCATCAGGCAGCCAGGGAGAGACAATGCGCTCTCACTTGTTGCTGTGTCTGTATGCGGCCCTGCCAGTTGCGCTGTGGGCCTCACATGCCACTCTGCTGGTGGAGGGCAACAATAATGCCTCCAGGATCTGCAAACCTGCCCCACACTGGGAGATCAAAGGAGAGGCACCCATGAACAACCTGCTGGGAAATGTGGTCGTGGTGGCTCTGCTGAAGGCCAGCTGACAGTTCTGTCTCGTTCAGGCGGCCAAGTAAAAAAAACACACTTTATGGAACTTTGTTATTATTTAACAGGCACACATCAGTGAAATACACAGTATTAAAATAAAATAATAAAATGGTCAGAGTGCAGTGTGTAAATGTATTTCCTTGGCTGTAGTTCTGCTTTCGTTAAAAGTCCCTAGGCAAAAGTTAGTACTTTCAAATACAGTGCAGCATTTTACACAGCTGGCATTTTTCAAAATCCACTTCACACATAAACAGTGACTATAACAATAACACTTTTGCTTCATCTTTGTGGGAAAGAAAAGTTTCAAAACTTACTACCAGCACCCATTGTCAGGACAGGCACATTGATTGCAACATGGCACCTTTTGTTTGGGATTTTGCATTTTGTTGATCAAACTCATTGATCAAACTCATATTTGTAAAAATGCAAACAAAAACAGAAACAATGGTGAAGTGGATAATGTTGTTTTTAAGACCTACTTGTGAACTGGTTTCAATTCTTCAGAGACTTGTCAAATTGTCTGCATCAGCAGTGAGGTGAAACGATTAATTTCTCTTTGTCTGTCTCCCTCTGTTCCTCTGCAGTATTAAAGGCCTGCGTGACAAACTGAACCACAGTAATCTGACGGAGGTGTCTTTCATTATAGTAAATGAGCGAGAAGCTACGTCTAGAGCAATGTACTGGGAGCTGAAAAGAAAAGCCCCCCCAGGTGTTCCTGTGTACCAGCAGTCTCCCTTTCAAAATGATGTATGGGAGGCTCTTGATGGTGACAAGGATGACTTCCTGGTCTATGATAGGTAAGGTCAAATCTGGATCCTTTTAATGCGTTTTTTTTTACAAATACAATGTGATATGAAGTAGCCTGCTGAAGTAAGTGATCCAAGATCAGTTCAGGCAAATTAATCTTAAAGATAAACTATGAACTATGTCATTTTGATTTTCTCCAACTTCTACCTTTTATTTCTAGGTGTGGTCTTCTCACCTTCCATATTGTGCTACCATACAGTTTTCTGCAGTATCCCTATGTACAGGCTGCCATCAGAGCTACTTATCAGAAAAATATCTGCAATTGCTCCGTGAGTTCAAACACAAAACACACACACACGCAAATGCTTGCTCACATGAACAAGTTGTTGTAGATATTAGTACTGGATCAAATTAATGTGTGTAATATGTCAGAGGATGCTGAAAGATTACACACACAACTGGACAAGGCACTTTCTTTCTCAGACTTCTAACAGGCATTATATCTTTCCCAGGCAAATTCCACTTTATCACATGGCAGGAACAAAACACCACCGTTAAGTGTCAGCCAAACAAATTCATCATCCACAATTCAACTAGACACTGATGAGGAGGGAGACGTAGCACCTGAAACTCATAACCACATCCATCAGCATCATCAGCATCTTCATCGTGTGCATCACCATCATACCAGTCCCAGGAATGATTCTCAGCCTCATCAGGATACAAGCCAGAATAAAACTACTCCCCCTCATCATGACCACCACACCCATCCTCGGCATCATCATCACCACTAATGTTTTCATTTTTGTATTTAGAATATGCAGACAAAGAGCAGATCAAGGAGCGGTGAGGTGTTGTTTGAACAGTAATCAGATAATGGTTCCTCTGCTAGTATATCCACACCTCACTCTACACACCCTGTGTGCATGAAAGGAAACAGTTCTGCCCTATCTGCTCCCATTAATGAAGTCAGCAGTGTAAAACCTGCCTACAGGAGCCTGTAGATGGATGTGTGTGAGGAGATGGGATAGACTGTTACTGTCATTCACACAGAGTCAGGTGATGGTGTGAACTGCTACGGAGCAAACCTCCATCAGGTTACTGTCCAAAGTGGATTCTTCTAGTTCTATTCATCTTTATTTAGTAAATAGGTTCAGCAATTTGAAAAGTGATGTAAAAATTAAACACTAATTTCAACCAATCAATCAATAAATATTGTAATAACTCAAAGATTTCAGTTTGTAGTGTAAAATATCACACAATATCACTAGTTCACTTATTTTTCCTTGTGTATAGAAGAACAAAGAAAGTGTAGTTTACTGGAGTGTAATAAGTTATATTACAAGACAGGATACGCTAATAATTATTTCTATGTTACTTTGTTTTATTCTTAATTAACTGCAGAAATGTAGGATGAACCTTCAGGTTGATGTGTTGTAAATCATTAAAATTGATAGAAATGGTTATGTCTGTGAACAGCGTAGTCCATGATGACTCATTTTGGCATATGAACATGTTAATGGATTTTACCATGGCTTGTTCACCGGGAGTTTAACCACAGACACTGTGGTTTATGGACAATTACACTTATGACTGATCCACAGCCAAGGATCCACTATTTGAACTAAAAAGACAAAAATGAAGTGAATTGTATGATGAAATAATTCTAATTTAAAGATGACTTAGCTTATGACTTAGCTGGCACTTCCATTTGTCAAGCCACACACACACACACACACACACACACACACACACACACACACACACACACACACACACACACACACAGACCAGGTGGATTACTGCCGTGCTCTGACCGGTGGGTGAGTGAGCCGGGGAGAAAAACCACAACCATCAGAGTGGAGGTAAAGTTAACTTTCTTAAAGCTGCTGGAATCGTGTCTGAATCCCGGTGTGTTTAAATTGATTTTATATTTCCATCTGCACCTATTTTTATTCTGATTGAATCCACACATTGCACAGGATACAGTAAGAGTTTAAAAGCTAACCTTTATGAATCTTACTGAAAGATGGTTGCATGGGGGAGCCTCTAATAACCAGATGATGATTACATGAACAGTCAAACTGTTGGCATATGTATGTGTATACAATATACACAACAACAGTTTTAACCAAAATGCTTTTATGTTGCTGAAAATAAAAACTGTGGACTGAGAGTAATGATTTAGGCTACAAACAGTTGACTGTGTGCAGTGCTGGTGAATCCTGAAACCAGTCATAATTACGATATGCTAAGTGTACCCTGCTTCAAATTACTACATTTAACTGTTGCAGTTGCAGTTGATGGAGCTGAAGTTTTTAACTATTTAATGCACCATACTGTATTTTGCTGTATATGTGTGTATATGTGTATATTTTAGAAAGTTGTTTTAAACCCCTCTCCATGCTGCAACGATTCAGTTCTGGTGGAGACATATCAACCATCAGCTGTTACATGTATAGATCAATGCCAAAGCCACTAGGTGGAGCTCAAGTCGTGGCAAAAGGCACAAAAACACAAGCAGCCGAAAACCTAAAGGAAGATAAATGAGAGCAGCTTTTATCTATGAACGTTAGATGGCAGCACTATCATATATTAATGGAAATTCATCACTGTCGTCCACATTAGGCAGTGATTCATCAAGAGGATTATTAGTTATTATCCATTATCACGAGATACGCCGGGATTAGTGGACATAATCCTTGAATTATAATCCAGATCATCTCTGGGTGGCTTAATCAACATTTCAGCGGGGTGTTCTTCTGTTCTATGTAAGACCTTCAGTTAGAGAAGGAGAGTGCAAGTTCTTCCCTTCTTCGAGGTAATGAGCACATATTCCAGAGATCTGCTGTTTCTATGAGACAAGCACAATCTTCGCCTTGATTTCTGCTTTTGTCTTGCTTTTTTCTCTGTCTAGACAGGAGGACAGAGAACTGGCTCCTGTGCCAATCACCTGTATCTTTATGTGCTAACTGATCATTATATGGGCAGTGCCAAAGATAATGGCAAAGAGGCAGCCAGTCAACCTGAAGCCCATGCTGAAAGTTAGCCGTGGTCTGCAAACTGTCAGCCTGCATCTTCTATGAGGTCCTACTAATATAGTATGTGGAAGCTGAAGGGAGGTAGAAGGGCAAGTGAATAGGTTTCCAGGTAATTGTTTTCACTTTGCAACCTGCAGCTTTACTGGTTGAGTCAAACAGAATAAATTAACAATGACAATTAACCTGGATGTGTAAATAGGCAGCTGTTACAACAAGATCACCTGCAACCCAAAAGGTGTCAGTTTGGCTGTGTGTTCACAGCTTGTCTTTAATGCGCACAGTGGCCCAAAAATCTAGTTTTTCTAGGTTTTACAGGACAAAAAAAATCCTCCTCCTGTGAGATCAGATCTCAGGGGGATCCCACAGTTTTTGTGTGCTGTCCATTGTGGGAGTTGTCAGTCCAACAGGAAGCAATTTCACTCATTCACAGTCAATTTCTGTGTGACAAAATGGGATGAAAGGTCCTTGTGCTGATTGAGTGAAACCAAAGCAGAGATGAAAGGAGCTTTTGTCTTTCCAGTTCGCAGCCTCTTCCTGGTTGGTCAGATAGAGTCTGCTGTGCCAGCCAGTCAACTACAGTCACACCCCACTGGCCATGATTTTTTTTAATAACACTGTACTTTATGAAACATTTCCTTGATAACACTTCAGTCAGGATCTTATTTTATGAGTTCATTCACACAGGATTTAATGGACTAGACCTTGATGGCCAAAATATCTGATGCAATCTTCAGATCACAAAATATATATCCTCAGTAACAACAAGTTGATAATATGTAAAAGTAATATTAAAAGCAGACTAATAACATATTTTCTTATATATTAATATTACATATGTTTCTCAGTGATACTGTAAGTAAAAACGTTGAGATTTCTATAGATTTATAAATGTCAGCAACTCAAAGCAACTTTAAAGTGTAATGACAGATCTTTTCAGACATGCTTATCTGTGCACGGTTTTCTGTTCATGAGTCTCTTTCATATAGAAAAACCTCAAATCTTATGCCTTATGTTGTTCAGATCGTCTTTATCCTGAGGAAGAAAAACATCAGCTGACCTTCCTCCGTGTCTACCATCACCCCATTAGGATCTTCAGCTGGTGGGCCGGGGTTACATACTGTACGTGGCGGGAGACCAGAGTGAGTATACTCCAACATGCTGCTGCAGTTTGACAAAATGCTGTGGAAATAAAACTAATCCACGTGGTGATGTATCTATACTGTGGCCTGACAGCTCTGGGACTGAGCATGACCAAATAGCTGTGGTATGTTATTTCCTTCATCTAGCATAAGTATGTCTGAGTATTTTGGACTGCAGTCCCTCCTCGTAGCATAAAGGCGGCCAACTGTATTGTTCTGTTTAAAGCCACAATAACTACATTTTTTTGATAAATCTAGTGGAAATGGGACAGGATGTGGTGTCATGAACTGAATGTAGCAGCTGTGAACTCATGCAGAAACTGAATCCCACCACGGTCTGCTATAAGTAGCCCTTCTGTGGATCTGTTAGGTTTCGTTTTCTTTAGTATAGTCTGTAAATTACCTTCCTGGCAAAGGTTTTAAAAGAAGGATGAGGCATGCCTGACTCGGTCAGAGGAGAGAGCAGGAAATTAGCTCTGGCTGCTAATTCCTCTGAAAATAAAAAAAACACACAGCCTCAGCAGTCTTTATCAGTCCAATACGTGACCATAGATCACTCATTTCAAAGTGTAAGGCTGATTTATGTTTAATTGCTACATGCTCATATTGAAGCAAAATGAATGTAGCTTAGCTTCTAGCGTTACTAACATGAAATAGATATAAAGTCTTTTACACTTTGGAGTTTTTGGGTGTGTAAGACTATCTTACATACTACACAAGAATATCTAAAAAGCTTGCGGCATTCAGCTTCAACAAGCCTGACAGATAGACCTCTACACACGGAGGGTTTTCATTGTTCTGGCTGGCTGTTGGCATAACTAGGTGGATTACAGCACTGATGCTCCTTAACTAACTACTGGACCATCTGTCTTCTACAGACGGCACAGATAAAGAGACTGTGCACCCTGTAGTATTTTTATTTTGGTTCTTTCTATATGGCTGCAGCATATATGGGTCAGTATGGTGACTGACTGCCATTGTGTAACACTAATTAGTGGTGACCCCCAAGCTTTCATTACATTTGGCTTCATAATTTAGTAAACTGAAGCTGGGATGTAATATCATAGTTGAGTTGACGGGGGTATGTGGGCGTTCTTTTGTGTTGTTGAGAGGAAGCTGTTACAGTATATACATTGGGTGTGGAGTGGATAGTTAGTTTTACAACATCCATTATGTTCATGTTCGTTCAAAACTGCAGTGACTCTATGAGACATATGGATATCGATCAGTGTATAAGATTACAATGACAGCCATAGTGATTGGTGCTTTTGTCTGTGTGTGTTCAGCCACGGTGATTAGTATTCAAGCTTTTCCTTTTTATGAATAAACAGTGTTCCAAGTGTTTGTCAAGTGCGTCACTCCCCAAGACATGTTCTTGTGACTTCTCAGAGTTTCCAGATAATCTGCCACTTGGTGATAACTGTCCATTATTTTGTCTGTTCCTTGCCATCCATAGTAAGCATTCACACCACTGTGCTGTGTGTACTATCACAGCTACATCACCAGGAAGAATGCCAAGGCAACATGGGGAAATGTAAGAAGAAGACGACAAAGCTGAGATGAAGGATGTAAAAAGCTTTTCCTGCTTGTTTGTTCTGTGCATTACTGCATTTCTCACGCTGCAAGCAACTACATCATATATGCATGAACATCTATACAACCTGGGAAGTGGAGTGATTTTTTAAAATAAAACATGTGCATGAATGACATATATCTACCTTGAACACACATACTCACAGTTCACCTTATGCACGTACTGTATATGAGGGCCTTCCATTTCCTGCATTAAATTCATTCTCTACATTCATCCTGTAGTCCACAGTCACACTCTAAACACATTAACCCTTGTTCCATTACTTCTTCTCTCCATCTGCTAATAGATGAATCTTTCTAATCACCTAATAGGCAATATATTCTTCTCTGACAGTCCCAGCCAGTCAGATGTTGGCTTCCATTAGCTCTGTATCCTTCCCTCCATCTATTACAGCCCCCTATTTTTAGATCAGGCCCCCTCTCGTCAGTTTTTGGCATTTAATCCCTCTTACCAACAGGGAGACCTCAGTCCACCGTACAACCCCCTCCTTTCCCATCTGTTGTGATGTAGAAATATAATTGCCCCCCTTTCTCCCCCTTGTGGACAGAAATGAAAGAGCCGTTAGTGTGACTAAAGTAAATCTGTCTCTTGCCCTTAGATTATATTTCCCCTGCCTTTGTCACTTATTCCCATTCTGTTCACTATCTATTTTCATACTTTTATCTCCAGCAACATATTGGTTTTGACCATCCTCTGTTCCAAACTCAGCAGGGGGTGGACAAAATAACAGAAGAGCACATGAAAAAGTACTTTGAAGCGACTAAATCAAAGTCCCAAAGTCAGCTTCTCAGGCAAGTCATTTTAATACCAGTCAGCACAATGTGGCAACTCGACAACATTTGGAGAATCGCCCCTTTACATGTGCGTTTTCAAAGCAACATGAAACAGCTTAAAAAGAAAAGTAGTGTTTGGAAGAAAGGGCATTTTAGAATGCAAATGTGGTCACTTTGTAAAGCACTGAAGCACTGAAGGATATCCGACGTCCTAATTCTTCTAGAGAGTGCAAACACATTTCAGCACAGTGAGACCAGAGGGATCATTTCGCCGGGTGCAAGCATGCAGTATATTGCTGGTGCATTTAAAACATGAACCCTTTATTCCTAGTATACGTTTATTTGTAATTGCAAGAGAAAAGATACAACGACCATGACATTTGTCACTGTGATAGAGTTTAAAGTTGTAAAATTCTGACTCATACTATTGTAAAGCACTGTGCAGGGATTGGGCATCAGATAAGCCTAAATCTAAAAAGATGGACTTTCTGTGTCATAATTCACCATCTCAGTGGTATCTGATACTAACCCACTAAGCACCAAATTCAGGTCAGTTTTGTTGAGTGGTATTTGCCTGCCACACTGGTGGGTAAATGTTTGTGGCTAAACAGTCGTGTAATACAACTCTAACTTGAGAGTCTCTACTGTGCTCTGCTTCTGTCCTCTTTCTGTGTTGGAGTTTGACACAGATGCACACATAGTAAGCTGGCAAAATGACAATGACACCAGCGATCACTGTTTGGGTTAGTTTTGGTTTGTGCGATTGTATTTCTCTGTATCACCAGCTACTGATGCTAGCTGGAATGGATATTTCCTCTGTTCCTGTTGTCAGAGGCCGTGTTACATGTTTTTGTGCAAACGTACATTAAAAACAAAACAGCGTAGCATCTGCTTCTGTCTGCTTGGAACATGCTGTCAGATCGAGGCGTTCGGGGACTGACGAGAGTGTAGGTCATTCATGTTTTGGAAATGTTTGCGGGTGAGGACCAACCAAAGTGTACTGTAGCTACTGGAAAGATAATTGTAGAATTTATACCTTAGTCTTTGACCTACTAGTCACCTTGGTTGGTCTGAGTGGTACAGGCAGCTGTATGTTTAGTATGGATGAATTTATTTATCCAGATTCTGCTTTCCTCCTTCTTGGCAGATTTAGTTCTGATGTCCTTCTCACATCAGATAGTTGGCATTTCTTGCTGACTGTGTGTGTGTGTGTGTGTGTGTGTGTGTGTGTGTGTGGGAGACCAATACTAAAATAACACTGGACATACTTGTGTAGCATTATAAGCCATATTTTGCTACTGGCAAGTATTTAATCTGCTCTTCGTTGAAACACACAAGTGTGTTCCAAGAACATAGGTAAACACACACACACACACACACACACACACACACACACACACACACACACACACACACACACACACACACACACA
>JAUYWH010000009.1:3452295-3472585 GCA_034779795.1 Ctenopoma multispine | reverse complement strand
ACACACACTCACACACACACACACACACACACACACACACACACACACACACACACACACACACACACACACACACAGAGAGCTCATTTTCAGGAGCCCATTTAAAGACTGATGCCCCTCAGCTCTACTACAAACACAGCTCCAGGTTGATTACTGCTGAGTGCTGTACACCTCGGACATGACTGACTTTCTGGCACACAGTCGCTTTGATCAACTTTCTGTCTCAACCAGGCGATGGATTACGTGAGCTAGTTACAGGTCTCACCAGAGCCAGAACATGTGACATGACTGAATAAAACCTGATCTGCATGTGATTTAACAACATTTGCTGCTAATTAAAGCACCTTGTGTAGAATATAGTGAAACAAACTGAGCAACCTCTGTGTAGTGAACATCTGTGTTCCCTGAACCTTCTTTGTGAATGACTTTGTGTCGGTCTCCTTGGTAACCGTTTCAGACAGTGTTTGGGCTGCGGTCAGCTGGAGGCAGATTGTAATTAATAATCAGGTTACGGGGAGAGGATATTGAAGTGCTCTCAAAGCTGCTGCTGCTAACGTCGCCGCTAGTGTGAGGGACACAGAAACACACTCACACACGACTGCACAGACACATGCGCACACGCATTTATAATAGCTGATGGTGATCGAGGCTTGGAAATAAGAGGCTGGTAAGTGTTTGAAGGTGAGCCACTGGGCTGTTTCACACAATTAGGGTTAACAAGAGGCTGTAGCTATCTCAGGATGATGGGCGCACACTCAGTCGCAGACACGCTAGTGTTAATCAGCTAACCAACCAGCTAGCAGCTCCCTGTCAAGTGGGTTTGTGTATAATTAACAAGCACAAAGCTCTAAGTAGTCACCAATACGGACTCAAGTTTTTTATCGCCATGCCACCTTTTGAGCCTCCAGGATAAACCACATCTGTTAAAAAGCATCTATCAGTCACTTTGTCATCGCTTGTCTCTGCGTGTATGTGTGTCTTTGTTTTCAACAAGAGAAACCCCATCTGCTGGTGGCACCATCCCCATTTATGGACAATGGGATGAACCCAACGCCACCTGTATCTGTGTTATCAAAGTTATTTGGGGGATGTGCCATTTATCTTGACAGGCAGATAACTTGATTTATGGCTTTTATTGTTCGCTGTGGGTCAGACAATCTCACACGTAAAGAGATTTGTTTCACAGGGGCTCGGGCCCATGGGATATTGTTTGATTTGATTCATATTTGCATGAACCTGATTCTGTAAAATTGCCCCGTTAGCCCCAAATTGATTTCTGGTGGTGCTGTCACCTTTTATTTGAAATTCAAACTGCTTTCTCAGGTTTGAACATGAGAAAATATGAGGTGCATTCTGTATAATGATGTGTTGGGCCAGAAGTTAACAGGCTGTGCCTTGAACTCCAGTAAATGCACTGTCCCTCCGACCCGTTGCATGTCTTCCCCTGTCAGCCAAAGGCTATTGTTCTCTTTGTTAACGTAAAATGGAGTAAGCTAGCGAGCCGTGCTGAATAGATAGTTATGAGGTGGCTGTGAAGTTATGTGAGGAAGCATTTTGGATTCTACTCCATAATCATGGATAATGGTAATAGGCTATTTGCTGACTTTGTAAAATGCCTTACAATAATGCTTGCTTGTCAATCAAGTGAGGCTTTGGAAGCAAAATCGACAGACCTTTCACTGTCATTTCTACAAAGTAGTTAAGTTAAGCTATGTGGGTTCTCTTCAAATTAATTCTAACAAGTAACATGTTCATTCACATTTGTCTGAATCTGAGTTTGAGTGACTACCCTAATACTAGTGTTAGGCATGAATTTGTTATCAATAATGGATCATGGCTCATTTTGGTGACTTGCAACATTAAAAGTCAAACAAATTGTTCACCAGCACTGTGGTTACTTTAGGTACCAGGAAAAAACAAGATTTCATTGTTCCAGAACAAAACTTTTGGAAATATGTCATCAGTCTAAATATAAAACCACGTTTCCTGTACCATTACTAGCACTTTCTGTGTCTGTGTATTTCCAGCAAATAGCAGGTCAAATAACTGACTTCAAAATGAAAATGACTATCTTTGGCAGTACAAACCCAGTATTACAAGACGTTTAAAAGCTCTCAACCAATTACTAAAGAAATCACTGTGCCTAAACCTTAATCTCTTTCTTTAATCACATCTATTCACGTAAACAATTAAGATTAGACCGCTAAGACTACATTAAAGTTAACTCAGGTTGAATGCATAAAGACTGTCAGTATAAAAATATATTTTTTAACTGATCGCTTTAATCAAAATTTGGCTGAAAATAAATATAAAGGAGGTATCCAACTCAATTCTGATCAGCAAAGCAGACGAGACAGGCACACTTCATACTATTTGCATGTTTATAGTAATAGGGTTTTTGGTTGTTAGGCACAAAGACAGCAGCCTGTCGTGATAAGAAACACAGTGGACCAATGTGTTTTGTAGTGACATTTCCATCAGGAGCTTGTGTATAGTACATTAACTCTGGTCTCACACCTTAGGCACGCCGTGTATTCTGTATCTGATTAGGTCCACTTTAAGGTCAATATGACATGTGTATGACCCCTTTTTCACCGTGAAACTATAGGTAAGTCACATTAACATCCAAGTCATAAAGGTTTCCTGAGAAAGACAGGAACAATCTTGGTTTCCTCAATGGAGACTCAGGGAGTAGGAGGAAGACAGAGTTAGATGAAAAAGACAAGGACTATTTTTTAGAGCTGTGTCATACCAAGAACTGTAAACCGGTAAAGAACCTATAGGTAGACTTCCTATAATGACTGGGTCAAATAGCAGTGTGTGTTATGCTACTACAACACAGTGAACCTAAGTAAAAATCAAACCGTTGGATTAGTGGCATGCATATGTGAACTATATATGTAATAAATATCTAACTTGTGCTTGTGGGAATCCTCTTTAGCTGTTGTTCAGACATGCCCTTGGCCTGTTTTTGCACCAAGATTGATGTTCAGACAAGAAATGTGAAGCAAAGTGATGTCAAAAGCACATACACCATTTTGAACTATCGTTCTATTTTACTGCAGTTGCCCCTTGTCTCTTGAACATATAATGCAAAGAGCAGCAGGTAATTAATAGCTAACTAAAAAAACTGACAACTTCCATTCACCTCCTTCTCCTTTAAACATTCAAAAGTATCACAAAGCTCTTTGTCCTTTGCTCAGCCCTGTGCACGCCTTCAATTCTTTCCATTATTTAAAGATATTTCTCTACTCCCCCATCCTTCTCCTCCCTTCTCTTTTTTTCCTTCACTTTTTTCTTTCCGGTACTTGCCTTTCGTCTATTCTCCTGATTTATCTCTCCTCAGCTTTTATATCTCTTTACTGCTCTCCTCTTCTTGCAGCATCTCTCCTGTCATCCATTTTTTTCTTTCTTCTACGCCCTTATATTCATCCCACCTGGTCTTTCATTTTCTTTCTCCACCGCTTGCATGGCCTCACACTTTTTGTCCTCCTCTTCCTCCCTTATCGCTTTCCTGCCATCCTCTCCTCTCATCTCCCCCCCACCCCTTGCCTTTCTCAGCGGCCCCTCCTGCCCCTCGTCTCACCACCTTGGTTCACCCTCTGATGATTGCTGAGCACATTTTATTTGACATGAAGACAAAGGGCTGAGTACACATGTGGTTTCACTGCAAGTCTTGTGTAATATGAAATATTAATGCAGGCATAATTGAGATCCCTGGATGAAGGGTAGAGGTGGGGGTGGTGGGGGTTTTATAATCACCAGTGACTGCCGTTTCCTTCCCCAAAGGATGGTAAGGCTGTCAGGATGGATTGAGAAACAGTAAAGATAACAACAACAGAATGCTTACTGTTGGCGGCTACCGTGGCCTATTTCTGTCTTGGTGTTTAATGGTTAGATTGGCTCATTGCCCGAGCTACTGAGGCAGCTCTCCCTGACAGGCTTTTCAGAATGAAAGGTGCTAGGTGCAGCGTTTCCAACCATCAATAGTCATGGTCAAATTAGTTGTGATAGACTGGTATAATTACCGCAAACAACTGGTAGCCTCTCCTACGTCTTCCTCGCCCATTGCACATCGTGTGTTTTCTCTTTTGCTCTAAGAAGGAAAAAATTTGAATAATATTTGCATCTGTGATTTAGTTTTACTTTACTAGCATCTGTTTTTTTTTAATCTTTAGTGCTGTATATTTACACAGTCAGTTAATGAAATGTGTCAAACCACCAGTACACTAATATTACAACATCAAACGTGCTGCTCACACATTAACAAGCACCATTCTGCATAATGCAAGGTGTTGTTGAGATATTACTTCACTATGGATGTGGAGTACTACTACTAATAGCTACTCTCATTTTAGTATTGTTTTTGACTCCACCAGTTCTGCTGAAATATCCACTGACTTCCTGGGACTGATGTAGCCTCGATGGTAGCACGTCTCTCTAAAAATCTATATGTGTCAAAACAACAATGGTAGTTTCACACTTCTACAATACATTATTTAATAACTAGTCATGATACCGTCACCTGCCAACAATTAACCTGCTAAAATACAGTTTTAATTAAACATTTTATAGCTTTTTTTTTTTGCCTTTTTTTGAATATGTTGCAGGCATCAAACTCTATATTTGTATACACTGTTTTTGTTCTACAGTCGTCAGTTAAATAAAGGTTCAAGTTAATCACATATTCTAGTTTCTTTAGTACTGAGAGCTGAATACTTGATCAACAGTACAGACATCATTTGAACTAGTTTAGTGAACTTGTTTCTGAAAGCTGAGGGTAGCAGCAGCGACCACTATGAAGAGTATACAGAATGTGAGACATTTATTTAAACCAGTAAAAGACATTTTACACAAGCTGCAAAAATAGGTTATTCCTTTGACTTGAGCAAGGACACTATGCTATTTGGTGCCGAGTCAATCACATGGTGGAATGTGTGCTTGCTAAAATGCATTTATGTGTGTCAGTACTCTTGGCGTCACCTTCAGTTGGTTCAGTTACACCTGTCCACCTCTGTCTCAGTCTTTTACTAATTAATCTGAACTGCAATGTGCCTCCTCAAACCAGGCGTGGCAGTGCTAGCTGTGTGAACGTTCACTAGTGTTTGTCTAAAGCTGCATTTTCCATACTATTACCCATGTGGTCTTCTCTCTGCACAGCACAGGATGAAACTTGTGCATCAAAGCACAAACACACACACACACACACACACACACACACACACACTTATTTCTCACGGGGACCAGCTCTTTGGCTCTCTTGATATCTTTCACTCTCTCACTCTCTCCCACACATAAACACAGACACACGCATATACTTTAGTTGACATTCACACATACACATACAAACAAGGTCACACTTTGTGTTTCACATGTTTAATTCTGTCTATATGTACTTCTTCTCTCTTCCTCTCACGCATAAAAAGGCAGATGCGCACTTTTTTCACACACACACACACACAAACACACACACACACACATACACACACACACACACACACACACACACACAAACACATAAACACATCTACACACCCACATGGGCTACAGTTGCATCACTGGTGAATTACTATGCCGTTCCACGTTATTAAACATGACACTCGGCCCAGATAATGGAGCCTTTCTTCATCTCAATTTGGAAGGCTAATCTTATTGCTTTGATTAGCAGCAGCTTCATTTGCATATCAAGGCTTCCCCTCCTTTAATTCCTCCATCGCAAATCCCCTCTTTATAACTGTAGATAAAAGGAATCTATCTATATGTATCTTTCTTCAGAATCTATTCTTCCTTCCCCCTCTTCTCCTCTCTTGTTCTTCTCCTTGTTCATTTGTTCAAGTTCTCGTTATTATTTTCTTGTTTTTCATACTCAGCATCAGCTCTTGGTCATCCTTGGTTTTCTCTGCTTCTTAATGTATATAGAAAGATCCCTAACATAAAACAAGAGGAGAGGCAGCAGTAAAGCATGACTTCATCACCATGTGATTGGACATTATGCAATGGCCAGTCATTCTAGGTACTTATTATCCAACAGGATTTGCACTTGGGGAAATAAGAGATCAGAGAAAAGCAAAATGTTTCAGCGAAAGTTGAAATTACAGCGTACTATCAAAGTGTAACCACAAGGTTATAACAGCAACAGTAAACTCTGAGCTGACCTTTGCTCACTATGTGCTGCTGTGATTGGTTAGATTTGGTTTGACCTTGACATCAAATACAAATAAACTGAGAATGATTGCTGTTTTTTTCCAGAACATAAAGTCAAATTCAGGCTGCCTGAACACTCAATGTGCTATTTGTGTAAATAGGACACTGGTGATAATTGGTCAATAAATACTAAAGCATAAAAAAACTCCTTATGCTCAATAGCCCCTTTCAAAGTGATACAATATATGATATATGCAGCTCAAATAAAATAAAATAACAAAAATTAAATACATAACAGAAAGCACAACAAAAATACAGCGTTATAGCTATGGATGTAAAAGCAAACCAAATGAGCTCATAATGTTAATCCATAGGCCCATAAAATAATTCAGAAATTTATTCTACCTTTACAAGATACTGACATCGTAATAACTCCACGAGGGAGTACACAAAACAGTATTAATTATCCTAAAAAAAAACTACAAGTCAATTCAGGTACTTTACCACTTACCATAGGATGGTTAGAATTTTGTGCACACTAACATTGTTTTTCAGCATTAGGCTGCAATTCCCACGATATCTACTCCCATTGTATCTAAACTGAAGCCATCCCTTTAAAATATATTCTTATCTACGGGTTTTTAACCAACAGGATCACATCACTCAGCATCCAATTGATAGTGTCTTGGCAGAATAACCACATTTTACCCAATGCTGCCACCATGCCACCAAAGTTTGCAAAGAGAGTTAGAACTCGGGCAGCACACTTTGGAACTTTTAACATAATAGACAGAACAACGTTATATTTACAAGTGAATTAGAAAGAAATGGAAAATTATATTTTACCTCTGGCCTCCATAAAGGTTCAGTGTGTGAAATCTGAAAGATTTTGCAGCATCTACAGGTTGAATAACCCTTACACCCCACCTCCCCTTTTCCAAGCGTCCTTATCAGCTAGTATTTGTAAAATGAGGATTTGATTATCCTATTTAGTATGTAAGACAAGAGGCTGTGACACGAGTGTTACTACGTTCAAGCAAAACATTTGCAAATATGTCAACATATAACAACCTATTTAATAATACTACATTCCATTTCTGCTAATAAATCCTTGAGTGATGCTATTTAAGGCCAGAGCTGGACCAACTTAAGAGGCAAAAATGTGATTAAAATGTTTTCTTCTTTTATGTTCAAATTGTTTAACATATGAATTTTGAGCAAAATGCAATATAGGAGAAAAATGCAAGACAGACGCAGCGACCTGAAACAGAACAAAACCTGTGGAGACCACATGAATATATAACAGTCATACAGTAGCTCGAACATAATGCACAAAATGCTGCATCATCAAGTATGCCAGGGAGGTCAAATGCAAGACAGCTAAAGGTCAGTCTGAGAGCAATGTCATATCAGGCTGTACAGCACAACCAACACTGCTGGTGAAAAAGAAGATACTGCACGTGTGAAATCTGATGAGAAGTGGGTTTTTAAAATTGAATTTGTGCACTTCAGCACACTGACCTCTTGTGTGAGTGTGTACAAGAGTGAGGAGGACAGCGAGAGAGAGACGATATAAAACAAGAGAGCTCGTAGGTGTCTTTTATAGGATATTGGCCAATATGATGTTTTATGTGTCTATAAAGAGCTCCAAGGCCATGTTGACTTTTCATGGTTTAGAAACACTATCAGTGCTCTGTGAAAATGGCTGTATTGTGTGAAATCGAAATGAAGTGCAGCATCGAAAGCTTTTACCTACTCGCAGTTTGTCAGAATTGAAAGCCCAAGGTGCTTTAGTCATATACTCACCTTAATGGACAATTTTCAGCCACCGGTGTGTACAAGCAACATTAAACTGTAATTCTGTTAACTTGCATTGAGGTTTTCTTTAAGGAATATTAAAGGAGTGCTTGTTTTTGTCACCAGTTTTCTATTGTAATTAGATTTGTTGTCACACATTTACTGCCAGAAAACTTTCTGTGATATGTGGGGAATCATTTCTCTTTTGTTAACTAGTTATTCATCAAGTGTGCAAACCTCCTTGTGACTCAGACACATAATAACATTTTGTATGATCAGTTCTAATGAATTATTTAACTAATACTGTACTGATACTTTCATGCTGCAGCTTCCTCCACCAGCACAGTGTCCAGAGCGAATCATAAAACCATTTGCTTTGGTTTTTTTATGTCGAAATCTCTGATTGAAGACATGCATACACACATGCATAACCTCCTGCTCACTGTGCATGAAATACAGTATGTGTAGTAGAGATTGCACATTCATTACGACTCAGAAACCAACTACAGTATGATGCAACAATATCACCAGGCTGTCATCAGCGTGTAACATCTGTGTAGTCAAAGTTATGTGCATCCTATTTCTCTGTGGCATAAACCTATTCTACACATCAATAAGCTGCATTGTGGCTCTGCATGAGATGTTTTATTCTGATAGACATCACTGTTGCTAACTTTGAATGATATAAGAGTCTTTGTAAGAGTCTCAGAGAGTCTAAATAATTGTGAGTGCACTACATCCACAGTGTCAATTAATCAAAGAAATACACTATTTACTGCTCTGTAAGTAATGTTTATTAAAGACTGAAATGTATATTTGGATTTTAAAGGTCCACCTATTGAGTGGCCAGAAAACATTGTGAGCAAGACATTGTTGGATTTGATCGTTTTTACAAGCTCTGATTGCCATGATAAAACTATCAAATATAGCCAACGTCAACACAACTTTATTTAGCACAAGTACTTTTAGTTGAGGTTTTAAAACAAGCTTTTGACAAAGGGCCCCTCTATCAGATACAGTTTTAAAGGGGTTTACACTGTATTTCAGTAGAACAAATTGCCAAATGAATTTACAGTTCGTCAAATAATTTAACTGACACAAATGACGCACAGTGAGGGGATGCTTTTGGGGCCACAGACACTTTGTTTAACATGGCTATTTATGCTAACAAAATGATTATGCCTTTGCTCTTACACAAATGTTTAAGTTATAAAATACTCGTTAAATGACTTGTTCCACATTACATCATATCGCTGAGCTGTTCCAACGCCAGTTTATGAATAAAGACCTTGAATAGGTATATGATAAACTTAATAAAGATCAGACAGTTCACAATGAAAGATAACAAACTGTCTAAAATAGGGGACAATATTTTAATGCAAAGCTCTTTATTTGGTTTTAAAATCCGCAGCAGTAAAAGCAGAGGGTGCGGCCATAAAGCCATTGCAGGAGAGTTCACTGAACTACAGGTGAGCTACCAGCTCACCCTGATTACCTGTCAGCATTTTACTCACTGCCTGGGCTCCATAAACTGCGTCTGTGCAGGTTATTGCCCTCTCCCTCGTAGCCTATTGTAGTCATCATCTTCAGTTGTGATTGTTCTCTTGTGTCATCAGGGAGGGAGGTGACGAGAGGTTTGCAGTACATAAATAGCGACCAGTCTTGGTCTCAGTACCTTCTGCCTCCTTCAACTCCTCTCAACAACTCTGCTCTCACACCTCCACCCACCAACTCCACCAAAATGGCCTTCGCTGGAAGATGGGAAACTGAGACCCAGGAGGGATACGATGAGTTCTGCAAGCTGCTCGGTGAGAGATGGAATCTAAAACCTTTCTCAGCCAAACGACACAGACTTAACTTGCCTACGCCTGTCCTCTCTAACTGTCTGAATCTATAATAACCACACAATTTTATTATTTTCCCACTCTAGGTATCCCTGATGACATCATTGAGAAGGGCCGTGACTACAAGCTCATCACAGAGGTTAGCCAGAATGGCAATGACTTCATCTGGACTCAGGTTTATCCTACAAACGCCAAAGTCAGCAACAAGTTCACCATTGGCAAGGAGTGCGATATGGAGACCATCGGTGGAAAGAAATTCAAGGTGCGAGGAAATGAGCCAGACATGTTTTTTCATTTTGTCTTTAGTTCCATCTGAATAGCATTATCAACCTAGTAAAACGGGAAAGGAGCATGTATGTAGCCTGCTTCCCTGACTGATTACCTGTGCTTTCAGGCCACAGTCAGCATGGAGGGAGGCAAGCTGAGCGTGTCCTTCCCCAACTACCACCACACCTCTGAGATCAGCGGAGGCAAGCTTGTCGAGGTAAACACACTCACTTAGGCTTTTAGCGCTGAGGACCTAGCGTGATGACAGCAGTTATTATATTCAGCACCCCACAGGGATCATTGGAGTCATTAATGTTATATGTCTGCAGCTTGAGATCAGCATTAACTAACGAGAAACCTGAAGTAGTGCGTCAGAGTACATCTTAACAAGCAAATCCATGTCACATCCGACCTTTAAATGCTGGGACATAATGTCACTAAACTTGACTTATTTGTGGTTCTTTGTGTTCAATTTCTGCTTTTTTGAAATTCTTATAAATTATTGGAAAATGAGGGGAAAAGACACAAGCTAGGATAATAACTCAATGATTTTGTCCGATGATTCATATTGTAGTACGGCAAGGTAATGGAAAAACATATTTCTTACTTCAATAATTTCCTTCTTTTTCTGTCTCTCTATAGACTTCCAAAGCTGGTTCTGTAGTCCTGACGAGGACCAGCAAGAAGATCTAACTTCTCTCTTTAACAGTTTCACTAGAGAACCCAGAACTACAGAAACGGCAAATAAATAAACTAAGCTTATGATACTAACATGATGATGTGTTTGTGTCGATATGTGTGTGTGTGTGTGTGTATCTTACTCTGGTACTGTAGTTTTATGGTTGGAAATACAAACAACATGAAATGTAAGAGAGGTGTATTTATTGCATACAAGGTGTATGCAAGAATTATGGAAAAGAGAAAGAGAGTTAATAATTCAACTTTAAATGTGTTGTTAGGCTGTTTCCAGTTTTTATGCAAAGCTGAGCTAAACACCTCCTGGCTCCAGCTCCAAACTTGTGCCCGTGCCGAATGCCACATAAAGCAATGTGCACACAGTTCGATTTGAGCTTAGCAATTTGTCACCAAAAATGCCTAAATTCCTCAGTAAAACTTGAGTAATCTCCACAGGTAAATAGTAAATTTGTCCTCCCAGTAATTAGATCAGTTGTTGTTTCCCTTTAAAAGCTAAAAGAAAACAAATGTTCTCCTCTCAGAAGCGTTAAACTGGTTTCAAAATGTCCTGAATGTCCAGTGAGCTCCTCCTGCTTCATGCTGTGCGTGCTTCTCTTGGTTCACGAGCTTCTTCCAAAGTCAACTCCACAGGTGAAACATAGCATCGCACGTTAAATGACTATAAACTCCTTATCAGAGATCAGCATGCAGAGGTATAGAGAACAACTTAGCGGTACAGACCTTGTAAAAAGCAAGTGAACTGCAACCGGACGCAATAAATGATGACACAGTTTGGTAAAACAGTTTTTTATGATCAGTGCTTTCACCACCTTACCAATGATTCTCTCCCTTTCATTGTTTTTGTACTTTTCTTACTTTCAGCTTCTCTGCTGTTCCTCTGCTATGCTTCCTTTTGCTTCTCAGTGCCACTCGCATCTGTCCTCTCCCCTCATCTCCTCCCTTTTCCTCTCATTCTTGTCCATCTCCACATCTCCACCGTTTCTCTGTGGCTTCCAGCCAAGCAAACAATCAGTTAATTAACCAGCTCAGTCCCAGGATCATTGTAGCAGCTCTCAGAGGAGCACTGAAAAGGCTCTCATGTCTCTAAATTTACAGCTTCATTAAGTGGACTGGAGTAAGGTACAAATCTTTTGAATACAATTGCCAGACTATAGCCTCAGCACATGTGCACGTGTGCTGGCCTTGACATGAGAGCCAGTGACTCAATAGCTCCCTAATGAAAACAAAATCTCTGTTTTTTGCCTCTGAGGTGGCGATTGTTTTGGTGTAATAAGAGACGTCCTCTCTTCGAGGCGCCGATGCAATCAAGATCTCGCACTCCTGGAAAATTAGGTTGGAAGGCAACAAGCAAGGTATCATTTGAGCATGTTTGTGTAGCTCAGTGCTGGTGCAATCACTCTGCAATATCACTTCCTTTGTCCTCACAGACAAACAGGCCTAATTGGCTATTTCTAAGGTTACTGTTTCTGATTGGCCATTCTGGCTCTTTCTGATTGGTCTCTGTCAGGGCAACCAGAAGTGGAGAGAAAATGGCTTGTTAACATCTCTCATGTTGTGTTTCTCTTTCTGTTTTTTGTGATTTCAACCTTCAAACACACTTGGATCCAAACCACAACATGAGTTTGTACTCTCCTGAAAATACATATGATAGTATGTAATAGATGATCTTATGAACTTCATACAGTACTTCAGAGAAATGTAATACGTACTAGAAGCAGTTGTAATATGAGGTGAGCAGAGATCTAAATAGAGATGGGAACTAACAGAATCATTAAACTAGTCTAAGTCATAAAAACATTCATAAGTGCTTGTTGCTTTTATTTCTTTTATTGCCCATGCACACGGAAATTGTGACAATAATGCACACAATATATAATTAGTGAACTAATTAGTGTCTTAACAAACTAAAATATATATATATATTATTAAGTATGATATTTCAGCCCATTAAGAGGCAACTGAGCATGTTACTTGATCTGGAGAGCACAAAGCCATCCTTTCTTTCAGATGACCAGGTTTCTTATGTTTTGGTGTGCACCATGTACCAAGTATTTTGTCACTGCAATGACATGAGTGATTGTCATGGGGTTGGGGCGCAGTGGCTCAGTTGGTGGATTGGTTGCCCGTTAACTCTGACTCCTACTGGCCATCTGTTGACTTGTCCCTGGAAAAAACATTGAACCCCCACGCATCCCAGGGTTGCGTCAGGAAGGGCATCCGGCGTAAAACCTGCTGTTGTGATCCCCATCTGCGATAAGCCGAAAGAAAACACATACACACACATGCTGTGAATGGTCATTTTTGATATGTCAGCTGACGTCTTAACCATTAAATGATGATCTTAACATGCTCCCAATGCTGCCATAATTCTATGGCAGCATTGCAATAAATGACCTATGGAGGGACTTTGTGTTCTGCAGTGGTTAAAGTATTGTATGGTTGACTTTAGGCAACAACAAATATTCCGTTAGTGGAAAGGTCATGGTTAGAGCTGTGGATATAGCCAGCCACCTCAACTACCTGTACAACAACGTCCCATCACTTCCTTTAGCTTTAGCAGAGAACATAGACATGCCTGATTGTTTTAAGCGGTTTCAACAAATGGCCGCTGCCTGTCTCTATCTCATATGCAGTGCATGTAAATCTGAGCTCTGTAGATACTTTAGTAGGTGCATTCACATTTTAATACGGGATGCTTGACAGTCTGTAAACCCTTTAGAATTTTCTCTATTTTGACCTAATGTAAACCTAAAGTCCTAAAACTACAGAAAGGAATCCAAGAGAACCTCATTAAAAAACGTTATGAGAAACAATTATACTTATTTCTTCATTTATTGTGGAAGTTGATCCAGACTTACACATTTGTATGCAACAAACCTCCACCATCAGGAGTGCACTGACCAACTACGGCGTGTATGGCAGAACTGAAAGGAGGAAGCGACTACTCTGCAAAAAGAAAGTACTACGTTTGGTGACAACCAAACACTGCATTCCACCTCTGAAACATGGTGGTAGCAGTATCATCATTTAGGCAAACTGTACAGGGAAAGTTTCAAGAACTGAATCGCAACAAAAAGCGGATCATGCAGCACGACGGCCGCGAGTTTTGGAATAGCTGAGTCACCGTCCTGAACATAATGGTTTAGGTTTGAAAAGGACAGATGAACAGTTCCCCAAAGTGTTTGGTTGAAGTTATTGCTGGAAAAAAATGGTCACACTAGTTACCGAAGCCATGGATTTACATATGTGTGGGAAAATATCTGATCAAATCAAAGAGAGGCTTTGGGGTCTTATTAGCCTTCACTGTGTCACAATGCTTCCAGTCATGGCTGAGCATTACATAATTATTCTGAAAAAGTGAGTTTACTGTGTCACAACATGTAACCTGTGCTCACAATGTTCATTTTGCCAGTTTTTTGACTCCAGTCTGCAAAATACATGATCACATCTACGGGTGGCAGCTTCCTCTGTGACTAGTTAACTTAAATTGGCAACATGAAATCACCTAGACCAGAAATGTTCATGATATTTTCTTACTTCTTCAAGGAGGAGGAAAAACCTGATCTCCCATTTGCTGTGATCGAAATCTTCCCCAAGCTCCGATTTCAATCACAGCAGCTCAGATTGCTGTATTTTAGAGAATACACTAAAAAAGACAGAAAGGGGAATGATTCAGTTGGGATGAGTGAGAGATTGAGGTAATAATAAAAACTAGAAACAGCAAGAGGGCGAAAATACCCAGGGTAGCATAATGAAGGGGTGACGTACCACAATGTGACTGACACGTTAGGCATTAATAACCTGGAATTACCTGTAATAACCATGGTAACACTGGCAATTTGCTTGACGTGAAAGGTGGTTGGTCCATCTGCAGGGAGGGAGGGAGCTCAATATAGTATTAACTGTGTGCACTTCCAGGCTGTCGATACAGTCTGCTTTTCTCTCACTATGCTTCAATTGCAAATTGGGATTCTTCTATCACAATTAACCGCACCACAAATCACAAAAATCAAGGGTAATTGTTTTTATTAAGTCTTTTCCAAAATTCCAATCTGCAAACTTTGCAAATGGGTACGTTGGGTTATATGAAAGCAAACTGTACCAAATTGCAGCATTTCACTCTTCATCTCTTTAGGATCTGAGGGGCAAATAAAGTAAAAAAGAAAAAGTTTATTCTCCTGGATTCCAGTCATAAAAACGACCTAAATATTCAAGCTTTCATGTTTTTGGGTCCATATTTGGGTCATGGTGCATAATGTGACCTATGTGGATACAGTTTGGCCACTACACCAAAATGGCTTCATACCCCAGCACTGTTCCTGACATGTGGGCTCAGGACTCTACGATGACGCTTTGTACAAACTGATACTTTTCGGTCTTGTATTGGTGTAAGCTGTGCAGGGCAGACAGGAATGGTTTAATCCTGCCACAATAGGAATTCGTTTTTACCAAATGATGGCAATGGAAACAAGATGTGAACACTTCGTTAAGATCAAGCCGCGTTGGTGTGCTCTCTGTGGTGTGGCGGAGCTCTGTGTTCACACAGATTCTCTGTGTCTGAGCTCCAGTAATGTTTGCTGCTGCAACTTCTCATCTCTCTCAATCTCCACTTTGTTAAAGCTGTGTGAATGCAAGACTGGAAGTGCATAGATTAATGGCTATCCTGTATGACAGGGTGAATGCACGACTGAAAGCCCGACTGAATGTACTTTACATCTGAATGTAAAGTTGAATAATGAAGAAATGAATGTACGACTGAATAGCGCGGCTGTATCAGCATCTTGACAGTGCACTCCTTTATTCTGGAAACACTCCTACCCCTGCTGCCAGCCCAATGCTCTATACCATACTGCTGTGCTTAATGACTGTAAAAGGCATAATTTCTTTTGATTGATTCTAATTATTACGATGTTACGCAACAGGAAAAATGGAAGGAAGTGATGTAGACTGAAATCAGTGAAAGACAAATGCAGATGAGTGGTGGGAACTGTTGAAAAAGACAATATAAGAAACCAATAAGACTGAAATAATGTACTTCTTATTAATATACTTATTTATTCATTTAAGAGTTAGATTGTGTAAAAAACATGACTTAAATAAAACCCCACTGTGTACATGGTGTTCACTCAAGCTACCGGTCTACTTTCTTGTCAGCCAGCGAGCCAGCCAATCATCTATTCATCCTTCTGTCCATACATCCAGAGAGGCTGACTCCTTGTGCCCTACAGCCCAGGACAAGGTCTCTCTTCAGGAGACAGTAGTCGGCTTTGTTCCCATATCATGCCTCACATTCCCCAGACCTGCCCCAGTTCCCTTACACGCCTGCTCTGTGGGCAAGCAGAGCGGCCAGCCTGCCAGGGAACCAGCACTCATCCAGACAACCAGTCAGCCATCCATCCATTCATTCATACACGGAACGGCTAACTTCTTGTACCCCCCTGGCCCAGAACAAGGCCTCTCTCTGGGGGACAGTAGTCAGCTTTGTTCCCGCCGTCATGCCTTGAATTCCCCAGACCTGCCCTGGGTCCCCCCTCAAGGCACAGGGCACTGGGAGGGGCGAAGGCTTCTCTATGCCCCCATTTCCCTTTCTCTTTTTGATATTATCTTTTGACCCCCCCACACACACACCCCCCACACACCACCACCACCAACACATCGCCTCTTTTTTTTTGGAAGGCTTCTCTCTGCACCCATAAGCTTTTACCGATGCCCTTTCTGACTCTTTCTCTCTTTCTTCGCCTGGTCATTAAACTGACAGTTAACAACCTCGTCTCTCCTCTCTACATCCATTCTTTCTCTTTTACTCCCACACACACTCTGTCTATCTTCTTTTCATGAAATCGTCTTTTCTTTTCTTTTCAATTTACTTGATTGAAGTGGTAAAAAAAGAGTGTATGTGCATCAAATGTATACTTACGTATTATGCCTACATAATTATACTTTTCTCTCTTTGACCCTATTTCAATGTTTTCTTTTTCTTAAGTTTGCAACCTGAGATCAGTTATTCAAACCCCGCCATGATGCAAGCCGACCACCTGAACTGGTCCAGGATCGGCAGCGAACACCACCTCACTTCCTTTTTAACTGCTCGCTCAACACAAAACGCAACAACCTGATCCAGCGCCAGTGGCTGTCGGTACCTACAGCCCACTTCTATTCACCAAGAAGAAGGGTGGGGGCGTAGGCCATAATTAAAGATGGCGGCCTTGCCGTCGCACAATGGCTCTGCGCAGAGAAGGCTTTTATTGCATGTATTTTTCTCAACAGGAGAGTGGGCAGTCTACCCTCTGTGAGCATTTAATTGGTTTAACAGCTGGGGAGGAGGAGGAGGAGGAATGGCGAGAGCGGCAGAACCCAAAGGAAGAGAGGAAACAAAGACATGGGAGGAAAGTGTGAGTCACTAGGATCTTAAATTTGTTGTGTCTAATGTTGATAAATTTATCAGCAGGCTGACTTTACATATTGTGCATCAGAGTGAAAATTAATAATTTTCCTGTCACCTCCCATCTGCACACTGTGTTCATTAGCGTGCATCCCAATTCTGATCAGGAGTGTGTTCCAGTTGCTTGAGCAAAAATGTGCCAGGCGTGGGTTTGTTGGCAGGTAACATTTTCCCTGAAGCATCAGTGATATTATTATTATTTAAAAAAAAAAACAGGCTGAGATTATGGAGAGAGAGGCAGTGCTTTTTTGTTTCAGGATTTTAAAAAAATATACAGCACACTATCTCCCACCCACTTGTGAGGCTGTGTGTGTGTGAGTGTGTGTGTTTTGAATGCGCCCATGTTTTGTGTGTGTGTGCTTGGGTAAATGTGGATGCTGACAAGTGTCTTTGTCTGTCCTCTGCCAATAAATGAAAACTGGAGCAGAGCCTTGGGGCAAGGTGAGGCCACGTCGTTCCTCTGGAGGTTTCAGCTAATGGAGATCCACTGTTGGGTTAGAGGACCGGCCTTCAGGGGCTCAGTTGGGGATTAAAAATATAATCCACTGCGCACATTACCCCATGCACGCTGTAAATTGCAGTATGGGATGTAAGTGCA
This sequence comes from Ctenopoma multispine, assembly GCA_034779795.1. Taxonomy (NCBI): domain Eukaryota; kingdom Metazoa; phylum Chordata; class Actinopteri; order Anabantiformes; family Anabantidae; genus Ctenopoma; species Ctenopoma multispine. The sequence continues at coordinate 3,454,797 of JAUYWH010000009.1, read as the reverse complement.
TTCTATACTTTTATACTCTGATATCCTGTTGTTATGAAGTATTCTTTCAGATTTGGTTAGATTTTACTACACTCATGTAAAATGATAAAATAGTATTTTAACTATGAATACATCCTCTCAGTATATGGCAAATCCCAAAAAGAAGTTGTTGCATTTGCATCCAAATTTAAAGCCAACTAAATGACATAAATGACACTGTTAATAATTTCAGTCATAATGCTAAAACTCTATGGATACACATGTCTTTGCTAAGCCTCTGTCAATGTGAGGTCTTACTCCGTGTTAATCTCATTCTCTTCCCTAACCGCTGGGGTTTAACAGAGAATTAAAACCTTTCAGCACCACAACCAGGACACAAAAAGATGAATCAGGATTCAATGCTAGATGTGAGAGAGTTGAAGGATGTTTGAAGATGACTTTCACAAGTTTACAATTTCCTCTTTTGCACTTTGAAGACTAAAGATTTGTCACTATAAACTACTCTGTGTTCCCTACTCCTGTACACACTATGCAGGAAATGAAAGGTTAATCCAGTTTTTACAGGGCAGAACTTTGAAAAGAAAATGGACTTAAGAATAATATTCTCAAAGAAATATCAGGCTCTTTAGATGCTGAATGTTCCATATGTTCACTACATCAATGGTAACTTTGTCACTTGGTGTGGATCAAATATGGTGCAATAGATTTATTAGGGTCAGTATCATTCCTTCCTTTCTTTTCCTTGCCCCTGCGGCGGCATGATAGCTCAATGAGTAGAGCAGTTGTCTTCAAACCTGAGGGTGAGCAGTTCGATACCTGGTACCGGAAGGCTACGTGTCGAGGTGTCCTTGGACAAGACACCAGTACCCTGATCCTTGGCGCCTCACAGAGGCAACCTGTCCACAACGAATTTCCCCAAGGGGATGAATAAAGTATCGATTATTATTATTATTCCTGTGCACTTGTGACTCTTTAACTCTCTAAAGGTAATTAATGGTCAGCTGTCCAAAGAATTGGATTTTAGCTATCCCTCATTCACAGATCAACAGTCAAGTGTCAACAGAACCATGAACTTCTTGTCTGAAGAGGACCTATCACTTCCCTTGGTGTGTAGGCTTTAGTTAAAAGTAGTAAAGATGCCTTTAATAAAAGTATCTCCTTTTATCCTTAAGAGATTTGTGTAAAGTAGAATAGCCACATGTTCTTGTCAGTGAACAGTATATCCATCATGGTATGCCCACCCCGTCATATCAAATGGCAGCTTTAGTGGAGGCCTAATGTGCAAGGTGGGAGGGTGTGTAGATGGTGGGATTCATGGTAAACATGTGTAATGTGTTGAGGGGGGATTTCCCACAGCTACACTCAGACAGTGGAGCTTATTTCACACTTCATTTCATTCTAATATATAGAACGACAGCGCAGGAAAACACACTTACGCACACTGATAGACACAAACAAACGTCTCCGTAATATATGCCAGTGTGGGCAAACACGCACACACTTGGCATAGATTTCCACATCTCAGCAAAGATCTACACACGTATCTGACACCCACATGCTTTATAATGCAGAGAGATTAGGAAGAAGAGAATCACAGGATGAAGACTAATAAAATACAGTCAGAAACTGGAAGCATGTGATTATGTTTTAGCAATGAGTGTTTACATGTGTATCATCCATATTCAGCTAATCTCTAAATGGAAGCACTGTTTGTGTGGGCTAGCAAACAAATCAGTGCAGCGCAGCTCATAACCTCTAAATGGATTTTCAAAGTCAAACTATTTTTATCTAATAGACGGTGGCATGAAACAGAAGCAATGTCAACACAGTTGCTCACTTTTTATTTTGTGTGTTAATCATGAAATAAACACACTTACGGCAAAAAGGCTAATTAAGTGTGCCAGGTCTAAATATGGCCTAAATGTGGACTATAGCTAAAACACCTGTGCGCACACATCTGGTAGTGCGTACAAATGCAATACATATAGTGTGTGTATATAGAGTACATAGTTGTACATATGCTGTATGATGATGTGTTGCTAAGTCAGTACTAGCAGGTCCAAATGTGCACAAATCTGTGCATGTGTTTAATGGACCAATCCTATAATTGCATTTAGCGAGTCAAGCTGACTCTGTGCACTTTTCATGTTATAAGTCATTAATGAACCTGCAGCACGTTAGGAGAATTGTAAATCAATGAGGCAATCTGCTCATCAGTTTGTGATATGTCTTGAGTAAATTGGCTATAGTCTAGAGTCTAATAGTGTGAAGAATAGATGGTGCATGTTTTATTCAGGTTCAAGATGCAGACACCCTCTCTACTTTTAAGGCTAGGCATAAAATTACCCTTTTTTATAAAGCTTATAGTCCGAGCTGGCTTAGGTGACTCTGAACCATGCCACAGTTATGCTGGTATCTCCCTTGATACACTGAGCTCCGCTCTCCAGTACGGTGTACATTTTAGGACATCCTCAGGTCTCAGGAAAAACTCCGTCAGGTCTCAGGAAAAACTCCGTCAGGTCT
>JAUYWH010000009.1:3427603-3452195 GCA_034779795.1 Ctenopoma multispine | reverse complement strand
GTGGTACAATTTACGCCATTCTGTTTCACACGCCAACCCAGAGGTGGCGGTAATGCGTCCACAAGCTGTTTGCCAACTGCCATAAAATCTTAAACGAAGAAGAACAAGTTTTTCTGATACCTGAGGCCGTTTTTCCTGAGACCTGAGGATGTCCTAAAATGTACACCGTACTCCTGTCCACTCACAAGTCACTGTTGAATGTCATTAACTTTGTATGTTCTCCCTCTTGTAGTCGTGCTTCATCTTCTCTACCTCTCTCTCTCTCTCTGTACCTTTATGTTTCCAGTATTTAGTTACTGGTCCTATCAACCTGTCACGGTTCGACCCTGGTCGGCCCGATTTCCCCGTGTATTGAATATATTTTGGTCTTTCTTCTAGTTTGTTTTTCACGTTTCCCTGTCACACCCCTGTTCATTCGTGCACTCGGTTCTGTTTACTTATTCGGTCACGCCCCCACTCTCGGTTACGCACTCACCTGATCACGCCCGGCTCCAAATCTCTCACGTTAATTATCACCAGCTGTTTTCAATCACTGGCCCTGCTCCCGGCACTTCCCTCACCTGTCCCCTTTTAGTAATCAGTTAGCTTCCTTTATATTCCTCCCTCTGTCTCTCACTCACTGCCGGATTATCTGTTCTCACTGCTTTGCTTGCCGTCATCACAACTTCATGTCTGCCGTGCTGTCCCCACCTGTTCGACCCTGTTGTTACCGCTCAAGTTTGTCATTCTGTTTGCCGATCCTGCTTCCTGGTCTCGTCGTCTGTTCTCCTGTCCCGGTTTGTCGGTTTCCCTGTTTTCTCTCCTGTCACTTATGATTTTGTTCTGTCTTAGTTTCTGCCTGCTGTCCGTTTGTTCCGTCCTCCCGCCTGTCTCTGAGTTCACCCCTGTCCTGTCTGTTATATCTGTGCATTTGTAGTCTTTATGTTGTATTCGGGTCCCTATGTCTCAGCCCCTGTTGGTCTCAGTCTCTTCACTCTTTGTGTTTAATCTAGACGTTGCAGTCTGTGTTGCTTAATAGTTAGTTTTATTTTCTCTCTCAGCTTTTGTCCTCCTATATGGAGTGATGTTGTGTTCTGTCCCTCGTTTCTTTATTAAATCTTTTATTTATGTTTATTTATTTTATCTTCTTTATGGACTGTTTGGTCCAGGTATGTTTTAGTTGACTTCTGTATTTTCTTACACCTGTTCTTTTGTATGTGCCTTCTATATGGAGTGATGTTGTGTTCTGTCCCTCGTTTCTTTATTAAATCTTCTTTGCTTAAGTTTGCTATGTGTTTGAGTGCTCTTGGGTCCGTCCTCGTCCTAACCATCACAGTATAATCCGGCCATACTTAGGACCCAGCACTCTTTCCCCTTTCTTTCTTTTTCTCTTTATTTTGTTGTTATGGCTCTGTCAGACAGAGCTAGTGAGGGGCAGGTTATCTGCCGTTTACTTACCCAGCTGCATGAAACAGTTTGTAAAGCTAGTGACCCAGCCCAAAGAGAGAAGACCCTGGCTCGCATGGAGAAAATTTTGTTTTCAAGGCCCTGGTTATTTGACCTCGCTGGCGTGCCCCAACTGGTGGCAGATATCCACACACTCAGGCGGGACCTAGACACACTTCTGAAGGAAGCCCCTGCTGCCGTCTCCGAACCTGTGTTGAACTCGGGTCCCACCATGACGGCAGCTCTTGACTCTACCTCGGCCTGCACTACAACACCTGCCCCTGCTGCAGCGTCTGACCCACCAACACCTGCCTCTGCCGCAGCAGCTCCAACTCCTGCTCTGACCCCTTCCTCCCTCAGCCCAGCTGAGGCTCGAGGAATTTGGAAGGCCTTAAAAGCTGAGTCCATGGATTCTCTTTCCCCGATGAACTCAGAGGCTGGTTTGGGCCAATGCCGCTCTAAGGGGAGTGGTCACCGCCGTAAGCGGCGCCCACACCAAGCAGACCCTGACTCAGCTTCAGCCACAGCTACAATTTTGGACCCTACTCTGGTTCCTGCAGCAGCTTCAGCACCTGTCTTCGTTCCTGCCACCGCCGCTTTTGCAATCCCCGATCCCCGAATCCCCGATTCGGCTTCCACGCCTGCCACCCTTAGGCTGTCTGCCCCGGGCCCCACAGCGTCCACGCCCGTTGCTCCTGGGCCCTCCGCCCAGAGCTGCTCTGGACCCTCGCCTGTTGCCTCTGGGCTTCCCCCCCGCATCTCACCTGGACCCTCGCCTGTTGCCTCTGGGCTTCCCCCCCCGCATCTCACCTGGACCCTCGCCTGTTGCTTTCGGGCTACCAGCCTACAGCCCTTCTGGCCTCGTCCCTGTTGCCTCTGCTTTCTTCCCTGGACTGGCCACATTGGCTCTTGCCCCCCCAGGCTGTTTTGACTGCTTTGACCCCTGGTTTCTGGACTTTGGTTTTTGGACTCCTTTGCCTGGTTATTGTCTTTTGTTTGGACTTTGTTTTGGTTTCTTTGTCTTGATTTTCTGTTTGTTTTTGATGTCTTTGCCTGACCCTTGTTTTGTTCTTGGTTTTGTGTTTTTGGTTCCTCTGCCGCCTTGTTTGGACTCTGTTTTTATCTAGCCCTGGTTTTGTTTCTGGTTTCTTTTTTTCCTCTCTGCCTTGTTTTGTTGTATGTTCATCCTCCTGTGCCCGCCTGATTCCGTCCTTCCTGTGCTTTTGGTTTCAGTCTGTCCCCTGTTTGTTTTGGTTGTGTTCTGACCCTCCTCCTTGTCCCCCTCCACCCTCCCGGCTCGTGCCCCTGGCCTTCCTTCCCTTGTCTTGGTTTCTCGGTCTCCGTTTCTCCTTTATGGAGTGATTTTGTGTTCTGTCCCTCGTTTCTTTATTAAATCTTCTTTGCTTAAGTTTGCTATGTGTTTGAGTGCTCTTGGGTCCGTCCTCGTACTAACCATCACACAACCTTTTTCTTCCTCTTGTTGCCCTTTGTTCTTTCCTCTCTCGTCTTCTGCTTGAAGTTTCTTCCGTTAAAGGAAAGAAAACTCTGTTTTACAGTTTACAGTACATAGAACACACAGATACACACAGTTTCACTGCCTATCAGATTTCATTTGCCAGGTGTCCAAACAGAGAAAATAATTCACTGACTAATTCTAAATCTTAGTGTACATGGGTTTGTCTCTCTGCAGAACTCCACACACATTACTTTGTGGCAGAGTGCTCTACAGACTCGTCTGGTTTTACACATTACAACAATAAGAGAGCATCTAAGGGATCACTGGAACATTGTGTTAAGTCTAAAAAGCTAAAAATATCTTCATACTTAATCACAACCAAATTACTTTGTTTGCATAATTGTTGTCCAGCATTTGTGACTGTTAAGGGTGAAAATAAACATTACATCAGTCCCCATTTCAGCGTCTGACTTCAAAAGAGATGTCATTTCAACAAACCTCTTCCTCTGTACGTGGGGGCCCTTTTACAACAACCAGTGACTTTCATTGTACAACAGGTTTGGGACAAACAACCAACATATGGGATTTGGACTATTGAAATGCTGTCAGACATCAGCTGACTAAATGAGTAGAAAATTCTGATGTACACAAACCAAATCCTATTTTGCTAATCTACATTCTCGTCGTCAGTGTGCAGGTTTGCAGTACAATAGTTTATCTGATTAGATTTATATTACACTATTTGAAAGGAAAGTTATTTCCCTACCTGCTGTAGCTGTCAATCATAGCTACTTTTTTCAGGAGATGCCCATCTGATCTGGTCATTAGATCATACTTAAGATCATTACAGAAACACAGCTTTACTTTGGTCACATACACACAAACGACACACACAACAAAGACATGAAGAGGTGGAGGTTGACTTCCCTTATTGGCGTTCTCAGATCTGCGATGCTAATGACTCCTGTCAAAGAACTGTTTATTGCTGATTCTCTCAATACACTTAATCCTGTTTGAACATGCAAATGAGGGCGCAGGAACAACGCACACATACGCATGTAAATGATCACAAACACTGACGTGAGTGCCATCCCACACACCGACACAGAGTAGACTCTACAACTCACTCGTGCCATTTGGTCAATATGATGGCTCAGGAGAGCATAAGGCTGACGGATGTGAAATCATGTCCTAACACACACAGACACACACTTCAACTCACCTCCTACCACCATTAGGGACATCACAGAAACACACACACACACACACTCCAATCAGAGCATAAAGAGAAAGAAATGGCCCGAAATGAGAGAGTAGGGGGGAGACAGAAAGACAGCATAGACGACTGACTTTGAAGTAATGTCTGCAATTTCAAATGTAACTCTCTCATTTGATGGGAGTCCTTTTTGTTGGAGGGAAAGGAGCCAAGCAGAGGGCTGACGTAAGAGGTAAAAAGAAACAATGGGTCTGATATTTTATCTTCAATGTCAGCTTTCACCTTTAATTTCACTTTTTGACTTACCAGGAACCTTACTCTTACTGTCATGTACAGTTTCTTATGTGGTATTTCAGCTACTCAATCTGACCACTTGTAGTCATTAGGTTACTATTGAAAACAATGACGTTGGAGCTATTAGCAAACATAAAATGATTTCAGAGTTCAGAACCTACCAGCTGTTGCTTTACTGTGAAAGGAGCCTGTAAAGCTCCTTCAGGATTCTGATCAGGATGCCTTCCAGATGCAACAGGTCCTGAAACGTGTCCATAGCTGTATGAAAATGTACACCCTTCATTCAAGTGTTTTTCTTCTTCTTTTTAACAGTGTTGGCGCTTTACAAATGGTATGTTCAAGTCTGCTGTACCACATGGTAGTCAGAACAGATATACATGTTTTTTTCCTTTCCAAGAGCCATAGGGTCAGATCCCTGTAACGCACCACCATAGATCCAAGTTTCTTACAGACTACAAACAGCTGCACACCAGGTGAGTGAGTAGAGAGTGCAGGAGGCAGGACGTGGTGCAAAAATACGCTGCAGAAATTGTGATGTGTTGTTCACTTGTTTGCTGTGAACGTTTTGGACACCGACATTCCTCGTTCCACACATACTGAGTTGAACATTACACAAACTTCATACCAGGGAGCCAGCAGGGTAAAGCTTGTTTTATGTTGTTCAAGAACTAGCTGTCTGAAGCTTGCATCTCAAGTCTTTTCTTTCTTAGTCATTTGAGGCTTGTGAACTAAAGTCTTAGAGATAGCTAATGTTTCTTGGTACTGTGGAAATTTCATCACAATAGTCACAAATCAACAAGACTGGGATGAACTCATGATAATATGGCAGATCCATACTACTACATGTTGGTAATTTTAGTTTATATGTATTTTATATATTTCTTGTGTTATAGAACGAAACCCAGTGTGACCACTATGTTGATGAAATAATTTATATCTTATAATCATTTAGAATTAGCACTGAAATTTAATTTCTGTCTCCTTTACATGGGACCTAGATCTTTCATTCTTCCTTTCTTCCCACCTCATTCTCTCCTTTCCTCCTTTATTTCTTTCCCTTTTTCCTCCCTCGTCTGTCCCACAGTTTGTTTTTCTGCTCTTTCTTTTGCTGGATGTCCCACTGGGGTCCAAGAGCCTCCAAAAAGCCCCAACACCCAGAGTGAAGGAGAAAGGGGCTGCAAAAAGAGAAAGGGGGAGAGAGAAAAGCAAGGGGAAAATAGAGGGTGAGAGGTCGCAGAGGAAAAGAGAAGAAAAAGAAGAAGAGAACAAGCGGAGAGCAGAGCTGTAAAGCGAGCAGAGAATAGAGGACAGAGAAAGAGCGAGGGGAAGACTTAAGAAGACGGAGAATATTGAGAAAAGAAGGCAAATAAAAGAGGAGGGGGTGTCAGCGGTGAAAGAGGTAGAATAAGAAGAGGAGAAAAGAAGCAGGAGCGGGGATAATGGAAAAAAGACAAAGATGTGAAGAAGAGCAGAGAGATAGAGGCCAGGAGGGAGGGAGGGATTGGATTTGACACAAACAAGAGTATCCAGCAGAGTAGAAAGGTGGAGATGAGAAAAGGGGAAGAGACAGACTTGATGAAAAGAAATCAAGCTTTGAATAAAGAGGGAGGGAGAGAGTTGGTTGCCTGGAGCCTGTGTGTGAGTGTGTATTGTAGGGGATGGAGGGTCATAAGTAGCTGCTCAAAGGCTTGTGCCACCTCTGCTGAGGAGGAGCCCTTCAGAAAAGCATCTCATCAGCTGAATGTGTGTGTGTGTGTGCGCCAGTGTGCAATTTGGAGAGGAAGTGTTTTCAGGAGCAAATGGCACACTCATGAGTTCGCCATGGGTTAGGTGATTGCACAATTCCCCTCCCCCTTAACACAGACGTACACACACTCTGTCTGGCCAATCCACAGACTGTTGACACCTCAGTCTTAATCATCACCTCTGTGTCAGGCTGACAAAATGTGCTGCTCTGATGTGACTCTGTCACACACTTGCTTCATTTACATGCACTTAAGAAATCAAATTATTCCCCTTCTTACACAACAACCTAATTGTCTTAAATGTGTAAATGAGAAACCTGGTTTCCTTAACAAAGTTAAGGGATTAAGAAAAACCTGATAAACAGAGGTTAGCCTTGATCGTTTGTTCTGCATGACAATGAGTAAAGCCTGACAGCTATCAAAGGTATTTATTTATCATTAATTTACTCTAATGGGGGAGTAGTAGCCTAGGGAGCCAATTTATAAATTGATAAAAATTTTTAGAACAACTCTGCATTGGCAGAACACACTCAATATCTATATCCATAACAACTATAGAGGTCCCAAGTACCAGGTCAAGCATGGTCAAGAATCTGTATCAACTAATATAATGCTGATCCTCAAGAACCTTTTAAGCACACAGAAGAAGCTAATGTTAGAGAATGCCATTTAGATGAATTTCAAATACGTCTCTGCATCAGCAGATACCCAACACTAGAGGAGTAGGATTGGGATCAGGCCCAAAAATGTTTTGCAGCTTTGAATTCATTCACTTGAGACGAAATGAGTACAGTCAATGAAAATTGATTTTACATGCTGATGTGTGGATTGTTTGTCCCCTTTAATCAGTATCCTTGTTATTAGACTGGAGGCAAAATAAAGTCTGAAGACTTACCTGTGATATTGGGCGAACTCTGTAACAAACATTTACCTCAGAGAATGTGGCACCAGTGCAGGATTACAGGAAACATCACTGGTGATAGCCTCGACCTTGTTTCCAAAATACTGAAATCCTATTGTTTCAGTAATCTGGCATCTTGTGTACAGGTAAACAGGCACTGTCTTGTCAGCGTATTCACAGTCACAGAACGAAGAATTCTGAATGTGTGTTTCTCATGCAGGTTCTGATTACTAATTAATCTAAGCACCATTTACACCACGTTTTCAGGAGCATGGAGGGGTAATTAAACTGGGACAGACTGGCCCCTTCACAGCAAGAGACAACAAGGCTCCATAATAACCTGGCTGTAAAGCAGAGAATTTTGCTGTCCCATCATGTAGCAGTCGTAGTGGTTACATGTTGTTAGGGTTTTGTTACTACTCTGCTAATGTTGTAGACTTTGCTCATGACAAGATGTTTACTGTGGATGAACCCTTTTTATGATCCACACATTGTTTTGCACTTTTGTCCTCACACTGGAGCATGGAAACAACAGTACTGACGCTTACAGACATTAATTCATCACATGGTACTGTCTGTGTTAATGAAGGGAGTCGAGCTGTCAGCTCCTAAAAATATCAATGTCTTTTCTATTCCACCAGTTTTTAATCATTTTTTAACCATAATTCATTGCTAGAGGTGCAACATCTACCATTAGTATAAAAATGTTTTTATATGCAGAATAAACAACATTAAACAGTACATACAGTATTTACCAAAGACAAAATATGAGGGGGCAACAACTATATTGGGCTAATCTTTGTGACGTAGATGATGGTTGAAGCCTTTGTCCAATTCACAAACACAGTGTTGACTTCAACAGGAATCTGGTAAAAACATAAATCAATGCCAGTGACACAGAGGGGTATAAGGAACCATGGTGACATGAAAAAGGAACCTTGGTGGCAATTGTAGACAAAATTGGCTGTCAGGAAACCCTGTGTATTATTGTGTTCTCAGCAACCAGCCTACAGCGGATAACACAATGCCCTTCATACATGTGCCCACTTCAGTTAGTGTGAAGTACTGTAGATGTTACAACGTGTGGGTCTTTTGCATAATGAAAACGACAAGTCAGCAAGCTGTTAAATATCCGATACTGGCCAGCTGTGCTGCTTCCTGGTTTCATGAATGACATCCCTGAAAACAAGACATCATCTCATAGTACACGTTAAGCACATCTTTCATATCAAAGTCATTTTGGTGACGATGGTTTGTGTCCCTGTGAATGTGGCAGTAGCATTTTGCATTGGAACAGTAAGAGCTGAACATATAAAATACATGAAACATGCAGAACTATTTAAAATGACATTAGCTCAGGCCACCCAAGAGGATTACTGGAAAACTTCAGCAACCTTCTAATTTAACCCTGTTGCCCAAACAAATAGCTAAACTGCAAGTAGGAAACAGAATTATAACCAGATTACATTGATGCAAATGGAAAATACATTAAACCTAGTTATTAAACTGGAACTTAAACTTTCCAGCTGCCCTTAGGCACTCGCAGCACTTAAGGTTAGAAAAAGGCTGTGGTCCGGCTTAATAGAAAAAGATATCACTTCACAAACACAACGTTGTCTATTAACCTTTAAACAACACCACAATCTTTCTCTCACCTTAACCAAAGTGCTTTTGTTGCCTAAACCTAACCACACACTGTGGGGTTGAACAGGGATCTGTGGTGTGACAGTCCTGCGCTTTGTCTCCCCACCAACCTCTCCAGCTACCTACTTGTTACACTTCATTCATTCAAGAAAATACTGAATGAGGACATAACATGCACTGCACTGATGTTTACTTTGCAGAGTGAAGTTTAGTTGCATATGAGTGTAACTTTTAGGGGACGGGGGGCTCTTTTGAGTGTTTTAGTAAGAGGTTTGTTGGCTATTGCTTTGATGCAGATCTGAAACCAGCCCACTGCAGTGTGGTCTACCATTTACTGAGTTTTAATTCAAAATTAGGTCAATAGTTTACGACGGCTTGCATGTGACCAAACACAATAACATGCACATGCACGGGGCTATTCTCCCTCCCACCTCTTCATTTGCCTCTTTTATATCAGTGCACAATGAAGCTGTGGAGCTCAGGAGGACAAAACGGCAGTAGAAAATAAATTGAGATGATTATAGCCGCTGGTGCAGAGAGAGAAAGAAAAGAGGGACATAGTGAGAGAAAGAGAGGTGGATATTTTTGCTCTATTGTCCCCCAGTGATGAACCGCTCAAGTGGAGTGTGTATGGTGAGGAAAGCATGTTCCTGAGCTGTCAGACAGTTGGTTAGCAAGATTGTGGGAGACAAAAGGTGTGTGTGTGTTTATACAAAGTTGTGTGTCTAGGCCAACGAACACACACACATGTTGTTTGTCTATCATACTGTGGTGATGCTAGGATTTTTTTTCCCCCTGCTCTCCCCATAGCTGCACACATCTATTTCTACTTTTCTCTCAATCTACATGACAGGACTGTTGTCCCTGGAGGAGTGAGTGTGTGAATTGCTAGACCAGTGGTGTGCATTCAAAGAAGATTTTTCAGAAGAGTAATTCAGACATCGATGGACAGTTTAACTTTCCCGAAAGTGGGCAAAACACTTCTCAGTTGTGTATTAAGTGTCTGGTCAGGTGACTGATGTGCTGAGGGTTTGGTTTTTGTGTGTGTGTGTGTGTGTGTGTGTGTCTGTTAAAGGTGATAAAAATTAACCATTTTTCTGTCAAACTAATCTTATTTTAATCTTTTCACATACACATATAATTGTTTCACACTCTTGTCTGTGCTGTGAGTTTTTTGTCCATCTTGGAAAGAAACTGGACTAAATCTGCTATAAAGCTGCATAATCATTGGCAGGAGTGAGGATCTGAAATGAAGTTATGAAGCACTGATTATTTGTTTAGGATGCACATTCAGCTTTAGACTGAAAGTAAATAATACACTAGCTGCCGTTATAGTGGTACCGTGGTAGTTGTACGAGATGGCAGCCGCCATTTTGATGCATGGTACCAAAAAGGGAGCAATTTCCTGCTGACGCCTGCTTCACCACTCATACAACAAACATACAAATCATATGGCTTATATGAGAGGGACAAATTACCTATGTGGATGATAAGACTGGAGGACGTGTTGTTTCCTTTATATGAGTCAAATCTCCATATCTTTCGGCATCAGCCAAAAACTGAAGCACCAATTAAATATATCACTAATTGGTTGTTGTTGTTCCTTTAAGGCAAATTTCTCAAAATATTATAATATGAAAACATTCAAGTCAGTTTCTGCTGTGAAGAGTAGCAACAGACTGGATTACCAACCGCACAAAGTGGTTAACTGCCCCAGGACCATAGGTCCTTAGGGGCCCCAAAGGCCCCAGATTCAGTCTGTCAGTATGTTTGTGGTAATTTAATTTAATGAACTTACTATATATGACACAAAACTTCAAACCAGTTATAGTTGGGCAACAAAGGAGACCCACCGCTTACCTTTTGCCCCAAGAATCTGTTCCCAGATGGAAATTTGATTTGTTTATAATACATTTACATGCAGGAATACAATGCCTGGCCAAAAGAAGTCACCACCTAGATTTCACTAAGCAAATAGATAAGAGCCTTCTGTGCCGTTTTCAAAGCTAGAGGCAGTCCACAAAATGCACCTTCACCTTCAGCTTTCATTTGTCACTCACCAGATTTCGTTAGCGTACGAGCTTTGTGAACCCCAGCGCACAATTGTGGCCACTGAGCTGACTCACCACAGCAAGTTTAAGCTCATTGCCTTGCTCAAGGGTAGTTTTTTTAGTTAGTTTAGTCACATTTTCATCCTGTTCACCTACAGTGTCTAATCTGTATGCTCTGTGCTCTGTATCGTCACCGCTGATCTTCCAACCAAAAGCCAGCCTCTCTACCCTCAAAGCTCCTCCACAGCCTGGAAACACAACACAGACACACTGCGTCTTTACATCCCCCGGACACTGCCTGCTTCACACAGAGGTATTGCTGCTCTTTATAGCACCTCCCTGCCATGAGTGATAATGAGAGGAATTACACACAATGGATCCACTTTTCTATTTGAGCCAGGACAGAAAGCTAGTGTGAAGGGGAGACAGAGAGAAAACAGGATATGGGAGGCAGCTGAAAAGCTAATACAGGGTGAAGAAGGAGAGAAGAGGGAGTGACTGTGAAAGCAAGAAAGAGTGATTGCCTATTGACTTAATGAGAGAGAGGATGTATTATTATATAATTGCAAATCCTAGAAAGATGGGTCTCCTCCCTCTGCTGCTTTGGTAATTCATCCCTCTCTCTTTCCATCCCTTTCTATGTCTCTCGTTCACTCTGTCACCCATCAATCTTTTTCCAATTACCTGCTCTGTCTATCCACAAATCCATCATAGTCATTTCCATGGTAACGGGTTGCATCCTCCATTGGCTTTGGCCTATTGTTTAATATAATTGCACGCCAAAAAGCAGTCTTTAGAAGAGGAAAGGGGATGCACAGAGAGAGACATTTCTGGATATTGTGTCTGCGCTCAGCGACTAATGTCTCTCCCGTGTCTCCAAACAGTCAACTTCAGAGGAGATACTCTGCGTAATTTCAACAACGGCATCCATTCTTCAGGCATTGTATTAGCCATTATGTGTAAATTGGCTTGATCCTAGACTGATGAAACATCTTCTCTGCCTTCACAATTGTCAATTATTGTGAAAATGAGAAAGCATAGCTGCCCATACAAGGTCAGAGAGGAGCAACTGAACTGATCTCTGAAAATCTATTAGCTGGTTTGATTTTATTTAACTTGGCATAATTTTAAGTTCATGAATATAGATTTTCAGAGTGCTCCAGGTCTCTCTCTTTTCCACATAATTACCAAAAACCCTAACAGAACCAAACCCCGCCCACCCAGACTTTGATGTGTAATATAATTGTTTTTCTCATATAAATTCAATGTCAATATGCTGCGAATTCTTAAGCATCTGACACATTAGTGTTTAGTTGTTGCCCTCTATTGCAACTAAAATACCTACATTGAAATATCATTGCACACACTGCAAGAGTTTAGCTTTGGTAGACGAGGCAGACCTTCCTGCTGGTGCACTATATGTCAAAGTGTACTGTGGGAACAAACATACAATATTATTGTGTAAATGGAAAGCTGTAACTCAGAGAAAAGGCTGTGATTTCAAATGTATCTGTATTAGAGTGGGCAGCGTGGATTATATAATCTATCCAGCAGCACATTGCAGCACGTGTATTGGCAAATGATCATACCACAGCTTATCAGGCAGAGGTATAGAGGTGGTGGATACAGAGAGCCCTATTCAGCTGTAAATGAACCTGCATCTTGAGTCTATATTTGTAATAATTCTCTGCTTCTTCTCAAAAATCATGTCAGAAGTATGTGTTTATGCTGCTTATACAACCTCATTTCCAAAAAAGTTGGGACTTTTTCTAAAATCTTTGTCAATTCGCTCCAAAAAGTTAGAACAGAGTCATGTTTGCCTCTGTACATGACCTTTTCTTTTTATTATGCTTTTAAAATGAAACTGAGAACATGAATTGTTGCAGTTTAGTAAGTGGAAAATGTACCTCTTCTTGCTGGATACAAGACTTCAACTGCTCAACAGTCCATGGTCACTGTTGTCTGATTCTCCTCTTCATGATGCATCATAGTTTTTCACTAGGAGACAGATCTGGACTGCAGGCAGGCCAGTCAAGCGCACACAGACACACAGACTCTATCCCTATGAAGCCATACTGTTGTAGGACACGCAGAGTGAGGCCTTGTGTTGTCCTATTGAAGTATTCACTAACTTCCTGGGGAAAAAAATTGCATTGATAGGCATACTACATGTCTCTCTAAAATCCCAATATACGTCTCTGGTTTTTGGTTTTGTCTTTGGCAAGAACACAACACTAGGTTTTCTTAAAAACAAGCTGGATAACAATGTGGACATGTCTGACCACATAACACGTCTTTCCACTGTCTTTCACTCCATCTGACATGAACTAAGGCTCATACAAGTCAGTGGTGTTGATGTCTGACTTTCTCCTTGCACAATAGGATTTCAGACTGCATTTCTGGATGCAGTTGCAGACTGGTATAGTGACAACAGTTTACCAAAGTATTCCAGAGTCTGTGTAGTTATATTCATCATGTTAGCACCATGATTCCTCATCCTATGACTCCAGTCAACTGTGGTTTCCGTCCTTGACCTTTATGCACTGAGAATTATGTGGAATCTCTGAATCTTTTTTAAAATATTATGAACTGTAAAATCTTTCCAATCTTACGTAGAAAAACTTTTTTTTTAACTGGTTTACAGTTCTCTCATGAAGTTCGGCAGTTTTGGTAGTGTTGAGCTATGACCTGTGTTTGCTTGCAAGGACTGAGCCTTTGGAGTTAGCCCCTTTTATACTACCTTATACTCCTACATACTTCATGATTAGCAAAGGTCGTCGGTTTGACAGTTACAAAAAGACACACATGAAATATGGAGGAAAATCTGCTTTGCCCTCTAAAACATTAACAGCAATGACAGCCAAACCTCTGCAGGAGTATTACTACATGCCTGTTATTGCATCAGAGTCATTTATATAAATAATACAGCATGTTTGAATGTAAGAGAAGAGATCTGGGAGCTGTAGTTGGTATTCAATGCTGATAACAGACTGAATAGTTTGTTATGGTGTTGTTTAGTGATGGGTAACATCCTCCACTTCTCATCAATCTATGGACCCCCTCCCCTTCTCCCTTCTCTGGCTCTAAACTCTGTGCTCTCTCTGCATGTTCAACTGCATCAAGTCACACAGACATACAGCCAAAGAGACAGGAAATTAAAAGATTTGACTTTTAAAATAAAATACTTAAATATTGCCTTTTATTCCAACACACTGCACCAATAGATTGCTGTGTATTTTATATTTTATGTATGAGATATTAATATTTAATGACATTACTTTTAGTAACATTAGTTTAAATGTGGGGATAGGAATATATGACAGCCTTCTGTAAAGGTGAATGTAGGATGACACCTTTCTCTAAGTCTCAGATATAAACCTATTTTCTAACCCAAAAAGACTCGGAGAAAGAAAGTGGAACAAGGTGCTTTTCACAATGTATACTGTATCCAAAATATTATTATCTATTACTTTAAGATCCAGAACACTTGTGTTAATTACTGATGTCACTCAACTATTTTTTCCTTTGAGTCATTTTCTGACACTGTAATCATATGATCAGTGAATGTTGAAACTAAACGGTCAGAAAGTGCAACATCATGGATTTGTGTGACATATAAATTCACACATTGCATCAATCCAAAACATTATGTTTCTGTATGTTTCATCTTTTTTGAACACATTTCTGTAGAGAAGCAGTGTATAGAGAAGATCCATTGCTATTTCTTGTGAAAGCAGAATGATATAGATTATTTTATATCCTGTAAGATCTTAAACCTTGAATAGAATAGAATTTGTTGCTGTCCTTACCTAATATTACTAAATTTCCACTTGTAATTTGATAATGATCAACACTATCTAGCTGTCATGTAACATGTTAAACAGAACTTGAAGGTTTGGGACTTTGTTAAAAAACAAGACCTTGAAATTGGGATGTTGTGATTGTTATAGGGCACTGACATTTCATATAAAATGTTTAATCTATAACATAATTGTCAGATTAATCAGCTGCGACAGTAACACAATTGTTAATCTGAGCTCTCCAAAAATCATAGAACGAATAAGTGAGATAAATGAGAAGCTGTTGTAAACACGATGATGGTGTGAGCGTAGACGATACTGTATTTTAAATACCTATTTATAAATCAGCTATTGAACGATATGATCAAAGTGCTATTGATTAAACGGTAGAGTACAGGATATCTACTGATTTAAGAAAAATGAGCTTTAAGTATCAATTAATTCAATAAATAAAACAATAAAAGTTAAAAATAAATATTAAAAAAAATAAAAATAAAAATGGTACAATAGATGTCTACAAACTAGACACATTTTTGTGGTTCATATCAATAACTGTATTATAATTATAAATCAAGGACAATATGCTGATTTTTTTTCTCCGTAGAATATTTGATAGAGGCTGTACATACGACTGTTATTCTGAAATGTTTTGTCCGGAAGTGTCGTGTAGAGTCCTGTTGAGTTTGACTCTGTCTGCTCAGTGTGAGTGTGTGTGAGAGAGAGAGAGTGTGTGTGTATAATCTGCTTCCTGCTGCTGCTCGGTGTCCGCACACCGTCCGTCTCGTCAGTGTTGATCGGCTCGCCATGGCGGAAGGACGCAGAGAACAGCCGCCCCATCCTCTCCTCTCCTTACCACCGGCCAGCAAGCGACCCTGCTTGCGCCCCGCTCCCAGAGGTCCCGGTCCGGGGCCCGGCCACGGCAGCGGGTTCCCCAGTGCTCGGTGTCGTTCCCCGGAGTCTCTTCTGGACTGTGCAGCGAAGGCAGTAGCGGAAAAGTGGGCCTTCGAGAGAGTGGAGGAGCGCTTCGAGCGGATCCCGGAGCCCGTCCAGCGCCGCATCGTCTACTGGTCTTTTCCCCGCAACGAAAAGGAGATATGCATGTACTCTTCGTTTCAGTGCCGAGTCGCCGGCGAGGAGGGTCCGTCGGCGGCTACCGGTGGCTCTGGGGGTACGGGGACCGGAGCTACGACGACCGCAGGTGGCGGCGGAGGATCTAGCGCCGGTACGACGGGTACCGTGGGGGCAGCCGGAGCGGTGGGAACTGGAGACGGACTGCCATTCCGCCGCGGTATCAGGCTGCTAGAGACCGGCTGTGTGGAAAACGTTTTACAAGTCGGTAAGTGGAATATTTCAGTATAACGACACGGAGCTTTTCCTGGCTCGAACACCGTGGACCGTGTGTCGCTGCTGCTGGATCTATACTGGGGGATGATTGATGGAAGTTTTCCCTGCTATCGTGGAAAGTATGCGAAGCGTCTGTTTTCGACGCACATAAAAGCCACACATGCCTCTGCTCGTGTGTTGAGTTTAGTACACTTCAGAGGAGACATTTGTGATCAGTTGTGGAGTTTTTCATCGACCTCTGTGATGAAAAGGGAAGCGAGGATACGGTTGCTCGCTAGCTTAGCCGACCAGCTGCTGTTTAAAAATTAAAGGGCTTCTTCCTATTGTGGCTTTTCATTACTCTGTAGCTCTGCCGCTGGCTACTGCGTCTGTAACCAGCTTCACGTTTAAGCCTCGACTCGCTGTGTACTGGGTTTTTTTTTTAAACAGGAAAAGCAACTATAAGCACTCCTCTCCTACTCCGGGGCTCCTCGTCGTCGACGGCCGGAGCTGGCTGGAGCCGTAACCCCGGCAGAAAGGCAGTGCGCGGAGGGGGGAGGCGCGGAAGAAGAAGGACTGACAGACGCGGATACAAAAGCGACGCGGCTTTATTTTAGTTTGTGTGAATTCCCGGTTTTAAAAGTCGTTTTTTTGCCCCCACAACACAACCACAGTGGATAAGAGAAGGAACAAAGGCAGTTATTGGCTCCCTTATTGTGATTAATCCAACATTAATCCGAAAAAAATCCCCCACAGCGTTTTGTTTATGTGGTGCTGCTGGTCCGACCGGACAAAGAGCTCAGTCGCCACCAACGTGGAAAAATACACGTTAGAGTTTGTTCTTGTTTTGTATAATTAAAGTTGACCTATTTGTAGCTGTGTTTAGCGTTAAGTAACATTTTATTAGTGCGTTTGTCCGCAGCCTCTCGATCGCCGCAACACAAAAGGCTTCCAGTCGAAATGATCGATACGCGTCTCGCGTTTCTAGCGCTGCAGAGGAGGCTGTTCCCAAACAAAGGGCCATTCCGCACACTCACATTCTCATTAGCCTCATACCCCCGGCTCTACACACACACACACACACGCACACATACATACACACACGCACAAAAACGAGCTCAGACATCGGGGAAATTGATGAGATGAAACCGATGGATAGTTATAAAAAACAGAGAAAAACAAAAGCAGTCTTTTATGGTTACCAGGAGGGTTTTTTAAGGCCATATGGTATGAGAGCCACTAGAGCTTGTCTGGGGGTTTCATGTTGCTCCAAGGTATCTGGTGTATGTGTGTTTGTGTAGGGGGGGGGGGGGGGTAGCTGCAAACTGTGGCTGCTACGTTTTCTCCGTGTGACTGCTGTATCTAATTGCATCTCATAAATGCTGCTCATCGATTCCACCCCATAACTTAATGAAATCTGAGACGTATGAATATGAAAGCAAGAGTTGCTCTCAGTGAGATTTGTTGCAGCCTTGGCTTGATGAGTTTAGCAAGTTAGGGTCTGCAGAAAAGAAGAGAGAGAGAGAGAGAGAGATCTGATGCATTGGGGAAACGATGCACAGGCAGTCAAGTTAAACAAGTCCGATTTGTTCGGAAACTGTGATGTTTTGTTGATTGCCCTCAAAGGCCTCACATTTGTATCATATGCAAGGACTGTTTGCAAGTGAAGGGTTCTTGAGCAAGTTTGAAGTAATGGCCTACTTTTACCACATCCTGTCATTGCCAACACATGAATCAGGTACTCCCACATAGGTGAAGTCGTGTGTGTGTGTGTGTTAGTAGATTAGTGTGTTCGTGCTTATGTGCATCTACGCAGCTAAATCTGAAACTTATAGTAATATATATCTAAGTTTGTAGCACTGCTAAGTGTATGGTATGTGACTAAAGAAGCTGTATCCCATTGGGTCTAAACTTCGGTTGAAATTGAAATGGTCAAACAAAAGCATGAAGCAGTGAGCAAACACTTCCAGTCTTACCTGCCTCGCTGAGGCAGTTTTCCAATCTCCCCCAAGGTCACAGCAAGCAGGGCACAGGGTTTTGTCTTTCTGTCAACAAAACACAAGACGGGCTAAATAGCTGCGTGACATCAAGATAAGATTTGACTTGTTCTTCACTTTGCAGATCATGGGAACCAGTTTACTGACTGATTAAGATGAGAACTATTGTTATGCTGAGTTTATTTTTCTCCCACTAGTGGATTTAGATAGGTTGGGCACGCTCATACACAATGTACCTATTTAGGATCGTGTTGCACGCGTGTCAATGACAGTCTTTTAAGACTGCTTTTATCTGACACAGCGTAATATAATCAGCACTTAAAATAGTAGTAATACTTGTTTTTAAGAAGGCGAGATGGACGTGCCTCCTGTCTTCTGTTATAGGAACTTGCCGGGGGAGCGATTACGACTGAGACAAGGCTGCGTGCTGACACATGCACGGTGATGATGCATGGTTTGAAATGTGGTAACTTGAAAAATTGCAGTCTGGAAAACTTAATACAAATGCTGGTTGTTCACACAGAGCTTCATGTTACATATATATACCAAAATCAAATGCCTTTTTTTTGTATTTAATCTTTGTCCGTCTTGGGTTGAGGTGGGTGATGCTGCTTTGGCACGTAGCCCTCATCTTCGTTTCGCTTATTAGGTTCCAGATAGCCCAATATGGGTAATTCCTCTCATATTAGATACACTGAAAAATCACCATTACACAACCATCATGCAGCAAAGACCCAGAAGCACCAAAAAAATGCTGAAGTGATGAGCTCACAAGCTAGACTATCATAAGATATAATATGTTTTGGGTTTTTTTTGTCACCCCTCACAGCTATCACAAGCCCAGCAAGAGCCCCAGTTCCTGTAAACTCATCTTTAGAATTGTTATTATTTCAGGTTCTCTGAATCCGTAAGCCTAGAGCCAGATCTGCGCTTGTTTTTTCAGATAACGACTGATGGGATATGGTGCTCAGGAGTATGAGGAGGGTCTGTTAGCACCTCACAGACCCTCCCTATATCCTCACTGTTGGTTTTTCTAGTCTACGGTGCTTGACAACTTTAGTGCTCGGGTCACAGAAAGTTTAAGCCTCGACTAGGAGTGTGAGAGAAGAAGAGGACAACTGTTGCCTACCCACTGAAGAACTGATTTCGAAAGAGTCATTTCGCTGCATACTGATATTTACCACTGAAGACATCAATGTATGCATCGGCAGTTAAGAAATGACTTGACAGTAGGTGAGGTAACCTCCACCTCTGTACATTACAAGCTCCTTTGTCTGTCAGCCTCTTTTAACGGTAATACTGACAGACTGAAGGGACATGAGCTCATCAACAGCTCATTGGCCCATGTGTTCGTAATAATCTTCTCCTCGCTCCAAGTCATAATTAGAATAATCAAAGCTAAAGCGTGCTTGTATTTGTAAACCCCACCCCCCAGCCATACACGGCGCACACACAAACACACACACACATAAGCGTCCAGAAGCCCCATTCCCAGAGCCTTATAAAGTCCTCAGAGAGCGGGAGGAAGGGATATAAGAGTAGGGAGGGAAGTGGGGGTTTCTTTAGCTTTGAGTCAAGCTTTGGGATTATTGGGTCATGCTTTGTTACCCAGCAGTAGAAAAACCCCTTGTTCACAGAAAGGGGGTTGTGGGAGGGATCTGCGTGTGTGCGTGCACGTCTCTGTCTCCCCGACGTTACTTAAAGCTGTAATGGGTCCCCGACGCCTTTTGAATCACTGGTGACTCTGACAAAGCAAAGCAGCAAAGCTGAACAGGATTAAACTGTATGGGGCAGTCAGTCAGTGGGTGGAAAACCTTCGGAGCTTCTTTACTCCTGAATGTATGAGCCCCTGAAATGTGTATAACACGTCCGTGTTTTGGAAACTGTAATCCAGCGATCAGTTTTAGAATAAAACGTTAAATAACATTTTGAAGATGCGTAAGCAGTTGTTTGTGGGTTTTCTAAATCCCCTGTGTAAGATATACTATTCTGACAGACTACATAAATGACGTGTTTTAAATTGCCTATCAACTACAGATGTTTAAATTATGCAGTTCTATAGTTGTTATCACTGCACTTACTCATTGTCAGTTCACGTATGATCTTTTAGTTTTCAGTTTGATGAGTGTATGTGTAGGGAAGTGTTGCTGGTTGGTCTTGCCAGTATTTCCTCAGATGTAATTTCCTGGCAGAAATAGCCGCGGGGGTCCTTGTTGTGGAAAAGCTTGCGAGCCTCTGGT
Organism: Ctenopoma multispine; assembly: GCA_034779795.1. Lineage (NCBI taxonomy): Eukaryota > Metazoa > Chordata > Actinopteri > Anabantiformes > Anabantidae > Ctenopoma > Ctenopoma multispine. Next base: position 3,432,103 of record JAUYWH010000009.1, on the reverse strand, counting down.
GTAAAGGCGCTCTTCAGTTGCTCAAGAGCGTTGCGATAAAAGACTGAAGGAGGCGGTGAGCTCATCCTCACTCGCCTCACCTCCCATCTTTCTTCCTGACTCGCCTCTCAGGACGCCGTCCACTGACGCTGCTCGCTTCTCATCTTTTGTTCCATCTCGCCTGCCTTTACCTTTGTTTTTACTTTTTTTTTTTTGTCTTTTTTATTTTCATCTACTTTTCACTCAACCATCAACCTATATGTAACTTGAGGCCTGTTTTCTATCTTTCAAGCTTTTTTTATGTTCTTTACACGAACACACTCCCCTCCTCTCTGTTTCAGTAAAAGATGACTCACTCCTCAATCATATTCTGTCTGAACGCTCCCGCATAGTAAAGGGCTTAGCTGGCCAAAGTAAGATCTTAAAAGTTTTCTTTCCCCTCCCCACTTCAATCCTCCATCTCCTTCACGGTTCCTGCATGAGGCTGCTGCAAGAAGAAGCGTTAGTGGTTTTGAGAGGACGACTGGAGGAAGCTGGAAAGAGTCATTACTGTTGAGTGCGAAAGAGGTCAGACAGTTGAGAGTGACGCTCTGGGCGTGCACCGCAGTGGCGTTTCCACACTGGTGAGATGTTGGCTCGTGTTCTGAGCAGCAATGAGTAACCTCAGACATTACCCATATGAGTTAGCTGATGGTGTTTATGTACATGTGGGAGGGAATGCATGTGTGTGACTTAGAGGGTTTTTGCTCACTGGTCCTGTCTGTAGGCTGGTACAGTAATGCTGCCATACACATTTTATACTCTTTGTACTTTTTCTACTTGTATAATGTAAAGTGACACACAGAGAGTTACGACTCTGCAGGTCTCTGGGATTTCTAAGGTTTTAAAGTTCCTACTCGGCACCAAATTGTGGACAGATAGAGTTAGTAGCCAACTGGTGGACATACCTCAGCCAATAACCTGAAATGTTCATACGCGTTCTATGCTTCTTTTGTTTTATGCATGTTTTACATGACCTTTATCCTGTTTGCAACTTTGTGCAACTCAGGTATGTTATGAAAAAGCATTTTAAAATTGTGCATTATCACTTTTATATAAAGGGAGATCACATTTCCAACATGTAAGTGCTTTGACCTTCACGGCAGTGGAAATTGTAGCTGGAGGCTTGAGCATTACTTTGAAAAAGCATGTTTGAGTGCATTTACTGTTGCGTATGTATTTGTCTATGTACTGTATATTCACAACAGAACCCATTCTGAGCCACAACTTTAGCCACTTAGCACACACAGGCATTCATAAACACTCCCATAGTCTGTCTTCAGCCCTTTCCCAGCACACAGAGCAGACAGACAATATTTAATCAGTGTAATTAATTCCATGCCCGCCACACTCGAAAAGGGAAAATCGGTAAAACAAATCATCCCCACACTCTTATTAGCTCTTGGAGAGGTCTGTGAAAGATGAGGCCATTAGGAAGACGCTCTGTTGTTGTGTTCATCAAAGGGAGAGGCACCTGTATGCACGCGTGTGCGGGTGAGAGAGAGAGAGAGAGAGAGAGAGAGAGAGAGAGAGAGAGCATGAGGGCTAATTATATAAAATCATTAATCAGAGTTTGTTGTTGGAGTGCTTCCTTCACCAGACAGAGAGGCGGCCATCTGTACATTATATTTGAGACACAAACAGCATGATGAAGGAAGAATGGGAAAGTAACAATCCAGTTTTCTCTTTTGTCTTAGTCTTGTTGCTAGGTGCTCTAAACTTCTCAGTTAACAGAACGTCCAGTGCTGTGATCTTCTTTGGATTTTTGCTGATTAATAACCAGTATAGTGCCAAACTGTCCATGCTGCTCGCACCTGATCTGTCAACAAGACAGCACATTAAAAATCTAGTAAAGTAAGAATTTTCTAATGTTTGCAGCAGCGTGACAACATAGTCTGCTTCAAACTTTCTTGCACACGTAACTGTAATTCAAATTCATATTTTTGGAAGCTTCTGCTGTTCCTCAGGTAAAATAAATCAATACTGTATTAATGAAAAAGTACAGTTATATCTTAAGCCAGGTGACCTTTACACTTAACCTCCCAACACGCACTTTTAAAAAGTGATTTCTAGCTTTTTCTTGCTGTATCCTTCTGTATTTTCAGTATTGTTTTTATTTCCCCTGTGTCTTTCCCTTCTGGGCTTTCTGTTAAACCTGGTCTCAGGCATTTCAGCCACATTTTTGCGGCAGTGTCGAGCTATGTCATCTCCACTCTGGGCTTGTTTGCAGTAGCAAGCAAAAAAAAATATTATTCTCTGCCTTTGGTTCTGTTTGCTCACTTCCGTCCCCCAACAACAGCTTTTTTTTCCCTAACGGCTGAGTTGCAGTACAACATGTCTGTATAAAGGTTGTCTGAAATAGAAAAGAAAACAGAGCAAATACATTTTTACTACTCATGCCCTGTTTTCATACCTCACTATCGTTCATGTTTGTTTGTGTGCTCTCCTCCACCATTAGTGCTTTTTCCTTGGGTGGTGGTTGTACAATTATCAGTCGAGATCAATGGTGGCCTTGTCTTCTTGGGCTGTATTCAGTTATTGCACTGTTCCACACCTGTCTTTCTTTTGACTTTCTGTGTGTGCACAGTGTGTGTTTGCCGTGGTGGTTGTGCACATTTGGCCACTGTCCACGTATCTGAGAGGCTGGACTTGAAAGAGAAGGATGAGGTTTGCAGACTGGAGTATTATGTGCTCGTTTGGTTGTAATTGCCTAACAAATGTTGGGGAGAAAGGACAGAAATGAAAGGGGAAGTGGGTATTTGAAATGCAAAATAGACCCAAATGAAATTGATGATTGCTCTTGTGATTACTTTGGAGGCCTTGGTAAGCTTTTTTTTGGACCAGAGTGCTACAGTAGTGGGAAATAGTATATTCTCTATACTTTTAATATAATATAATCGCAAACCTCTTTTCAGATGAGATTAAGTGATAAATTCCCATAAAAGTCTTGGGTGTAGATCTATTTGTAGGCAATGCAATTCTTTATATGAATTCTTTTTGAGTTGGACATGCATTAACCTAAATTCTTTCACCAGCCACATGAGAGGCAAATAAGTTGTTTTTGAATAAGTGCAGAACTCCGTCAAACCTGCCTTCATTTTATTGATGCCAAAACCTGTTTTACTTCCTCCATTTTTAACTTGGCGAGATTAAAAAAAGAGCACCATTACTCTGTCAGTGATGCTGTTGATACTTGATGGTTGGATAGATCTCAGTCAAGCAGAACTCTTTCTTCCTTTATGTTTTATATTATCTGCAGCCAATTTTTCACCTAAACTTTTAGAGGGATAGTTTGACTTATTCACCATGTGTAGATCATGTGGTGATACCTCAGTTAGTTTGCAGCATCTCATACAGAGCTGAATGGCAGCATATGGGGCCTGCTAACAAAAACGTTTAAAACTACAACACGTTCGCTCACTGTTTATTAAATCTAATCTATTTGATAGACAAATCCTAATATTATTAAAAACATCAGTTCTGAAAAGGTGTATGGCCTTTTTTGCACAGAAAATTTTATAAATCAAACATAATTGTCTTTTTTAAATAGTACATACTATATGAATTATTCTTGCGATAATGCAAATGGAGTTTGTGACAGATTAAAATTTAAATATAAGACAAAGAAATTTGTTTTTTTTGCTGAAATTTAATGAAAGTGTTTCTTTTTATTTTATGCTAAGCTAACTTGCTGTAGCTTCATATTAAGACATGATAATGGTATCAAACTTCTCATCCTACTTTCAGTAAGAAACCAAGTTGCTATTTTATTATTATAGTATATATTTTTTTATATAATCATGTTTTTTGCATGCCTCACATCTTTCTTTGTATGTTAAAAGAGCAGGCAAAAAGCAGATACATACAGACTAATTTATAGCATTGAAAAGATCAAGGTTTCTCAGAGCCAATTAGATTAGATTTGACCTTTTCTACTGCACAGCATCATCTGCTGTGGGCACTTCTTCATTTGATGTGTGCAGCAGAGGAAATACTAGTGGAACCAGTTTGGGGGACTGCACTGAGAATACTGTGGCTACTACAGATTACAGATGTAAACACTGGGGATAGAAAACACAATATTATGTGTAGCAACAAATGCAGTGTTAAAGTCACGTGATTGCATTTTTTAGTTCCACATCTGGAGCATTTTGAACACAGCACTCCACTCAGTGTCACCTCCAATGGAAATCCTTCTTCTTTTCCCATAATGCCCTGCTTTGTGTTAGCCAGTCCTGACCGTTTCTTGATCCCTGTGCTGATACTTTCCATCTTGCCTTTGAATGCAGTGAATCTGGTGTTGTATTGTGTTGCCCATCTCCACTTGAAATGGGCAGTCATAGATCATAGATAATACAAAGACATTGAGATTTTTTTATGCGCCCCCTCCCCCTATAAAAACACTGCCCACCCCTATCAAACGGTTCCACCAGCGCCCCTGTTTGTAAGTTAAAGTAATGATGCTGCTTCTCAGTACTGTTA